>CM034152.1:239342816-240542816 GCA_019776745.2 Taxus chinensis | reverse complement strand
TATTTTCACTCTCAATGCCCATTGCTTCGTTATAAGCATCCTCGTAAGATGAGTGTGTGACCACTTTTCATTTTTTTCATGCTGAGTGAACCAACCCTTCAGTAAATGATCTCTTTTTCATCCCCCTACTGGTTCCTTCCTGAGTTTTCCAAGCAATTTCTTGAGCTGTCTATTGTGAGTCCATACCATGCTGTGCTTACCTTGTCGAGTGTTGTTGTTGTCCGTCAAGAATTTGAATTCTTTCTCAAAGGTTAGCTTGAGGGTCCTCCATGTTGCTTTGTCGGTGCTCGGTGCCTTTCTGTACCGATCAATAGCAACCCCCCACCCTACCAGGGTGGCTGGAAAACATCATAACTATGTATGCTTTTTCTATGCCAATTGGCAGTCCAGATAGTGATGCACGCTCTAGAGTTCTGGTCTTTAGAACTGTCCCCATTAATTGTTTTTCAGGTGATGGGTACCCGTGGCCATGGGTTATGGGGCTTTTTGAAGTAGCTCATTGCATATGATCCTCCTTGGGACAGTCTGTATCGGACTTTCCTTTGCTCTATCTGACATGTCTACGTACTGACTTGTCCCTTAGCAATTATCTGCACTTTGTCTTGCTCCTCTTCATGTTCCCTTTCTGTGCTATTAGCCCTCCTTTGTCGTTTCGATTGTTTTGGCTGTCTTGGTGTATTTGGCATTGGCCTTCGATCAATCATTCTTCAATCTCTTAGATATTTGAGGATTATACGACCCATTGTTCCTCCGTAAGGAAGTCATTTTCAATCTTTCTATCAAAAGGAATACTTCACTTGGAAGGGGAGATTTGAGTCTGATCCTCCTAGTTGGATTTTGTTGGAGTTGCTAAGGGACTTACCATTCAAATCCCGAGGCAGGTGCCCTAACAATCTCCTCTTGCTACATCGCAAAGTGTGGTGTAGGGTGCTCAGTCACTTACACTGGTGCCAACTGAACCCTCTTTCGGTTCTGGTTTCGGCTCTTGCTTACACTTCGGCTTGAGCTTGGACTTGTACTTTCCCATCTTTTTTCCCTTGAGGCAGTTGCTTCTTGTAACCTTCATGGTATCTCTTGTTCTTCCAGGAAAGTATATAACAAAGGTCGTGAACTGAATATATACATTCTAAAGGACTAATCATAACTATATACGAGTCTGCTCTACCTATATAGTCTATTTAGAAATTAAAAAGAAATATAAAAGGGTGGGGAGTACAAATGTGACTGCCAATCAGATATTAACTAAAGGAAGTTCGCCTAAAAACAAAAATGAGATACAGAAGAAAGGAGTCTGGAGGAACATGTTCAACATGATGCAGCTTCTCCAACCTCCTTAAATCGGATGAAAACCTAGACATATATTAGCAAAGATACAAGTATATTAAGGGCCTGTCTGAATTTACTGTTTTTTCTCAGCCCAGACACCAATAGACCACATTTATCTATGGCAGGGGAAGTACAAAAAAGATAGTTTCTCTCAAGCATTAAGTTTTGCTGCAGTTGGCACCATGACCGGAAAGGGAAGAAGGACTTTCCTTGTTGGTATTGTGTGCTTTCCAAGCTTGGGCCAAGGTGGATGCTTAAGGATGAATAGCTTTCTTTTTCGGGACATTTCTCGAGTGATGGATTCTTTTGAGATTTCTGGAGCAGTGGACATTCTTTTTGCATGTTTGGCCGCTTCCTCGTTCTACTGAATGAGCTCAACAATCCTTTGCCTTGCATTTTCAGAGAGAACTGTGTTGACAGCATCGAGAGTCTTTTCATTTTGTTTACAATCATGGTAAGATGCTCAACACAATTAGTGAGGACTTACACCTTTTCGTTTTGCTTGAGGACACAATGTAGCATTCTTGTCACATCACTTTCAACGTATGGATTTTGCACCCCTTTCTCATCAATAGATTTCTGCAGAGCCTTAAATGCAAGAGATTTTTTTAACAGAAGTGAGCATGTGCCATGACTATTGTTTCTCATATTGCCTTGTTGAGGACAGGGATTAGAGTGGTTTCCTTGATTAACGGGGGCAGCACCATGAGGGATATGACTTCTGATATGGGGAGGTTTCCAGGGTATCTGTTGGGGAATGAAAGATTGTGTATTGGGGGATAGACCATGAGTAGGAGAGGCCAAGTAAAACTGTGTAGGAATAGAAATCTGAGCAGTATTCATGCCAAACTGAGTAAAGGATGGAAATAAGGAGGGTGGGGTTCTGCCATTTCTCAAAACATTTGAGCTTGAGAAACATCTTGTTGAGGTCAGGGAGAGCAAGGGGGATTAGGAGTTCTAACTCTAGTATTCAAAATATGTTGAGAATCATCTCAGTGAAATTGAGTTTATGAGGAGGATTAAGGCCAGGCTAGGGAGTCCCACTGAAAGAATGGTCTTTCTGAGTTGCAGAAGTATGGTAAACCTCATAATCTTTGATATGGATAGCATCTTGAGCAGCAGAATCTTGATCCACCCTTCTTTTCATTGTTGTTTCTCTTTAAAGACCAGTCCTCTTCTTTGTGACTCTCTTTCTATTTCTCTTGAAAATCAAATTCCCACAGGTATTTCTTTTACGTGGTCTTATCTTCTATTTATACCAAGGCCCCTGATTCCAAGCCTTGTGCTAAGATTCATCATAACACAGATATTAACAAGCTCTTGAGTATTTTAGCCTTGGGAAGACTGCACGATATCATATAATCTTGGGCAAGTATCAGAGACAGATTGCTTTGAGTGGAAGGATGCCTTCAATATGGATTTTTGCAGAAGAAGATGAGCATGCTGGCTATAAATGCTTGGGGAAGGGCATATGGATAGGGACTTAACTTGCAGAATTTAGCTATGCTTTCCCCCCCGCTCAGTATTACCAGTGCTTCACTGATTAAAGGGTCATCGTTCCCTCGTCAGGTCTCACCCACTTTTGTTGACTCAGAATTCCATTACTCTGGGACCCGTCCATTAAAATATCAATCTGAATACAATCTTTTAGGATAAGCCTACTGGTTATGAAGTTGCTCTCCACCCTTTGATTATGATTTCTGTGAATAAACTATCTTTTCACTCTTTATGTGTTGAAGTGAGAACAGCTGTAGGGCTATGTCAGTGGTGCTTCTTTAATTTTGTCCAAGTGAGGCGTGTTAACAGGTGGCAGTGCCTAGAGGGGGGAGAGTGCATATGAAAGTGGGATGAGTTCCTGTCTAGATGTCTCCTTTAATCGCTGTCATATTTAACTAACCCATGCCTTTTGAAGAAACTATTGATGTCCACACTACAGTGTAACTTATACAACAAGCTTTGACTCATCTATCCTATGTCCATGTTCCTAGGGAGATGGTTAAGGGAATCCCATAGATGTGCTTCTAATATTGTTTCTTATTAGCCGGATGATATGAGGGGTGAGTGTATTCACCATTGAATATTCTCTCTTTGTTTCCATAGCTGCCAGACAATAAAACTGGTGGCTGTTTGAGCTATGAATTTGTTCATCTGCATATCTCTGTGTGCATATGAGTCCATTTCTTTACAGCTTGTTCAATATTAGTCACGTCTTCACTGAGTGCCTAAAAGAATTTCAAAAGCTGTCCATACATATTTCGCTAAAGACCAATGTAAGAAGAGATGGTTAATGGATTCATCGTTGTTCTTACAGTTCTGGCAGATTGAGGGTCCCTTCAATCCTGTTTTATGAAGATTATCTGCTGGCATGAGACTTTTATGAACCAAAATCCACATATACTAGTCTAATTCGTCTATTTAGTCTTAGGGTTAACTTCTTTTTTATTATTTTCCTTTTCTTTTTTATTGTTATATTCTGCTTGCTGGACAACCTTCAGTTTGATTCCATGACTGGAGTATCTTTTCTGTCAGTCACCTAGGAACTTACCCCTGACCTCGTCTGTTGGGGAATGCTGCATATAGAGTTGAATGCAAAATTTCATCTAATTTCAATAGTTAACATGGCTCCTGGATATTTGAACCCAATTATATGAAAACTCTAATGATTTATGCCACTCAAACTCATCCCATTCAAATCGGTTATTTGCATTTATGTTTCTATATTAATTTGTTTGATTCTATAATTTTAATATTTATTTAATTTCTCATTTCCTTCGATTTTGGTGGGTTGTGTTTTTGATGTTTCCGACACTGCCCTTGTTTCCTATAGTGTGCACATTTTTGAGTTTCAGGTAAATTAGGTTGAGCATAATCCAAATAGGAAGATTTCTGGTGATATCTATATAATATTTTGCTAAAATATATCTCGAGTTGTATTTACATTGATAAAAAAATTAAAACCTTTATGCCTCAGTATGGGTGTTCTGGCATGTTTATGAAACTTGAGGAAACTTGCAAATTATTTGACTCAATAATGCCTATGTTTGTGAACAGGGTTTCTTCATGCAAAAGGATTACAAAATGTTCCCTCCTACTGTTGATTGGGACAATATCAATTGGCTTTCCCGACGTCCACTGATGGATTTTCCAGTTCAAGTAAGATGTCCCCAATTCATTGGACAAATTTGTAAGTTGTCTTAAGATACATTATCATTTTATTCTATCTCTGTCAAAACTTAAAATATTTTACCTCACAAGTATTTTCCTTGGAGCATCACCAATAATACGGTAAAACATCTATTGTTCTGCTAAAATCTTGTTAACAACTATCAGTTTCTTTGCAAAAGATGGATCTCTCATCCATTAAACCTGAAGAAAGTTTTCATCAAGTTTATCTAGCACCCATTTTCACTGATGAACTCTGAAGATTACCAACAGGAACAAGTGTGCTCAATTTTGCCTGCCTTTTCCTTTTAATTTATATTTATTAGACTAAGGTGGGTGCCCTTGTACTATGCCTTTGCCATGTTTATTCAAACGTCCTTTCTGATTTAGATTTTAATAAAGTTTGATCCCTCCTTTCAGTAATCATTTTGAATTATAATTTGAAATCCACAAGATTTAGAGTTTCTAAAGGGGTTATTTTGCACTACTGCTTATAAATGTTGAAAATTAGCTATATCTCAGTATTTGAGACTTGTCTCGATGCATATGAAGTAGACGGAGAACATCCCCATGATGGCCTTGTCCTTAAAAAGCATCCAAAGAATGGTGGAATAGTGTTCAATTAAGTATTGAAGCAAAAACTTCCCCTATCACTTATTTTAGTATGAATTAAAGAGAATATTAATAGAATTTTTTCACCTTGAAGCTTTAAAATTAAAAGTGTTAACTGGATTATATATGTATAGAAACAACAAGGGAGAGCCAAGGAGTATAGTCACAAAACTAAAGCTTTGATTGCTAGACTTTGATAAGAGTACCGGCATTAACATTAAATGATGGTTTTCTTATTAAGAACTAAAACTGGAAAGATTGCAAAGGTTGTCTAGTGGCACAACATTTTTGTTTACTACCAATGCATGGTAAAAGATCATGTACAATATTAAGTTAACTAGTACAGATATCTCAAATACATCTATCTGAAAAATGATGATGAATATTAATCTCGAGGCACCTATCTTGGATTTGTCACATAGCTTCATCCATTTATGGGTTCAAAATTGACTAACAAATCTATAACATCTCTTTAAATTGTCCACTGATTGGTGATAGAGGGCCTCAATCTTAACTCCACTCCTGCATCAGGCTCAAAAATATCTTTCCAAGAAAAAACAAACAAGCTCCACCATATGCTTAAGATATCACAAATTTTTGAATACCTTTTCCAAATAAGAAGAAAAATTGCCATATGACAGTCAAATGGACGTCAAATTTAAGGTCGGATTTTTTTGTTGACATGGCTGCCACTCTAGGTTATGCCCATTGGTATAATTATAACCTGAATTACAACTGTGTTGGCGTAAAGAGGAAAATAAAGGTTAAAGTGTTGCTCTTGGTTGGCAACTGACCTCATTTCAATTTTCATGCAACTTTAGTGCATTGGGTGCTTGATATTGTATAAAATGTGCATTTTATGGTTTTCTTCCATTTTTTACTTAATATTCTATTAAGCTTTGAAATTATGCATGTTGTATGGCGGTCTTATGTAGAGGAGTAACCAACAGAAATGCAGCTTATCTCTGTAATATATTTTCACCTTAATTATTTTATCTTACACCCTTTGTTTTGTTGGTTTGATGAATCAGTGTGTCATTTGCTCTCTAGAAGATGTGTGTTCAATGGAATGGGGAAAGAAGGTCAGTGACCAATCTCACCTTGACATTTCACATATTATCAAGTTCAAACATCTGTTTTTATTCTATTAGTTTTTGAACAGAGTAAAAGATGTTTGGAGAAAAGAAAACATTTTCTCAATTAAAAATAATCATGTTTAGCGAAAAATATCATTTTCCCTTAAAAAATATAATGTCATGGTAAGTTTGTAATGTCCCTTTTGGGCTCAAATTTGAGGAATTTGGATTTTCCCCAAAACCCTAATGGAACATTGCTGGAAATGATGACAGCCACATGTAGAAAACCTTACGTTTATGACAACAATCTGATTTCATGCAAAAATTAGGGCAGCAACCTGTTTTGGGTCCACAAAACCCTAAGTGACCTAGGCTAAATTCAGATTTTAGTATCTCCCACACAAAAATATTCAGAATACATCAACAACATGAAACCCTTGATGAACTCATGCAAATAAAGGCTTCAACAATAAAATACAGACTGCTGGAATTAATTAATTACTCCAAAAACAGCTGAAACTTCAAAAATCCATATCTTCATAAATACTTGGAGATAAAATGCAAATGATAGCTGAAAATGACAACTATAAAACAAACTTAGAATAAAAAATTTCAGACCACCAAACCCACTGAAAAGTGATTCTGAAATCTCCAAATGGGTCACCCAAGCTGAGAATGAGTGTGGCAGCCCCAAAAAAGCATGCTCTAGCTGGAATTTCCTAGCACCGATGGAAACCCATGTTGTTCTAAAATTCTGATTTTGAAGCTCATTTGTGACTCCCGGATGAAACAACCAATGCAACAAATGAGGTTTTTCGTCCCCAAGTGTTGTCTCTATTGAGGGTTTTCATCCCCAATAGGATTCAATGAGGGTTTTTGTCCTCAAAGGCTGAAAATGAGAGCTCTATGTTTCCAAGAGAGAAGTATTAAGATTCACTAGATGATCCTTACAATGAACCCCGACATATGCCTTTATAGCCTTTTCCTTTTTTTTTTTACCTTGTGGAGCGCACCATCTGAGTCTCTTTATTTATTTTTTAACATTTTCTTTTCCCACTTAAAGAGGGACGACCTCCCCTTTTTAATTCTCCTTTTGGGTCACTCCACTTGGGAATTTAAAAATAATTAGTTAAATGCACTTTCCCTCGTTTAATAATTTATTTAAAGTGCCAATAATTACAATTACTTTAGCACTTAAAATTAAATTACTAATTTACTTCCTCCCCGTTTACCTGACTGAAAATAATGCAAACAAGCTAAGGGTCTTCTTTTTGCATTAGTATTTAAAAATTCATTTTATTTTAATATAATAATATTAAGTTGCCCATAAATAGAGAGTTATCTGGGCTCAACTTAAAAATATTTTAAAGTTTTTCTAATTTATAAAAGGAGATATTACAAAGTTATACAAAATGAAAAACATCAGTTTCCATTCTCAAACTCAATGGAAATCAAAGGACAGTTTAGTAGAACCACAAATTTCAAAAGGAATTTGTTTAAAAAATCATCATACTTATGCTTGCTTGTAACAAAAGTATAGCTCTGTGTGTCTATGGAGAATGGAGGAGAAAGTAAGTGCTTCTAGTTTCAGATATTTCATTTCTCCTCTTTATAAGTTAGCATTTTTCAATGTTTATTTTATTTTATTGATGTTATGATTTATAACACTTATAGTACAACTCAGAGCTATTTTATGCATCTTCAAGATACTGTGATAAGTCTCAATCCAATACTAGGGAAAAAATATGAAGATAAATCACAAAGAAGAAAGAAATTCATAACTAGACCCATAGAGACATAGATGCCTATTGGCACGTATCAATCCAAGCAAATAATACCAAGAAGTATTGGGTATGAGGTGAGAATTAAGTGCAAAATCTCGTGATCAATAAAAAAGAAATATACACATACATTCAATACACAAACACCTGAGATATTGAATGGATTCCCCTAAGGAACCCCAAAGGGCCAAAACACAATATACTCAATAAAATGAGAAAGAGTGAATGTGATATGAGTGTCGGATTTATGTGGGTCAAAGCCCTTTATTTATATACCTGATCCTAATGTATAGGGTGACTTAACCAACTGCTCAAGAGCCTATTATGCCAACATTAATCCAAATTATATTTTGTAATTATAGAAAGTACGATAGACCCAGTAAGAGAGTTTAATCAACTGTAACACAGTCCCTAAAACAGTGGTTTAGAGGGCTAGAGCAAGGTGGCATAACTGCTGACACTTCCCCTAGAGGAAGCATTTACTTGTCATCTCCCAAAATGACAATTTCTGGTGGCCGCATCAAGTCCCTTAATCTATTAAGCTTAGCTTCTGCAGGTGGCTTCTTGAAGATGTCCACAATTTAATCGTCAACCCTCACAAATTACAAATCCAACATCACCTTCTTACTGCAATTACGGATATAATGTGTTATGGACCTAAAAATGTTTAATCTATTGACATTGGACTTGATTTTGAGCAATATTCCTGACTATCACTGTCGATAATGGCTTGCAACCCCTATGGAAGACCCAATTACATCAATAACTCCAGAATACATGCAACCTCTAATGCCACATTAACCACTTCTCAATACCTAGCCTTAGTAGTGGACATCGCAATCGTCCTCTTCTTCTTGCAAATAGGACCGGATCCCAAAATAGCCCAAGGTTGATTGTTGATTGTCTATATCCTGTACCCAATCTGAGTCTGTATATCCCACCAAGAACCCATCATCTGCTTGAGAGTATGTAATCCCCGAGTCACTATTACCCTGAATGTACATCAGTATCTTCTTAGCTGCCTCTCAATGACTTTCGTTCAGCTCCTACAGATATTTACACCCCATGTCAACTACAAAAGAAAGATCCAGCGTAGTATGAGTTAAGTATAATCGGATCCCAGCAAACTGCTTGTACAAGGGAGAATCAACTCGTGGACCCATGGTGTAGCACACTTAGTGCACAACTTAATTCTTGACTGATATGGGGTAGTTGATGGTTTGCTCTTTTCCATGTTAAATTTCTTAACAATTGAAGTGTATACTCAGGATGAGAGATGAGAATTCCCTGCTTCAAAATGCAATACTTGCATACCCAAAAAGTAGTAGAACAAGCCTAATTCTGTCATCTCAAATGTATTTTTCATTTCATCCTTAAGATTGTGTATCAAAGAAGTACTATCTCCAGAAATAATTAAATCATCAACATACAACACCACAATCAAAATTTGACTATTAACATGTTTAACATGCCCGCTATTGTTAGACTCATAATTGATGAAGACACAAGATAGAAAGAACTTACCTACCTTTTCAAATCATGTTAGGGGGCCTACTTCAACCCACAAAGTGACTTCTTAAGCTTGCATACAATCTTATAACCACATTTCTGCGTAGAACTTGGTGGGTGCTCCATGTAAATCTCCCCCTAAAGGTCTCCATTGAGAAATGCACAATTCACATCCATATGGTTCACTGCCCATTCAAATCTGGCTGCACGAGCAAGAAAGTGTGGACCGATTCTATTTTCATAGCAGGGTTTTGCTTTGTACCTCTCAATAGAACCACCCAAACTGAATTTAGTCTTATAAACCGACGTGCATTTCACATTGTTCTTCCCCCGAGGATAGGGTATAAAATCCCAAGTTTTATTCTTCAACAAGAGGTACTTTTCCGCCATTGCCATTCCCCACTAAAATCTGCCCTTAGCCTCCTTATAGGTGTGTGGATCACTTGTGTTCAAAACCCTATTGATGAGCGCAAAATTGGCTTGTTTTCAACTTTGGCTCTTGTACGTGATAGTCTCAACTTGTGTTATGCAGGAATGTGTCCCCTATATTTTGGTGACATCCCAAATGTTTTGGGGACTTGGAGGGGAGGTTCTTTTCTTTTAAAAATATTCTAAATTTTTTTCTGATGTTTTTATTTTAAAAAAACTGTTATTTTTACCATTACCATAGAATTCTAATCTCGAAAGTACCTAAAACACATTAAATATAGTTTAAATCCCTAATTGTTATTAAATAAAGTCAAAATATTTAAATATTAAGTTTTATGTATTATTTTAATAGCTGTCCCCATACTTTCCCCAAATTTGGGATTTTTTTTGCCATCCCGAAAAACCCCGTCACTTTGCCTGAATGTCCCCTCGTCCTCGAGGCTTAGGTAACGATGGTCTCAACCCCCCATCATCTTTAGCATCCTCAACAGTAGTAGTAGCCCATTTGGGATGACTAACCTCCTCCCTAGAGCTAGGATCCTCATGTGTAGAACCATCCTCAACTCTAGCCTCTTATGCGAGGACATCCTCAGCACGAACCTCATTACTTGAACCTGCATCTTCCATTAGGAGCCAATAAAGCCACCAATGCATCTCTCGTTGAAGCAACTTCATCATCTCCTCATCAAGCAGTCACAATAGAAGGAACTTGCTCATCCATCCTAGGCACCATATCATCACTAGACACATCAAAAGTCTGCAGAATGCTTGAAGAGTCATCACAAACAATGATACATTCGTGCCTTCTCAAATGATATAGTCTCATCACAAACATCTCTTTGAATGATCACCTCATGCTTTGCAAAGTTTCATAACTTGAAGACCATAGACCCCTTATAGTCTAGGTAGCCAGTATGTACTGTACCCGGTACATAATATGGGTACGGTACACCGGGGTTACGCCCAGGGTACGTCCAGCAGTACCTGGGTACTTCCTGGGACGTAACTAGACATACCTAGGTACTTCTAGACGTACCCTCGCCGTACCCACAATGTACCCACAGTAAAAACAACATTTTTTTTTATTAATTTAATTTTTTAATTTTAATTTTTGGGGTCAATAAAGGTCAATAGATGGGATCACGTAAATGATTCAACTGTGGTAAAACAAGGGCATTCACAGTAGTACCTAAACACAATGGCTGAAACTGCAACAGTTGAGATGAGTCTGGGTAATGTAGGATCAAAAAATGCAATGGCAGCATCTACACTAGCAAGTAAGACTAATGCAGGAATAGCAAGAGAAACCCCAAAGTAATCTGAACTGCCAGATTTGGAGGGAGCTGGTAATAGCCTGAATTCCAGTCCAGTTATGTCATTTGTTATTATTTATGATTATAATTGGACTATTAGTATGCTGATTTATCTTGATTTTTTGTGTATACATTGTAACATTTGGAGTTTGAACAATGTACTTGTTCTAAGTTCAATCAATAAATATCACCACAAAATGTATTAAATCATTAATATATTATTTGGCTATTTCACTTATTTAATAGTTTGTTTATTCTATTCATGTATAAGGCTGAAACTTTGCTTATTTGGCTATATTGTTAATATATATATATTGTATGGCCATACCCAAGTGCTGTACCTGGGACCCCCCAAAAAAATGCCTTACCAGCGTACTGGATCCCCATACCCGTACCGGCTACCTAGCTTAGAGTAGCACACCCATTTGAAAGCTATGGGAACAATGGAAGCTGTGACTGCATATGACCACCATCACACTTATGACTCTTTAAGATATAGTTCTTTTGCTTCTCATCCAGAGTAAGAGCCCATGCCACACTACCAAACACCTTGTAATGGGTAATAGAGAGCTTCCTACCATGCTACTTCTCATGTGGTGTGGCATTCTTTATGGCCACAGTAGAAACCATTTTCACAATGCAAGTGACACAATTCATAACTTCATCCCAAAACACGTTTCGCATACCTTTGACCTATGTCATACATCATGCTATCTCAACCAATGTTTGATTCTTTTGGGCCGCTACACCATTCTGTTGGGGAGTATATGTTGTAGTGTGTTGCTACACAATGCCATGATTCAAGCAAAAATCTTCCAAACAATATTCATATACTCGCCTCCTTGATCCGATCTCAAGCATTTGACATGATGCCCACATATTATTTCTTGACCAAAGCAGTTGAGTCAATGAACTTCTAAATAGATCCAATTCGTCCTTGAAAAGTCATCAATGCATATTCTCCGTCTTGAAATAGATGGATGATTCATGTGGTAGATTTCAGATTGAACTAACTCTAGATGCCCCTTCACGTGCCATGGGTGTAGTCCATCATATTTTCATTGGCATTAATTAACTACATATTTCATCTAATTCGTCCTTGAAAAGTCATCAATGCATATTCTCCGTGATGAAATAGACGGATGATTCATGTGGTAGATTTCAGATTGAACTAACTCTAGATGCCCCTTCATGTGCCATGGGTGTAGTCCATCATGTTTTCATTGGTACTAATTAATTACATGTTTTGGTAGCCGTCTTCGTTATGTTAATTCTTTTATTGTTGCCTTTGGTACTATATTAATCTCTTTTTTATTACTGAACAGTTGGGTCAGTGTTTGTGTCTTAATCATCACCTATCTGACTTGAAAATAACAAATTGAATGTGGGGAAAAGGTGCTGATGTGAAACATCCTCCTTGTATCAAAAATTTTCTGTACACTAACTGATGCAATAAAGCTACCATTCTTTTATATGCATGTGTGTTGTATTCATGGTATTTGATTATAGTTCTGCAATTAGTGTTCTTTGATGGTGTAGCATTTTGCTGTAAAAAGTTCTCGTGTTATTGCCTTTGCAAAGTTGGGTCAGCTTGAAGTCAACTGGAGGTGGAAGCTGGTTGACAATAACCTTGATGATGAGGCACTGCAAGACAAATGTGGAGCAGGAAGGAATTAATGCCATTAATCCTGAACAAAGGCAATAGAAGAAGGTAAGTCATTTACTTGGGGTAGAAATCAGCAATATGCATTTGTTGAGTTGAAGCAAAAGATTAGCATTGCACTGGTTTTGGCTCTACCTGATTTGCAGCAACCATTGGAAGTAGAAACAGATGCAAGTGATAATGCTATGGGAGCTGTACGATTGCAAGGAGTTAAGTTTGTTTGTTATCATTTAGAGTTGTTTCATGGAGCAATTTTGATCTTCTGCGCAAATGACAAAGAATTGTACACTCTTGTTCAAGCAGTTAAGAAATGGAAGCATTATCTATTGGGGAAAGAAACCATTATTCATTTGGATCATAAACCACCCCAATATTTGCAAAGCCCGATCAAAATTGCAGCTGACATGACACTATAAATGGATACATTTCTTGCAACGATTTCATTTGGTTATCAAATATAAAGGAGGTGTGACTAACGAGTTAACTATTAAGTTGTCTAGACAACCTTTGATTTCAGTGTTGGGCACCAATCTCCATAATTCATCTTGAGCCACTTGTCTATAAGGCATATTCTGAGGAGTAGGAACATGATTCAGATTTTGAGAAGAGATATTTTGGCAAACAAAAGGGGCAAAAAGTTCATATTTTGAGCCCAAAGAGGACTAGTATTTCCCAAATGGTTTGCTTTACAAGTTGGGTAAGCTTTGTGTGCCTAGAGAAAGAATGATTCAGCTAATTTGTACTTTGAAAGTAGTAGGGCATTTTGTGTTGCAAAAACTATGGTGCATTTGCAAAGGTATGTTTATTGGCCAAACAACAAAATTGCCGTTGCAAATTTACATAAGTAAGCTAGTAGTAGAAAATTGGATTTGTATATGTCACTACTAGTTCTTTCTAGGCATAGGAGAGTATATCTATGGATTTTGTAGGACGTTTGCCTCTATCAAAAAAGGGGCATGATTATTTGTTTTCTTTTGTAGACTAGTTTAGCAAAGTGTGTATCCTCATTGAAGACTCTTTAAGGGAAATGAGCATTTGAACTGATGTTTGTTTCATATTTATTTGCTGTACTATCATTTCACTTTAAGTTTCAAGATTTTAGGACAAAATTTGGACCACATTGTGGGAAATGATGGACACTAAGTTGAAGAGATCCACAAATTTCCACCGGCAAATGGATCTGCAAACTGAGCTGGTCAATAAAACATCGGGGCAGCTCTTGAGGGGATATATAGGAAGTATCCTAAGACTTGGGATGCAAAATTGACATATATTCAACATTCTTATAACATCACAATTAATTCTTCTATTAATAAATCTCCTTTTCAGAAATATTTTGGCTACTTAACTTCTAGTCAGTTTGATGTTGTGTTGGGACAGCCACACAAGGAGTAGGAGAATGTGGATTCGAAAATCCAAAAAGCTGAGAAATTCATTGAAAAGATAAAGACAAATACACCTCCAAGTGCAAGAGAGGTTAAAGAAGTATCAAGAAAAGTACAAAGTGGGGTATGATCAACATAGAATTGAGCTTAAGTTCCATGTTGGGGATGAGATCTGTCTGTACTGAAGAAAAAAAAGACTCCAACATAAAGCTGAGAAACTGAAACCACCTAGAATTAGTCTATTTGAGATTTTAGAACAGGTGGGCAAGACTGCTTTCAAGTAAGACCCACCTCCATATATGCAGATTTTTTTTTTACTGTGAATGTTGAAAACTTGTGCCTCTTTGAGCCCTGTATGCTATAAAAGTATGTTTGTTTTTCTTACATTGAAGATTTTTCTCCTAATGCATGAGAGTAGCTGGATCAAGATGTTTAGTAAGAAGGCAGGGAGAAGAGTATAATAAAGTTGGCATATTGAGTAGAAGGGACAATTACCAACCAAAGCTATGTGGTATTCGAAGGAGCAAGTGGGGAAAATTTCCCTTATGAGTTAGATTTTGGGGACCAAAATCCTCCTAACTGGGAGGTGTGATCCAAATTAGATCATGAAATGTTGGCAAAATCAGCTAACCATGCCACTAATCTCAAGTTTCTAAATCGACTAGGATTGTATGTTGAAACACTCGTTTTTTGACAAGTTTCAGTCAAGAATATAATAAGAACAAACGGTATAGAGAGTCTACAAAGACAGACGAAGGTATGAGGTGATATAGACACATTGGATTCAAAATTCAATTCAAGTGGTTCTCTGGAAAACAAAGCAGAACAGTGTATTAAGCTGGCTGTTATGAAACCCCTATTTAAGATGGTGGTTGTTCCATATTTGAAGCTTCCTGAAAAGGCGGTTCCATCTTACACAAGATAGTGGTCTCATACGGAGCTAGAGCACAGGCATGGTAACAACTACAAATGGTTTCTCTTCCTCTTTTGTGTCTTTTGAGTTCCTTGTTTGAACTTCTCATAAGTAAAGATATAAATATACCCTGAGACGGACATTATAAATTATTTAATTTAATTTATTCGCTGTAGTTCTTGGTTTTCTTAGGAGTTGAGTGAAGTAGAGAGAGTGTGTTTTAGAGTAGTCGCCAAGCTTGTATAGGTGTTTGGACATGATGTAATGTTGAGAGCATCCATGAAGACCTTGGGAGGGCACCAAACCCATGACAAGGAGGAGACAATGGCAAGTGGAGGCCAAGAGACTTTACTCATGTGGAGTTTTTCTCATCTTGTCTTCCCCAAGGTAAACAACCTTTTGTCTTTTTTTTGGTTCTCTATATTTGTTGCAGTTTTACTTGTTCCCTATGCTCATTCCCATCTACATTTGAATTTCGTGACATAAAAATTACAATTAGAAACATAAGTTGACCATTTAATTTCATAATTCATAAGCTAACAGTAATTAAACAAGATGAGTGTGAGGAGATTATGTATGTGTGTTGATGATTTATTAGTGGTGCTGCTCTACTAATTATGGATCAATACACACCTCAACATCACCATTCGTTGCAATTGTTAGTGTTGAATCATTCGCAACGTACATCTTCTCACCATCAAGTTTGTTATTACACACCTCAACATTACCATTCCCTACAATAGTTAGTGTTGAATCATTTGCAATATACATGTTCTCACCATCAAGTTTGCTAAGCGAAGGGAACAAGTTACCATCCTTAGCGATATGATGACTTCATCACCAATCCACTATCCACCCTGATCTACATGTGTGAGAATGCAAAGCTTTGGGAAGTGCAACAAGAGCAATATCCTTGACACCACTTTTACCTTGCCATAACATGGGTTATTCATTCTCCATAATCCTTCAACTGCTTCACACATGTATTCTCCTTTTTGCATTAGTAATGAAATGTCCCTTTTGGGGATGAATAGGGACGAATGGGGTTTTTCCACAAATCTGATCCAAATCACCAACAAAACCAGCAACACATCAAACTGAACATGGAAATAGATCAACCACAAATAAACTTCGCACAATGAAATGCCTTTCTTTAGGGCATCAAACTGATATGAAACTTTGGGAGTCTCAAACCCTAGTCAAAACATCTCCAATCTTCATGAAATAAATACCAACATGCACATCAACACTTGTAGATATTATTTATGCAATAAAACTGATTTTACAACCACTAGAATAGCTGGAAATGAATTAATTCGGAACAGCCACAGAATATAAAGGTAAAACACAGCTGAAATTTCTGAAATTTAGAACTCCATGGAAAATAGGAATTAGAACACATATGATAGCTCAAAATGATCATGAGAAGACAAGCTATCGAACAAAAGTAATCTTATAATTTTCCAACTATGAAATCATGCCCAAATATGCAACCGAAATCTGCAAGTGAGTAGATAAGGATGAAATCCTACTCCAAAAATCACAAATATCAGCTCTCTATGCCACCAAATCAGTCCCTTAAGCAATTTGCCTAGGGCTAGGAAAAACAGTGAGTGCATTCGTAGTGCCAAATCAGCTCACACGGGACTCCTAGATGAAGCCTCTAATGGATCCCTTGAGGGTTTTCCTCCTCAAGAGAGATTGCCACGCCTTTGGGGTTTTGTCCAAGGTGGAGAAGGAAGGTGCACACCGTGCACAATCCAAAAAGAATAAACAAACATCCGATATCCTTCTCCAAGTGTAGCGAACTCCTCTTTATAGCCTCCCAATGCTAAATTAGAATACTTCCAAGAGGACCGACCCTTAATGGAAGAATTGAATGCTCCACATCATAGTAGGAAAACTCGCCAAATCCAAATACTCACCAGACCCCCAAAAAAAAAACTCGGCAAAAACTCGCCAATATTCGGCCAATACTCGGGAATACTTGGCAACTTAAAAAATACTTTCATTAAAAATTTCTTTAAAAAAACATAAATTTTAAGCAACACAAAACTACAAAATGTATCAAATGCAGCGTTTTCTTTCATTGCTAGAGAAGTGTTTTCTATTAGATTTGAATATAAATACAATACAAAATCGCATCATCATGTGAATACAACCGGCTGATAAGTAATATGAATTTATGATGATTGACATTGAAAAATATCATCATAAATTTCATATCTATGCAAGTTACAATATACAATAAATTACATTTTCCTCTTCCCCAATCTAGAGAAATATTGGGGAGAGGGTCTAGTGCCTCTACTAGTCCCCACACTCGGTTGCGTCTCCACGCTCCTCTTAGAAGGCTGTGAAGCTGGCAGGTGGGACGATTAGTCCGAGCATGGGAGAATACTCGTCAAGTTTTGGCAAGTACTCGCCAAGTTTTGGAAAGCCAACCAGTATTTTTAATTACTAATCTGTCTATAGGCGATCAAAGCTCATGATTCTTTCAGAAGATTGCAAGAAGTTGCTTGGTCCAAAAAGGTGCAAAAATGGATTTTATGAAAATAAGAAAATATTGTCATCAATGCGTAGAGCTCGAGAAAATATGCACTTCTAGAGAAAACGAAACCTGAAACGAAGCCACAGAATGAAAGTTATGGCACATGCAAGTTTTTGCTGCTACATCTTCCCGGATCCTTTCCAAAAATGGCAAATTTTTTTCTTTCCTTGTGTTTTCTTCACCAAATATCCAAAAAAGGAAAGAAATGTTGTCTTTGGCGAGTTTTCCAACTATGCTCGGCGAGTTTTCTAGCTATAACTCGGCGAGTATTCAAACTATGCTCGGCGAGTTTTTTTTTTGCCTATTTTGGCGAGTCTTTCAACAGTTTACTCGCTTTGCTTGTTTTTTGGCGAGTTTTTGGCAAGTTTTCCTACTATGCTCCACATGCAAGACCGACCTCTCCCCAATGAGAAATTAGAACAACAATGCTCAAATAATTCCATGGCCAACCTCCAAGCATACAAAAGTATTTAAAAATACTTTTTGTACAAGTATGAGGCTCTAAGAGTGGTGTCCTTGAAAAAGGGGACATTACAAGTAACAACCCTTCTTTCCATCTTTTCCATCCGCGGCCTTGCCTTTGTGACAACCCTTGGTGTCTCCACTATGATAACCCTTCTCGTTTTCATCATCATTGGATCCTTGATCTTTCCTTGGACGCCCATCTTTGTAACAATTTCCCATGGTTATATGAGCTTTTTGCTTCAAATCAAGTTGACCCAACTTTGTCATTTTCTCTTGTTTTATAACCGGTAGCAAGCACAACTCCTCATAAGTGACTTTGTTGCTATCCTTCATTATGACATTAGTGGAAAGAGATGTGGAAAGGATATCATTGCGGCTTCATATTCTCTAGCATGTTTTCCACCAACTAGTTGTTCTTCTTCTGCACTTTGCTCCACATTCTTGCTGTTGTGGAATATTCTTGATGTGGGCCAAACAATCCTCAATCCAATCAAAATTGGCTGGATCAGTTTGATTAAATCCTCATCCAACTTGAAAACACATGACAATTTGGCTTATTAATCAAATGTTTCAAGCCATCCTACATCTTCTTTAGATTTTTCTTCTGCTTGAGATGAAAATGAAGCTCATGAACAATATGTACTTTTAAGATTGCCGTTGCATGATCTTCCTAATTGTGGTAGGCAGATTCCTTTATAGATTTAGGAACTGATTTTGTCTCTTGAACAATCTGCCACAACCCTTTGACCATCATAGCTATCTCAATAGCAAGTACCCTTGGTATCAGCTCCATCTTTAGCTAAGATAAGCTCATGCTAGAAGTCTCTAATTGTCACATTCAAGCACACCACTGCGAATAGTTTTGAGATACCTCTCAATACTTTGGAAACAAGATCAAATAGAGTTCATATGAAAAATTTTCTGTCCCTGGGAACTTTGGATCTCCAAGAGCACTAATTTCCACCAGTGTTTTAAAAACCGGCCGAACCAAGAACCGGACCCGGCTGGTTCGACCAGTTCAACATATTTAGACATGAACCAGTTAAAAAACCGGACTGTTCAACCGATTTGGTACTAAACCGGCCGGTTTTGTAAGGAACCGATTGGTTTAGTACCAAACCGGTCGAACTGGTCCGGTTTCATCCTGAACCGGCCGAGTCAGGATTTTTTCCTTTTTTGGCATTTCTTTCCTTTTTTGGATATTTGGTGAAGAAAACACAAGGAAAGAATAAAATTTGCCATTTTTGGAAAGGGTCCGAGAAGATGTAGCAGCAAAAACTTGCATGTGCCATAACTTTCATTCTGTGGCTCCGTTTCAGTTGCCGTTTTTTCTAAATGTGTATATTTTCTCGAGCTCTACACATTGATGGCAATATTTTTCTTATTTTCATAAAATCCATTTTCACACCTTTTTGGACCAAGCAACTTCTTGCAATCTTCTAAAAGAATCATGAGCTTTGATCGCCTGTAGACAGATTAGTAATTAAAAATCTTGGATAGCTTTCCAAAACTCGACAAGTACTCACCAAAACTCGGTGAGTATTCTCCCGTGCCCGAACTAATCGTCCCCCCTGCCAGCTTGGTCGCAACCTGCTTATTCAAATGTTGACTTCACATATCAACAGATGCGTAGGTTTTTTTTTGCTATTTTAAGAGTTTTTTTTGTGTTTACACTCCAATTTGCGCATCCTCAGACACAAGACTGAATTCTATCGTAAAGATCCCAACAAAAAGAAAGCATTAATAGCAATGAAAGAAAATGCTGCAAATCCACGGTTTTGGCTGCAAATTTATGTTTTTTAAAGAAATTTGAGTATTTTTTAGATTGTCGAGTATTGTCGAGTATTGGCCGAATATTGCCAAGTTTTTTTTGGGGGGTCTGTCAAATATTTGCCGAATGCGAGTATTCCAACTATGGTAATATATACATGAGCAAACTATGCATATTTTGTGTGTAATTGTTGGAATCATGGTTTCTAATCTTTCAAATATATTGTTTTCTTTAAAAATGTAATTTTTATGTGTTTTTTAGTAAACCGGTTCATAGAGTTTGAACCGGTCTGGTCCAACCCTTGACCGGTTCTAAGTCTGGTTCTGATTTTTAAAACATTGATTTCCACTAAAACATAAGTTAAGAAATCTTGAAATTCAGCTGGAAAATACTTTATTAATCCAAGTATTTTCGATATATTGTTCTTCCAATTGTGTGTGCTAATTGTACCTTGTTTGTTAATGTGGCACCACCATTTGGACTAATGTGATTTGTTGAAAATGTTGACTTGAACCTCTTTAAATAACAAAACTTTCATGACGTTGGCCCATATGGCGTGCTACGCCATGACCAAATAAGATCGTGCGAACCTAGCATAGAGTGCCATGAGCACCTCAAGAAAACACCACATGTTCGAATCAAAATGTGTGACGTAAATGTACTAAGCAACAAGTACCAATCTGTAATGCCCCCAAAAGGACCCTTTCCATCCCCCAAGGGATTTGAGGCACTTTCAATCACCCAATGTAGATATATAAAAGATATCCCAAAGATTTTAACTGCAGATCTGAATTATATGCAAAAAATGTGACTAGGGTATGGAAGGAAACACATAAAAATCAGCCCTTAATTTAAGAGATTTCCACTCCAATTTGACCCATAGAATTTATGAAGCCAGTGTATGAAGAAAAATACAGATTTCGAGGCACAAAGAGGTTGAGATAATTCTATTAAATCTGTAGACAGGCTGCTCTTAGAAATAAATAAAAAATGGTACCTTTTGAACACCAAAAATTCTGAAAATGGATTGATTCAGTCTCTAAAAATTAGCTTTATTGGTAGCTCTCCAAATCAAATTAGAAATAGCCTTCAAACATACCAGATTTTCTTAGAAGTGGGTCGCTCCACATGAGATGATAAAGTAAAAACACAGCTGCAATCTTCCCTTCAAACCCTTGGACAAAATCTGCAAATCTTCTTTCTTCAACTGCTGGAAATAAACTGAAAATAATTGCTAATCCAATGATGCACAATGGAAACCCCCAAGTTGGAGAATCCCCCTTGATCTCTTGGAGTCTTTTCGTCCTTAAGAGAGTATTTCTAAAGGGTTTCATATTTAGATAAGATAAGATAAATATATTAAATGTCCAACGAATGACCACAAAAGTAGGTCAATGGGACTGCAATCATACAATGAAGGCGAGTAAGACTCCAGCCAGAGGACCAAAAGGTCCTTGAGAGAAAACAGGGAAGTAAAGAAAGAAGAGAACATGGAGAGAGAGAAGCCCAGAGAAAACCTGTAGAAGCTCGTCGAACCTGAATCAGTAGAGGAAGGAAAAGGGAAGGGAGAGGAGGCAAGACAACTCCTCAACCAGAACCTACAACTGACGGAAAGCAACTAGTGATGTGCTGGAGCCTGGTATCTGGACCTGTGGAGGGTTTGGAGTACCGATGCTCGGAAGAAAGATGAACTCTCTGTGCTCGTTTGGTGGATCTCAATGACCATCTGCATGGACTCGATGTTATGACCCTTTCAAGGTTTTCAACCAAACACACCAAATGCAGATCTGAAAATTAAATTGCAGCAGACTGAAAGTATAAAATCAACGACTTGAACTATCACGAAATATGCCAAAAATGTGCCACAAAACACCACAAATCAACTCACCACAATTAAGTATATATTTTATAGAATATTAAGAGCCAAAAACACAAAGAAATGTTGAAGATCTCACTGCTGGAAATTAATTATAAATTGGAAATTGTAGTCACAAGAAAAATATGAAATATGGGTCTAGAAACCCTCTAAATTCACCAAACTAAAGATTCCGGTCTTTGAAAATATTACAAATCAGATTATGAAACAAGATTTCCCAAATACTTCACCAAAAGCTCCAAACCCTACCCAAGGTAGGTCTCTCCACCCTAAATAAATCAAATACCAGCTGGAAATTACAAATATCTCTTCAAATCAGCCCTTACTTCCAAACCAAACAATGATGAAGGGTTTTTGTCCTTCACCCAAGCCACTAGAAGGGTTTTCGTGTTTCTATGAAACTTCACAAGAGGGTTTTCGTCCTCAAGTGGATGAACAAGGAGCAACAAACTCACAATGCTCAAGTAGAATAAAATGTGCCAACTCTAGATAGCAAATGGTGCCTCTAATCTTCTTTTATATCTTCTTTTTAGCGCCAAAGTACAATAAGAAAAGGCCGACTTGTATAAACAAGGGAAACACAGAAAATATGAAATATTAGATAAAAACATAACATAATGGTGCTTAAGGTTCTTCTCCTTCATTTTGCTTCTTTGCCATGGAGAAGGAAAAGAAGACCAAATATCAACTATTAGGTGGGAAAAAGGGACATTACAGTCCTCTCTCCCCAAAATTTCTTGTCCTCAACAAATTGCAAACTCATTACATTCGCTGCCCCAACTTCTTCTTCTTTCTTTTGAAGGTTTTCATCCTCCAATGTTGAAGTCCTAGACAAAGCATCCGGAACCACATTTTGTTTCCCCTTCACATACTCAATGTCAAAATCAAATGCTTGGAGTCTACTCACCCATTTTTGTTGCCGGTCATTCAATTCCTTTTGGTGAAGAAAGAATCTCAAACTATTGTGGTCGGTTTTGACTACAAACCTTCCACAAATCAAATATTGCCTAAACTTGGTTAAGGCATGCATGATGACAAGCATTTCTTTATCATAAATGGAAAGCTTCTTCTCATGATCTTTCAATTTCCGACTTTCAAAAGCAGTGGGGTGCTGATTTTGCATCAAAACTGCACCTATACCCTCACCAAAAGCATCACATGCAAGCTCAAATGGTTTAGAAAAATATGGAACAGTGAGAACCGGACAAGAACACATCACCTTTTTCAGCTCCTCAAAGGTTGCATGGGCTGATTTGTACCAGCTGAAAGCATCCTTCTTTGTTAGAGAAGTCAAAGGGACTGCAATTTGTGAGAATCCCTTTACAAACTTCCTGTAGTATGAGCATAATCCCAAGAATCATTTCAAATGAGTAATGTTGGTTGGTGTAGGCCAATTCAAGATTGTTTGGATCTTACTTTGATCTACATGAACCCCATGAGCATTGATAACATGTGCCAAGTACAAAATCTCATTCATACCAAACTCACATTTAGACTTTTTTGCATATAAGGACTGATGTTCCAAAATTTCCAGCACTATATCCAAGTGTTGTAGGTGCTCTTCCCGTGACTTACTATAAATCAAAATATCATCAAAGAACACAAGCACAAATTTTCTTGATTTCTTACCAAAGATGTGATTCATGCATGATTGGAATGTGGCCGGGGCATTGGTTAATCCAAATGGCATGACAAGGAATTCGAAATGCCCAAAATGACATCTAAAAGTTGTGTTGTGCACATCTTCTTCTCTAACCTTTATTTGATAGTATCCGGACCTCAAATCTATTTTGGAGAAATAGATTGCTCCATGCAATTCATTTATGAGCTCATCAATCCTTTGAATGGGGTACTTATTCTTAATTGTCTTCTTGTTGAGCACACGGTAATCAACACACATCCTTAGAGTACCATCTTTTTTTTTTACCAACACTACGGAAGAAGCATAAGGGTGGGAACTATGCCGTATCAACCCCATATCCCACAATGTTTTGATTGTCTTCTCAATTTCTTCCTTGTAAATGCGTGGGTGGCAATAGGGGGTGGTTATGACCGGTTTGGTACCCAGTTCCAACTCAATGACATGTTGGAATCCCCTATCCAATGGCAGCCCATGCAGTAATTCATTGAAAACTTTAGCATGCTTATCAAGTATGGGCTGAATATCATCATGAAAAGTAGATTGAATGGAAATAGAAGAGTTAGCTCTTACCAAACAATGGGCTGCCCAAGCAACCTGCCCCTTTTTGAAGGTTCTTTCCATGTTTTTTGCTGTCACAACTTGTGGAATTCCACCTTTCATGCCATGCAACATTACCTCTTTGTTGTCCACCGTAAATTTTAGCTCCATGTTTTGATAATTTTGGGAAAATTCTCCTAAAGAATAAAGCCATTGTACACCCAAAACCAAATAAGATTCACCAATGCTAATAACATAGAAATCATCCCTTACCATGTGCCCTCCCAAGGCGAGTGTGAGAGCTGAGATATCTTCCTTGTGCAAGGAAGTATGAAGCCATCCGCAACCGTTACATTGAAACCTTTGAAAATTTCAGCCTTCAACTTTAATTTCTTCACCAAACTCTCATCAATAAAACTATGTGTGGCTCCACTATCAATCAAAACCGTTACCTTTTGGCCATGAAGATCACCTTTCACACGGAATGGGTGATATCTAGGTACCCCGGATAATGTAGCAAGAGTGCCCTTGAGCTTTTTTATGTCCTCTTCTTCCACAACATTATTTTTCTTAGCTTCATTAACAATGTCATTATCATCATCACAATCTGAAATTACTTCAATATAATGAATCTTACCTTTTCCCAAACAACGGTGTCCTAGAGTCCATGGATCCTTGTATGAAAAACACAAATTCTTCCTTCTTAATTCATTTTTTGCTTCCTTCACATGGCTGGTTTTCTGCAGATCCGTGTGAACATGTGGCCCTTTTTGAAGAGGTCTCTTTGGCTGGTCCAAAAGGATGCTTCTAGGCTGCTTGGGGGCTTGTTCCCCTCTCCAATTGACCTTAGGAACATTGCTGATTGCTGCTGATTTTGGGGCAGCACCTTCAAGATCAAGAGCCTTCTTTGTTGCGACACTGCCAATCCCTGACTCGCTCCCCCCTCCCGGCCTCATCGACCTAAACACTAACTCATCCCAGACCCTACGATTCACCGCATCAAATACCTCACTCTTCTCGACGAGCACAAATCTTCGAACCTCCACGACTCTCCCCAGCCCTAGAAACCCCCTTCCATCACTCGGCTCTCCTACGAACCCTGCCTGCTCGCCTCCCCGCCACGGTTTTACCTTGCCTAACATAAACAACACACTCCACACAATAGGGTTTAGGTTTAGGTTTAGGTTTCGGTTTTGAATTCCCTATCTACACTTTAGTTTAACTTAAGATCTTTTTATTTTTCTTTTATTTTTGCTTTAGGTAGTTTCATTTAGTTTCGTTTATAAAGTTAATTTTATAGGCTTAGTTTAACATTCAAACTATAGTTTTTTATTTGGATCACATTTTTCTTAGTGTTCCACATTACTTTAACTGGTTTCTTCTTAATTAGGATTCTAGTTAGCTTTTTTTTAAGTTAGTTTTTTTTAATTAATCCATTTAATAGAAGTCGCTGCAACTGAGAGTTATTAATCATCACAGCAAATACCATAAATTATGTGATATATAAGTCGCCCAACATACCATCAAGTTCGCTGCACATCTAGGGCACTAACCATGAATCAAAACACACAAAGAACTATCAAAATGAGGTGCTACTGTCAGGTAGGAAAAACAGATCTATTATTTTAAAATATAGATCCCCAAATGAGATTGCTGGAGCCACAAGCGAACAACAGACTGTATTAGTCAAAACCCAATCATTTATTGCTTTAAAACAATCCACAAACACCATGAAACAAGCTGCTAGGGTAGAAATGAAGCCTACACCCAAATTGATTTGCAAAAGCACTCACAAACCCGCTGCTACAGTGACGCTACAGTAAAACATGCAGATTTCAATAGTGAATTTCAACCAAAACTTCGCTAAGGAAAAGGACATGAATTTCAAAAACAAATGCTTCGAGTGAATCTCAAACCAACTCAATACAATCTCCCACGCAAGAGAGAGAGAGAGCATTAATGGGCATGCATCCCAACTCCAAGTATGGAGTATCAAAATAAGTTCAGCATAACATAATCATAATAATGACCCTAACACTCCTTTTATAAGGAGGCACAAAATTCAAAAACTCTAGGAGAGGGAAAATATTAAATAAAAGTAGTTTGTTTTCCCTAGTTGTGGCGTCCCCTTTTCAAAGGGTGATTTTATCAATAAAAGCCACCTAAAATATTTATTTAATTGATTCCCCATTTAATTTTTATATTTTGGGAATTAAATTAAATAATCTTCATAATTAAATAATTATTGCTCAAGGCACTAATATTTAATTATTTAATAAAAATGTTCCCCTTGCACATTCCGAAGCCCATGGGGACGTATAGGCTAAGGGTCTTTAGAAATGGAGACATTACAGTCCTCCCTTCCCAAGATTGCTTTCCCTCAAGCAATAGCAAGCTCATGCCTCCGGTACCACCATGGTAGTCCTCCAAGAACCGAGTTTCCATGCCACTCAAGTGGAGGAGCATTTATAATATCTTGGGCTGCTTCGTCTTCCTCTGCATTTTATTTCTCAAACCTGTACATGAAACAAACCAGTTAAAAAAATGAGTGTTGAAGAACACTCTCCTTGCTTATTTTTTATATCTCCATGGCTTGGATGGTGCCCAACTTCCTTTCATACATGGGTTGCCCCCATAATCTGCTATGCAGTCCCATATGTTGTAGTCATGTCATTCTTCACCAAAAATCAGACTTATCCCTTTCCAATCAATCATGCATGAGTTACGAACAAACACCCATAACCATACCATCATGTGTACACCAAAAATCTGAACTGTAAAAAGAACTGATGGACTGATCATGATGATGCTAGGTATCAAAAAGATAGGGCAGTAGCTGCTATCTTTGATTTCTATGCAATATGTGGTATCCCCCATTAATTTCCTTTTTCTCATTCCCTTCCTTGACTTAGCCATTATTACCCCCACAAAATATATCATGAAAGTATACCCAAAGAAAGACTAATTCACCATATACTCTTGTTGAAATGAAATCTGAAAATGTTTATCAAAGAAAACATGCATGTCACTTGAACCATATTCCATATGAGAGTAGGAAATCGTTGCCCCTTGATGCACCATGTCTAAAAGACAATCATATTTCCATGTAATCTCAAAATCTTCCTCACAAGAGCTAGTCCAAGTAAGGTCATTAAAACTGAATTGAATGATGGTGAAACTAGGTAGCTTACTCTTAGGGGCTGCTTCCTTGTCCATAGCAACAATATTGCCCTTACAACATTTTCCTTCACGAGAGGCCTTCGGTTCCTTCTCCTTTCCACGCATACTCACAAGATCCCATGAGACATCCTTCATTTCTTTTCTCAAGTTAGCATAACACTTTTGATAATCATGCCAAAACAAAAAATCTTTGTTGGGAAGACTTACCCAATCAAACAAATTGCTTTCTTTAGCAAGTTGCCCATGATCCCACATGCTAAGATCCATCGTAAAGTGGAAAAATAAACCATACCTTAGTCAGTCCTCACTTTTTTCAAAACTCAGATTTCTTGAGCACTCTCTTCCCTTGATGCATGGAATTGGGGAGCCTTTAAAAATGAAATAAGGGTGCTGCCCACCTTCCTAACCTGCTCATCAAACTCATTCTCACTTGACATTTGACTAGGATCATCAAAAATCACCTTAGAATTAGAAACCATTTTCTCCCCATGACATAAGAACAATAGAACATTCAACTTGATCACCTCGTAACCACATCGAAGAATCAAAACAAATAACTTGAAGTGGTGGCTTACATCTACATACCATGAGGTAATATGTGCATGATGATACCCCCTTGTTTCAACTCCATCATTCACATAAGAAAAGGGAAGATCAAAAATGTAAGGAAAATCGTACCATTTATTGAGCTCATGGTTTTTCTTTATGTAAGGAAGCAATAAAACTAAAACAAAAGGCTTGGGGCTGCCCATCATACCTTTGTGCCATGTAGTATCCTTATATTCCTCCATGATTACTTCATCACCATGCATGTAATCAAAAAATTGCAAAGGAACCCCTTCAATCAAATCTGATTTCTCTGTACAAGTACCAAGTCCCACACAAGCATTAGATATCAAAACCTTATCACCAAACACCAAAGAATTTATACGTTGTTCTTCCTTCCATTCTTTATCTTCTTGCTTATGGAAGGTAGGTGTCTCTATATGGCCATTGACTTCGTTGATGAGCTTATCCCAATATGCATCGACCGAAGTCTTTCTTCTTTTTGATCCACTTCTTTTCCTCATTAGGTTACAAAACCCTTGGAGGGTCAAGAGGGCTTGGGTCTCTTGACTTAGTGTAAACTACTCTTAGCAATATGAGTCAAGATTATGCTTGATCTATTCCTTCCATTCACCATCACTCATCAACTCCATGATCTTTGATTTCTGCACTTAGAATCACAAACCCTGCCTGGTGTTTTCCAACTTTGTTGTCCCCATTTTGAAGTGAATAGTGTGTGAAAATATATATTCATTTGGCAGTGACTTCTGTATTTTTTTGGTGAAGGGTTTTGGCATGATTTAATGGTGTTTTAAGCCTTGTTTAGTAGCGGTGTTTGGTCCTTCCATTTATTGGAAATTTGGTGATCACTCTCTATATTCCGTGATCCAATCTTTGAGCATGGTTGGTTTGGATTGAGATATTCAATAGATTTTAAGTACAGTAATCAGTGGGTGAATTTATCATAGCAGTTTGCATGCATGTAGTTACAGCATATTTGGGGTTTGTATGCATAGTTTGGGGCCTGGTTTTTATGCACTTGAATCTGATTTGCTTACTTCAGTTGGAGTACTAAGTTATGCCATTCATTTGAGATTATAGTTTGATTACGTATCTCTTGTGGCTGATTTAGTTACATATCTGTGAGGGTTGAATCATGAGCTCATTGGTGGTTATTTAAATCAAATAAATCTGGTTTCTAAGGAGTATAGTCTCGACCGTGAGTGAGCTACTTGTTAGAGGCCATTAAACCCCTCTTATTGGGTTTATTGAGTCATCTGTTTGATTGGTTCTAGTAGTTTCGATTGAGTATTGCTATTTCCAGCTGATTGGTGTTTTGAAGGGTTGTTGATTTGCATATTTTCTATTGATCCCGGGAAGGGGATATTACAACCATACTCTTGAGAAAGATATATGGCTGTCTATCTTCTGCTTTGATTCCTAACTAGAGCTACAGATGTGCATACATATATTACAAAGCCACTTAGGTAGAAATACTTGTTATGGAAGTTAATTTGTTATGGGACTAAATGCAATTGCTTGTTTGGAGACATACTTTTATAGAAGAAAAGCTTGTAAAAAATGGTGCCTTTTAATCCCTATTTGAATGCAGCAAGGGTGGGTTTTGCTCCTACCAATGATCAAAATCTTATTGTTCTTGATGAAGATGAAATCAAAGGTGAGTCAGAGCTTATCACCCTCAGAGGGAGTGACAAACAAAGGCCAGGGCATGGTACACAAGGTAACTCCCAGGTAAGAGCTGCTTTTCAACTATTACAAAATAGAGGTGTTCTTACTGATGGTAGTGCTAGCCTCCTACCTCCATATCCAAAACTCACTCAATGGATCCAAAGAATGCCTAATATCTGTTCCCCAGTTCTGCATGTGTCCTCAAACACCTATCCTACCAATCTGGTTTGATCCTAATATCAAATCTTAAAAGGCCAATGTTAGTGCTAATTTTGGTGCCCATAGTCCAAGAAGAGATGAGCCTGACCCTAGTAATTTTTTAGTAGATCCAGCATAGTTGTAGTAATGAGCCTCAAGGAGGAATTGGTACCATACTACAGGAGAGTACTAGAACCCAAACTGCCTCTCTAAGAACCAAGCTGGAGGGAAGTATCGAATGCCTTGACAGGAAAATTGGAAAACATGATGCCTCAAATTTCTTTGGCTGGGGGGTGCATTGTCTAGCTTACCAATTATATCAAGAAATGTGAAGAATGCATTCAGTTGTTGATGAATCAGAATAACAATAAATTCCAGCACCTTCACATTCAGAACATTGAACAAGTTCTTCTCTTTAATCAGATCAAAAGGTTGATTCATAAAGAACTATAGGAGAAAGCTGATGGGAACAGAGGCTCCAATTGTCAAGCTACCCATGCTATTAGCTCCAGCTCCACTCAGGGAGGGGTAAATGATTCCATTGTTCCAAACTATTGCCCCATGCTGCAATCCAAAGATGTCTTCACTTGGGCACAAGGAGATCGCATTTAGGAAGGAAATTGAGCTGACCCAAAGAACAAAATCATTATGGAAGGAACATAATGGCATCCAAATACACCAGAAAGAGACTCTAATGTTATTGTTAAAAATCTTCAGTCCCAATTTTGTAATCATAATTAGATTCTGCAAATATCAGCCCTAGAAGGTGCTGCTGTAAAATTATTAGCTCTTTTTTTAAAAAAAGTTCAAGAGCCTTTATTTAAAATAAACTTTCTACAATATCCAACAACTCATAAGATGGGTCGAAAGTATAGTTCTGAAAATTAAGTTAAATTGGCAATATGCAGCTCCACATGTACCAGAATGGGAACATGTTCGATTTTTTGGAACCATTGGAAGGCGCAAAATGCTAAGAAACATCCTCTAAGTCATACCAATTTCTTCTTTTTAAGTCTGATATCTCCTTTGTACTGGTATGTATATTATGAAAATGAATTACAGCTGTAATATATGCATGTCCAAACGCTTATTATCATAGGGGTGTTGAGAGAGATTTAAGCATATGTTCTTCTTTGTCAAATTGATCCAAATATAAACACAAGCTAAAAAATCTTGTTCCCAAGCCAAAAGCTTCCTTAAGTTGAGTGGTCCTTTCTAAGTCAGTAAGTGCAACTTATATCAGTAATTATAAAGGCTCTCTCTCCAAATTGATTGCAAAATAACATGATATTCAAAGTTGTATTCAGGAGTATCGGTATAATTTCTACACCACGTAAAAACATGATGTCAATTCATGACCTGCTTTGAGAACTCAATAGCTCTCTTGGTTCCATAGGATACTTTTGTTCCCAATTGTGGCTCAACTACATTGTGCAATAGCTCCTTTGAGTTCAAATGTTACTTTTTTTAGCCAATTGATCTTTTATAGCCTAGGTAGCTAGGTACATCCTCGTAGGGTCTTGGTTCAGGTACAAGATGTACCAAGGACTGGTACATTCCCTGGTATGTGGGGGGACATTCCGAATACGGTAATCAGTACTTGGGTATGTCCAAGTATGTTTGTTGACGTACCCGGATGTACTCGGGTACTAAATACCATACCCGTCACGATTCCCCCCCAATTTTAATTTTTTTTTGGGTCAAAATCGATTTTTCGAACCTAGAAAACAAACCCTATCCCCAAAATAAACCCCAAGCTCTATTTAAAGAACACGTTTACCTCACATTGCATACTTATCTTTCCTTGAACATTTGCTCTCTCATATTCAAAGTTTTAATTGCAAAGGGCTGATCCAAGTGTCAAGTAGATTAAGGAGCTTGCAACAAAGAGGCTAAGTGATTCAAGGTAAGTTTGTGTTTTTCTTTAATTTTTTGAAGTAGTTTGTAGTTTATAACTAGTCAATATTTTTGTTAATATAACATTTCTGAATTGTTTTTTTAATTTTTGTAAAACATTCTTTCAACATCTAGCTATCAACAATGGTTAAATAATTAAATTCTATTCCATTTATAATGTGTTTCTTTCTTTTTAAATTGTTAACCAAGGAACTACATGGATTGTTAGAATGGCTACAAGCTCTAGTTCCACAGGTCAAGGTATAACCATGAAATACGATCCATGTTCGCCCCTTTGGAAGTACGTCATGCCAATTGAACAACTGTCAAGTGGAGGGGGTTATGTTTGGCTTTGCACAGAGTGCAAACACCAATTTAAGAGATTGTATTGTCGAGCTAAATTTCATTTATGTGGGGTTGCTATCCATGGAATGAGAGGGGCCGATGGAAAGGGGTTGTCATGTGCAAAAAATCTTGCTTACATCAAAGAGCAAGAAGATGTAGATGTGGTAACTTCCCTAAGATCAAAGCATCCTTTTGCAAAGAAAGGATCAAGAGGCAACAAGCCACCTTTGTCTTCACATGACAATGTCATGACCCCATTACACCCATTCTGTCATCATCTATGGTTACAGAGTGTAATGTCCCCAAATGGACCTTTTTGACCCCAAATGGAATTTAGGCCAATCCCAAACCCTCAAAGATTGATTTATAAAATATTATGACAAATATTATAAAGGCGGATATGAATTATGCATAAAAAATTGCGACTAGGGTATAAGTTTGAAAACCCACATCAAATAAGCAATTATATTAAGATATTCTCCACTTAGGTCTGATATCACTAATTTTAGTAAAGCCCAAACATGAATGGAAAACACATATAGATTTCAATGCACATAACAAGATTGGAAATAGTAATTTATAAAATCTGCAGAGTGGCTGCCCCTGAAATTAAATAAAAAATGGTACCTTTATTGCACACCAAAACATTCATGAAAATGGAGAATCTGGATATGGTTCACAAAAACCTAAAAAGTAATAACAAACCCCTAAAAAACAACTCCTAAAATCAGCCCTAGAAACATCTCAAATCATCTCCATAGGTATGGGTCGCTTATGACTGGAATTAGAAGACATAGAAAATATGACTAACAATATTCCCTTCAAAACTCCTGGATACACAAGATCTGCGACTTATTTGTCTTCAACAGCTGCTGGAAATATATTGAAATTTACGGCTGACTCAATGATGTTCAATGAAATTCCTTGTGTAGAAAAGTCCCTCAAATGCTCTAAGAGGGTTTTTGTCCTCTAGAGGGGAAATTCTAAGGGGTTTCGTCCTTAGAGATAATATTATGCCAAGCCTCACAAGCTTCAGACATAAAATTCAGAAATCATAAAAATAGATCAAGTGATGATAGTTCTCCATGACGAGGACCACTTGCATATATAAAACTTTTGTGACCCCAAATGGCCACCTCTCAACATGACCAATAAGATTTTCCTTCACATCATTTAATGTTTTTCGACCACCAACTTCTCCCTCCTCAATGCAAGTCACATTTTCCTTGAGGGGAAATAACTTTTGGCCCAATTGCTTTTTTCTTTCTTTCTATTCTAATATTTTTGCTTCCTTGTGCAAGTTAAACAATTTTAGCTAAGTGTTATTATCTTTTATTAAGTGTTTTTATCATATTGTTTACTTTTATCTATTTGTATTAAGTTCATATTAATTTATTATAAGTGCTTTTCGTAAAAAAAAATTTATTTTTGCACTTTATAATAAAATAATAGAACTTAAGTCACCCTTATTTTCTTCCCTTAACCGTTGGGTAGACAAAATAGGCCAAAGGTCTTCGATTGGGAAGGGGATATTACAGTCCTCCCTTCCCAAAATTGCTTGCCCTCAAGCAAGTCCAATTTTGTTTTGTCCAAGTGCCATGCACAATAGACAAAACATGCTGAAGTGATCCACAAACCTGGCCCTTGTACCTGTCAAGTGGACTAAAACTTGCCACCATATATCACTCACAAGATGCTCATATACATATACTTGGAACAATGATTCAACAAACTCCATATTGAAGACTTCACCTTCTATCTTATCATGCATCGCTATGATGGAAATAAATTGGAATAGGCGGCAATAAATAAGACACATTATTATGCTCTTCATACCTTTGAGTATCATCAATGTCTTCACCATTCTTTGTCTTCCATGATAACTTTGACTTTGTTGTATAAAATTCCTCATCATTCTTGTCAACAATGGGCTGAATATAATTATAAGTCAGTTTGCTGCAATAAACATGATGACATTTCTTTTTTCCACACAATCCTCAATCTTGTGCAAATCTGCCCTCCTTGGAAAAGAACTTTCCCACATTCCTGGATGTCCACAACTTGAGAAAATAATATTCCTCATACCTTGTTGCTCACTAATTGAAGAAGTCTTTGCCTTGTACTCTTATAGGTGTTGTTTCCCTTGAGCGGCTATCAAACTAGCAGCCCTAGCTCTTCTTTGCCACTCGTCACACCTTCTTTGAGTTTCCATTACATCCTCCTTGCTTGCATATTTAAATTGCTTCTCCTTAGTTGGAATAATTTCTATAACAAGCAATGTTTCGCTATTGCAACTATTTTGCTTAGTGGAAATCATAGCTCTTGACGCTTCTTCTTCTTTACTTTGCATTGTGGAATACACAATGGGTTGATCCAATTTTTGCATGCCAAATTTTCTTGTGCTTCACTATCTTTTATTTCACAAAAATCAGCGAAGGTCAACATAGCCCTTAACTTGGGATTGAGTGTGGCATACTCTTTACCCCATGTTTCCATGTCATCTTCCTCAGCCGGTTGTTCCTTGGCTCTAAAAATCTGCGTATGCTTGGATGACATGCTTATAGTATTCATCCCCTTTATGGATCTACTCACTTCAGTAAAGGCTCCTATAATGGAATCTCTTATATCTCTCTGAGCATTCATCCAACAAATTTGCAATTCTCTGTTACCTCTATTGAATACTTCATTTATGTAGCTCCTCTTAACTTCTTCTATGGTTACTTTCTTGAACTTTAGATCTGATTCACAAGCTGGGAGAAACACTAGCTCTGATCAATCATTCTATTTATATATTTCCTCTCAATTCTAATTTACTGATTTTAAACATGAATTAAAACACATATTTTTAAAGATATAATACACTGAAATAGTACTCAGAAATATGCAATTAATTATGTATGAAGCTGGCACTTTTATTCATCCAAAAATTCAGAAGTGGGTTAGAGATAGTTCACAAAAACCAGATAATTTAGAAACAACTCAGAACAGTCCAATAAACACCTTTAAATATCACAATTATGCCCAAGGAATGGGTCGCTTAACAAGATAGAAGACTCAGAAATACAACTGCCATTATTCTTCAAACCCTGGATACAAAAATCTGCAAAAATCCCTTCAACAACTGTTGAAAATAACTAAAAATCTTTATGAGCACAATGGAATCTCTTGTGTAGAGATCCCTCACATTCTCTTGGGGTTTTCGTCTGCAAAAGAGTATTTTTAAGGGTTTCCGTCCTTAGAAATAATTCAGACAAAGCTAAAAGCTTTAGATAAAAATCAGAAATTATAGAAGATGGTCAATTGTATCTTCTACAAAGGCAAGTCCCACTTGCCTAAATAGAAGAATTGGGCCTAAATAGCCACCTTCAACAACCAATCACATTTTCCTTCCTCATTAAATGTCTTTTTCCAACTCACTTTCCTTCCCAATGCAAGTCACATTTTCCTAGAGGGGAATAACTTTTGGCCCATATTGCTTTTTTCCTTTTTCTATTTACTTTTGCCTCCAAGTGCAAGTCGCACTTTTCCATGGATATTACATTTTTTAATAAGTGTTTTTTCTTTTTGTTCACTTTTTTCTATTTTTATTAAGTCCATAATAATTTATTATAAGTGTTTTTATAATATTTTATTTATTTTTGCACTTTATAATAAAATATTAGAACTTAAGTCTCCCTTTTAAAATTCTCCTCAGCCGTCGGGAAAACAAAATAGGCAAAGGGTCTTCGTCACAACTATCCTAGGAAGGGGATATTACACAATGCAGTAACATGATCCACCTAAACTTCAGTTTCACAAGAGAACAAAAGCCGTAGACCCACTGAAAGCGGCTTTTAAAATGAAAGAAGGGACATAGCCCACCAACAAATTGCACGTTTCATTTATGCACATGACATCCCTTTTCAATCTGTCACATCCTCCAAGAATAATTTGAGGGATCTAGTGAGAGCAATTAACCTGATGCAACACTCATTACCAAGGGTAAATCACTGCTGATTATAAAAATGAAAAGTTGGATACCACCTTACAAATGCCAAAGGAAAAAAAACATACAACCCATTGCATCCCATAAGATATCATGGGTCCAAACAAGAAAGTGATCCATATGTTAGATGGATGGAAAGATTTTCAAACTTCAACAGATTGGCTTATATGTTATACTAAAAAAGTTTCCGACTGATAGGGATTCTGAAGGAGATTGGGGGAATGAAACATTTTTTTGGATCAAGATCTTAGGGGAACGTTTAAATAGCATGGCTACTTAAATTATTAAAAATAAAGGAAAATAAAAAATTTATAGGCAACAATAAATGCATAGGAAAATTTCCCATACATTTAGGCACATACTGATAACATTGATAAACCATTCCATCACACACAACAAAATTTCAAATATAGCCTTTAACTTATTTAACACATAAAATTGGCAATGCTCTGAATTGAGATTTCACATATTAAAATTTCAAATAATGCTGTGCCCAAGGGCTTGAAACAATATTTCAACTAGCTCAACAATAAAAGTCAGTAAACATCCCCGTCTAACATTTTAAAATTTCCTTGTGTATGATACGGGCCTAAAAGGACAGGGGACTTAAGCTGGAGCATAGCAAATAAACCATTGAACAATAAACTGCTTGCAATTCGCCCTAAACTCATAATGTTTTTTTAGGGTTCTTGATTGCGTTTCCATGTGAAAGTTGTCCAATTTATTGCAGTCTCAAGATATTGTTCACGTTATATCGGACAATGCAAAAGAATTTAAAATCAGCTTGGCTAGGGATTTTCTTCGAGGAAATATGGGGCTACATATTTTGGACACCTTGTGTTGTTCATATTTCAACCCAATGAACAAAAATTCTTAGTTACCAAAATATTATTGTTTCTATTTACAAATTTATGAATCGAGTGAAGATCCATGACTTGTTTTCATAAACAACTGCTAGGTACACATGTCTTGAGCCATGTTTAGAAGCTTCTTGAAATTGCAACTACTGAAGGCAAAATTATCAGAGAGAACATAGACTTCTTATTTAAGCGTTTTGAATCTCATGATAATGCTCTGTAAATGTGATATTGTAAGTATGCAATTTGCAGATTTTTTATTTTTGAATGCATTTACTTAGAGCTAAAAACTATTTGCATTCGTAATTTTTCAGGATTAAATCATTATCCCTTATTTTCAGGAGTTGCAAGTCAACTGTTTGATGTCTTGGGACCATTACACTTCAGCTGGGCTTGAGCAAGGTAAGTTAATGTTAACGATATCCCTTTTGGTGATCATGCTGAAAATGAAGGCATGCTCCGAGAACATCAAATAACCTTGTCTGATTTCTAAAACGGCTTGCCAACTGAAAATATATATCTCATTGTTTTCAATATTCTACTGGCTGACGAACTTGTATACGTGTGAATGTTGTGCAATCCTTACTTGTGAACTTTGTATATACCCTTCAATAATCCTGCAAACTTGAATGTTCTCAGGATTATAATATCTAGTATTCTAAAATAGCATTGTAAGTGGCTGCCTTAATCTGATTTTTAACCCTTAGTATGAAGATATAATTTCATGAAACGACAGAAGGTTATTTTAAAAATTCATAGAGCGGGAACTTAGCGGGAGCGGCAACAGCCAAAGGGCTCATGAAACTTGGGATATTGGCCTGTTATGTTTCCGCAGAGAACCGCTCCCACTTGATAATTTCATTTTTGCCAAAATATTCTGCATTTTTTATTTTTTTCAATATAGGCCGCCCCATCTAAAAAATTAAATTCTAATCTAAACCCTAAAATAGATAAATCTAAACAATAAAATAAACCATAACAACCATGCAAAAATAAAACATAGAAACAAAGAATATTACCTTGGAAAACACTCCAAAATCTGCATTGTGCTTGTTAGGGTTTAATTGAATATAACTGGCATTGAAGATCAAGCAAATGTAGATAATGTGAGGTTTTATAGTTGAGGAAGATTTGTGAAGGATTTGTGGTTTACTTGGTGAAGGTACTCAATTTTTTTTTTAATTTCTAACCTTGAATCTCTTGGAGAAAGTGCTTCAACAAGCAAGCTTTCACACAAGATTTTTTTGCCAACAACATGCCTTTTTTTTTTGCTAAGCAATTTCCTTTTTTAGATTTTCAGGGTTGCTTATCACAATGCAATTCAAAAAGGCCACCCCTTAATAGAGGATCTTTGCTTAAAAGTTCACATGAACCTTGTAGGTATTTATATGGCACTTCCAAATTACATAGCTTCTTTGGAGCACTAATTGGCCAATAGGAATACATAAATGACCCAAATTCACCGTTATGGAGGCTATGTAACATAATGAAGTTGAACAAAGTTGCAGATCTTCCCCTTGCTTTCTTCTTTGAAACCCACGTGGAAATGCAATGATTTGATGGAGTATTCAAAGGCTCTTAACTAGCCTCCGAAAAGGGACATTACATGTTATGATTTTCAGTTGTTTTTGTGAGCGTTGCATTATTTTAAAGTAATTTTCTAAGTATAGTCAGGTCCGCTAGGAAAAAGGTGAAAAAAAATGGAAAAATAAAAGAAAAAGGAACTATTATGTCTCCAAGGAGGTCGGTCCTCTTTAAGAAGAAGATTCTATTTGGTTTTGGAGGCCACCTCTAACTATTTAAAGGGGTGAGGATGCTTGGCTTGGAAAGATGTAAAATGCAAAAGGGGCATTGGAATTTATTCTCTTGGAGTTGGAGAGCAGCTTTGAAATCTGCAGGGTGAACATATTGCAAGGACGTGTATATGCTCCATAGAGGCTTTCTTTTAATGTTGACGAGATCCCCTTATTGGCACTGAGATACGTGAAAGCCTCATCATATTCATTGGCGATCTCAAACAGAGGTCATAAATGGGCTACCATCATATTTATGAGAAGATCAAGCGCCACCCTTTATCGGTGCTACGGCAAAAAAAATATGTGGAAACGGGTCCTTGCAAACCAATTAGGGACTCATGGACCAAAACATGTGTCCATTGTTTCTGATGGATGGAAAGATGCAAGAAACCGCTCTTTAATCAATGTGATTGTAGTATGCTCCTAAAGGTGGCGACCTGTTTTTGAAAGCAGTTGGGGGTTGTGAGGGTGTTCAAGTGAAGGCATGCCACAACTTCATAGCCAACATTCTCTTTGAGTCCTATTGATAGCAGTGGGAATCTGAAAATGTTGTCCTTGAGTCATGGGCTTGGACATTCTTCAAAAAATTGCAAAAGCTGCAGGGATGCTAGTTAAGGCACGGTATGGGCATATTGTTGTTGATACACTAATTTGCCATGCATTCATTGAATTTAATTGCTAAAGAAGATGACAAACAAAATACTTTTGGATTGCAATTAAGTGTGTGCAGAAGTTGAAGAGATCCAATATGTTTGTCACCAACCATCACATGTCACAGGGCATTTGTAGATCATTCTCGTAGTTAGAGCTACTGAAGGTAAGGAAATAGCTTTACTTTCTGCCGCTAAGGTTTAAGAATTTAAATATAAGTTTAGTTTCAGTATTACTATTTGGATCTTGTGCGATTTCCTATTGGTGTTCAAGTTTTGTTCCAAAAGGGGACATTTCACCTATTAGGTTGTTGAGACTCGGTTTGCATCACACACAATCGACTTGAGACGACTAGTGAAGGTGCGAGAGGTCACTGAACCACATGGATATGTAACATCCAATCTTTGGTATATATGGAGGCAATGCAAACACTCAACGGGAGCTGCAAAAAGTGAAAGAACTTGATTCTTAGAGGACCCTTGGTGGGATAAAGTGGATTATTTGTTGAGTTATACGAAGCCCATTATGAGCATGATCTGGTATTTACTGACACGGATCATCCATGTCTAGGAGAGATATATGACGGCATCGACTGCAATGATTGAGACAGATAAAAGCCGTCATAAATGCAAAGAGGAACAAGATTCCGATTGAAATGTTTCTTCAAGGACAAGTGAAGTCACATCCTCATTGAGCATGTGGAACAGAATGACCACCCCATTACATCTATTTTACTTTTCCATTGACTCCTAGAAACTTATAACACATCGATCCTTTCCTTGCTTAGGGAGGGTAGCACCATACAGGGATGCAGGACGTCAGTGAGGGATGCATATGGCAGCATTGGCTAGGACTCTTCCCTGATCCTAGAGGCCCAAGATGCATGTTATGGTAGGAGTTTGTGCAATTTCATAGCAGAAATGGGATCATAGCCTTTTCTAACTCTTCAGAGACAAATACAAGATGGATGGATCATATGTGGTGGTACCTCCATGGTAAAGCATACCCCTCACCTCCAACCACTTGCAATAAGAATTCAGTGTCAATTAAGATTTTAATTTTTAAAAATCTATAACTCTTACGTTAAACTCTTTTCTATGTTTCGTTTTAAATCAGTTTTTACTTCTATAATTAATAATTTTAGATTTTGCATTGACTTTGTGGCTTGCCTCAATATGTTGCAAGTTCTTTTACGGCTGAGCGGAACTGGGGTACCCACTCTTTTATCCACCCAGTTAATTGCAACAAGTTGGGAGCAAAAAAGGCAAAGGATTTGGTCTTCATGCATTCCAACCTATGCCTTCTAACACAAGCAAGATGGGTACAAGCAAGGGGAAACAAAGTATTGGGATGTAGACTTGAAGACTCCAAACTTGGAAGCATCCATTGGCCACCTTTCATTCGCAGATCTAAAGTTAGAGGGTTGTAATGTCCCTTTCTACAGGTGAAACTGAAAAACAAGGAATTAGCACAAACCCCAATCTGATTTTTGGACCAGTAAACTGAAAATTAAATCAATACGGAGCAACAAACTGATTTTTATAACAGCAGTTTGAAAAACACAAGTTTTCACCCAAACATCCCCCTACAATTCACCCGCAATATTTATAGACCCTTTTGGAATAGTTTAGAACAATTTCCACCACAAAAATCAAGCTAATACTCAGCTGGAAAATTATTAAATAACAAAAATATAGCGAAGAGAAATAATCAAAATGAGGGTTTCTAAACCCCAACAATGCCCAAATATGAGTGATTCCAGCCTTATAAATTATATCAAATATGAATATCAATAAATAAATGAGTTTCGTGCCCTAGAAGGTAATTCGAATGACCTCTACCCTAGTTGCTCCCCTAAGAGAGGCCTCCAAAAATATGTAAAAGCTCTTGTAGGCCTTCTTCTTGATACCCTAGATCCAAATCTGCAAGAGAGTCTTCAATAGAGATCTTCAATTCACCAACATGGAGAGTTTTTCGTTCTCCACCAAGCCACAAGAAAGGGTTTCATCCTCCTTGGATGCCACACAAGAGGGTTTTCGTCCTCAAGTGGAATGGTATTGAACAATCAGCTCAACAAAACAAGTGTAAGAGTATATGCGCCAAAAGATGATCTTCAAATGAGGTCATAGAACTTCTTGTATACCCCTTGTTTGGCGCCAAAGGCCAATTAGATGAGGACTGACCTCCAAGCTCACTTTATCTTTTAATTCTTTGTTGGGAAACTCATAATCCTAGCCGACCTGATTGAGGGAGATAAACACCAAAGAAAAATATTTAAAATAATAAAGGAAAAAAGAAACAAAGCTCACTTAACTCCCATGTTCATTTATTCTTCTTGGCCACGGGAAGAGAGTGGCAAAAAGTTATTCAATTGATGCTAGTTTGAAAAAGGAGACATAACAAGGGTACTTCGCAATGTCAAGCTAGTGAGAGCAACATTTCTACTCCTTGTGGTTCTCATGAACCTCATGATGGTTTTGATGGTGCTCTCGCCGGATACACTAGAGAGCATAATGATTATGAAAGTAATGAATATGCTGCTTTGTCTTGATTTTTGTGTATGCATTGCAACATTTGCAAATGTACTTATTCTATGCATATTATATGGATAAAATGTAATCATTGTGTTTTGTGGTTATTTAGTTTATTTTGTTTACTCTATGCATATTATATGGATAATTTGTTTATTTGGCTATTTTTTCAATCATATATATATATATATATATATATATATATATATATATATATATATGTTCGTATGGTCAGCCGTACCCGAAGCTGTATCCTGGCCCCAAAAAATTGCTATGCCCTGCACCTGTTCCAGTGCTAAGATTGGCTATTAGGCAATGACACTCTCTGGTAACCTAGGAGAAGGACATCTTACTAAGGCAGTCCTTACTAACCTTCTGTAGATAATGAGGATGTCTTTTGATAGGATGCCCAAACTCCAAATTGTACCGAGATTCCTAATATATATCTTGATCAGGGCTTTCTATAACGCTTTACGAAGATTTTCGAGAGAAGTACTATGCTGACAAGGAGGGATGCCCTAGATGATTCCATTCTATGTGCTAGGAAAAGAGGATATTCCTTAGTAAGTATTCCTAATGATCTGGCAAAATACTGTGACATTAGTCAATGAATTACCTAAGTGCTGAGAAATAAGTCTCAAAAAGTGCTCAAACACTATCAATTTTGTAGCATTTGGATGTCCTATCAAGCTCAGTTTGAACTGCTTAGCTACCATATGATAGCTCATACGTCATACAATTTTATCTACAACATGCACATAGTTGGCTAAGCTTCTGAACAATCATATTTTCCCATCATGAAAGAGGACATCCTACTAAAGGATGGTCTATCACATGAGGGAGATAATACCAGAGCATAGATAACGAGTTCATAATTGATTTTATCTTGAACCATAACATCTTAGATATGAATTTGAACATGATCATTATGCCAATAGGTGTTCTGCATATGGCACGTTGGGGGTGGTGAGTGGTGGACTGTAATGTGAGAAGTTGTTAACAATTGATTATCATAGACTTTAAATTTGACACCCATGTTTAACTGTCACTGGGAAATAATAACCTTAAATTCGATGTCCGTTTGACCATTATATAGAATTCTTTCTTCTTGCTTGAAGAAAACAATTAAAAATTCATGATACCTTGGGCATATGATGGAGTTTGGATCTCTCTCTCTCTCTCTCTCTGTCTCTCTCAGAAAGATGCTTTTTTGAGCTTGACACAGTGGTGCAGCTAGATTGATGCTATTTGTCACCATTTTGTGGGAAATTCTGTCGAGAAAGTAATGGAAATATTAATCAATGTGGTATGTGACAAATCCAAGATAGGCACCTTGAGATTGATATCTTTCAGTGTTTTCCAGATAAATGTATTTAAAATATATGTATCATTTGAATAGTTAGTTGCATTTGCAGGAACATTATGAAATTTTAGTGGCAGTTGTACTTTTAGTATGCTATGTCTATTTGAAGTTTACACTGATGACTAAATGTTGTTTTGTATATGAGTTTTTCAGGTTAATATCTGCGGTTATGCTTTGTCTGGAGGAGGACGTGGAATAGAACGGGTGGATGTGTCTGTGGATGGAGGAAAAACATGGATGGAAGCCAATAGATATCAGAAGGGCGGTGTTCCTTATGTGGCAGATAGCGAGGAGTGTGACAAGTGGGCATGGGTGTTTTTTGAGCATGAAACTGAGATTTACCCGCCAACGGACATTATTGCTAAAGCGGTGTGTCTATGGTTCTATGCTTTACAATTTTATGAAGTATAGAATTCTTCTGTATTAGGGGTTCCTTGATGGGAGGAGCAGCTCAGCTCAATTTTTTCACATTTTTACTCAATGTTTTAGTTTTTCAAGTTCCATTTAATTGTTTACAGAAACTCCTAATTGCTTTTTGCTCCTGCACTAAACTGGAGTATCTGGATTTTGAACAGGTCGATTGTTCTGCTAATGTGCAACCTGAGAAAGTGGAGACCATTTGGAATCTTAGAGGAGTGCTGAATAATACTTGGCATGTAATTCATGTCAATAGTCCTGCAAAGTCTATGCGCTCAAGCCTATGAACTAGTATAAAGTGAGCCCCAAAAAGACTGTTATCATAGTTACAAATTATGTTGTTTCCAAATCATAGATTGTGAATTTCTGCTGCTGCATTGCTGGGCTGTAATGTGGGTGTCCAATAAAGAAAGAAAATAAGCTTACAGGAAACAATACAGGCTGCAGGAGAGAACCAGACTGAAATAAAAGTCTTTATTGTGGCAGAAAGTTCTTCCTACACCATTGAAAGAGTATTTTCTGAAGTGGATGGGAAAAAATGACTGCTAAATTGCAGTTACATATTGGTCTAACTGCCTACCCACTTAAGTTTGCCCACTTAAGCCTGTCTACATGGGCTCCTACATGGATTCCTTGTATATACAGGTTATAAGTCTAACAGTTACACGTAGCCTGTGTCTAATACTAAACAGTTACTTTCTACTCTAAAATTTTCATCATAAGATCTAAATTGACACATGGAAATGCTTTTGTTGATGCAGATTTGAAGCTTGATTTTATGTAGCATCTTTTTCTGTCACAAAATGATACTGGATGTATATGTGATTTGTTTTCTCATAAAACTTTTGGGTATTTTGCAAGTGCCAAGCTGCTTCGGTTCTCACATTGTAAAATCTGTGGATCATTTGACCCGTTTCTAATATCTGCAAGCAGTTCTTTTAGTCACGAATTCTTTAATTTCTTATGTAGCTGATATGTATTCTGGCTTGGCAAGGCCACTTTTTACTTCATTTTAGTGTTTATTGAAACTGCTTCACTGCCAAGGAGGAAGTAATAAGCAGTGATACATCACCTGTTATCAACATCACTAGTCCAATCTGCACCACAATACTGTACGACTTTGTAAGGATTCCTTTGTAATGCTGCTCTACTGAAACTTATACCAAAACCTGGTGTCCCTCTAAGATATCATAGGAGAAGCATTACAGTCTGCCAATGTTGAGAACCTGGGTCTGCCATGTATTGGGTGACTGTACTTCCTGCAACAGCAATATCAGTCCTAGTACATATAATTGCATACATACTGCTGCCTGCTACATTTTGATATGGCTCCTGAGCTATTTATCTCTCTTTCTTCAGTTGTTTGAGGACGTCTTTACTGAGTTTCAGATTTGTCTCCGTGGTAGTGCACAATGGGTTGTCTCTGACTCAGATGAATTAATCTTTTAGTTCTCTCTCTGAATATGCCAAGATCTTAGTGTATATCAGCACAATAAACCCTTTCAAATTAGAACAACAACTTTGCTTTCACTTGTTTCAGCAATACATGATCATTGCTGATCAATAGTGTATCATTGACATACAATGCAATAATGATCATATGTTTTCCTTGATTCAAGCATAAAAGCTAGAATCTGCAACCCCTTTCTAGAGTTCATTTGGGAGGAATGAATGTATCAATCCTTTGGTACCATACATGAGGGGGTTATTTTAGCCCATACATTGACTTTCTCAAATCAGTTTCTCTATGCCTGCAGCTACAAAATCTTCAGTCTGGCCGACATAAATCTCTTCATCCAACTTCATCAAGAAAGGCCTGTACATCCTTTTGATATATTTCTTTATGTTTAATCACTAAAATAGCCTAGAGCATTCTAAATGATGTCATTGGTAAGAATGTTATAGAATCATCAACTTTCAACTTCTTAAATAACCATTTGTCCCGGACAATATCACTTCCACCTCGAAGAGGAGCTAGCTTCCATGTACCATTCTTCATTAAGGAATCAATATCTGCATTTATTGCTTCTTTCCACCTTTTTGAATCAGAGCTACTAATTTCTTCCTCTAAAAATTGTGGCTCAACAACTATGTTTGAAGCATAATCAATTTGTTCAATGAAATTTTAGCCTTGCAATAGGTGAGAAGGTTCACTGACCTTCCCAATAGGTTTCCTTATGCTTGTTGATCTGCGAAGGCCTTCAGTTGTTTGTGTACTGGATTTTTTCTTCAAGTGTTGCTCCCTTAAATATGGAAGGTGCAGCTTCACCGGTCTTTATGTTTGAATCTTGACCAGCATATTGTTTTTAGGCACCTGCTTGTGATTTACCACTTCTTCATTTGGCTGATTATTTACCATTGATTGTTTGTCAAGCACAAGATCTCTACCTACCAAAACCTTCTCTGAAATTGGATCAAAAAGTTTGTACCCTTTCCTCTTGGTACAATAGCTGAAAAAGATTGCCTTTACACTCTTGGCATCTAACTTGTCTGTTTTCAGCTGGAATATGGACAGAAGTAGGGAACCAAAAATTCTCAAATCTTCTGCTGATTGCTTCTTACCTGACCGCATTCCATGTGGTGTAATTCTTGTTACAGCCTGAGTGGGAACTCTATTCAAAACATACGCTGCAGTTGTCACAACTTCAGCCCAAAATTATTTTAGAACTTGCTACGTAATGGTGTTGCGAGTTTTCAGGAAAGAAGCCGTCAATTGAAATATCTCAGATAACTAAATTAGAAGAAATAGTATTAGATCACTAGAAATATTTTAGATAGCCAAATTAGAAGAAAATAGTATAGATTACTAGAAATATTTAGGTATCTTGTGCTATGGAATGGAAAACTTGCTAGTAGGGTTAATGCACTATCTTCTTCAAACATTGTTGACCCAACTCCTGTTCATTGGCTTAATACTTAAATAAAAACCTGAACTAATCGATATAAAAATTAATTATTTCCTTCTGACATCCTCAATCGCAAGAACTTGCTCCGTCCCGTTTTCTTTGCTTCATATACACCATCTACTTTGTCCCAAGCCTCCTTTGAGGTTGTTGCATTGATAACTTGTAGAATCTGTGATTCTCTTGAAGTAGGGATTATACTTGCGAGAGCCCTTGCATCCTTATTATCCTATTCCATGGCTGCATCTAGGTCAACAGGTCTAGGAGTTGAAGCATCCACATACCTCTACAAGTCCTTGTCAAGTAGGACCTCCTCATTTTATGCTTTCTAGAGATGGAATGTGGATGGAAGCCTTGTCCTCCAAAACTCTCAATAGTAATGAATTAATTATCTAATACAGATGCCACAAATGAAAGGGAAACAACTATCCAGTAGAATCTAAACAAATCATCTAGATCTATTGGCTTGATTTAAAAAGGGAAGACAAAAATAAAATAAAAATCTCCTTGAGAGATTTTGATGTTAGCACTTCGCTTACAAGCTGCTATGAAAAAGAGTCAACGCCGTTAGGATTTTCTCAACAAAAGTTTATAATGGAAAATCCATTAATCTAATTCACTTCAACAAGGGATGTTGAAATGAAAACCCTATAAAAGCTGAAGTCATAATAAAATCTGAGACTTCCTTTTCCTCTCTTCCAAGTCTTCCATGCCATGTATTCTTCTCAGGGCTCTGATACCATATGCTGCTGCAATATAGTGCTGTCATGCTTGACCATAATAAAGAAAGAAAACAATGTAGAAGAGTATAGACCATAGGAGAGGATCAGCCCATGGAAAAAAACCTTTATAATGGACAAGAAGTTCTTCCTCCCTCCACACTTCTTATGAGCAATCGAACAAAACTGTCTAGTGACTGAATTCATTCCTCCATTGATGCCTTGTAGATAAATGTATATCCAACATAAATTTGTTCAATATTGATTGTGGATTGTACATATAGGCTTGTTCTGCTTGTCTTTATATATGTCACCCGATAAAGTAGTTCATTCAATCTACGTGTTTACATTCTTTTTTTGTCATGGGTACTCAGGAAGAACCTTGGGGAGTCGAGTTCTGACTTGAACTTGTGCCAACAATGGTGAATTCATTAGGTTTATGTTAGTTTGTTAGCTTGGACAGTTGTTCGTCCATTTGCTAAGATTAGATAATAGTTATCTTATTGTTGAGAATGTATTAATTATTTTCTAATTATTGATTTCCTTTAGTGACACCTTGCAACCAAATTTGTTATGGTTGTTAAGTTGTTATGTATCTCAGCCGTCGATTGAGAATCGATCTCGGTCGTTGGTGTTCCAATGAGAGTAGTATAAAAGGAGGTCATTGGGCATTTGGAGAGTACAAGTTTGGAGAAGCATTTGCAGTGCTAGCAAATGAGTTTGTAAGTTTGCAGTGATAGCAAACAGTCTTGCAGTGTTAGCAAGGGCGCAGTGATAGCGTTGGGGATAGCAGTGGGGGAATATCAACAGGAGAAGTTGGGAGATTGTCGAAGTTCTGCTAGTAAGAGGCAAGGAATCTTTGTATCTCTTAATTTGTTGAAGTTAATATAATTTCTCATCTGTAGAACTGGTTTTTCCTTAGGGGTTTTTCCAGGGACAATTTGTCTGAAAATATTGTGTTCATTGTGTTACGCATTTCTTTCCGTATTCTTATTAGTGAAGTTGCAGTTGTGTTATTTTTCGATATTAGCTGTGAATTAGTTTTCGGCAGTTAAATAATCTTTTAAGATAGGAGATTAATAATCAATGACTGCAATAGAATTTTCACATGGTATCAGAGCAGTGTTAAGGGTAGAAAAAGGTTTTCCCTAGGAAAGAAATTGAGGGTTTCTATAACCTAGTTTGATCTCTTTAAATTTTTATTACTTTTATCCTTTGAGATGGCTTCAGCTGGTTTGAGAGATCAGGACAGATTAGATGGTGCCTCGAATTTTGGTGTCTGGAAGGCCAGACTTTCTTTATTGTTGGAAGAGAATGGTATAAAGGATTATGTTACCACTGTTGTAGCTATACCTACAGACGCAACACAGCTTGCAGCATACAAGAAAGAGGATGCCAAGGTGAGGAGGATTGTCCTTGATGGTGTCAAGGATCATATTGTTCCACACATCTCTGAGTTAGATACGGCAAATAAGATGTGGGATGCCATTTTGAATCTGTACCAGAACGCTACCACCAATAGGAAGATGATTCTCAGAGAAAAGTTGAAGAATACCCTGATGAACAAGGGAGAAGATGTTACAAGTTACCTCACCAGACTTAGACTTGTCAAGGATGAGTTAGCAACTGTTGGAGATAGCCCTAGCGATGATGAGATTGTATGGATAACCTTAAATGGGTTTACTAAACAGTGGGATGTTTTTGTTCAAGTTGTTAGTGGACGAGACACCTTACCGAGATGGGATCAACTATGGACTGATTTCACTCAGGAGGAGTTTAGACTAAGTCTTGTCAATGGGGCCAACAAGAGTCAGAAAAGTGAGGGAGAACAAGAAAACGTTGCCCTAGCAGGAAAAGGGAAAGCAAAGAAGGGATTTAGCAAAGGATCAAATTATCAAAGTGAGAAGAAGAAGAAGGACTTGTCTAAGGTCAAGTGCTTTGGTTGTCACGAGTTTGGCCACTATGTCAGTGATTGCCCAGATAGGAAGAAGGGTAAGAAGCAAGTGGCAGCTTCAGCAAGTGCAGAAGAACTCTCCAGTAGAATGGAAGATGAGTTTGCACTCATAGCTTGTATGGTCAACTCAACCTCACAGTGTGTTTGGTATATAGATAGTGGGGCGTCATTTCATATGACAGGAGTTAGAGAGTACTTCTCCAGTTACAAGGAGGAGGACACCAATATCCAGATTTCTATGGGGAACTTGTCCAAGCTCAACCCAGTTGGGAAAGGGACTGTTCAGTTTCAGAGGGAGAATGGAAAGATAGTTCCACTTCATGATGTCTTGCATGTGCCAGGCTTAGGTATGAATCTAATTTCTGTATCTGTTCTTCAGGATAAAGGGTATAATGTACTTTTTAGAGGGACACATGTGTTGATTAAGCACAAGGATTGGAAATCACCCATAACTATTGGAGTTAGGAGTGGTCGCCTTTATAGGTTACAGTTTGATACTCCTAAGGCACTTATGAGCAGCAGTAATCCTAGAGATCTTGGAGAGCTATGGCATAGGAGGATGGGCCATATTCATCATGGAGCACTTAAATTGCTTCGTGAGACAGTGACAGGTGTTCCAGAGGTGAGCACAGAGCATGATGATGTATGTAAGGGATGTGTGTTGGGGAAGTTTGTGAAAGCATCTTTTCCAAGGAGTGACAATAGATCTAAGGGTGTTCTTGATCTAGTACATTCAGATGTATGTGGACCAATGTCGACAAAGTCTCTCAGAGGATATGAGTACTATGTTACCTTTATTGATGATTTCTCCAGGAAGACCTGGATATACTTCTTGAAGACCAAGGATGAGGTTTTCAGTCGCTTCCAAGAGTTCAAGGCTCTTGTGGAGAACTCGACAGGAAGGAAGATAAAGGTTCTTCGAGTCAGATAATGGAGGCGAGTATAAAGGAAATGACTTCCAGGATTTCTGTACTAGAGAAGGAATCAAGAGAGAGTGGACGGTTCCTTACAATCCACAGCAAAATGGAGTTGCTGAGAGGAAGAACCGTTCTATATCGGAGGCAACAAGGGCTATGCTACATGACTAGGACATGCCCCGCTACCTATGGGCAGAGGTGTGTAGTACAACAGTTTACATTCAGAACAGGGTTCCACACAAGGTACTAGGGAAGATGACACTAGAGAAAGCTTTCACAGGGAAGAAGCCAGATGTAGGTCACTTCAGGATATTTGGGAGTTTGGCATATTGTCATATTCCAGAAGATACACGTACCAAGTTAGATCAGACTGCAGAGAAGGGGTACCTTGTTGGGTACAGTGAAACTTCAAAGGCATATAGGATTTTTATTCCAGGGACCAGAAGAATTATTGTTAGACGTGATGTCAAGTTCATGGAGGACAAAGTGTTTAGAAGGTCCAGAGATTTGCCAGCAGATGATCAAAGTGAGCAGCCAACAAAAGCTCCAAGTCCAAGTCAAGGGCAACAAAGCTCAAGTACAGTTACTAGTACAAGCATAGACTCAGGTAGTGAAGATTCACAGAGTATGGAGCAACTGGTGCAGCAAGATATGCATCTAGAAGATATAGAGGTTGATATTTCATCCTCTACAGTTGGCAATAGGAACCGTGAGGTTCAAGACACAAAGGGATACTCAAGAGTTTGTGGGAACTCCTAGGAAGAGTACAAGACGGAGGAGAGAACCAGCCAAGTTCAATGACTATGTGGCATTAGTCAGCCAGTTGGTAGATAGTGAACCTTCCAACTATCAAGAGGTTGTACAACATCAGGTATGGCGAGATGCTATGGTTGAGGAATATACTTCAATAATGCAGAATGATGTGTGGGAGGTAGTGCCTAGACCAACAGATAGGGCAATAGTTGGATCACGTTGGATCTTCAAGATAAAGCACGGTGCATATGGTAGCATCGAGAAATACAAGGCAAGGTTTGTGGCAAAGGGGTTCTCTCAGAAGGAGGGAATAGACTATGAGGAGACATTTGCTCCAGTGGCTAGGTATACTTCTATACGAGTTGTAATCTCATTTGCAACGCAGATGGGATGGCAGATCCATCAAATGGATGTCAAGACAACATTCCTTAATGGTGAATTGAAGGAGGAGGTATACATAGAACAACCAGAAGGCTTTGTAGCACACAGCAAAGAGACCCACGTGTGCAGATTGAAGAAAGCCTTGTACGGACTCAATAAGGCTCCTAGAGTGTGGTATTAACGCATTGATACATACTTGCAGGAAATGGGCTTTGTGAAGAGTGAGGCAGATGCTAACCTCTACTACTTGGTGGTTGGGGGCGAGGCTCTCATTCTTGTTCTATATGTAGATGACTTGTTTCTTACAAGTGCACTAGGGCTCATAGAGGATTGCAAGAGGGACCTTGCAGAAGAGTTCGAGATGAAGGACTTGGGACTCATGCACTATTTTCTAGGCATGGAGGTGTGGCAGACAGATGGAGAGATTTTTCTTGGTCAAGGGAAATATTGCATTGAAATCTTGAAGAGATTCGAGATGGAGGATTACAAAGCCATGTCTACACCTATGATCACTAATTGGAGGAAGGTAGATACATCTAAGGACAAAGATGTAGATCCCACCTTATACAGGCAGTTAATTGGTTTGCTCATGTATTTGGTCAACACCAGGCCAGATATAGCATTTGCAGTAAACTCTCTTAGTCAGTTCATGGTTGAGCCAAAGAGAGTGCATTGGACAACGGCTAAGCATGTGTTGCGTTATTTGTGTGGTTCAGTTGAGTATGGGATCATATATGTTTGAGGTGAAGGAATCAAGTTGATAGGCTATACTGACACAGATTGGGCAGGCAGTACAACAGACAAAAGGAGCACTTCAGGTGTTGTTTCAGTTTAGGATCAGGAGTTGTTTCTTGGTTCAGCAGGAAGCAGAAGTCTGTGGCTCTGAGTTCATCAGAAGCAGAATACATTGCAGCTAGCATGGGGACATGTGAAGCTATATGGCTTCGGAAGTTGCTAGTGGCCTTGTTTGGTCAGAAGGTTGAGACTACTGTGATACACTGCGACAATCAGAGTTGCATCAAGTTGTCTGAGAATCCAATGTTTCATGATAGGTCTAAACATATAGATATCAGGTATCACTTCATCAGGGATTGTGTACAGCGAGGTATTGTTCAGCTACAATACATACCTACAGAGGAGCATGTAGCAGAAATTTTGACTAAGGCATTGGGGAAGGCAAAATTTATCTTCTTTAGAGATAAGATGGGTGTCATGCAAAACAACTTCCTCGCTAAGAGGGAGTGTTAGTTTGTTAGCTTGGACAGTTGTTCATCCATTTGCTAAGATTAGATAATAGTTATCTTATTGTTGAGAATGTATTAATTATTTTCTAATTATTGATTTCCTTTAGTGACACCTTGCAACCAAATTTGTTATGGTTGTTAAGTTGTTATGTATCTCAGCCATCGATTGAGAATCGATCTCAGCCGTTGGTGTTCCAATGAGAGTAGTATAAAAGGAGGTCATTGGGCATTTGGAGAGTACAAGTTTGGAGAAGCATTTGCAGTGCTAGCAAATGAGTTTGTAAGTTTGCAGTGATAGCAAACAGTCTTGCAGTGTTAGCAAGGGCGCAGTGATAGCGTTGGGGATAGCAGTGGGGGAATATCAGCGGGAGAAGTTGGGAGATTGTCGAAGTTCTGCCAGTAAGAGGCAAGGAATCTTTGTATCTCTTAATTTGCTGAAGTTAATATAATTTCTCATCTGTAGAACTGGTTTTTCCTTAGGGGTTTTTCCAGGGACAATTTGTCCAAAAATATTGTGTTCATTGTGTTACGTATTTCTTTTTGTATTCTTATTAGTGAAGTTGTAGCTGTGTTATTTTTCGATATTAGCTGTGAATTAGTTTTCGGCAGTTAAATAATCTTTTAAGATAGGAGATTAATAATCAGTGACTGCAATAGAATTTTCACAGTTTTACCTAGGTCAATATGCTTGTTACAACTTGCCTTCCTATTTGATTGAGTTGAAAGCATAAATATGACGTCAGTCTGGTTTGTGTCATCAACTTAAGAGAATGTAAGTTGAAGTCCATTATGTTAAAAGTAGACATTAATTTAAGAGAATTTAAATTGGAGTACCTTATGTTGGATGCATTTTTATCACTTAAGTAGGTCTTCAATGTCAGTTCTTTGTCCAAGTTAGTATGACAAATTTAATATATATATATATATATATATATATTAAATTTGTAAAATCATTGATAACAACCTACTTTCTTGCTGGAAATTATTTACAACTGCTTAGGACTCATAAAACCAGAATCATTCCATTTACTGTTGTAACTTCTTGATGCTATATATAAGTTACAACAGTAAATGGAATGATTCTAGTTTTGTGAGTCCTAAACAGTTGTAAATAATTTCCAGCAAGAAAGTAGGCTGTTGTCAATGATTTTACAAATTTAATATGATCAAAGCAATGTCTTAAATGTAAACACATAGTTTAAAAGATAAGCTTATGTTTTAGTTTATTTCAATTTAGCCAATCAACACACCAACCTTAACATGGGCACCATGTTCAGGGGCACTTGACTTTGAGTCATCATCATTGCAATTGCTCAACCTTATTGCTCAACCATTGACTTTTAGATACCCGGTAATGGAGTTTCACATATTAGGTCAGATTTTATGTTAATCTATTATATTTTTAACAATTGAATTTGAAAGAAACCCAAATTTATTTAAATAGCTTTCTTTTTATATAATTTTAGTAGCAATTTTCTTAGAATTAGGCCCAAAGACATTTCTTAGAATTGTGTCCAAAGACACTTGATTATAAACACGTTATTTTCTCATAAAGTAAACAAAATTGATTATATTTACAAATGCAGAGGTTCCCCACTGTCAATTTGCAGAGATACTTCATCCAATGTGTGCGGGCCATTTCTACATCACATTGATTTGAAGCTAGATCCACATTTGATCAGACGAGCTCCATGGACATTAAACAACAAAATAAATTGATATTGGAATGATGCGTCATAAATATGTTAGGTACTTAAATAAACTTGATTGGAAGAACTAAGATGTAGAAGATCGTTCTTAAAGCAATTAAATGAGATTGGTGTTACATCTTGTTGGCAAAATAGTGCTTTTGGCAATAGTTAGGGGACAAAGTCTCTCCTTTATTATCATGGGATGTTCCATTTATTGAAAACAAGAGAGATGTTGAACCTAATTATATACAATATATACATTAAACTAATTGGTGGGGGTTGTGCATCAAATTTGAATAGAATGTGAGATGTAGAGAGAGAGAGAGAGAGAGAGAGAGAGAGAGAGAGGAAATACACATGAATAGGCAAATACAAATTTTATTCTCGTGTGCAAGAAAAGAACTAACAAGAAGATTGCTGATATAATGCAGGAATTTTGAGGTGCGTGAATGGAATAAAAGAAAGCAAACATTCAACTTAAGAATGAACACCATCACCAAGAAAATCCAAGACATGATTATGCAAATTTCTTTATATTTCTTAATCAAGAAAGAACACAAAGCATCATATATCCCTTCCTCTCCAACAAAATTTAAGACATTATCAAAAAAAAAAAAATATTAGTTACATCTCATATTTATAATGTGAGAAGGTAACCTTTCACATTCTTTTAAATTTCAAAAAGTTGTCCGAATTTTATAAAAAAAAAGACACCACTTCAAGTTACAAGCTATTTTTAAAAAGTATCATGAAATTAGAACAATTCCCTCAAGAGATCTTCACTAAGGATCACACTTCACTTCATAGTTACTTTGGGCTAACATGGCCCTTTAACGCGCCTTTGTTTTTCTCATTGGCTTTTCTTATCTTGTAAGCGTGAAACCTATTGAGAACATCTACACTAGACTTTAGATTAGGGGCCATGGTGTTGTTGCATGAACCACCCGACCATTCCTCATTTGTCTTATGGCAAAGAGAACTTTTTGAAAATTAGGTAACTTAGGATTAAGCTCCTTGAGTGTGGTGTCAATAACACTTAGACTGTCCATAGCTTCCATGTCAAAGCCATCTACCTTGAAGAGCTCGTTTTTTATCACCTTTTAGAATCTCACCTTGATCTCACATGTTGTAATGTTCCCGACATCATGTGGCTTGAAGAAATGACATTGCAAGGATTGCAAGTTCATGTGCATTATTTTCGTCCTATCTTCAACTTCCTTTTCCATTGCCTGGAGATCCTACAAATCATCTTTGACTGCAGTGATCTTCCACTTGACACTATTGAACCCGTCGAAAGATCAGTTGTCCACTTTGCATGCCAAGATGCCTTATGCAACCAACAAATTCTCATCCACAAGACTTAACTCTTTTGCATCATGTCTCTAGGTCTTTCATTTGGTGATGTTTGTTTCCAGCTTAGCCATTGCCTTTCTTAGCAAGAACTCCTCGGCTTTAATGTCAATATATGCCCGCATCAAATCATCAATGTATTTCAATCCATGGAGGGGCAGCCTCTCCACCCATGCTTTGAGACTTTACCTAATCGGTTGAGCTTTCTCAACCTTGAGATGGCTACTTAATCTAGACTTAGTACTGGTATGTTGGTAGGTGCTGGTGCAAGTGTGGCTCTAACAAGGGTGTGTAGATAATTGGAAAAGGTGACTAGTTACCAATTCTTTTCCTCAAGTTGTTAAATCAATTGTTCACTTCTAGCAGTGGCTTCTTGGATCTCATGAACATCACCCTTTGGTACTCATAATCTTCAAATGTCATCTTTTGTTTATTCTTTTCTCCCTTGGGTTTTTCTATCTTCGCAAATTAGGCACTGAAAGACAGTGTCTTCATTATTAATATAGCCTTGTTGGGAGCTAGAGCTTTAAGGAGATCAACCATGATGCCAAAATCAAGCTAATAGAGTTTTCACTATTTTATTCTTCTTTGCCACCAAAGGTTTAACCCACAAGGGTTTTTCAATGAGGGTACTAACCATTTGTACCTTCGATCGTGACGACGATCTCGATGGAAGACTTGGTTGTTTGGGAGGATTGGTAGGTATAGGAGGTTTATGTGGGGAAGGAGATTGTGATGGAATGTGAAAGGGAGGTAATTAAGGGGTCTATAATGAGATTTGGGCATGTGTATGTGCTTGTTTTTAGGCCACGAACTGTTGAGTTGTGTTATCAATTAGCAATGAAGTCCCCATAACATCAGGCGAGAGATGAATCTTCACAATGGTAGTGTCAACTTGTGGCTATACCTCTTTTGGTTGGTAACTTGATTTTCAATCATGTTCCACATGTCTTCTCTGGCAATTCATCTTTCTTAGGATCCTCATCATCTCTTCTTGTTCCCGTTGTTGTTGAATGGGGATCATATTAGGAAACAAGAGCACCTGAAGCCTTGGGGGTGTGATAACTGAGGATTTATAAATCTTGAAGGCCTTATACCCCTTCTAACCTCATGCATATGTAAATTGGAAAACCCTCTATTGAAACCAATTTATGGATCAATTGATCATTACCTTGTTATGTTCAACAATATCCAAGGCCTTGGGAAGTGACTAATCCATCAGAGGAAGAGGCGTTGACATGACTCTTTCAACATATGTCAACTCCACGAAGTTTGTTCCATCATCTATCATCCCCTCAACTACCCATAGTTTCAAGATAACCCTCATTTGTTCTAGGCTCTTTCTAGCATAGTCTCTCATACACACTTCATCATCATCTACACAACCACCCAATAGTCTTCAGTTGTTGGAACACATGCATATGTAGAATCAAGGTGATTTTTCATGAACCTCTTACTATCAAATGAGTCTCTTCTTCTATAGGGGACATCTTGAAGCTTGCCATTGGTGACCCATTGTGCACCCGTTTAGATTCAAGACATGTAATGATTAAGATGAATGGGAAATTGAACCGCAACCTTCTTCCTCTCTTGGCATAACTTGTGCACTATGGTAAGTTGTTTCCACAACTCAATCAGAAGTACCTTATGTGGCATATATCTCAAATGCTTATATGTGATGCCACCAGATGCACCCACCCTTATTTAGGAGAATTAGGGAAAATGAATGAAATAAGTTCAGTATTTGCCCCTCCAATAGAAATCCTCGTGACGTGATCATTTTGGAATGTCCTTAACAAGAACATTGTGAAAGGATCATTCACTCTCGTGAAATTTTTCCTGCTCTCTTTAAGGGTGAGCTTAGGATAGTGATTCCAAATACAAGTCAATACTTTGAGTAACCTGCTATAATGAGTCCCATGGAAGGTTGGAGATTGGTAATGGATTAAATCAAGTATGAAGTCATTTAGAATGTGTTGGTGGTCTCTAACAAAATCATCTTCTTGTGCAACAAATTGTTGATCAAGCTTCCCTAATCAATAAACTCCTTACCCTTATAGTGAGGATGAACAAAAACATATGAAGGTGGAACTCACCATTCAACTTGTTTCCCACTATCATGTTGAGCAAGGTTATGGTCCAAAATATCACTATTTGAATTAGAATGATGCAACTTCTTTGGTAATTTGGACTTTTCAGGGTTCCTCTGCTTCATTCACTGATCATTGATATTCTAAAGAAAACAATCGTGATGTTCTTCCCAATAGGCCTGAGCACTCTCAAGGATTATGTCTGTATAAGCCTTCTGTAAAGGTATCATGAATGTGTAGTCTATAGTATCAATGTCCAATGGAGCAATTTACAACCTTGCCCCTGTTCTCGCCTCTCTATTCCCTAGGTCATAATGTCTCACACAAGCCAACAACAATTCTACACATTGCATTACTATTGGGAAATCTACCGCTTTCGACAACTCATTGTCCACTTGACACTGAATGAATCTTGACCTATTTGGTGCAAGAAGCTTATTCTTGAAAATTGTTATGTCCACATGCCTGATCTTTGAATCATGAATTTAGAGTAACTTCTAGGGTAGCATACAACTCAAACCCTTGATATTGAAATTTCATTTTTTTGGTGGAAAGGATGATGAACAACATCTTCAACCAATGTGCACACATCTTGAACCAATGTGGACACATCTTGAAAGTAAGGGTATGGTGGCCAAAATCAAGTGGATAACTCAGAAGAAGAAGCAATGACGGTCTTATAACAATGAAAGTTGTCTTAAAACATTGTTCAAATGACTAGAAAAGGAGAGGCATGCCCATGAGGTGCACATTGCTCTGTTCGAGGATACTTTGGGTTTAAGAGCTCCAAATTTGGTGTGAAATCTCTTGCACGTGGTAAAAAGTGAAGCTAGAATGTTGATGGAGTTGGTAGAAGGATTTTCTAGGCTAAAGAACCTCTAGGAATGGTGGAAATGAGTTTTTTTTCTGTAAAGTAGGAAAAGTGGATATTATGCGAAAATGAAAAACAAGAATAAGAAACCTATGTAGACCAACTTACAAAATTGGTATGGAGATCTAGTGAAGTTCTTGTGGAGGTGAGGAGGGTTGATTTCCTACAATGAGGGGTGAAAAAGATTAAGTCAATGGAAGTGAACAACTTAGAGAGAGAAGAATAGGAAAGGGTGTGCTTGATAGTGAAAATAAGAAGTGAGATAGGCTTTATATAGGTTTAGGTCGGTTGCATTGAAAATTAAGTGTCCTAGCATGTTGAAGAGGTTCTTCCGCATTGAGTGCTCTTATAAGGAATTGTGTGCACTACCCATAAAGGGAAAACACTTTGTTTCATCTCCTTTTTTTATTTTATTTACGTTATCTCAATTGTCACTGACTTGATCACCAAGTACGTTGGGTGCACTTACGAAGCCCTTGCTACATTGCACTCAAGGTGCATTTTAGGTACTTTTCACACTTTTCCTCTTTAGTTTACAAATTAAACACTTAAGTGCATGGGGCATGCTCACCCAGTAGTGCTCACAGTGCCCTCCTACTGCACTTGGCATGCAAGGAGGGTGCTCTTTGCATTACCAAGTAGCCTTAAAAAAGGTGGGGCTTAAAACAACACTGTTGATCTTCCAATTTTAAGATAAAAAATACATATTTTTTGCACAACAAATCAGACTCAATTTTAGAGAATTTTGACAATTTTGTTTTTTAGTGCAATAGCTAGCTCTTACTTGGGGGCATGGACTGGATTGGACTTGAGTGCAAATTGAGAATTTGGATGGGATACAAGATGAAATTCAAAATCTCATGGTTTTGATCAGTGCCTTAACAATGTTGTAGTTTTTATGAACAATGTTGTTCTCATCTATAAGATGGAAAAAACCTCTTCCACAGGCCAACTTGGTCGACGTTATGTCTAGGAAATATTCTTGCACCTTGGATATCCACTTGCCCCTCTTCGGAAAAATCTCTTGTTGCATTAGAATGGAATCAATGACAACGTTTGGTACCATCATGTTGATATGGGAGTTCAAAATGTAGAAGTGGAATTGTTTTACAATTGTCACTACACCATGAACACGCTTCTCAATTTGGGAGAATTTAATCTTTTGATCCTTCAATCTACAACTCATGAATGCTATAGGGGATTCAAATCCCTCGCCATTCTTATGAACTAGGATAGATGACAAATTTTATTTCAACACAGCTATAAATGATGAAATCCTTTTGGAAATTAGGCCACATTAACACTGATGGATTAGCTATGGTCGTCTTCATCTCTTCAAAAGATTCATTTCCTTATTTACTTTTCTTGAACACAAATTTTCCCTTCATCAATATTAACCTGTCTAGTCAACTTGGAAAATTCCATACAAACCTCCTTAATTTAATTTAATTTAATTTAGATATTAACGTCCACAAAAGGCCAAGAATGGCCTATGGGACAAAAAGGGCAGTACAAGGACTAATACATAAAGGGAGTGCCAAAAGCATCTCCAAGAAAAATAGAAAAAAAAAATAACAAATCAACAACCAGAAGGTTGAAGAACTAGGAACCAGTAGAATGTCTGTTGTTTGACAGATCTGGACCAACTTGTCTGCGTATGAGATCTCTTCAAATTCCTGAAATTAGTAATTTGGAAGTAAGAACTAATATGCATACAATTATTTGTATTTGAGGTCTTCAATTTGAGTGTTCTTTGTTAGAGCTGAAGTGTCTTCGAATAAACAAAGCTAAACATTTTTGGTCTTCATATCGAATGAGGATCCTTAAAGATCCATTGGAATCTCTGAAAAAGAAAATGGTATCTTCCACGAATTTCATAGTAGATAGAACACTTGAATATAAAATGCTCTTCACTTTTCGGCTCTAGAAAACACTACTGACATATACGTCCATGCTGTGGGAAGCTATGATCAGATTTCATCTGAAGCGGGTGAGAGAAAATGTGAAACTGAGCTAAAGGGATCCTCAAGCATGAAGGTAACAACTTCTTCATGTATTCAAAATTTTTATTTTTATTTTCATGGAAGCAAGAATAAAATTGAAAATAGTGAAGAATTTTTGGTTTCAAAGGCTCTTTTGGAACAAACCATGTAGCTTTCAAATAAGACTTTGTGAGTTCTTCACGTATACCCCTGTTAACCTCATGTTTAGTGAGTTTAGGAGCATTAATGGAAAACCCAAGAGGAAGTCTTTCTATATCAATATTAAGCTTCTGAAGGAGAGTCATAACTCTTGCATATCGACAAGATTTGTATTTTTTTTGACAAGTTGCATAGAAGATTGGAGTTCCAAATATGGATATCTATTCTAACGAGATAAAGAATCTGCCATGCATCGAAGCCTATGCAACATAGTGATAACATTGAAAAACAAAGTGATAAAGAGTGGACATACCCTAAACTCTACAAGAAAACTAAGTGAGGAATCGTTCTTTTGGCTCGAATATTCTTCGATAACATGGAAATGAAAACTCTTTCCATACGGTTGAAATCATTCTGTCTCAAAAATGGGCCCCAAACATCACATTCATATAATAGTGTTGGTGTAACCAATGTATGAAAAAGTTGAATCTTTGTCTGAATATCTTGAAATTAAAGCTTAAAACATTGTCTTTCCAAGGTTTTCAAAGCTACATACCCTTTGCTCAGTATTGCTTCTATTTCCGGAACAAAGCTAAAAGGTGGTCCAGAGAAAACCACACCCAAGTAGGTGTATGAGTACACCACCTAAATTTGTTTTCCTTTGTACATCAAATTCATTGTAGATACTATTTTCTTGGTTGTATTGAATGCCATTATTTTTGTCTTTGCAAGATTTACTTCGAGGCCTTTCTTATCACAAAAATTTCTCAATGCATCAAGTTGATTTTGAAGTCTTGTAATTGAGTGTGAAAGTAAAATAATGTCATCTACAAACAATAAAATAGCAATATAGATCCCAAAGAAGCTACAACCATTCATGCTACTTTAGGCCATGGAGATAAGATCCTCTAATTCATCAATATAGAGCCCAAAAAGTGTAGGCGAGAGTGGAAAACCTTGTTTCACACATATGGTACTATGGATGTTATTAGTAGTGCCCATTTTGCTATGAATATGCCCAAAAAATTCTCATACAAATTCATGACAAGAGAAATTACAATGTTAGGAAGACCCAACTCTTCAAGCCTTTAGATCAAAAGATGCCTTCGTAATGTATCAAATGCCTTTCGAAAGTCTACAAAAATACAATATACCTTTTGCTTTTTAGCCTTTACTTCCTCTATAATGGCAACCAAAGTGAAAATGTGATCATTTATTTGGTGATTCGTTCTAAATCCTGCTTGACCTTTTGTTCTAATCCATTTTTTTCTGCCCATTGTGAGATATAATCATCAAGCACAATAACAAAAAGCTTAGCAAAAGTATGTCCAACCATGATGGTACGATAGTTCTCAGGTTTAAGAGAATCTCCAGATTTAAAGATGGGGTGTATAATAGGAGATGCCCAAGTGGGGGGAAGACCATAAGGAACAATAAAATTAAATAGATTAGAGATACGAACAACAAGAACAATAGGGCTATAATGGAAGAATTCAAGTTTTAAATTTTCCACATCTTGGGCTTTATTGGACTTGAGTTTATAGATGGCTTAAGGACCATCTTATCAGTGAAGAAATGATAGCTTGGCGATCTAGGATTCAAATGGATGGGGGGTTGATTGGGAGCATCATAGAGAGAGGTAGGATATGTAGACCATGTGTAAGCTAGGAAAAATACACTACTAACAAAGAAGTAAAATACCAATAATCATACCTTCTCCTTCGCGTTCCGTAGCAAACCTCAGAATGGGCTAGGAAACTTGGATTGAGCCTTGATTTTGTGATATGTAGGTGCTTTTCTTCAAGACAGAGCAAGGTCTTCCTACAACAACGATCACCTTACTTTGCACGAGATGGGAAAAAGGATTATGAGTCTATTTTGGCATTAGGACAAGGCAAAAGGATGTTCTTTGCTCAAAGGATGCCAGAACTTAGATATGACATGCAAGCTTATTCTCTATGTGTTTAGAGGGGAGGGGTAAGGTTGTATTTATAGCTTGGGGGAGTGATTAACTTAGATTAATTTAAGTAATCATGGTTTGAAAATGTGGGCAAGATTAAGTGAGTGGTTTGAAAATATGGGCAAGATTAGGTGAGTGGTTTGAAAATGTGGGCAAGATTAGATGAGTAGGGCCACGAAGAATGGGTGAGGATTTGAATTATATTTTTAATTCATAAGTGGAGGATTTTATGTGAGTGGGAACCACGAAGGGTGGGTGAGGATTTGAATTTAAATTTTTAATTCAATAGTAGAAAAACATGGAGAATAATGACATGTGGTGAGGATTGGGTTACTTTTTGGATTTTGAAATGGATAATTAATCAAATTATATTTGATTAATTCAAAGTGTATTTTTGTGGGAAATGAGGAAGGGGAATTAATTGATTTAGGACAGATGTGAAATTAGGGTGTCTATATTTTCCCCTCTTTGGAAGGGTACTATGAAAGTAGTGTCCTTTCAAAGAAAGTAGATGATATGAGGGAAGAATTCAATCTACTTTTTAAAAGGTAGAGCGAATGTTTTTTGGGGAGAATAGAAAGTGGTGAGTGACGGATGTCATAGTATCCTCCAAGAAAAAAATGTCATGATAAGATGTGATTATGGATAGATGTGGTGATGTCCCCTTGAGAGGACTGACGAGAATGAAATATACGACAGAACTCTCGAAAAGAAGGGAAATGGATTCTGCGGAGAAGAGGACGATAATGGAGTGGAAGAGACTGGAATGACCGCACGACACAAATGGAGAAAGGATTCAATCAACCTTGAATGCTAGGTGTGAGGGTGTGTGGGAAAGAAAAAAGGGAATGGATAGGCTTGGGGGTTGATTATGAGAAGAGTAAGGGAAATAGGGGAGAGGAAAAAAGGAATGAAAGAGGTAGAAATAAGAGAGGGATGATAGGGGAAGAAGGGAATGATGAAGGACAAACAAGATAAAAATAGGAAAATGACATAGTAGAGGGTGAAGGGATGAAATAGAGAGATGTGCAAAATGAAGGAAGCAACAGAGATGGTAAAGAGGTATGCATGGAAGTGAAATAAATGATAGAGCTGAGACAAGCAGGAAACGGGAAAGGATAAATAAGAAGGAGAAAACGAGGTGGGAGTAGGGGGTGAAATGGAGGGAAATGGAAAGAGGACGAAAGAAGAAGTAGAAAGGAGAAAAAAAAGAAACTATGAGGGGCGAGGAAAGTGTGAAAAAGAGGAGAGAAAGGAAGAGAAATAGATACAAAATGAACGAAAAGGTAGGAGTGGCAGAGAAAAGGAGAAGAGGTTAGAAGAAACGTGAAAATTAGGGGAGAGGAAAGGAAGATAGAACGAATACAAGGAGAAGATTGAAGGAATTGTGTCATTGCGAGGAAGACCAAGGCAAAGAATATGGAACAGACCGCATGGAGATGCATGTGGAGGGTGGTATGATAAAAAAGATAGGACAACGCTGAACAACCAGGTTATTGATGGGGAAGTAAGGAGGAAACGTGATGAAAAAAGGGGAAGAAGACTATACAGGGGAAGAGAAATAAGATGAGGGGTGGGAGAGAGAAGAGGATAACAAAGAAAATGATGTAGAAGGAAGGGAACACAGAAAGGGGGTAATAAGTGGAAAGGGAACGGTAGAAGGAATGTTCAGAGACGAAAGAAGGGAGGAATGACATCGATTGGAAAAGATGTGGAGATGCATGAAATGAGGATACTAGGATGATGAGAAAATAGAAAAAGGATGTATGATGAAGACAGTAAAGATATTGAAGAGGGCAAAGAGGAGATGGAGAGATGGGTAAAAAGCAACACGAAAGGGTGGGAGTGAGGGAAAAGAATAGGAGAGAAAAGAGAATGGGGGATGGAAGAGGCAATGTCAATGAGGGGATGTTAGGGAAATTCCTTGTACAATGAGTGGTGGGGAAGGGTGAGAGAAAAAATGAAGAAAAGGAGAAAGCTAATGAGGATTGGAAAGGGTAACGCCAACAAAGGGATGTTAAGGAAACCCTTTTACAATGAGTCGTGGGCTTAGAGGAGGGAAGGAATGAAGATAAACTCGAGAAGGTCCAAGGGAGTGAATGAGGTCGTGCGGAATGAGGATTGATGATTTTTAAGGAAAACCCGTTTACGATTATTAGCGCGGGAAGAGAAAATGATGATGAAAGAATGATATAGGAGTGTTAACAATAATGGTGAATGCGTGTGTGGGTAGAAATGTGGGGGGAATGTGAGAAGATGAAGTGGATGAGTTGGGACTAGGTGAAAATGAGGAGAGGATGCGGGTGATGAGGATGAACAAAGTGAGGATGAAGAACCAAGACATGAAAAGAATGGGAAGAAACAGTATGAAGGAGGATGGATCAAGAAGGGGAAAATGGGGGGAAGAACGTGATTGTAAGCGGAAGAGATTAGATGTATTGTGTAAGAGGATATGTGGAGAAAGGATAATAGTAGGATGAAAAAGTGGGTAGTAGGAGATATCAGGTGGAAGAAGTGATCAACAAAGTGAACGAAGAATAAGGCGGGGGAGAAGTTCACGATGACAAGTTAAGTGTAGGTAGGACCCTGACATAAGATTGTCATGCGACGGAAGTGGTTAAGTAAGATTGCCATGTGAGCAAAAATGGAGATGAAAAGTGGTCAATCGAGAAGTGGTGTTTGCGAGAATTGAAAAGGAGGTGAAAGGATGTGATAATGGGGAATGCTGAGAAAAAATTAAGGGTGAAGGGTGTGTAGTGATGGGGAAAGGCAAAGAGACAAATCATCCTTAAGAGGGACCCTTAAGTGAGATCGCCATGCCGGGTAAGTGGTTAAGTAAGATTGCCAAGCAGAGGAGGGTGATAGTGGTGGTAAAAAGATGTGATGATGGGGAATGAAGAGGAAAGATGGATGGTGATATTGTAGAGTGATGGACGAGTGTAAGATGACATGTCATGCTTAAGAGAATCTCTTAAGTAAGATCGTCATGTTGCTAGAGAGGTTTCGTAGGATCACCCAACCGACAGGGATGATATGCAAGGAGAAAGACAAGATGGTATTGGGGACAAGGGTGGAATGGTAGGTTGAAGAAGATGATCATGACAAGAGGCGGGAGAAATAAGATGGGATGGGGGAAGGCCATAGGGCAGATCAACCTTAAGTGGAAGTCTTAAGTAAGATTGCCATGCGGCTAGAATGGTTAAGTAAGATCGCCAAGTTGAGGAAGAAGATGGATGATGTCAGAGTTGGTGGGAATAGGGTATGATAAAATGGAATGAAGGGGAAAGATCGCCAAGCTGAGGAAGAAGATGGATGATGTCAGAGTTGGTGGGAATAGGGTATGATAAAATGGAATGAAGGGGAACCCTCAAGTGAATTTGCCATACTACGAAAGCGTGTAAGTAAGATGACCAGGCATAAGACGGATTTGGGGAAGGATGAGAAAAGAGTGAGTGAGGTATGCCTAAGTGGTATATTATATGAGATGAGGTGATAATAAGAAAAAAAGGAAACAAATGAGTGTAACATGAATGGATGAAGGAATATATGCAATGAAGGGCGGAGAGTGTGAGGAAATTTTTTAATTGGGATGCCCGTGTGGTGAGAGTAATGATGCGGGAATGGGAAGCAAAAGAGGTGGAATGAGAAGATGTGTTTGGTGGTGATTGTTGTTTGATGAGAGGGGAGGTGGTGAAGAAGCTTCTACAGCGGGAAGATCTTAGGGAGAGAGTAAACCTCCACCGATGATCCCATATAGAAGGGGTTATTAAGTAAGATTGTCAAGCGGGAAGCAGAAGGGTGAAAGGAAAGAATACAAATGGGTGAGAGGGGACATGAATGGTGAGAAGGGTAATATGGGGATAAGTGGCGGAGGAGTAAAAATGAGGAGCGAGAATGAATGGATCAAATACATGGTGAGCATGGTGGGGGAGAAGGAGCTACTGGATAGTGAATGCTACTTGAGAAATATCGTTAAGTAGGATTCGCAAACTGCAATGGTGATCAAGTAGGATTCTCAAACTGGAGAATGCATTAGTATGGGTGAATGGATGGGGTGCAAAGTAAGATGTTGATCATGCAGGAAGATACTCACATGACGAAAAACATCTTAATTTTAATATAGCACATAACATGATGCATCGTGATATAAAAGATCAGGATGACTAGACTATAATATGCGTGATAGCATAGACGGGGGCCGTCAAAAAGGTTTGATGCCCCCGTATGATATGCAAATGGAAGAGAGCATAGACAGAGGCCATCAAGAAAGTATGATGCCCTAGTAGGACATGCAATCAGATAACATAAGAATATTACAGAGAACACCAGGATACATAAAATCAAGATGCCCCCTGTAATATATCAAGATGCAAGAAAGTAATCAATAATTTACAACTAATAATGTGACACAACAACCAATAAACATGTCCCTAACGTGTTCCACAGTGATGATTGATTGGATGTGCCCCCAAGTAGGGGTACGAGGACACAGTAAAGTATTGGGTCGTTGTCCTTAAATAAGGAAACAATGAGAGCCAGATTTGCCCCAAGCGAGGATTCATGTGAGGAGAAGTGGTTTGAATTTGGTAGTCATAAGGTGATTGGATCATTCGTTGGGGATAATAGTTCAAAGGTTAAATTGTGTTGGTAATATATATATATATATATATATATATATATATATATATATATATATATATATATATATATTTCTAATGTTTTTAGGATTTTTGATGATTTTCAAATGTTTTTAAATTTTTGACGATTCTTGTTAATGGTTTTAGATTTTTGACGATTACGTGTAATGTTTTTAGATTTTTGACGAGTGTTTCTAATTTTTTAGATTTTTGACAAGTTCTAATTTTTTTTGTTGGATTTTAGATGATTGTTTCTAATGTTTTTAGGTTTTTGACAATTTTCAAATGTTTTTGGATTTTTAGATTTTTACACTATTTTTAGATTTTTTGGCGATTTTCAAATGTTTTTGGACTTTTAGATTTTTACATTGTTTTTTAGATTTTTGACAATTTTTAAATGTTTTTGGATTTTTAGATTTTTACATTTTAGATTTTTGATGATTTTCAAATATTTTTAGATTTTTACATTGTGATTGGCAATTTATGGACCAGAGTGCAGACTTATTTTTGAGAGGTGATAAACATGGATATTATCCATATGTACCAGGTTTCGTGTTGTAACTTATGCTCAGAATAACACAAATTCTCTTTCCATTGACAGGATATGGTGGTGATGATATGATAAAAAGAATTTCAGCTCCATTCTTGACTCCACACAACTAATAAGATGTGTGGGCTCATCACCAAGAATCAAGAAGGACGCAGGAGGTAGATAATGAATATAGAGACAAATGCTAATAACAATCCCTTTGGGAAATTGTGACTCCATTCTTCATAATGGTACTAAACCAGTTTCAAAAATGGCTTTCACTTTATGAGTCACGTGCTAGACTTAGACAGTTATGTGGCCTATTGATTGGTAAGATATGAGGTTAAGGGATAGTTCTCTCTTCACTTAGGCATCTAAATTACGTATTTGGGGATTCTATAATGTGTAAGCACTGTAAGATTTTGTATTTTTTTTGAAATGACTCCCTATGCCTTGCCCCATGCTACTAGTGAGAAGCAAGGGCTCATCACCGAAGGCAAAATATAGGCGAGTGAATTTCCTTTTTGTCTCTCTTTTTGTTTTATTTTTTTATTTTTTTATTTTTGAATATTTTGGAATATTTTTATGCTTTTATGAGAATGACCCTCTATGCTTTGCCCCATGCCACTTGTAAGAGGCAAGTGTTTAGCATCGAAGACAAGATGTAGACGAGTAAGGGAATTTTCCTCCATTTGCAGTCTCACACTACCAGTAGGAAGTGTGGGCTCAACACCAAAGACTATGAAGGACGAAAGATGTGACAATGAATTATTCATAAGTTATGGAATTGATGGACTTTTTTACAATAGTGCTTTGTATTTGGGAGGAAACTTTTGCCCCCAATCTCAGCCCCACACGACTATTAGGACGCGAGGGTTTAACACCGAAGACTGAGATGGACGACCAAACAAACCGGGTAACGAAGTTTAGAGCTTTGTTATGAAAGAGAGAATGTATTTGAAGTGAATATATTACCATCAGTAAGCTTCTAGGTATGACCATAGAGGAAAGTGACTGAAAATGGAAGAATCATGACGCTCACAAACTTAATAGGATTTATATTAGCACTTGTCTCATGATGATAAATATGAAGATGTGATTTTGATAAAGAAAATATCTGCCAATGGAAATGAATAAATTTAAATTATTTAAAAATAAGCAAGACAAAAGGAACAATGTACACGGGGTATCCTAGAATAGTGAACATCTCAAGGATAAAATTTCTGTAAATGAACTACATTCATTGGTTCATCAAGATCTTGACCATCTTCAGTGGCCAATTTATAGGCTCCATAGCCAAATTTAGCTGTGATTACATAGGGTCCTTACCAATTAGGCTCAAATTTTCCTTGTTTTTCTCGTTCTTTAGTGGTATTCTTTTGATTTTCTTTTAAAACGAGGTCACCAATTTCAAATTTTATGGGTCTTACCTTTTTATGATAACTATGTTGCAGTCGGTTTTGATAGACTTGAAGATGATTGAGAGCATTAAGTCATTTTTCATCGAGAAGCTCAAGCTCTTGAAGTCGTGACTGTCGGTATTCATCCTCATTAATTACATCTTTAAGGGAGATCCTCAAGGATGGGAGTTCTATCTCAATAGGTAAAATGGCTTCACAACCATAAACAAAGGAAAATGGGGTGGCTCCGGTAGGCGTGCGGTAAGATGTACGGTAAGCCCAAAGAGCAGCGTAAATTTGAGTATGCCAATTACATCCATGGGTGTTGACAATCTTTTCCATGATGGATTTTAAGGTCTTATTGGTTGCTTCCGCTTGACCATTGCCCTGAGGGTAGTATGGAGTGGACCATTTAAGTTTGATGTGAAAACGTTTGGCTAGGTCTTTTACATCCTAGTTTTTAAATGATTTGCCATTATCTGCAACCAGAGTGGATGGAATACCAAATCGACAGATGAGATTATTGAAAATAAATTTCGATATTTGGCTACCGGTAACATAAGTGAGAGGCATAGCCTCTACCCATTTAGTGAAGTAATCAATAGCGGTAATGATGAACTTATGTCCATCAGAAGATGTTGGTCTGATTTTACCAATGAGGTCAAGTCCCCATTGAGAGAAGGGCCATGGTGTGGTTATCGATTGTAATGCTTGGGAAGGTGCGTGGATAAGATTTCCATGCTTTTGACATGCTTGACAACATTTGACAAAATGACATGCGTCACTTTCCATGGTGGGCCAATAATATCCAACTCGCAATATTTTCTTGGCTAAGGCGATACCATTCGTGTGTGCTCCACAGATACCAGAATGGACTTCAGCTAAGACACTGAGGATTCTTCCTGATTAAGACATCGAAGCAGGGTGGCATCATATCCTCGTTCATAAAGAGTTTCTACTAAAATGGTGTAACGAGAAGCACGTTGTGCTAAAGCACGTTTATGCATTGGTTTCATGTCGGCAGGAAACATTTTATCACGAATGAAGGTATAAAGATCGTGGTACCAAGGGTTATTCGGACCCACGATCTCGCATACCATAGTGTTTTCAGGAAGATTATAGGCAAGCATTAAGAGATGTTCAACGAGAAAATGTGCCTGGGGTTGACTAGATGCGATTTGTAATAGGGATCCGATGGTTGCCATAGCATTGGTAGATTTATTACAAATTCTAGGAATTTGATCAAAGATAATTAATCAAAAATAGCTTTGAAGACTATCCACCATGCATTTATATGAGATAATTTTTTCTTCTTTGACTTGGTATTCATCAGTAACTTGTTTGATGATAAGTAAAGAATCACCAAATACAACTACTTCTGTAAGATTCCAAGATATAGCCAGTTTTAATCCTATGATGAGAGCTTCATATTCTGTGATATTGTTGGTACATGGGAATGCTAAGCGAAATGATTTGGGGATAACATGTCTGTTGGGCGTGATAAGCAAAATACCAGCCTCTGAGCCATGGAGATTACAAGATCCATAAAAAAATAGAGTCCAAGCTAGTGCGATGTCTATGTGTAGAATATCTTTATCAGGAAAAGAGAATTGAAGTGGTTTTGTGCCAGGAAGGGGTGCCTCAACAAGTTGGTCGGCAAGGGCTTGTCCTTTGATTTCTTTCTGCGGAACAAATTCGACATCTAATTCACTAAGTAATACGACCCAACTAGACATTCTTCCCGTGAGAATGGGTCTAGACAACAAATACTTGAGAGGATCAATTTTGGCAATCAACTTAGTTGTGTGATTGAGCAAGTAATGATGTAACTTATGGAATGCAAAGGAAACCGCTTAGCATACTTTTTCGACTTGGGAATAACTGTACTTTGTGCTCAATAAGTGTTCGACTAAGATAATATACAACCTATTTCTTTTCCTTAATCGTTATGTTGTGCTAGTAGAGCTCCTATGGCATGCTCATTGGTAGATGTATAAAGCAACATGGGTTTATCGGTAACTGGTGACATAAGAATAGGTGGACTAGAAAGGTATTCTTTTAACTTAGCAAAAGAGTCTTGGCAATCATGGTTCCAGTGAAATTGTGCATCTTTCTTGAGTAACTGATTAAAGTGATGGCACTTGTCAGCCAACTGTGATATGAAATTCCGAATAGATTGTATCTTTTCCTGAAGACTGTGTAATTGTTTTAGGTTTTGTGGAGGAGGCGTTTCCATAATGGCTTTGACTTTGGCAGGATCCACTTTTATGCCTCTTCGTGAGACAATAAACCCTAATAATTTACCAGAGGTTACTCCAAACACACCTTTCTTTGGGTTAAGACGAACCTTATACTTGTGTAATCTATTGAAAATGTGTCTCAACACACTTGGATGACCTATTCGTGTTTTAGATTTTGCTAATATATCATCAACACAATCTTCCATGATATCATGTAACATGTCATGGAAGATGACAGTCATTGCTCGTTGATAGGTGGCACCAACAATTTTCAAGCTGAAAGGCATGACCTTATAACAAAAGGTGCCCCATGGTGTAGTAAATGTTGTTTTATGTTGATCCCCTTTAGAAATACATATTTGATTGTAACCAGAGAATCCATCCATTAAGGAGAGCATTTCATGACCTGTCGTAGAATCAACAATCATGTCTATATTTGGCAAGAGAAAATCATCTTTGGGACAAGCCTTTTTGATGTTGTGGAAGTCTGTGCATATTCTGATGTCGGGAGTTTTCTTAGCGATAAGAACTATGTTATATATCCATGACAAATAATCAATAGGTTTGATAAAGTTAGCTTCTAAGAGTTTCTCAAGTTTGGCTTTGAAAAATAATGCAACTTGGGGATGCATTTTGCGTAGTTTTTGCTTTACAGGTTTTACATCTGGATGTACCACAAGATGGTGTACTACAAGAGATGGGTCCAGGCCTGGCATGTCCTTATTGTCCATGCAAATATATCTTGGAATTCAATAAGGAGTGTTGTGAATTCCATGCATTCTTGGTCAGATAAATTAATGCCAAGTTCTAAAATTTTTGGCTATTCGGTGGTGCCAATGTTTATGTCTTTTGTTTCTTCTACAAGCATTTTAGATGTATCCTTTTTGGAGAACAATGCTAATGGTTCATGTAGGTCATCAATGTCAGGTGTTTGTTGGAACTTTTTGTTGACATGTTTGTTGGATAGGGTGGCGGTGAGGTTTTGACTATGGGAAATCCTTTGTTTGCGATTTTGATCAAAAATTTTTGAGGGTGAAGGATCTAAATATTTTATCTCTTTTCCAAAATAGGCCGATTCATTTATATTGATTCTCAGATGTGGAGCGTTAGGTTTGCCATATTTTGGCTATGTGGGGATTTGGTGATATTAAAAGAGTCTGCCATCTTTTGAAATTGATATTCACCACATCCCGTGTAAATGATTTTAAATGTGTGAGATGGGGGACCAATAGGTTCCTCATGTGGTGGGGAAGTTAGTTTGGTAGTCTTAAAAGATGAAGAGAATGGGTTATAAGAAGAAGGGGGTGGATTGAAGGATGAAGGTTGGTTATTCAAAGGAGGAGGTATCTTAATAGAAAAAGTGTGGTTGGATGCCAAGAAGATTGGCTAGGTGAAGAAGAAAATGGTGTGGTGGAAGAATAATTGTTACCTGGAGGAAGAAGATTGATTAGTGGAAGAAGATGATTGATTAGTGGGAGGAGGACTAGTGGAAGGTGGTTGACTAGCGGATGATAATGGATTGGAAAATGTGTTTTGGTTATGAGATGATGGTTTCGGATTATTGTTAGGGAGTTTATCAGGATCAATGCGTGTTTCATTAGGGATTATGTGAGGTGGAGCATATTTATCTGTTGATGGACAATAGTGATCATGTCGATACCGTCCTTCGAGGAATCTATAATACTCAAAAGGTTGGGGATCTGCACGTAATGTAAATTCCTTGTCCAAATGAGGAAACATAATGCATTGGTGGAATGTTGATGGGACGGATTTCATGGCATGAATACATGGTCAGCTGATGAGAATGTTATATGCAACTTCTACATCTACCACATGACAGACCATGTCTAAGGTGATGGGTCCAGCTTGGAGAGGCAACGTGATTGTGCCTTCAGACTTTCTTTCGCTATTATCATACCCACGAATGGTTATGATATTGTTTTGTAAATCATTTTCAATGTAACCTAGAAAATGTAAAATTTTCATGGAACAAATATTTGATGCTAATCTATTGTCGATTAATACGCGCTTGATTTTACGATGAGTACATAACCCTCAACATATAAAGAATGATTATTAGCGATTTTGGGATTAAGCAAGTCAATGGGACCAAAAGATAAAATAGGATTGGGGACTATAAGATGTGCAATTAAAACCTGGAATTGTTGTGAATTGACATCCTCAGGGACATGAGCGTTATTCAATGTTTGTATAAGGATGCATTGTAGTGCAAGAGAAGAATTAAGTAGTTCCTTGATTGAAATTTATGTGGCAGTCTTCTCTAATTGTTTGACAATATTAAATGATGGTGTAGATTATGGAGAGGAATTGGCAGTGGAATTAGATGGCGGATTAGAAGGTGATGCCAGGGACGAAGTGGTAGTTTTTTTGTTGTAGGGACCCACATTTTTTTTCTGTCTAGTGGTGATCGCACAGTCAGTTATGATATTTATAGTTGCCACTAAGTCTTGGTCATAATCTATGGTCGAGATGTCTGAGTCATACTCGACATTGCTTGATGATTGACCCTTATCTTTTGAATTGCTATCATGGTTAGGGAATGGATTTTTGAACATGTGGAGTTTTTCATTAGGTTTTTTTGTCTTAGAAGTATTTTCAACTTCTATGTCTTCACGTTCAATCAGGTCTTAGACATAATGGTGGAGTTGCATGCGTCGATCTGTGGAGTTTCCTTTTATGCGATGGTAATCACAATATTCATTGTCTTTATACCAATTTGGTTTGGGTTTTCCTTGTTCAAAGGGTCTGACAATGGGATATCTAATCATATTAGCATTTTCCAAATGATGAAAGACACTAGATAAACTTTCTTCGAGAGGAGTGAACTCTCTTCATCGATCTCGAGAAGGAACTTCCTTTCTAGGGATAATGATTGGTTGTTTAGATTTTAATGTGTTGTTGGAATGGTTTTAGACATTTCAGACATGGTGGGAATAAATAATGCCATTGTTGATGATATTTCAATTCCAATTAAAGAATTTAGATTTGTCTTGGTTATGAGGAGTGTCTCGATAAGGTTGGTCTCTAAAGGGGGCTTTAAGTAAGCCCTTAGAAATGAGGGATTTTTTGATTTTTGTCCCATTTTCGATGACTTCTTCGAAACAATTCAGACAATGCATTTACATGTGGAATAATAATTCGACATTGAGATTAGGGACAAAAATGATAACTAGTTGTCTCTCGGGTACTGAGAAGGAAAATCAACTTGCAATTCCGTGCCATCGTTGTAAAAAGGAGGTAAATTTTTTTTTTAGCCTTTTCCTACTGTTACAGAGATCAAGCATGGTTATTTTTGAGTCTAGGCTATAGGAAAAATGTTTGAAAAATTTCTTTGATAAGTCTGCAAATGTCGTGACCGACCCTTTGGGTAGATGAAAAAACCAATCTAAAGCCTGTCCTCCTAAACTTTGGGGGAATAATCGTAAAAGGTACGTGTCTCGATAGGCAACTTCCTGACATTGCATGTAAAATTCCTTGACATGTTCATGGGGGTCACCTTTTCTTTTTTATTTATCAAACTTAGGGATTTCGAAAGATGACGAAAATGGTAATCGTGATATCTCTATATCAAATGGATAAGGACACAATTATTCAAGAATTGTTTTGATTGTTTTTGTAGTCCCTGAATGGTGTCTTTCATAAGTTTCCATTCTTGTGTGAATGGAGAAGTGGGGGACAGTTTATCAAACATGTCGTGAGTATTAGAATCTAGATTGAGGTCTTTTAATCTTTCGGCTCTAGTCATTACTTCCTCAAGTTTCTTTGTTAAGTCTTAGATTTTAGTGAATAACTCTTTGGCCGAAGAACTATTTGGATTGTTTGGTATTTCATTGTGATAACTTGATTCACTGTTGTCGATGAGTTTGTTTAAATTTTCTATCCCAAAGTTAGGGGGTAGTTTTGCCCATATGGCTAGGATGCGTAACAGATATTCATTTTTTGTTTTGTTCTATCACCCTATTGACTTGTTCTTGTTCTTCATTGGTGAGTTTTGGTTGTGTGACTTCTTCATCATCATTTTCATGATTGTGATTGCGAGTGAATACCATGATGAAATGTGTTTGATTAAGCTGAAAAGTGGGTAGGAATTTTAAACAGGTGTGAGGAAATGAGAACTTGATTATTTTGGATTTAGCTCGAATAAGATCGTGATGACTGATAAGGAGAGTAACTCAAACAAGTTATCTCAATATGATGATGATGTAACTCGAGATGAGTTATTACAGGGTTTGTTGCACATTGTGTAGATTTGGCTTAAACAAGCTTTGGGCTATTGACGGGGAGAGTAACCTAGATAGGTTAATCATGATATGGTTGTGATATAAATCAAAATGAGTTATGAAAAAAATTTGTTGCCTGTGATTTGGATAAATGTCATGGTGGACAGAATAATGAGTGAACTCAAACAAGTCACCAAATATTAGTTTGATATAGCTATAAAAAACTATGAGGGATGTTTTGACGATTGATGATATGGGGAGTGAATGTTAGTCCCTCAATATCAGTTGGATATAGCCGAAGAAAAGCTATGACAGATGTATTGTTGGATGAAGCAAGCTAATGAAATTGGTGAGATGTTTTGGTCTGTGTTGTTGGATTGTTTGGATATTTTCACTTGGTATTGAATTGGTCGAGAACTGATTTATTTGTGGAACACAACTAGGGTCTGAAATTTTACAATGAACACATTGATATCATCCAAGTTTTATGATAAAACAATGCTAAACTATTTTGTTTTCAAACAGCAAGCAATCATGTGGATTCAATTGTTTTGGCTTATGAGGTAAATTCTTCAGGAATGATCATTGTTTCATACAATCATATAAGTATGCTGTGAAATGGTGGATGCAGACTCTTATTACTCCAAGAAGATGCGTCCTTCAATATACCTTAGTCCTGATATACCTAATTCTGTACAGGGACAAAATTGGTATGCGGAACCCTTAGAGCACTAGAGGAGACTCACCAATTCTTACTTGCCTATTTCGGAGTGAATCACCACATCCAGAATAGGTTTTGTGAAAAGGTGGAAGGTGATGGAGGGATGAATGTGTATGGTGTCCTTATAACTCCCCGAAGATTTACAGGGATGATGCCCAGACTTCGTTGTTACAGCTATTTAGGTGTGACTCGCATGCGCTACACAACAACATTACCTGTAAGTGAAGAGTAGGGGCGAGGTAAATACCGAATGCTGTGATGAGGACTAGGTCTCAAAGTGCAATACAGATGCAAATGTTGTTGGTGCATGGTAGTCAAGTCCACATCACTTGTGTAGCTTTGGTGGTGATGAAATCCACCTCGTCTAAGTGTAAAAACAAAATGATAAAGTGATTAAATGCAAGGTTCTTTCCAACTTGAAATAAATCACTAGCAAAAAATAATTACATACCTGAGTGTACTTTTTTTTTTGTTTCAGAAATTTTCTTTGAATGGTGGTATTTTTGCAAGATTTTTTTTGTTTTTGTTTTTTTTGTTTTTTGACAATATTCCAACAACGCGGTTCTACAAAAAACAAATTAGTAGTTATCCTACAAACGAAATGTTAGAAAAGTGATCGTGGCTGTTTTTGATTTTCCAGATCGCTCGAAGGTGCAGGAAAAGGGCATACACAACCAACGACCAAAAAAATATTAATAATATGACAAAGAAAAATTTAATGATTGAAATGACAGTTGAAAAATAAAGCTAGAGGATCCTGCAATGTTAGAATAAGAAACTAAAAAATTGTGACCGTTTCTGATTTTCCAGATCGCTCGAAGGTGCAAGAAAAGAGCATATGTGGATACAATTGGAATAGAATTTTTTTTTTAAATATTAATAATTATTGCAATTAGTGATGATTTTCAAATAGCGATAATGATTATTTTCATAAAAAATAAAAAATGACGAAAGAAGAGTGTGAAAATGTTACCTAGAAGTGTTGTCGTGGAAAATTGAAATGTAAGGAAAAAACTAAAAAAATTATTTAAAAAAATTTGTTTTGTAGAGCCCGAGTGGCCTCACGTTTCTGATTTCCAAGATCAATTTTGAAGTGCGAGGAAAGAGCATACGTATGAGGTTGTTACGTTAAATGAAAAAAAAAAAAAACTATAATGTTGTTGTTTTTTGTTAAAAAGACAGGTGTTAGAAGAAATGAAACCATTGTATAGATCTTCCATTGTATAGATCTTTTTGATACCTTTTCATTAAAAAAAAATGAAGTCATTCCGAGTTTGGGAGAAAAATTTATGGCTTTTGGAAGAAGGGCTACAGTAGCACTCTGAATGAAAATTTTAAACGTGAGAAAAACGACCTGGGAGCTAGTATTTTATGACTTCTGTACTTCACCTGAGAAGCTAAATTTCTGACAACAAGGTTAAAAAAGAACAATAAATAGAAATAAATTTTTAGATCACAAAATTATTGACTAAAATAACAGAAAAAAAATGATTAACTTCCTACAAAGCAGTTATTTTAGCAAAAGTAAATAAATAAATGCATTTTCTGGGATTGGTTGTCCCATGACAGTAAGATGATAAACTAATGACTAGCTCATGTGTTTTCTATAGATTACGATGTGAATAGCAAAATTAGAACTGGGAACTAAACACCAAGCACTGAGGAGATCAAAGACAGGATGAGCATCAGAGTTTCATTGGTGTTATAACCTGCAGATACACCACAAGACACCCACACAACAAAAACACTACACAAAGCATGAAAGTTAACCAAAGAAGGCCATAAGGGGTAACATAAAAGGAAATAATAATGAACAATAATAAAAAAAGAACAGATAAAACCCCTAATTGAGAAATCAATGGTAATAGATCGAAAGTAACTGGGCATGCCAGAATGTAAGCTAGGAAAAATACACTACTAATAAGGAAGTAAAATACCAATAATCACATCTCCTCCTTCATGTTCTGTAGCAAACCTCATAATGGGATAGGAAACTTAGATTGAGCCCTGATTGTGTGATATGTAGGTGCTTTTTTTCAAGGCGGAGCAAGACCTTCTTGCAACAATGATCCTCTTACTTTGCACCAAATGGGAAAAATGATTACGAGGCTATTTGGGCATTAGGAGAAGGCAAAAGGATGTTCTTTGCTCAAAGGATGTAAGAACTTAGATATTACATTCAAGCTTATTCTCCATGTTCTTAGAGGGGAGGGGTAAGGTTGTATTTATAGCCTGGGGGAGTTATTAACTTAGAGTAATTTAAGTAATCATGGTTTGAAAATGTGGGCAAGATTAAGTGAGTGGTTTTAAAATGCGGGCAAGATTAGGTGAGTGGTTTGAAAATGTGGGCAAGATTAGATGAGTGGGGGCCATGAAGAATGGGTGAGGATTTGAATTATATTTTTTAATTCATAAGTGGAGGATTTTAGGTGAGTGTGGACCACGAAGGGTGGGTGAGGATTTAAATTTGAATTTTTAATTCAATAGTAGAAAAACATGGAGAATAATGACATGTAGTGAGCGATTCTGGGTTATTTTTTGGATTTTGAAATGGATAATTAATCAAATTATATTTGATTAATTCGAAGTGTATTTTTGTGGGAAATGAGGAAGGGGAATTAATTGATTTAGGATAGATGTGAAATTAGGGTGTCTACACCATGTATGCAGGTCGGTAATGACACAAATATATTTTTTAGGTAAAAATGATCTCCAGAAAGACTTGGGATTGTCATTTGTTATACAAGTATTGTCGTTTTTTCTTTCTAAGAATAATTCTATAGAACTTTTGGGCCAGCTTGGCTTTAGAGGGGGTTTCAGTCATAATATGTTTAGTTAACTGGTGAACATTTTTACAATCCAAATCGTATCAAGAATTTCTAGGGAAATGACCATGGGTATGGGGTCGGGAAGTATGATTGGAGTGGGGGAAGGCCTTCAAAGGATCAGCCATAATTCCCTGGGATAGTCTAGTAGCCCTCTTAACCGGGTCTAAGATATCATAAATGTTCATGAGGTCAGTTTTAAGGATATTGGTATATCTCTCCTCATATGCTTGGTCAAAATGAATAGTAGTACACTTGTGAGAGAGCCTAGGGGAATAAGGTGTAATAGGTTTGGCAAGAGGTGTATGAAAAGAGAGAATGGCATGGTCTGTGAGAGGTGGAGGATAATTTAAAATCTAGAGATCATATATACTCAAATAAAAATATTTACAATATATAACATAGTCTACAACACTAGCTCCACCAGGACGAGGAAAACAAGTAAAACCTCTAGAATTAGGGAAGTGTTATGTACCATTCAAGATAACAAGATCACAAGATTCACCTAATTTGATTAGGTGTTGTCCATAATCATTCACTGTAGAATCCATAGAATAGCATTGAAGCCCTCATTCATGATGATCAACTTCATAAATCATCAAAGGGTCATTATGAAGATCATGATTAACACATTGAAGGTGTCCAATCCGAGCATTGAAGTCACCAAGAAGAAATACCTTACTAATAACATAGTATTTTGTTATTTCCGGGTGTAAGTATATAGAGAGAGATTCACCATCAAGAGTCAGAGTATAGTTTGAGTATCTTGGAGGGAAGTAAAATGCATCAACGAACAATTTTGGTAAAGGAGGTCTTCTTGCAAGTGATATCCATTAAAATCTTGAAAATCCGTTAGATCCTTCAAATTGGATAGAGGAATGGAGATGATCTCTATAAAAGGTAGGAAACTCCACTAGATCCTTTTGTGCCATGTTGAAGCTTCAGTCTGTGAATGCTAATCCATGAGTATCCTGCATAAGAGGGTAGAGGTTTCTCCTTGGTTTCATGAGTTTCCATGAGAAATATGACATTTGAGTTAAGAATCAAATCTTCAGAAGACCCTGGGGCAAAGAACATAGAACCACCACAATTCCAAACTGCTATTGTTATTGCGGTTGTAGACCATGATATTGAGCTCTGACATCATTTAGAAATATTCCAAGGTTTAGTCCACCATTCAGAGGAGAATCCTTGATCCAAGCTCTTCCATTACGGATCACATCCCATTTCCCTTGCTTTCTGGCATCAAAAACTTGTTTCCTGCTTTCTTTTACCTCTTCTTATTATAACTTAGTTAAATCTTCATCTAGATAAAAATTTTCATCACAATCAAATAGCTTTTTCTTTGATCTAAGTTCCTCAAATCTATCGTGTGATGTGTGAAAATGAATAACTAAAGAGTCATCTTGATTGAACCAAGCTCTATCTAGGGATATATTAGGCAGTCCTAAATCATTAGTAATGAAGTTGGACGTTGTTTGAATGGAATTTTCTTATTTGGTTAATCCTTTGACTTGTAGATTAAGGGCTTTAGCTTGTCTTTGTCTATCTTCTTCAAACTTTTCTTGAATTACAGATTCAACCAACGAAGGTGGTTTCTTGATATTTTTTACAACTTGAACCCATGTGTTTGGATTTATAGAATCCAATTTGGTAGCTAAATCCTTTTGTTCTTCTCTATTAACCACCAGTTAGTTGAAAGCTCTTTAGAATTATTGTTGCTAATATAATTTAAGGTAGAAGAGGATTTAAATTCTACCAAAGAGGTTTTAAAAATGTTGATATGCTCAGACTGTCTAGAAATCAATTTATTTTGTTCCATGATAACTGAAGATAATTCCAACACTTGTTGTTTGAGGGTTTGCAATTGTTCTTCAAGGGTTGTTACTCTATTAGCGGGGGAGTTTCTCATGTTGTTTGGAGATGTATTCAAGTTAATCACTCATTTTTCTCCTTTTATTGATTGTTATGACATTGTAATTTACTTGAGAAATTTCTTCAAACAGTTGGCATGTAAACTTTGTGTTCTTGTTGCTGGTTTGATCCTATTCTTGCAACTGCTTCTACTCTATTCTAGCTGTGTATGTAGGATGTACATGAACTGTTGGACCAAATGTCAACAAGAAGTGTCAAATATGTAGAGAAATTCTATCAAAAAATTGGTAGTAAATGTAGTTACAGAAGATTATGCTTGTAAATAGCTAATCTTGGCCCTTGTTTAGTTTTGTTTCTATATCTACCCTACAAATCTTCCCTTGTGATTGCTGCTAGTTGAGATCCTCATGTCTTTATTCTTCTCTGTAATTGAATCTTCCCTACTCTGTATTGTGTTTTGTAATGGAATCCTTATCTTATGAAGTGTTGTGTTGAACAAAATATTGAACCATCAATGTGGGTGTAAGATAGCGTACAATAGATTTTGTCGATGGAAAAATTTGGAGCTGCTAATCGAAATAAATATGGAAAATATACTGCTAATAACAAGCTTCCAAAACCTTCCTCCGACAGAGGACAAAAACCTGAGTCTTGCGTTCTTCTTTGAGTAACCGAGAAGAACCGAGGATGTGACAAGAGCCAATTATTTGATTACTTTGACCCATTTTGGATCAATGTTAGTTGCCTCGTTGGACACAATGTGACCAAGAAATTTCTCTTATACTACGCCAAACAAAAACTTCTTATGATTTAGCAAGATATCATGAGTTTGACATATTTGAAATACCTTTTTAAATGTTCATATTGATCCTCCCAAATTTTTTGATTGGTAAATTGAGGTTTTTTATTGGGGTCCTCCCTTGTAATTAAATGGGGCATGTGCCCTTGAAAGGAAATTACAAATATTATTATATATTATCATAAGACCAAAAGAAAAAAATAATATTGGGAGTAAGGATCTAAGTAGGAGCCACTCCCACATAAAGGAAGAAAAATACACAAGATATAACACGGTTCACCCAGTGTGGGCTACGTCCACCAAGAAACAACCAATCTATTATTCTTTTCTTTACAGAGGAAATACAATGAAGATTTGCAATCTTCCACACCTCTCATGGATGTACAATAATTTTCCTTCACAAGCTTCTCTTTTCTCTCTCCAAGAAAATCCTTCTTACAATTATCTCTAATCACCTTCTAACCCTAGCTTTCTAGCTTATAAGCATATACAAACATTAGGGCAACTTAGCTATGCATTTACAACCATCCGATCACCTTTATAACCAAAGGTCAGATCTAATCCCATGTTTAATATAAAAACATTAACACACAGGTAACCGATGCCGGTTTCTCCCATGTGTCCAATGTCGGTTACTGTGTAAACCTGCAAGTTTGTAAAACATGCTATTTGTGAAGCCATTTAGCTCCACAACTCAACAATCTCCCACTTGGAGATAAATTGTTGCACTATACCATACAACTCCATCCTTGGATCCTTTCCTTGGCATGTTTCTTCCTCTTCAAGTCTCAAACTTGAAGACCAACAGAAGTGGAGTGAAGCTCCAACTTCTCCTTTGCCAACGACTTCGTTAGCATATCCGTAGGGTTCTCATTTGTATGAATTTTCTCCAGTTTCAGCTGCCCATCCTCCAACACCTATCGTATGAAGTGATATCTCAATTGAATGTGTTTCATTCTTGAATGAAATGTTGAGTTATTTTCCAGATGAATCACACTTTGACTATCACTGTACAATCTGCAATCCTCTTGCTCCTTTCCCAACTCTTCCATGAACCTTCTCATCCATATCATCTCTTTGCTAGCCTCTGTAGCTGCAACATATTCGGCCTCTGTAGTAGACAAGGCCACAACCTTCTGCAATCTCGAAATCCAGCTAACTGTCGTGCCACCTACTATGAATACATATCCAGTGGTGCTTCTCCTACCATCCAAATCTCCATCCATATCTGAATCAACATAGCCACATAAAGAAGTATCTGACCCTCCATAACATAAATGCATGTTGGATGTCCCTCTCAAATATCTGAGTATCCATTGGACTGCTTTCCAATGCTCTTTACCTGGATTGGCCATAAATCTGCTCACAACTCCCATTTCCTGTGCAATGTCTGGTCTGGTACAAACCATAGCATACATAAGACTTCCAACTGCTGAAGCATATGGAACCCATGCCATGTACTCGACCTCCTCATGTGATGTAGGACACTGATATTTTCTTAATTTAAAGTGTCCAGCCATAGGTGTACTTACAAGTTTTGAATTCTGCATTTTAAACCTTTCCAACACCTTATTGATATAATGTTCCTGAGACAAATACAATTTCCTGTTCTTCCTGTCTCTATGAATTTGCATGCCAAGGATTTTCTTTGCAGCTCCTAAATCCTTCATTGTAAATGTATGAGCTAAATTTTCTTTAAGCTCAACAATGTCCTGCATACTAGATCCTGCAATAAGCATATCATCTACATACAATAACAAAATAATATAGCTTCCATTTTCAAGCTTCTTGAAATAAACACAATGGTCAGATTCACATCTCATATAACCATGCTCATGCATAAAACTGTCAAAACCTCATATACCATTTCCTTGGGGCTTTCTTGAGCCCATACAAGCTCTTTTTCAACCTGCACACAAGTTTTCTCCTTACCCTTGACTTCATAACCAAGTGACTGTTGCATATATATCTCTTCCTCCAAATCACCGTGAAGGAAAGCCATCTTAACATCAAGTTGCTCTAAGTGCAAATCTTCTATTGCAACTAAACTCAAAACAATACAAATGGAAGTCATTTTTACTACAGGAGAAAAAATCTCACCAAAATCAATACCTACTTTTTGTGCAAACCCTTTTACCACAAGCCTTGTCTTGTATCTTTTTTGTCCACCCTCTTCTTCCTTGATCCTATAAACCCATTTGTTCTGCAATGTTCTCTTACCTGTTGACAACTTAACCAAATCCCATGTCTGATTCTGTTTCAAGGAGTCCATCTCCTCATCCATGTCATGCTCCCACTTCTTGTGGGTTTCATCCTACATTGCTTCTTCAAAACTTTTGGGCTCACCACTATCAATCAATAATAGATAAAATAAGGAAGGTGTAAATATTTCTGGAGGTCTACTTACCCGTTGTGACCTTCTCACAGAAATATGGGGTGCCAGAGGCTCATTTTGTACATCCTGTACATTCGTATCAACCTCTGATAGTGACCGATGTCGGTCATATATAGCCGACATCGGTCTAGGTGACCGATGCCAGTCCTACTCTTTTACTATCGATGTCAATTATGGATGTCGACGCCGGTCCTGTGGCTGCTCGACACCGGTTACTCCCTAACTGACACCGGTACCTATAGGTGTCAATTTTAAATCTAAGAATGCATTTTCTTCCACAAAATCTTCCACTGGTTCATCCTTGGGTATCAAAATTTGATCCATGTACATTCTCTTTTCATTCCACTCAATATCATGACTCCTAACAATCTTAGCATCATCTAAATCCCAAAAATAGAATCCAAAATCACCAGAGCCATAACCAATAAAAGTGCATCTCTTGGATTTAGCATCCAACTTCTTCCTATTTTCTTTATCAACATGCACAAAAGCTTCTGAACCAAATACTCTAAGAAAAGAAAGATCTACCTCTTTTCCAGTCCAAGCTTCTTCTGGTATTCCACCATCCAGTGCACTTGAAGGCCCACAGTTGATTAAATATATTGTCATATCTACTGCTTCTGCCCAAAACTGTAAGGGTAATCTAACATGTATCCTCATGCTTCTTGCACGTTCCATGATAGTTCTGTTCATTCTTTCAGCCACACCATTCTCCTGTGGTGTTCTAGGAACCATTATTTCTCTGCGTATTCCATTCACTGAACAATAATCATTGAAAGCCTTGCTGCAGTACTCACCACCATTGTCAGATCTAAGGCATTTTAACTTTAAATTTGATTCATTTTCTACAAGGGCTTTCCATCTTTTAAAAGTCTCAAAAACATCATATTTATGCTTTATACAAAAAATCCATACCTTTCTTGTGGCATCATCAATGAAAGTCACATAATATTGGGATCCTCCATGAGAAGCTACCTGGGCTGGTCCCCACACATCTGAGTGCACAAGCTCCAATTTTTTCTCCTTCTTTGTTGCCCCAACTTTAAGAAATCTCACTTTCTTTTGCTTTCCAAATATGCAATGCTCACAAAAATCAAGATCTACATTTTTCAAATCTGATAACTTACCCTTTGCCTTTAATATCTGCATTCCCTTTTTACTCATATGGCCTAGCCGATTATGCCACATGCTTGCATTTGAATCTGAAGTAGATAGAACAGAAAAGGAATCAGTAATACAGGTAGAAAATACAATGTTCCTACCTTCTTGCCTCTTTCCACAACAAGAGCTCCCTTGGTAACTTTCCAAGAGTCAGCTGTGAATGTAACCATGCAACCAACTTCACCTAGTTGTCCTGCAGAAATTAGATTTCTCCTGAGGCTTGGCACATGCCTCACATCTTTCAATATCCATGTATTTCCATTCTGTAATTTTAGATGAACTTCCCCTTTACTAGTAATATTGCATGGTTCATCATCTCCTAAATAAACATGCCCAAAATTACCCTGGACATAATTTCTGAAATAACCCTTATTAGGGGTAGCATGGAAAGAAGCTCCTGAATCTAAAACCCAAGATTCTATTTTATTATCCAAGGAGAGAATAAGGGCATCTTGCATTACCTCAGTTGCAACATTTTCCTCTTTACCTTTGTCTGGTATATTCTCTTTGTTTTCCTTGAACCAACAATCCTTCTTTGCATGTCCTTTCTTTCCACAATTCCAGCAAGTTATTCCTCTACCTCTGGATTTAGATCTGCCATTCTTAGACTTTGATTTCCCATTATTCTTTCTCTTGGATCTCTCCTTCTGTCTTCCCTTGCTTTCTACATTCAAAGCATTTCTAGATGATGACTCTCATGTACTTTTCCTACGTATTTTTTCATTCATTCGGATTATACTAACCACATCATCAAACTTCAAAATATTAGTAGCAGATGTTGTATTACTAACAACCATTACCAAGTTATCCCAACTATTTGGCAAAGAGCATAAGAATAAAAGTGCTTTCACTTCATCATCAAACAAATATTAACCGATTTTAATTGATTTACAATGGAACAAAAATCATTCAAATGGCTTGATACAGATCCACCTTCTTGCATTTTTGAATTAAATAATTTCTTCATCAAATAAACTTTATTTGAAGCACTTGGTTTTTCATATAAATTAGCTAAAGATTTCATCAAATCTACCATGGTTGTTGCTTCAGTAATATTCAAAGCTACAGATGTTGTCAGACTCAATCTTATAGATCCCAGAGCCTTTCTGTCAAGAATCTTCCATTCTTCATCAGTCATCTTTGTAGGCTTTGCACTCACATCCAACGGTAAGTATAAATCTTTCTGATACAGATAATCTTCCACCTGCATCTTCCATAATTGATAATTACGACCTGTCAAATTTCTCCACTTTGTATTTGTTATCTTCTGCCATTGTTGTGCTCCCACTCAATCAGAAATCCCTCTGTGAGTAAATCTGTCAACACACAAAACCCTCAAACAAAAAATATCTGATACCAGTTGTTGGGGTTAGACACACACCAATGTTGTACAAATCTATATTCAATTGAAGCATACAAGCAATAAACACGAAAATTAAACCAGAAGAAAAATACACAAGATATAACGTGGTTCACCTAGTGTGGGCTACGTCCACCAAGAAACAACCAATCTATTATTCTTTGCTTTACAGAGGAAATACAATGAAGATTTGTAATCTTCCACACCTCTCACAGATGTACAATACTTTTCCTTCACAAGCTTCTCTAAGCTCTCTCCAAGAATTCCTTCTTACAATAATCTCTATTCTTACCTTCTAACCCTAGTTTTCTAGCTTATAAGCATATACAAACATTAGGGAAACTTAGCTATGCATTTACAACCATCTGATCACCTTTATAACCAAGGGTTAGATCTAATCCCATGTTTAAAATAAAAACATTCACTCACATAGGTAACCGATGTCAGTTTCTCCCAAGGTGACCAACGTTGGTTACCCAACCGACGTCGGTTACTGTGTAAACCTGTAAGTTTGTAAAACATGCTATTTGTGAAGCCATTTAGCTCCAGTGAATCCAAAATAGCTTTTAAAAGAAGAGTTCATACCCCATTACACGTTAATATTGAAACATACATAATCCAAGCTATTTGGCCTTGTTACCACCCTTAGAAAGAATTGTGTGGTCCTAAAAAATATATAACTTCAACCGAAATCCCTGGCTGAGGAAGGGTTTTGACCTGAAGGGAAGGAGTCTCCAAAATACTTTAAGGGTATCCTGAAGATCAATCCCTAACAGAAGAAGCGGAATAGACTCGAAGGATTAATCCAATCCACCAACGTTGACAGGAAGTAGAGAAGAAAGGGCCAAAATTGATACCCTCTTCCACACCTCCCCCAAGAAACTATATGGGGAAGCGAAGAGATGCGGGTAGGGAAGAAGAACCGGTGTTGAAGCCCTTCCATTACTCCGAGGAGAGGAACATGCCTGAGGGAGTGATCCTAAACCACGTAGAAGTTAGAAACACATGTAAGCAGCTTCGTCGCATTACAACATAGGCCTCCAAGCGGAAGCAAAAGGGAAAGAGAACGCGGGCATCCAGGAGAGGCTCAAAATCTTGAGCCAAAACCACCTCGTAAGTATTTCCAAGCAGCATATCCAAATTTGAGGGATGTATAAGAACTCACCAGTAAGTTTCCCCGAATGGAGCGACAGGGTTGGAAACCACCACCGCCAACCCACGACTGGCCGGATCTGAGAATAAATCGCGGCTAAGCAATAGAGCCAACATCAAAAAACATAGATCTGTTAACAACTAGTCTTCACATTCACGCAAATCCCTAGCTCCATCTTCCTTTACTAACTGGTCAGTGAAGTCAAAATACTAATACACCGTAAGAAGAAGAGCACAAAAACATTCAGTGCCGAGAGGGGAAGAGAAGAATGGAAAAGTCGTTAAAGGAGGATGGTGAAGCTGAAGGAGCGAACATATATTGAGGTAGAGCCCTGTCCCTCTAGTTTTATGAGAATATGGTCATGTCAACCAGGTAGACCACTACGATTTTATTTTTCTTATCATTGAAAGAAAAATCCATTTATGTTTGAAAATTCTCTCTATTGTTGATCAATCCGAAAGGCATCCTTTCTATATGCGAATGCCCGCCACATAGTAGTGAAGGTTTTTGTGTGTTGATCTTCAATTGTGACCTCGATTTGATTGTAACCATAAAACCCATCAAGTATGGATCATGAGAAAAAACACTATATGGAGGTAGAAATGAAGTGGAAAGCTAAAATGTTAATTGCCCCACTGAAAACGTGAAACAGGAAGATGGACAACACTGAAAGAGGAATGGTCTGAAAGAGTTTGTTGGTTTTGCAGGTCAGGGTTTGTGGAAACAAATGACATTTCCTAATGGAGTGTGTAGCATATGAGGGCATCCAAAGTAGCTATGCTGGTTTTTTAAAAAAGGAAGCTCTCACAACCCTGTTTGGAGAGGATAAAATTGCAAAAACAACAAATTACTTGACTAAAATCCATAATAGAAGGCTCAAGATTAGCAAAGAAAACGAGAAAATGTAGAAATAGCAGTTTTGGGCTAGTTTCTTTGGTGTATTTGGTAGGCTTGTTTTTGTTTTCGGGTCCCATAGGCTGCTTGGCCTCATGGACGTCATTAAAATATTCCCATTCAATTCAATTCCTTATGGGAACAATATTAACTAACCAAGTGGAGTGGTGGATTGGGAAGATAATACACATGTCCAATATTTTTTTAACTTTCACAAATATTGTACCTGTAGTCTTGGGATTGTAGTGTTGTGGCTTTTGTTTGTATAGAGAAACCCTTGATTTGAGTGGATTTCTATATTGTATTTGAGGCTGATCTTAAGGGTAAGGCGAGGATGTTAGTGGCTCAGTTGAGGACCGGATCACATGATCTTAGGTGTAAGATTGGTAGATGGATAGTACCTGGGGAAAATTGGGAAGAAATAACTTGTGTTTTCTGCAATATAAGGGTGGTGGAAATTGAATGACACTTCAGTTTGGAATGTGCATGTTGGTTGGATTTTTTGTAACTGAATATGCCCAAAAGAAGTGCATAAAAACTAACAACAGTTAGGGAAATTCACCTTTCGACAAGGTGAAGTTTCCTTTGCTTTGTGAAAGGGGCAGTTCCCTCATATGATGTGATTTTTATATTTTTGATGCTTTTTACCGGAAAGCAAAAACAAGCGGAAAAATTGGGAAAGGAAAAATATAAAGAGGAAGGAAGAATGAGGAGGGAAAGAATACAACCTTGTATGTGTTTGGAAAGACAGATAAACTTGAGACAGAAAGTTCAGAAAATCTATCTATCAAGGACACACATCCTTCTTGGTCATACAAGACTGCCTTACAAGGTTTGAAGGATGAGAAAAAGAAGTTCAGATTGCAATTAGAAGACTGCACAAAGGAGAACTTTATCTGGTGGAAAGGTATACAATGAGTGAAATCTGGGAAGCACAAAGTCTTCATATCATTTAGAATATGTTGATATGGCACAAAGTCCACGTACTTTGATATCTAGCAAAAAGTCCGATCCCCTGGGCATCAATCATACTATGAAGGAAAAACAACATTAATGACTCTTTTACAAGCAAAATGACATATTTTGTAATTAGGAACCATTAACATAGTAGTAAAAAAAACATTGTATTCATGAGGGAGAATCTGTGTATACAAAGTTGCAGCAATATAATCCAGTAGAGGCAGATAGAATAGTTTTCCCAAATGGAACTTGGAATGAGAATCAGAAGAACCCCTTTAAAATTACAATACAGCCTTATATAGGCATTATATTCCAAAAAGTAGTTATAAAACTAATTAACACATCTTTAACCCATTACTAACTTCAAGTTGACTTAACTTGGTTTTTACATAATGTTTCTTTACGATATTTAATTAATTAATTATAATTTATAATCATTTCAATGGGATGATAATATGCTAAAAGAAACTCCTAGTGTTCTAATCATAGAGGATGAAGCCTTCCGAGTCTTCACAAGAAAAATACAATCAAAATATGAAGTAGAGAAACTATTTTGTAGTTGTCATTCTACTTCACAAATGTTCTAAAGATTTACAACCCGAAGAATCCTATGAAGCCTTATGGAACAAATGCATTCCAATAATACCACATACTAAGTTCTGTCTTGAGCTTGGGTGACATGTCCAAGTAATTGTTCTTCTTGAACAATGTCCGAAATTGAAATATGAGCTTTATTAAGAACATCATCATCTGTCTCTATCTGAGCTATAGTGAATTCGGGCAGGTGTCCTGATTGTTACATTCTACGCAAATTTCCAGGGCCACAAAAATTGAGATCTGCTTCTGCCAAATAAAATCCATCCATTGACTTCTCTAATAGTTTCAGCCGTTCTAAGGCATTTGTAAGGGATGCTAGAAGAATACAAGTAGCTTGTCCATTATCCCTTCCAATACAACCTCTTAGCTGATGTAACTGAGCCATTCTAAATCTCTCAGAATTGATAATTACCATCATGTTGCCTTAAGAATATCAATTCCAACTTCAATTACTTGAGTTGAAAGAAGAATTTGTGTCTCTCTCGCTAGACCTGCTGAATTGTAACTTTCATACGACCATGAAAAATACCATATTTGTAAGCCTTAAAGATATTAGATATTGTTTCTAGTTCTGCAATAGCTGCAAGAAGTTGCGGAAGCTGCTCACTTTCATTTATAGCCGTGTAAACCGGAAAAGCTCTTCCTCCATTGTCAATATCTTCTTGCACCATCTGGTATGCCATCTGAAACCCTGGATAGTTTCCATAGAAAGCAAATGTTTTCACAGGTATTCGACCAGGTAGACTCTCACACATTTGACTAAGGGACATGTATCCATAAAATTGTGCATTCCTTGAAGATGCATGGCTTAAAGATACACCCAAAGACTGTCTCCACAAAGGGCTAAGCAACACCAGTGTGGGAATAGAATTTTCATAATACTGCTGATAAATGGACCTCAACATTGCATAGGGTACATGAAATTCTAGTGTGCTTCGTGGAACATAGTTTGACAGCTCACATAATTGATCCAGAAATACCAACTTTACCACTAGCGAGGATCTGCTATTGTCACTCCAGGATTCAAGTATGATTACCGAGGCACATTTAAAAAAACACTTTCATAGCAGTTTTTATATTAACTTCAACAGACACAAGTCTTTCCGGGGTCTGCAATTCTGCTTCAAGGACATTACCATTTGACTACTTCTGAGAAAGAAGTTGCCTCTGTAGCTCTTTTCTTTCTACTCTTATCAGCTCACTTGCAACAACAACAACATTATGAATCTTGCCAAATAATGGACATTATTGTCAAATCCTCCTGTAATAACACTAAAAGCAGAAGTATTCCAGATGTTGGATGCCATATATGATGCATAGAGGTAAGGCAATAAACCCCATGTGACACCACCGAAACCACCCATGTCTAGGAGAACGGAGTGTACTAATGCAACATCGTGCTCCAGAGACATGCCCAGAGTGTTTGATAATTTTTTCATCTTTCTAATATCTTCTTTCTCAGGTAAAAAAGCTGACAAGTGCTTTGCAAAGTCTGAAATCAGTGAGAATAGAAGTCAATACCTTCATACAAAGAATCAATCTCAATGGTGGTCTAAGTAGTAGATGATAGGGTTCTCTTTGACCTCTCACACAAAGTTCTCAATCTTCTTAAAGACCTGGCATTGCCACTAATATCTTCCTTATACTTCCTCTTGAATTCTTGAACAAAGTGATTAACCAATCTATTGTCAAAATCTTCTCCACCCAAATAGGTGTCTCCAGCAGTGGCCTCAACTTCAAAAATACCTTCCTCAATGATCAACAGAGAAACATCAAAAGTACCTCTGCCCGAATGAAAATAAGGTCATTTTTCTTTCCCACACTCGTAGCCTTCTTATCCAGCTCATAGGTGATGGCAACATCAGTTGGCTCGTTGATAATTATCAAAACATTCATTCCAGAGATCACACCAGTGTCCTTCGTAGTCTGTCTCTGGGAATCATTTAAATATGGAGGGACTGTAATAACAACATTTTAATTGTTGAACCAAGATAAGCCTCAACAATTTCCTCTACATTGGACACAAATTTCTCGAATGGCCTTATTCAATGCAACCACAACCTTCTATTTATTCATCTGTTTTCGTCCGCGGGCATCTTGAAATATGTTGCCTTGCTAACTAGGCATTTTGTCAAATACTTCACGTGAAATCTCTCCCCCTTTCATAATAGACGCCGCACCTGCTCTGAACCTTTCCTCAAAGTAAAAAACATTATTATTCTCTTGGGTTATTTTGTGAAACAATTCTCATGCAATCTCCATGCTCACTTATGGGATCAGAAACATACTTAAACACTACATAATCTGCTCCTTTTGCCTCACTGTAAATTTTCCACGGAGTCTAAGAGTATGAACTTTGTCATCCAAAATTTCTACATCTTCATTTGTTGGATAAGGTTCTTAAATACAAAGAACACCCTCCTGTATGGAATTGATAATCGTTGTGTAATAGTTCCTGTTGAGAGCTGAGTGAATACATTAAAGTCTTCAGGAGCCATTATCTAGTATGTAAATCCTTCTCTTACCAATAAACCACTCAGTCTATTCCCTCGAGTTCAAGGATTGACCATATAAAAAATCCCCAGGTCTTAAAACACAACCTAACTGCAAAATAAGCCTACCGTTATCCGTATGCCATGGAACTTGCTCTTGGGGACTGCAGAACAGATAAGTATTTCAGAACTTTGTATGTCACATAGGAAATCCAGGTAGGTACTGCACGCAAGATGCATGTTTCAACAGCTCCTGGTTCAGCGGCTATGCGAGAAATTGGATGTAAGTGATCACCCATACGAAGCTGCCGATGAAGCTCAAATGTGAAGAGGATTAAGCATAATTTAGAAGATTCATACATACGGGATAATTGATACCAACTGGAGTTTAAGGAATCGTGCACATCCCTGCAAACATTCTAAGATCGCATGAATGTTGATCTCTTGGACAATGGAAACTTAAATCTCAGTATGATGAACGACGAACTCGATTGCATCACGTGAAATATTCTGCTCTTGCTCTTGCTTTGTTCTGAACCTACGTCGGGCGAGTCGGCTTGATGGGGAACCCAAGACACTGAAGAACCGGTTGAATGAAAGAAATCCACAGTCAAGTGATCGCCATGGTGCGGGAGCAAAGGAGTTGTGGGAAACATGGGGTTGCGGGGAACGAGAGTCCCGAAAGAACGCTTCCATTTGAATGGCAATGATTTGCGGGTGACGGAGAAGTGCGGAGAACTAAAGGAACACTTCCTACGGTTCCACAAACTCCCGCAATATTCGCAAACGAAGGAGAAAACAATGAAATACGGAATAAACGGTTATGCGGATAACCAAGCCTCAACAAGGAAGCCAAATTGCCAACAACCTCCTAATTTGATCCCATTGGCTTATCAGAGATAATATAGACATATAACCAATCCGGTATCACTGATTACAAAGCTAATTTTACATATTATTTTATATCTCACTCAATGACGACATTGTGTCTTACATGGAAGAGAGGATCAAATATTCGAAATGATCCCATTTGATCAAATAAGAGTGGCGTGTGGGGGATCGGGGAGGGGAAGAAAATTATGGGAAAACGACAAAATGCCATTTAAACGGTAATAGAACTCAAATGGTGCTCAAATTTAAACTATGAAAGTTTCCAGACAAATTGTCCCAAACACAATGATGTATTAAAATTCAAGGGAAATAATGTAATGACAAAGGAAAATGGGGATGATTTGGAAATATATTTTAGACGAAGAAATATTTATAATCTATACTCATCACATGGAGTCAGATGAAAAAGTTTAAGATAGTTTGATTTTTCAGTGACAACAATGTAACATATGAGGATATTGTTTACAATATGACTTGAAGGTGAGCAGACTAATTGAGTTGTTTTCCAAGAAAAGGATTCACAAAACAACTGGCTTCCTAATCAAGATTTATAGTAGAAGATCCGTCATCGAAAGAAATATGAATGTTTCATAATGTTATGGCTCTTGGTCCCCTAGACTGCTTGGTCTCGTGGACGTCATTAAAAGTCTTTCTTTTTCTTCTTCTTCTACTGTCGAAAAGACTTTAGGTATGCATATGACTAAGACATAATGCCTATGTACTTCTTGAGTAGGGATACAATTTTTCTCCTTTCCTTTGACAAGCAACACCTGCCAATATTTATGAGTTGAGGCTACTCCTTTGTTCCAATATTTACCTTCTCAAACTCTGTAGACCCTTGCGGTTCTTTCTAGAGCTTCCTCTTAATGAAATGATCATGTTTGTCAAATAGTTCATCCAAGGAGACAAGTCCATTTGGAATTTTATTCCCTTTCAATTGTATCACCCCATCTTCTTGGTATTCACTTTCTACTCCTTACGTAGTGTATTCTCTATAAGAGGAATAACTTCCCTCAAAATATAAAGTTAAAAAATTACCAGTGCTCTCAAAGAATGTGTTAATTTTCTAATCATCATTGAATACCTACCATTTTTTTTGTATTATGTGGCACACTAGGGTAAAACACCATTTCAATTATATACTTATTTCTTTCAAACCTAGGGTAAGGGATGAGTAACAACACAAATATTGCGAGAGTATCAACTTTTTCCTTATTGTCTTATAGGAAATAGTCAATATAATTTTTGTTATATTGTCCACACAGTCCTTGAATCGGTATGATAATGGCCCAAACAGTCATTCTTCACTTAGAACCGGTTCATTGCTTGCCTACCAACTCCGCATAACCTTGGGATCTTATATTATTATTTTTCCAATATCTTTAGCAACTTTCATCCCTAGAAGTAGTGTTTCATACTCTATGGTATATTGGTGTTTAAGAATTGGGACTTATAAAAGAATGGGAAAATTTGCCTTTTTTAGATATGAGGACCATCCCCACACCTGAAAATGTATAAGAACAACTACCATCAAATTCCAAGAATCAGAAATCATTAGACTTTCCTTCAACAAGGGGGGCATTTGAATTCTCTTCCATAATAATCATATAAGTCAAGTGCTATGTTTCTTCATACAAGATACAACCTCTCGATTCGTCATATTTTTGCATAACATATTTAGAGTTTAGCTCGTGCTCCCAATTTTGATCCACACATCTTATCAAAATCATTGTGATTTAATTTAATTTGAATTAAATCTAAGTATCGCAAAGTAACTATTGTACTAAATGATGTATAAAATGATAATGTATAATAAATGAAACAAGAAACTAAGATGTAAAATATGAAACCCTAAGCAAAGAGATAGGAGATAAGAAGACTTAGTTGATTTTTTGAATGCATGGAACTGATCTGGGCTAGGAAGAAGTGATGAACAGAATATGAAATAGTGTCAAATTGCTCATTGATAAATTCTAAAATGTAGGAATGAGATGGACACAGTGTTTACTCACGGTAGGACAGGGGTGCCTCGGCACTGGAGAGCGAAACTAGGCATTGGTGACCATGCAGATGCTAAGAACTTGGTTTCTTCTGTGTTGCTATGGTTTTTCAGTTGCTCTCATTTGATCGTCTAATGTTCACACTATGATCATCGATGTTACCTGTGACCTGCAAAATAGAAATTCGCTTGCACAAGCCCATAAACCACATCAAACCTAAAAAGGAAAATGTAAAATGGGGAGTCAGATTGACCCCGACAGTTACCTCGAGAGTGAACTTACGACCGAGTGTTGTACTACATCTCAAACTCCATGTAGTTCTTATGTGTGTGTGTGTGTAGAAATTGTGCCCTAGGATGCCCTTGTGTAAGTTGCACTTGATAGCGGGATGTAGCTAGAATGTAGTAATGTAGTAGAATGTGTGGATGGAATAGAATGAACTTCCCCTTCCTATGTTGTGTATGCAAAATATGCAATCTCTTGTCCCTTGAATGGATGCTAGATAAATTCCTTGGAGTGGTTTAGGTTTGTTTTGAATGCAAGCTTAGGTGGTAATAGTAATGCTTAGTGCTTGGTCCTTTATTTTGAACACATAACTATGTATTTATATGATTATGTTGTTTGAATTGACAACTGGAAGGCCGACAACCATAAGTGAAAAAGATTCCCAAAAGATAAAAAAGACCCAAAAGGAGCGAGTAAGATAGAAAAGGGCCGGGGGCACCTAGAGGGGACAAGAGCACCTTGGTGTTATTGTCCTAGTTGGGCACTGGTGTCTAAAACCATGAAATATAAATCAGTAAAATTATGACTAGGTTGTAGGGTGTGTAAGACCAAAGAGAAAATAAGAGACAAAGAAAAGAGGCCAAAGATAGTTGTCAATCACTAGTTTTCTTGCTTAGGAATCATGTAAATGTTAGCATGCTTTTAGGACCTAGAAATGTACCCAAGTGCGTGATTTTGTGTCTACATTTGCCCCCACTTTATGTTTTTGAGTGAATACTCGATAACATAAAGTAGATAAGAGATGTGTACCTTATGATCCTTTAGAGCATGTGGCAAAATACATGTCGAGTGGACAAGTGAAGTGTAAAGTGATGCAAAGTGAAGCATGGAGACTAGGAAAGGAAAGTGACCCTAGGGGTGAAGTGTATGTGTTGCATTGTACCTATTGTTGTGCTTGTATTTGTTATTGTAGACTGTCTTTTTGTTGCATATTAAGGATGGACCTGTAAAAGAAGATTGAAAGAGTAGTCAAAGTCATGTATATGAAATGTATGCCAAATGTGTGTAAAAGTAATAGCAAAGGAAAGTGTGCACCTGATGTAAAAGAGTGTAAAAGGATAGAAAAGTGTCTTGAAATGATGTGTAGATAGAAGTGATTTTTTTGGGTGATCTCATGCCAAGAGTGTGTTTTTTGGGTGATCTCATACCAAGTGCGAGTTTTTTGGGTGATCTCACGCCAAGTGTGAGTTTTTTGGGTGATCTCACGCCAAAGAGCAAGTGTTGGGGAGAGAGGTCTAGTGTTACTCTCCTTCCATGAATCTGCCCAATAAGCACCACTGCAGATGGTACATCCCTGATTTGTTCCTGTTGTCCCGAATTAGTTCTAAATTATTTTGATTGTTCCAAAATGGATTGTAGGAGATTGCATGCATTTGTAACTGAAGGACTTTGTGCCTGTAACTGTAGAATTGATTTGAAGGCTTTTGTGAACTGTGTTGATCTGATAAGATGACTGTATGTGACACTAGGACATTAGCACCTAGGGGAGGACATAGGCACCCAGGTGCTATTGTCTGATGTTAGGTGCTAGTGTAAGTGTTGTGTTTGGACCCAAGTCAGATTCTGGTTCATTCTGTGACTATCTGTATTCTATGTTTTTATGTATTGTGCAGATATGTATTGTAGATCTAATCTGTTGTAGGGGTGATTTTTTAACCCAATGTATGCCCCCATCATTTGGGTTGCATGTGACAATAGTAGGAGAATGTGGCCCAAAGGAGAGGACTTGATGTTGAGTTGAAGTGGATACCTACAAGGGGTAGGGGATGTGCATGGTAGAAACCAAGGCACATGCAAACAAAGTGGTTAGTAACATGTGTTAGTAGAAAAATAAGTAAGCATGCAATAAAAGACAATGTAACAAGAAAGTTTGCAAACAAAGTAGACCACAAAAAGTGGGTTTCAAACATGGGACATCACTCACAATGTCACAAGATAATCAGGGCCAAAGTGGCCAAAATTATACAATGATCAAACAAGACATAGGGCATAGCCCACAAACAATATCATACAATGGAAAACAATGTCAAGAAAAGTGTATTAGATAACCATGGTGGCATATAGTCCTGCAAAGAAAATGCTACACATGAAGCACCCATTAGCATGTTAGAAAGATAAAAAGTATGTCAAGGCATGTATGTATCAATGGAAAGTAATGTGCTAGTAAGAATAGAAGTAGTATATGATGAAATAATAACACTTGTAATGTGTGAGAGTAGGAAAGGTAGATGCCCCCAGGAGCTTCGATGGGACTGGTAAAAGGTACAATGCCAAGAATCATTGCAGCATGTAAGAACCTATAAGATATCTGCATTCACAACTAGAGACCAAGTGAACGCACATGTGTATATAATAAAGATAATGACATACTAAAAATCCGTCTAGCATGGATAACAAAGTGTAACATGTAAGTAGAATAAGCTAGCAAGAGTAAATGCAACCAAGATATGTAAATGCAGTGATGTGATGGCATGGTATGAACTATGTGAGTGTGATAGGAGCAGTGTGCCCCCCAAACGGATGTGTTTGAGATGAGGTTCATTTATAAATGCCCCCTCAACAGTCAAGAATGAACCATAGAACAAGAGTGCATGTCATCAGGAAATGGTTTGTGAATGTGCACTGTAAAGATAGATCATGAACCATAAAGTGTGAAAAAGTGAATGCAGTGAGGTTCATTTCAGATTTAGACCCTCAACAGTTGAGTATGAACCATGGAATTAGAGTGTGTCATAGGGTAATGACAGATACAATGTGTGTATCAAAGGTATGAATGCTTAGGAAAGATTAGACATATGAGGCACGAAGTGCAAATTGTGATATAAGAGACAACAATTGATAAGAATGAAGGGGGAAGAAAGTTGTGATGCCCCCAAAGTATGCGAGTGATGGAGATCTATGTGATGATGTGAGAAGGACCATGCCATGATGGAGTTTGAAATGTGTCTTGGACATCAATGTGAGGATTAACTTGTTTGACAAAGAAAATTATACGTAATTAGAGTAAGAGAAATTTTGAATGGTGGTAGCTGATTTGGGATTGAGAACATTGTAGAAGACTTAAGAGGAGGAGATAATGGTTTGATTTTTAGACAGGGTACAATATTGGGTTAGCTTATTGGAATTGGTAACACTCGTAGAAACTTGCTAAGGAGGAGGGGATGGACTTGATTTTTAGAGGAGGTTATTTAGTTGGAATGGGTAATGTTTTAGAAGACTTGAGAGGAAGAAGGGATGGACTGATTTTTAGGGGAGGTTTCTTAGTTGGAATTGGTAACATTATAGAAGGCTTGAGAGGAGGGGATGGATTAATTTTTGGAGGAGGTTGCTTAGTTGGAATGGGTTGGATAGGTGGCTCTTGACTGACCATTAGTAACTATGGAATGATGCTCATTAGACATGGAAGGAACCATATTTAGGATCCCATTGGGATTTAGCAATTGGAGATGTAGCAGGATGTTGTGAAGAAAATGAAATAAAACCATGATGTGCAAGGTGCTTAATTCTTCATTTTAATGCATAACAATCATTTTCATGATGTCCATTAAGTCTATGATAATTGCAAAATGGGAGACCTTGGTATTTGGCAAGTCGATAAGGAGGGTAGCAATGAGTAGATGGCAAGTTGATCAATTGGTGATTAAGGAGATGAGGTAGAATATCATGTTGTTTAGCATTGAGATCAAACTTGAGAGGTGGTGGTAGTGGTAAGACTTGGGGTTCACTTATATGAGCACATGTAGAAGACATAGAAGTAGGATGAGATGTAGAAGAAGAACTAGCATGGGCTTGAGAAGAATCCTTGAGATGTTGGATTTCAGATTTAAGAGATGTAATCATTATTTCCATAGCTTGAATTTTATCTTGAAATAAACAATGTAAAGCTTGAATTGACTCTAAGATGGGTTGATTGGATGGAGGATTAGGACCAATAGAGTCATCAGATAGATGATCGAAAATGGCACTTACTTGAGTGGGTGGCATATTACATGGGAGATACATAGTGTCTAGGGATTTTTGGAGAACATATTTGCAAGGTGGGTGCATTTGAAGTAAGTCATGCAAGGAGATTAAGGATTTTTAGGAGCCATGAAAGAAAAAATAAAGGATCCAAGTGTATGATCACAAATGGGGTTCACCAAATGATTTAATGTAATTTGAATTAATTAAATCTAAATATTACACTAGTAACTAAATGATGTACAAAATGATAAATATAGTAATAACACAAAAAACTAAGATGTAAATATGAAACCCTAAGAAAGAGAGGGAGATAAGAAGACTTAGTTGATTTACTGCGTAATCTGGAAGTGATATGGACTGGTAAAGTGATGAACATGACTGCAAATAACATCATAATTAATCTGCTCTATAAATTCAAATGGACTGACATGAATAATGACGGACAGGGGTGCACCTGGGTGCTGGTGACTAGATCTGGGTGTCTGGTGACTATGCAAATGCTCTTAATCTGGTTTCTATTGTGTCATAAGGGTGTGTTGCAATTCTCTATTTTTTATCACCTGATGTTCACACTATGATTTTTGAAGGTACCTTTAACCTGTAAAATATAAGTTCACCTGCACAAGCCCAAAAACCACATCAAACCTAAAAAGGAAAATGTAAAATGGGGAGTCAGACTGACCCCAAAGATCACCTTGAGAGTGAACTTACAACCAAGCATTGCACTACATCTCAGAATCCATGTAGTTCTTATGAGTGTGTGTAGAAATTGTGCCCTAGGATGCCCTTGTGCAAGTTGCACTTGATAGTGGGCTATAACTAGAATGTAGCAATGTAGTAGAATGTGTGGATGGAATAGAATGAAATTCCCCTTCCTATGCAGTGTATGCAGTCCCTTGTCCCTTGAATGGATGCTAGATGGATGCCTTTGAGTGCTTTAGGTGCCTTTTGAATGCAAGATTAGGTGATGATAGTAATTCTTAGTGCTTGGTCCTTGATTTTGAACACATAACTATGTATTTATATGATTCCCTTGTTTGAATTTTGTAATTGAAAACTGGAAGGCTGACCCATAAGTGAAAAATATGCCCAAAAGATAAAAGAGACCCAAAAGGAGTGAGTAAGGTAGAAAAGGGTCAGGGGCACCTGGAGGGACAAGAGGACTGGGAGTGCTATCCTGAGTGGGTGTTGGTGTCTGAGGCCACAAAAGATAAAAAAGTAAAATTTTAACTGGGCTATAGGGTGTGCAAGACCAAATAGAAAATAAGAGACAAAGAAAAGAGGTTGAAGATAGTTGTCAATCACTAGTTTTCTTGCTTAGGAATTATGTAAATGCTAGTATGATTTTAGGACCTAGAAATGTACCCAACTGTGTGATTTTTTGTCTACACATTGCATGAGACTAGTCCAATTGTATTTATTTTTTAACCCACCTCTTTGCAAAATATTCTTCTACTAACAATACATAAGTGGTGTGCATGTCTGTAACTAAGATAACCATCCAATATCTCTTCGGCCGGTATGGAGCTAAAGCGAATTGGGAATGTTTGATTTTCCTAATTAAGGGAAGCTATTTGGTTTCAACAAAATAACATCTTCCAATAATATTTGTAAGAGTTAACCCAAGGGAATGGGAAACCTTAATGAACATTAAATTTTTCAAGGTTCCAAAATCTCTTATGAAATTGTTTAATTTGAAACTGCCGATGAACACCAAGACATAGTAGGGATATAATTTGTTGTTGTTAGTGGGAACGAAAGACATTATTTTGGGGAGTTGAGGCTAAAGGGGAAGCTAGAATCTCTTTGGGTGTAGGTCTAAAGGTTTCAGGTTTGTATTTATTATTAATCTCACTAACCAATAGAGTACGTTTTAGTGGCGAATATTCATTAATTCATGAATATACCAGTTTTTAATTTTTCATTTGGCAACATTTTAGGTGTAGGGATTAAGACTAGGCCACCTAAATTTGCTGGGTTCAAGTTATTTTTAGGGGTTGGTTCACCTAGCGTAAACACAAATAGTTGATTTTATAAATTCAAATCGACATTAACATGAAATTGAAATTTGTAAAATTTTCCTTTATATATATAATGATTACAAATAATTTACAATTTTGAATAGCAAGTACACATCAAATTTTCTTCACAATTCCTTTACCCATGCTTGTGGTCCTATCGGCATTGACGATCAAGATCGACTACATATTGCAACCCTCCAATATTAAAGGTATTTTAACAGTTAATATGTTATTTTGATGAAGTTGTATATAATGCAAAATGTCAGAAACACTATTGCTTAGTAGTATATACTTCACTAATGACCGATAGCATATATTTATGCTAATGTATATTCTAAATAAAATTATGGGAATGTCTACATCCCTATACACATTGCAATATCTAAGGTCTAATTGATCAGACAATTGATCAAAGAAGAATATGAAAGATATCAAATTCAATTCATCATAGTTTCGTTGTTTTATCTATGCCAAGATTGTTGTTATTTTCCAACCATTTATGCTACTGGATCGTAGCATATATTTATTCTACCTGTAACACTCTGATTTTGTAAGTTATCTTGGTGAATGTTTTTCATATTGTTATAACTTCTGAAATGAAGGAAAACATGTTAAGATATGTTCTGATCTTAAGAGAATGTGTTGCTAACTTGGATTCTTGCATATTATAATTTATTGCATAGGACTGCAGTTATTGTACTTGCGTGTTTGCTGATGTGACGAAAAATTGTCGTATACTTGCTAAACTCTCGTTGCTGATTGACAGCACACCTTGAATCAATTTCATTGATCCAAAGTATGCTGAGGTCTTCTTGTGATTTCTGTGTCGATTTACTCTTGAACCGAACCAGAGGTTGATATGAACGTGCTGCGCCTGATTGCAGGTATGAGCAGCTGGCACGTAAATGCCAACGACAGGGGTTCGATTCTTGAACCCTGTACTGTCGAACTTGGGACCTCGTGAGGCAAGAAATGCCTGGACACGGGTGGCCTTGGCATGTGATCCAAAGGACGGAACGTCCTGCACAACATTAACGTGAATGTCAGTTGGAAGACTGGATGGAGGTTGTTTGGTGTTAGTGGTTAGTAGGAATTAAAATCCTAAGCTAATCCTAAGTCCTAACATGCATCCTAAACTACTATCCTAAGTGGATTTTTAAATTACAAAAAAAAAAGGGGAAAAATAAACCTAAGTCCTAATAACCTAAGGCTAAACTATGACCTAGGTTGAACACTAATGTGCAACCTAAACTAATCCTAATCTAAAGGGGCGCGTAGACCCTTGGAGGGAGAGGATAAGGATGGAGGGGAGTATTCATTAGCATTTAATGGAAAGTCCATACGTGGACAGCGCCAGTTTTGGCGGGGCAGGTAAGAAACGGAGGTATCTATTTGGAGATAGAGCCAAATTCGGTTTTGCATGGGAAATTTGAAATTTAGAGATCGCCAACTCAAGTTGGCAGTGGCGTGGGAAGTTGGGAAAAGGCAGAGCCTTTAATGCATTAAGTGTTCTTGGTCCTCGCGACCAGCTCGCCTTGGAAAGTGTATGAGGGAATTTTGATTTTCATTTTGTTGATTCGGGCTTTTGCAAAGTTGCTCTGCATTTGGTTTTTCTGGTCTGGTTCAGTCGAACCAGCTCTTGAGATTTGTCACTGTTCTTGGAAATTTTGAGGCTGTTGCTGAGCCTGAAGAGGAAAGGTGTGTTGAGGAAGTTCTTGCTGTTGCCCGTGGAAGGAAATAATTCGGCAAACGAAGCTTTCTTCAAGTTTTGGAGAAGAGATCACAGGCATGTTGAGCCCTTCTCTTTAAAAATTCTTGCTTTGTCTAAGTGTCTCATTAAAACAACCCTGCTCTTGGGTTTTGGATTATGTGATTGTTGTCAAGTCGATATGATTTGGATTTCGTTGATTCTTACTTTCTTTTCTTGGAAACGTTAAGTAGAATCGCTTCTGGTTGCTAGGCTTTGATTTGTCTTTGCATGAATCGAGTTGGAATATGAGTTGTTGTACTGGTTGTTAACAGTTTGGAGGATTTGAAATAGGTGTTTCTTTCTCTGTTCATGTTGTATGAAATCGGAACAGCCTGTATGAGTTGTTCTCCTTACTGTGTAACCGTTTTCTTGCTGTTGAGTTTGGAACTGTCTTTGCATGCTTAAAGGAATTGTAATACAGTCGTATTATGTTGGTTTGTTGACAGTATTGAGGATGTTCCTTACTGAAACTATAAGAAATTATGGTTTTGAATACTCAGCTGAGAGTAAATTAATTTTGAGATGGTTGTTAACAATATTTCGAACTGGATAATTCTTTTTAAATGATCTTATGGAATGAAATCTCCACGGACTGTGCGAGTTGTTTGAAGTCGTATTCTTTACTAATTTTTTTTAAGGAAATAGGATTCTTTTTCCTTCTGTTGTTTTGGATTTTAATGAAAATGGCATTTGGGTTTTATATGAGCATACGAATTGCTTTGGAGAAAGAAATGATAACATGTTTTGTTGTTTCTTCCTCTTTCTTGCTTAAAAGAAATAAAACTTTTCTCTTCCTTCTGTTGTTCCGGGATTAGAAGGAAATAGCATTTTTTATTTTAAAGGAATTGGCATTAGAGTTTTATCTGAGTATTGTGAACTCGATTAGACGGATATGCTAGTAAAACAATTATTGTTGTGTTTCTTCTTTTATGTGAATTGACGAATACGAATGAGTATTCGTGGGAGCTGGAAAAGAAATAGTTTTCCTTCTGAATTTATAATGAATATACGGTGTTCTTGCTAAGAAGGTATGATGATTAGTTGTGTTTATTGATGCTGATCGGTCTTTTAAGATCGGACTGTTTTGGTGATTACGACTTAGCCTTGGATTGCTGAACAAAAGAATAAATGCATGGAAATTTTGTCTTGCTGTGTGGGTTGTCTTGACTGTATCAGATCCATGTATTTAACACCCCTGTACGGTTTACTTTGATAAAGGTAATGACATCTGATTTTTGCATTCTGAAGATTCTGCATACTATCATGAACTTGAAAAATGGATTGGGTAGAATCATTTATGGGAAGGGAATTCTTCTTCTGTCTGCTGTTTTGACTTGGTAAAATCTGTAGTCAGGTGATTATTGGACTTGCTGTAGGTAACAACAATGAATAAAATGTTATTTTGAACGGAATGCGTCCATAGGATTAGGAAATCATGTGAATAATTGATTGCATGATTGTGTATAACTGTTTATCTGTTTAACATACAGTGAAAGAAATATGGTTTCTTCTAGTACGGTAAATATATGGTATGCATCCTTATACTATTTGATCTATGATAAACACAATGTTGTACTAACCTGTTTCGGATTTTCATATGAGCCTGATTCAAATGAAGTATGGATATGGATGATGAATTCTTCCCTGTTTTCATTTAAAGCTGATTATAAATGAAATTATTCTTGCTGCCGGAAAGTGAATTCTGAATGGATTTTGTAAGTTTCACTCTGAATTGTTATCTTGATTTGTCTCTCATTTGGATTCCATTGTTAGGATAGTCATGTGGAAAGAAATAGGGATATGGATGAATGACTTGGAAAAATGATCTTTTCTTCTTTCATTCAGTTGGAAATCTGTAATTCGTTAATAATGAATTTTGTAGTGCTTAGATAGGAGCAACTATCTGCATTGCTGTTCGCTTTCTTGTCTGTGCTTGATTGCTTGGAATCTAATATGATGCCTGAACTGAAAGGAAGGTAATGGGTTTACATTTCAGTTGGTTTCATCCCTTGCATTTATTATTAATGAAAGGCGTGGAAAGGATAACAGTATGTTATATCAGCAGTAAGCTACTTGTATTCTTAACCTTACAAATATTGTGAAATTGAGACTTGTAACGATTATGTGGAAAATGGGACAGCAGTTCTTTGGCTGATTGTGATGATATTTTGATAGTTCAGTTGTTATGCTGATCTTTCTTTTGTGCCTATTTCGTGATTGATGTCTTACTGTCGTTTCATAAAAGCAGGGTTCTTTTATTGAGACAGTTAGTTGAAGCACCTCATTTTAATGATAAGTGCTTAATATGCTCAGTTCATTGAACTGACCCGTGCAAATCATTTTGCAGATGGAATTTGATTAGAATGAAGACATGGTTGTTTTCTGATGCTTCTTGATTAGTTGAAGATGAATTGTAATTATTGCCTTTATTCCTCTTCGAGGAATTGTGAAAAGAAGAAAGTATATTCTTCTATCTATGAGTTGTATTGATGTTTTATGTAAACCATGCCCATTCAGTTGGATTGGCAAATGTATGGATTATGACATGAAATGATGAATACAATTACAAGTGTGATATTTTAATAATTATATCAGTTTGATATTGTTGACTAAATTGGAAATATAATGTTATTTCTTGATTTGGATTTGTTTAATTGTCCTTGGATGGATGCTAAATGGGAACTGATATCTATTCTTACCTAAATGCAACTTTTAAGTTGAAATATGCAATTAGTTCATACTTGGATAAAGATGAATTTTTAATTGACATTAAAAAAGATTAGGAAGAATATGATTCCATAACCGACAGGTATTCAGGATTAGCTTAGGAGCTAAGGAATATCAATTAACTTCGGAGTAATCGAATTTCACTTTCGAACTCCATTAATGATCTCGTATGCTAAATTCAGAATAAAGGATATAGGACAAGTATATCCATAACTAATGGACCTTAACTATGTAACGTTAAGGAGAACAAATGAATACATTTCTTGGGAATTAGACCTCGTTTAAATGACGTCTAATAAGTTAGAATTCTGAATTTAGTTACAGTTGGGAAAATCTTGGCTAAGTTTAATAGGTTAAACTTATCACGTCCGTCGGTACGGACTGCTTAATCCAATGATTAAGAAGAGAACCAAGTAGGGAAATGCAGCCCTTCGACACGAAGGAGAAGATGCATAGCAAGCTAATGGACGGATTTAGTCCCTCTTAGCTATATACAACTGTAACGGAAACGAGGATCAAGGGATCAACATGGATGCTGAAAGTTGATTCTTAATTATCAAATCGTATCCAAATCACTTGAGCAGGATGTGTATTCTCGATGGGAGGATTCTGTAGGACATTGGCATACGCCAGCTACAGCAAGGTGTCTCCATGAAGACGGGGTCTTCATGACGACACAATGTTGCAGCTGACATATTGCAATGCCCTCCCGAATTAAAACATCAAGAATACATAGGCTGAATGTGTAACTCTTGGCAGGGGATAGGAGTATGATCAGGTATACGGAGTGACTCCGGAATACTAAAGATAACTAGACACACGGGGTCGTGGGGAAACGACACCGTATGTCTGCGTATCTTTAGTTACCAGGAGTGCCTTCCTATATTCGTTCATATTACTAGTTGGAAATTGGAAGTTTAAATCTGACCTTAAACGAAGAGGACTGGTAGGAACCAGGAAAGACCATTCTAGATAACAGGTGAAGTGAAGTGAAGGACGTATTCCGTTGATGTGTATCACATCCAGGAATATGATCATGCAAAGCATGTGAAAATCTTTGGCCAAAGTATCGCAAGTGTTGGTTGCGTTGTCCTTATCACTTAATTTAAGATGCAGGATGTCAGATGAATATCAGTAACAGATATTCAGATAGGCTTCTTAAATGGATCACTTCGATAACCGGAAACGGTTATGAGAACAGGTATATATAATATACTATGCATAAATGAACATGAAGGATCGGTTGTTGCCGAGTCATGAAATGAAGGATCGATGAAACTCCGAGCCATGAAAATGGAAGATCGGCAGTTCCTTGAGTCATTTATAGCAACATATAGAATCTGTTATAAGATTGAATGACATTGAATGTGTGTTCCATATTGTAAAGATGCAAACATGGAACATTAGTTTTAAAAAGAAATTGTGTTGATCCAAACTGTGTTGTTTGGGCAGAGAACAATTACTAAAACTTGAACGTGCGGGTTTGAATTTTATAATTCATAAACAGAGAACGTTATCAAAAAAAAAAAAAATTCCCTTGTTCTGGTATCTTACACATGTAGAGGTATTATGAAAGTCACAATGCGCAATAACATCAACCTCAATTGGGGATGCCTTGATCAGCTGCCTCCTGTGGACAACATCAACGGAGGGAATTTGGGTGTTGATGATAATAATGTAATTGCTCCTAATCCCCCTGAAAATAAAAGGGCAAGATTAGCAGTTGAACTTACAAATGATATAAAGAGAATAAGTCCTCCAAAGTTTGATGGAACAACTCTTGGGGACGGAGTTGAGAACTGGCTCAGTGAAATGGAGAAATACTTTGCAATAAGAAACTTCTCCGAAGATACTAAAGCGATATGGGGAGCATCTCAGCTTTCTCATGAAGCATCATCATGGTGGGACAACCATAAGGTTGAGCTGAATATTGTCGAATCAGACATAACTTGGGATCAATTTAAGGGTTATTTTAGGCAACGATGGCTGCCTCAACTCTATTTTGATAGGAAAATGACTGAATTTCAGAACTGGTCGCAAGGAAGGCTGTCGGTGACGGAATACTGGGAAGGGTTTACTAAACTCCTTAAGTATGTGCCGCAGTACCAAGCTGATGAGAAGTTCAGAATACGGAAATTCATAATGGGACTGAATCCCATCATTGGGGGCAAAGTGGATGTCCACGACCCAACCACCATGGATGGAGTTGTCGAAAAGGCAATCAGACAGGAATAGAAATTGAGGGCAATATCTGCTCACAGGGAAGAGATAAGGAAGAATATTCCCAATCCTTCTTCGTCTCTTGCACCAAAAAGGGGACCTTGGAAAAGGTTTGGTGTGAAAAACAAAATTGTTGTAGATAACAACAAGAAACCTGTGATGAACAGACTTGTAAATAACATGCGGAACAGCTTCACAAAAGTTAATGGCATTGGACAGAAGTCCTATGGAAGCCAGAATGATAACTTCAAGGCTGGTAACAAATTTGAGCCTAGAAAAGGGCCAGTTGGAGGATGCTTCAACTGTGGAAAGGACCACTATGCGAATCACTGTCCTCTGAAGAAGGATGATCGCGGACAACAACATAGGATACACGCTGCAGTGACTAATAGATAAGCTGAAAAGCAAGTGATGCCCATAGAAGTTATGGGTAAGTTATTCGGTACACCTGTAGTTATACTTTTTGATACTGGAGCTACAGAATGTTTTATTTCTGCTAAACTTGCTATGAAATTAAAAAGAAAGGCTGCAAGAATGGATAAAACATGGACAGTGCATTATGGGAATAATGCTGTCCATACAGTCGAAATGTGCCTTTTTGGGGCAATTCTTGATCTGCCTAGTTTCTCCACCGAAGTTGACTTGTATGTCACTCCTCTAGGATCATATGACATCATTATTGGAATTAACTGGTTGGCTGAACATAAGGCAAAGGTCGACTGTTACGAAAAACAAATCTGTTGCTTTGATGACCTGCAGAAAGCAGCAGTCATTCAAGGTGTAAAACGGGAAGTTACAGTCAGGAAACTGACGGCTATGCAACTAAAAAGGGCTAAAAACAAAGGCTGCAGTTTGTATGCAGTAAAAGTGACAGAAAATGCAGAAGAAGATAATGATTTCATGGAAAGATATCCATTGCTGAGGGATTTCCGTGATGTGTTTCCGGAGGAATTGCCAGGTCTTCCGCCTAAACGTGAGTTTGACTTCACAATAGAAATCAAACCTGGAACTGAACCCATATCTAAGGCACCTTATAGAATGACTACCATTGAGTTGGTAGAGCTGAAGGCTCAGTTACAAGAACTTCTGACTAAGGGGATGATAAGACCGAGTGTCTCACCTTGGGGAGCACCGGTAATTTTCGTAAAGAAAAAGGATGGCACGTTGAGGCTGTGCATTGACTACAGAATGCTGAACAAAGCAACTATTAAAAATCGATACCCACTTCCTAGGATTGATGATCTGTTCGATCAGATGCGAGGAGCATCAGTTTACTCAAAAATAGATCTTTGATCAGGGTACCATCAGCTGAGAATAAAGGAAGAAGATATTCATAAAACAACTTTTAGAACGAGGTACGGGCATTATGAGTTCATGGTGTTACCTTTTGGGCTGACTAATGCACCTACCGCCTTCATGCAACTAGTTAGCATTTTTTCTACTTATTCATTTCTTAGGGACATAAAAAAGGGTTAGCACTTTTGGGTTGTGTGGAACCCACCATTCATACGCAACACTACTATGAAGATACATAAAACCCACATAAAAAGTTGATCTAAATTTTCTTTCAAATAACTACCCTAGGATATTGGAAACCTAGTTCTATTAACATGATCTATAATAACAAAGGTAGAGAGATTAGAAGGTGTGGAAGGTTTAGAGCTTGCAATGGAAGGTGGTGGAACTTGATCACTTTTATTCTATACATGATAATTTTGGAAATGAGGGGTGTGCTCGAACGTTGTAGTACTTACCTTCTTTTACGCTGTCTTATCTTTAGAAGAGCTAGAGAGGGACCTTTTTTTAGCAAAATTCTCCACAGCCAAGATTTTTTGAGATTATTTCTATTTTTATTTATCCTTATTCTTTGAATTTTCACTCTGTTCCCTCTTGGTCTCCTCTTTTTGATGATGTGATATGGTAAAAATGATATACGAGTTACTATTCATTTATTTGGCCACATCATCATACTCATTATAAACTTCACTTTTCTAAAATTCCCATTGGTAGAGTGACTATTGGGCCCATGAATCTATCATTCAGAAGAACCCAAATCATTTGAATCAATCTACATGACGTTGCACATTTGCATTAATCTTATTGTTTCTACACATGCAGAGGTATTATGAATGTCACAATGTGCAATAACATCAACCTCAATTGGGGATGCCTCGATAACCAAAATTTGTTGAGTAGCTAGGAGGCATGACCGCTTACCATTATAATGAGTATATGTCCTACATGGAATATCCTTGTACAAGGGACCTAGCACATTTTACAATAGTTAATTTGTGCTAGTTGTAATGTAAATATTAGGTTTATTCTAATTAAAACATTAAAATTTTTTTTGATTATGAGATACAATCATATTATAGTAAATAACAACAAATATTCAGATCCTAAGTGATATTTAGGTAAAAAATAGTAAATTGCAATAACATTGATGAACTAACTAAGAATTTAAAAACTAGGGTTCGAGACGATTACACCAATTTTAGAATGATATGTGATGACAATGATCTAAAATGCATAGGAAGGGTATGAAGGATGCCGTTGAGCTATTGTAAAAATATGGGAGTGTAATTTTGCAAGTAGGAAAATTTTTTCTATATTAGACAAAGTCACTTGGGTGAATTTTTCCTATTTGGACATATTTTTCCTTTGTGGCTTTGAAATGCATCTTTCTTTTAGAACTATGTGCCTTTGTGTTTATAGGTCTGTCATTTTTGGTTAGAACCCCATGATTGTAGTTGTGCAACTAGTTAGCATTTTTTATACTAATTCATTTCTTAGGGACATAAAAAAGGGTTAGCACTTTTAGGTTGTGTGGAACCCACCATTCCTACGCAACACTACTATGAAGATACATAAAAGCCACATAATTATCCCATTCGATGAATGTGTGTGAGATGTATATCGCAATGTATTTGGAAATGAATACAATATTAAGAACTTTGACACTTAGAAATTACCTTTGGTGTTTATGATGTTGCTTTGTAAATGGCTTAGGGAAACTCTGTATGATGTATACAAACTTAGATATGGCTGAATATTCTTGAGAGACTGATTTAGCAATTGGGTGCTTTTTTGTGATTTCCTAGGTAGCCCAAATATGTGAGGCCCTAAGAATGGGATAAATGAATGTGCTTATATAAATGACTATTGTGGTAATATTTATCGTTCTAATGACACATGAATGACTAGGTTAACTTGTGGATTTGAAAATGTTACCATTACAGTTTTTAAGAAAAAATCACTAGCTTATGAAAACGTCATCCATGCAAATTTTGTTGTTATGGCCAACTTCATCTAGGAACAATGCACAATAAAAATTATGTATCAAATATATTTGTATAAACAAAATATATTCACTTGGGCACATTTATAGGTCCTAGAGCGTACTAATATATACATGATTCCTAAGTAATGAAACTATAAATTGATAATGTATTTTGGGTCTTTTTCTTTGTCTCTTATACTTTTATTGACCTTAGAAACCCTACATCCATGTCGGTATTTGATTTATTTATCTTTTATGACCTTGGACACTAGCACCCATGCACTCCTATCTCCTGGGAGCTCCTGACCCTTTCTCCCATTTTCTCATTCTTTTGGATATCTTTTACTTATTAGGCATCTTTTATACTTTTAGTTCAACCTTCTAGTTGTCAATTAAGAAATTCAAACAAGGGAATCATATATAATATATATATATATATATATATATATATATATATATATATATATATATATATATCTCAAATAAGGGCCAAGAACTAAGCATTATCTACTGCCAGCTAATCTTGCATCCAAAGGCACAAAGAGCATCAAAGACATCCGTCTAGCATACTCATTCAAGGGAAAAGGGTTACATGACTTTTGCATACACAACATAAGAGGGGAAAGTTCATTCTATTCCATCCCAAACATTCTATACATTTGTTACATTTTAGATCTATCCCACTAGCACTGTGCAACTTGTACAAGGGCATCCTAGGGCACCATTTCTACACAAACAAACACATACAAGAACTACATGGAGAATGGGAATTAGTGTAGTGTTCGGTCGTAAGATCACTCTTCAGGTGACCGCCCCAGGGTTATTCTAACTCCCCATTCTGCATCTTTATTTTTGGGTTTGATGTGGTTTGTGGGTATGTGCATGTAGACAAGTTATTTTTCAAGTTATAGGTACATTTGGCGATTAAGGAACGAAACCAGAGTCACAAATAGAGACCAGTAGTGAAGATCCTTCTACACATAAGAGACCATATCCTAATCACCTACACAGACACTAACGCCCATAATGGACACTAGCACATGAGCACTCATTTCCTCCCATGGACGATCTTGTCTGGCACATTTCCAAATATCAGAACCTCTAGTCAACATTAATGATGTTATTCACAATCTGTTTGAACAATTCACCTGCCTAGATCACTTCCAGTTTTCTCAGAAATCAGCTAAGTCTCTCTATCTCCGTCTCTTTCTTAGGGTTTCATATTTCACATGCTTTGTTTCTTGTATCTCACTATATATTAGCATTTCTACATCATTCATTATAGTAGTTACTTTGAAAATAAGATTTAATTCAATTTACATTAAATCATTTGGTGAACCTTATGTGATATGTGTTGTATATTATGAGAATGAGCTTTTGACTAGTCAAAGATTGATAACAATTGTGATCTAGTGGCTGATAATTTTTATTGACAAAGACATGTGTAGGAATTAGTCAACTTAATGCATAATGAGTCATAGGCTGAGATACATGACAATGATTAATTACCAAATGTTGATAAGTTTATATTTAGGTATATACATTTGTCCCCAATTTAATCTATTAATTGAAAATTTACTGATTAAAATAAAATGCAAATCTCCCATAAGGAAAAACCAACACGAGATTGGAATGTGTGTGTTCGTTTCTCTTTTGTGTGTATAACTATACATGTGAATATGTTTTCGACATGTAAAAAAATGTGTATTAAAATCTAATCAAGATGTTAATACAAAATTAGTAAATAACATAATTTGAAAAATAAAATCATGAAACATGTACACCTATTTCCCCTATTGCTTAAAATAGGGATTTTTTTTTTGAAAAAATGGAAATGTATGAAATGTATATACACTTGTTTTCTCTTGGCACTATATGCGAAGGAAGAGTACATTGAACTTAAATAAGACAATAACAATTTGGCATGTTGAGTGAATCCATTTATAAATATTGTGATGTAATTGTCGTGTAGATGTCGTGATGTAATAATTATGTGTATATCATTATAGTGTTTCATTTGAAGCTTTGTACCTAAAATCTACATGAATGTGTTAGAAAACCCTAGAACAATGACCCCCGTTCGAGACAAGGGATGTTGTAAAGGATAACTTAGGTCAAAAGAGAAAGTGTCACTTGTGCAAAAATGTAGTAACAACATGATCAATGATATAAACCAATTTTTTTGTATTAATTAACATGGTAAAATGTGTATATGTAATAAAATAAAGTATTTGTTAGCACAAGCAATGTGTAGGATTCATGATATAAAGTAATGGGATATCTAGCAATGTGTGTGAGCATACTCTAGTAAACATGTAAACATAGTATGTATGATAGATCTATCAAATCAAACACAAGAAATGTGTGCTAGTCATAAGATAATATCAATGTAAGATCAATATTGTGTATGCATCATTAAAAGAAGGAAACATAACATGAAATTGTTCTAACAAGATTCAACAAAATATTTAATGTGTAACATTCATGAGATAAAACAATGTGATATCTAGCAATTTGTATGATCATACGAGTAAACATAGAATAATAGTAACCCACGATAGATTTAGCAAATGAAGCACAAACAATATGTACAAGTCATACAATAATAGCAATGTAGATTCAATATTGTGAATGCATTATCAAAATAATAAAACATAACATGAAAGTGTTCCAAAAAGATTCAACAAGATAATATATTAGTGATAGGATGATTAAGATAATAACAACACATAATTCAATTCCTAACGGATCCATAGTGACCTAGGAAACGACATAATGCAACATGACATGACAGGTCCATCATAAGAAAACATGACCAATAAGATGTGGCAAACTTGACCAATGTTAGTAGTGTTAGATGTTAATTCATGTGTACATTAAAAACATAAAAAATAAGTGATATAAAGAAAGTTTGAACTAAGAAAGTGATAATCAAGTGTGTAATACACAAGTGATATCCATCATGTAGTAAGCGAGGAAACAAACACAAAATGTGTGCAAGCAATATGTAACAAAAAATGTCATAATCATGCTACACTACTTCTAATGCAAGATAAAAGGGTTATCTAGTCCCATGTTGACACTTCATGAGATTAGGAAAAGAGATTTGCAAGGAAATAAAACCTATACTAGAAGTGGTGATGCACCAAATTAAGGGATGTTCAACACCTGGAAGGGTTAATGTGGGAGGTATGCTTGCATCACTGACCACCTTCACCTATCGCAACTAGAAAGGGCACAAAATACCACAAACCAATGTGGACGTTACTTTGTTAAACTTGAGTGTTCAAAAGGGTAGATCAAATCAGATTCAACACATAATTAATTCATCATAAGGAAACCACACGTGCATATATAAAACATCTATTTCTGCAACCAGGGATAATAATGACATAAAATTAACGTGGAAGGAAAATAAGATTTCCACAACTAACATAAAAGATAGTAGTATTATTCCTTCACAAGATGAAATAAATATTTTGAAATAAAGGTAGGATAATCACTCTCACTAAGGAATTGTAAATTCACAAAGTAAACATTGATTAACCATTCAACACAATAAATCAGATCTTCAACAACAAGGTGTAACTCTGAATATAATTAAAAGGAATCTTAGAATCTTAGAAGCAATCTTCCAAGCTTGAAGAGAAATTCCTCTAAATAATAATCTATATCTACTAACTGGAAGCATAAACTATTTATAAGTTCTTAGGCTGAGCCATTACAACTGGGCCCTTAACTAACATTTATCTAAAATAGAAATGTCATTAATATTAAGGGAACATGCTCCCATGAAAATAAAAAATTTGTTGTAAGGGTTTGACTCAGTCAACCCTACAATTTTGACCGATCAGAGCTTGGACTTGTCCTTTCATGACCGCTCAGCTTTAGCTTGGTTCAGCTACACTTCCCTCACCTACAATTTTTTGTTGTCCTTCTTCGCACATAGCCATTCGGTGTTTGTACTCAATGAAGCGCTTGATAATCCACTGAATTTCTTCATCTCCAAGCCCACATGCGTAGTGATTCACTACATCTGCTATCTCGATCTATTTTGTGATCCTGGCTGGAAATCTTTGAAGTTTATTTGTAACTTTCTTTAGTCTCCCTATGAAATTTTGACATAAGACCAATCGGTCAATGGAGTCACTATTGAAGTCTTGGTGACCTCATTTTCACGCTACACCAAATCTTTTAAATTTCCCTTAATCTGATCCTCAGGAAGAGCATCGATATTTTCATTGAAGAATTTACAATTGGTGATATAAAATTCCTCTGAGATGTCATTCAGGTCATATGTGATCTGCAGTTGTTTCTCCTCCAATTTCTTAATCAGATCCTGCAATACTTGACACCATAATTCCATGGCCTTTTGATATTCAAATAATTTAGAGACATCATCGATCACCTCTTTCTGAAGAAGCAAGTGGGGATCCTCTTCTCTGATGTCACTCCATGTTGCCAAATTTAAATTTAGATTATTATTATCTTCAGAGAATGCCTCATCCATCTTGGAAATGGTGGTTTTTGCAACCTGCAGATCTTTATATATCTCAACTACTTCCTTGATTAAAGGATTGGCTTCCTGCAGAATTCTCTCCATCCATCCACTCATTGATCTCCCTTTCTGGCCTAGTTTCTCAAGCTCATGATAAGAAATATCATTGCTTGTAGATGAAATTCTCATAGACGTAGTAGTTGATACTTCAGTGGATGGAGTGGGTTGGGTTACTTTGCACAGCAGTGCAGTGAGCTGCTCGACCTTGGCTTTGAGCTCATCCTTGGTGGCCTTATCTTTGTCATATTTCTCCAAAAGGGCCCCAAGGGAAGTGTGCACATCTTGCTTGGATCCTTCATGAGTAGCCTTCCCCAATGAGAATTTTGAAATCTGATAATCCGCAGCTGTGACAGTTTCTTTAGTTTATCCCTCAATGGGGTTGACAACCTCTATCACACATTCTCCTAATGGGTTAACTGTAAGACTTGACACGATTCTCGGTCTCTTGGCTTGTCTCTTGGGCATATGCTCCAATATGCTAAGATTTATGACATCTCCTAAAGGAACCTTCTTCTTTTTCTTGGGATTTTTCCTAAACAGCCAATCTGGTATGGCTAGAGCTGATGAAGATGGGGTTATAGATCCAATACCTGAAACATTGGTTAAAGCAAGATCACTTGAAATACCAGTTGGTATTTGAGCAGAGGTAGCAATGATGGAAGGCGTGGATGTAGGAACAACCATAGGAATTGACAGAACAATGCTGGGGATTGTGATTGAAGAAAATGGAAGTGTTAAAGAAAACGAAGAGGAAATGGGTGACCCAATATTTTGCCCAACTGATAGAACTGGAAGTGATGAGAATACCTGGGCCATAGAAGGGGATGGGAAGGAAGAAATTATTGTTGAAGTGGAAGGAACTGACATTGGAAGTGATAATGGAGGAAGAAGAAGGTGTGATAGATCTTAGATGAATCTAGGAGAGTCACTGACTTCAACCACTTCTGTCATAGGCACTGCAGGAGATGTGATCTTGGGAGTAGAAGCCTTGGAGAGAGATGAGCCACCAACAACAAATGAAATCTTCTTTGGGATTGTAGGAGCCTTTTGAGTCGACCTTTTCCCCTTAGTGGGTGTTGGTTGGCTTATTGCTGGTATAGCCCCTGTATTTATAGGTTGATTTTCCCCTTTGGGTGAGATTCCCAAGGTGGCCAACCAACTAAAAGTCCTCTTTAAAATGGGTCCCACCCTCTCCTTTGTATTACCGCATTCTTCCACATACCAATCAATCCATGGCAGTGGTTGATTGGAAACATTATCATCCTTGTATGATGAATCCAAAACCTCATCATTGTCTTGCATGTCCTTTGGCACATCGGCCAAACCAAATTACTAAATCTCGTCAAGGGTTAATCTTTCATAATCCCTTTGTCACACGATGTATTTGTCCCGACAATGAATCCAGATATCTTCCAATTGGGGCACGTGAGCACTGGATTGACCTGTTTCCCCAAACTTACCCCAATAATCAAAATTAGTCTGCGGATGAAAGGTCTGCAGGGTTACCTCGGCCATTTTTGCATCAACATTTTTTGCCTTGTGAATATTTGGGCAAGAATACCTGCCAATCGAAATAGGGAAATACATTCCCACTTTGTGATGCTTATTTTGGATTCAATGAAAATCCAACAACTATCGAAATAATTCCAATAGAATCCATTTGTCAGTGGGGCACCTTGGCAATTTGCTTAGGGCACCTATGAAACCTGAAATCTGGATGTAGGTGAATGTAGGAAACTTAAAGTCAATTGCTCCTCATTCTCGCACTTCTTGGAAAGCATCATTAGAAATCCTCTGATTGTATAGTTCTTTGTCAAAACGATAGAGGATGACAATGTAGAAAACATCATTGACTCCGCGAAAATTCCTGTTTCCCTCATCCATAGTGAGTTGGGGATAAAAGTCATATATTTGGGAGGTGCTGCGAACACCCCTTGTGTTTAACCTAACAAAATCTCCCATAACAATAGTCGCATACACTAGGAAGGATGTCATGTAGAAAGTATTTGTATCTAACACTCTACCCAATTGATAGCAAATGGAGCTACTAATATGCTCCCCCCACCAGATAAATTCATCGTTCTTCTTGATGGTTGTGATGTACAAAATTATCCATTCTTAGAATTCCTTTGTAGAAGGAAGACCTGAAACTCTACTTAACAACACAATAAGATCACTGACCTCCTGAATAAAATCTGACCGATGCATAGTCTTGGGTAATTTGGCGAAGTTCTTGGCCAGATAAGATTTCATCATGATCCTTGAGCATACTTCCTCTTTCTTATCCCAATGTTCCACTGCTAAATCTAGCGAAATTGTGGCATAATCTTGAACGTCAGGAAGTTTAAGAAGATCTTCGAAGAAGTCTGGGTCCAAACGGATTACCACCTTATCATCACTATCTCTGACTGACATGGAGTCTTTGTCAAAGTGGGATGCTACAACTAAAACAAATTCTGGGAAATGCATGGATGTGGGAAAACCAGTGGCAAGGGCAAGCCCATTGTCATAGATGGCCTGCATCCATGGTTTCTTGTTTGGAGCCTTTAATCTTTCCCAGAAATCTGGAAAATCAATTTGTCCTAGATCAGTGTCCCCAATATTCCCTAAGTCAGAGGATAGGCAGGAGTGAGGAGAAACTCCAAGAAATGAGTACTTCATCTTCTCCTTTCCCTTTGAAGTGGAAGCAGACATCAAGCCCTGTATTTTGGAAGCCAAAGTTGTAGAAATTCTGAAAACCTGAAAGAAAAACTTCTGAAATTCTAAATTGAAAAGTTTCGAAAGGAAACACCAAACTGAAATCTTTGAAAACTTTCTTTGAAAAAGTTTCCCAAACTGAAATCTCCAAAAACTTTCTCCGAACCAAAATCTCTGAAACTTAAAGTTCTGACGGAAATCTCTGAAAGAATTTTTCCGAACAATATTTCTGAAAGAAATTTCCAAAAAAGAAGTTTCTGAAAGAGTTTCTCCAAAGTCGAAAGTTCTTAAAACCTAATTTTTTTTCTCCAAACCAGAATCTCCAAAACCAAAAGTTCTGAAGGAAATATCCGAAAACTTTCTCTGAAAAAAGAATCTCGAACTAAAATCTCTGAAATAATTTTTCCTAACAATTTTTTTCAAAACCTTTCTCTTGAAAGAAATTTCCAAAAAAGTTTCTCCGTAGAAGTTTCCTGAACTGAAATCTCCAAAAAAATTCTTTGAAAAAGTTTCCCGAAAACCCGAAGGAAAGGGAAAATGAATTTTCCAAACAATCACTAACTCCCAAATTCTGAGAAATGAGAATTGAGAAGAAGAATGGGAGACTCGAGAAGATCCTTCGAAAAACTCTGAATACTTGAAGAAACTCAAAAATGTGAAACATGGTGAACAAAGGGAGTGACATCGAAAAATACATAGAGGAAGGCCAAACATGAAACAAAAATGAGAGGGAAACAAAGAAAAGGATCTTAAATAAAAAATAAAATAAACAAATTACCATACCTTAAAAAAGACATCGCAAAGTACAAGAAACAGAATGTCAGAGAAAATGTGTCAAGTAAAAAACCGAGTTTAAATAGAAAACCTGATATTAATGGTAGAAATCCGTTTCTTATAGAGGTGGGTGAAAAATTAATTATGCGGAGGACCTCCAAAAGTCTGAAACCCGAAAGCTCGAAATTCATAATTTTGGGGTTTCAGACTTCAGAGATTGGGAGACAAAAAAATGAATTGGCAATAGAAAATTCCGAAACCTGAAAGCCTGAAAGTATGAAAATTCAAAATTTTAGAATTTCAAACTTCTAAAATTTTAAAGTAAAAATCCTAAAAATTGACTCAGAGAATTCCGAAACTCGAGAACCCAAAAGTCTGAAAATTCAGACTTTCGGACTTCGGAAGTCCAAGAGGGATTTAAACAAAATGGGGCCAAAAGTTCCAAAACCTGAAAGCCCAAAAGTCTGAATTTTTGGACTTTCGGGGTTTCAGACTTTGGAGAGTCAAAAAATAAACCCCAAATCCGAGCAATAAAACTCCGAAAGAGAAAATCTCCGAAGTCCAAAGATTGAAAATTTCAGATTTTGGCCTTGGAGAATTTCATCGTACGAGGAATTTCTAAAAAAATTGTGACACATTTCCTTCAAGGTAGGTTAAATGGTTAACATTTTTGGCAACCTCCAGGGAATGCTTTCCTACTAAGCTTTCAGACTAGTAGCCTTAAGCAAAACATTGTGCAAAGGAGTCTAAAAAAAACTAAAAACTAAAACAGAAAACACACAAGAAAAAGAAAAGAAAAGAAAACGATGTGCAGAGCACTTGGAGGAAAAGACAAAACACTGTATAGGGTGGAACATCCTCAAAAGCAAGCTTTGAGGTGTATCCCATTCACATGAATGGGAAATTCTTCTCCATTGAGTCTAGATAGGCAGAATGAATTCACCTCTTTGCAGCTTGTAATAACATAGGGCCCGCTCCAGAGAGCATCAAACTTGGCGTGCCTGTCGGGTTTGGCGTGATCTTCGTCCCATTTTAGAACCAAATCTCCCTCCCTGAATAGCCTATCAGAGGCTTTCTTGTCGAAGGATTTCTTAACTTGAGCCTGATGTTCTGTCAACATATTCATGGTGATGTTTCAAGTTTCCTCCAGCTCCATGAGTTCAGAAAACCTCACTGTTAAGGCATCATCCTCCATAACCTCAAGCCGATAAGCCAAGTCCAGGGAAGGTATCTCCAAGGAAAGTGGAAGTTTCACTTCCCTTCCATATACAAGCATGAAAGGAGAAACCCCGATGGCCTTTTTAGGTGTTATCCGATCAGCCCATAGGGTGATCTTGAGCTGTGTATGCCAGGTTATTTTATTGGCCTCCATTGTGCATTTGATGATTCTTATGAGATTCTTGTTACTGGATTCAGCCAATCCATTCCCCTGTGGGTAATAGTTAGACAAAGTCTTGAGATAGACTCCATTCTTGATGGCCCATTCACTTATCTTCATCCTGAGGAAAGCCATAGCATTGTCTGAGATAACAGTAAAAGGAACACCGAACCTTGTCATCAAATTTTCTAGAAAATCCAGAACAACCTTTTCATTACTTTCCTTTAGGGCCACTGCCTCTGTCCAGTGAGTGAAATAATCTATTGCAGTAAGGACCCATTTATGCCCCTCACTAGATGGAGGATTGATCATCCCGATGAAATCTAATCCCCACTGAATGAAGGGTTGATCCACCTGAATGGGGCATAATGGGAGAGCTGTCAGTCTCTATTTGCCTGCGAAAAGAGCACACTCCTTACATTTCCTCACCCACATATGAGAGTCTTCGAACAAGTTCTGGCCAGTAATAACCAGCTCGCATGATCTTGGTGGCGGTTGTTCGTGCAGAGTAATGTCCTCCAGACATGCCATTGTGGAATTCCTCTAATACCTTGTTCACATATTCTGGCTTGATGCAGCGTAGAAGAACACCATTTAGATCCTTTCGGAAGAGAACATTATCTATCATGACATACAGAATAGACTAAAGATGGAAAGTATGTCTTTGGAATTTATCCATGTTTGGAGGATATATCCCCGAAAGAAGGAAGTTTTGCATCTTAGTTGACCAATCAATCTGATCATTTCCTTCATCAACATTCAGAAGCATGACATCTTCCGTATCTCTGGTCTCCATGTCCATGGCTAGCTACTAACATAACCCTTTACCCCTAACAAGCTTAGTGACCTTGATGTGTACATCATACTCCATTACTTTCATAATCCACCCAGCGCGTTTCTCATTCATCTCTTTATTCAACAAAAACTCTTTGACGCCAGGATGAGAAACCATTAAATGGATTTTGTTGTTAGACAACATATGCCTAAACTTCTTTAGGGCTCAAATGACTGCAAAGACCATCTTTTTGATGAAGGAATATTTGAGTTTGTATTCCTTAAGAGATTGACTGAAAAAGGCAATGGGCTGCTCCATCAGGTCATCATTATGCTGGGTGAGGATTCCTGAAATACTTCCCTGACCTGCGAAAGCATAGAGAATGAAATCCCTGTCAAACTGGGGATTCACCAGTGTCAAATCTTGGGAAATAGTTGTCTTGATGGCTTCAAAACTTTCTCTTCCCTCCTTCGTCCATGAAAATGGGATATTATTTTTAAGCATGGCCGTCAGCGGTTTTTCCAACGTTGCAAACTGAGGAATGAATCTCCGAACAAAATTTATAGTTCCCAAAAAACTCTGGAGACCTTTTTTATGACTTGGGAGGGATAAGGACATAATTGAATGAATCCTAGCTGGGTCGATAGACAACCCCTCTGCTGAAACAATATGCCCCAACAACTTTCCTTCCTGCACTGTGAAAATGCACTTCTTCGGGTTCAGTGAGACACCAAATTCTCTACACCTTCGAAAAACTTTCCTTAGATGAGTGATATGATCCTCAACATGTTTGGAGTAGATAGTGATGTCATCAAGGTAAACCAAGATCATGTCATTGATGAGTCCTTTAAACACCATATCCATGGCTCTCTGAAAGGTAGCCCCTGCATTAGATAATCCAAAGGGCATCTTGTTGTAAGCGTATGTGCCCCATTTGGTGGTGAAATCCATTTTGAATTGATCAGATTCTTGAACCAGAATCTGATTATATCCTGAATATCCATCAAGCAAAGAAAATATTTGAGCCCCTGCCACTATTTGGAGGATTTTCTCCATTGAAGGGAGAGGGTAGTGATCCTTCAATGAGGCTCAGTTCAGATCCCTAAAATCTACGCACAGCCAGATTTCACCATTCTTTTTCCTTACAGGCACCAGATTGGCAACCCACGAAGAATGCTTGATGGGAAAAATTATGCAGGCCTCGATAAGCTTGGTTAGCTCTTTCCTCATCAAAGGCTCAATTTTGGGATTGATTGGCCTTTGTTTTTAACGAACTGGCTTGGAGTTCAGATCTAGTTCAATAGTATGTTGAGCTAAGCCATGATCGAAACCATGCAAGTCCTTGTAGCTCCATGTGAAGATATCATGATATTCCTGACATAATTCGATGAAAGCTTTCTTTTCATGAGCAGTGCATACCTTGCCAATTTTTAGAACCTTTTCACTTGCCACCTCGACCTCTTCAAAATCCTCCTCCTTGACCACCATATTAGTACTTTGCTTGGCTTGATCATCTGAATTGAAGATAGATTCCAATGTAACCAGGCCTTTTGGTAGCTTGTTTCCTTTCAGCTGTATAATTTGATCACCGTAAGAATTTTGGAGTTTATCTTGATGTTTGGCAGTGAACTCTGCTTCTTGTTGTAGGAAGAGAACAATATGTTGATCACTATCAAACACCTACCAACTACTCACATTATCTGGTACCACGGGATTGACCACCATTTTGACTATCTACTTCTCTTCTTTCATGATGTCTGTAGGTACATCGTATTGAGAACCAATAGTAGCCAGCCTGTCAGCATCTTGATTTTTCTTCCTGGGAATTACATGAATTCCGAAAGCCTCGAAATCTTCTATCAGATCCCAAACCTGATTTTTGTATGACCGCAATAGATCATTTTTTGATGCACTACGGGCTGTAACTTGGTGCACAACCAATTCGCTATCACCAAAGACATTCAAGGTTTGGATTCCTCTTCTTTGGGCCAACTGAATTCCTTGTATAAGAGCTTCATATTCAACAACATTATTAGTGCAACTGAACTGCAACCGAAAGGAAGAGAAATATTTGTTTCCTTCTAGAGAAATTAACATAACCCCTACACCAGATCCATTTTTACTTCGTGAGCCATCAAAGAACATCTACCACAGTCCATTTGTATCACTTGATGCCTTAACCAGTTGAGGTACGATGGCATCTTCTTCATGAATGCAATATGTACCTAATCCAGTCTCTTCCAAAAATAACAGACCAGATTCTTCATTTGCCAATAAATCAGCATAAGGGTCATATTGATGATCTATACTCACCTCATCGAGAATTGTATCTGGAACCTCTTCTACGAGAGTAGTTGGCTCATGATCTGCATCCTCATCTTCGGGGTCACAAATGGCATAGTTACCATTTATGGGTTTGGCTGTGTAAGGTTCCATGTGATTGTGACAAATTGGTTTTGCCCTTATAGTTACCTTAGTCCCATACCGGGTCCTCAGGATCATATGTGACCAGTCTGATGACAAATAACCACCCATTTTTGTGGTGAAATCCCGTGATAAGCAAATGGAAAAGAGGGGAGGAAGATCAATGACAGATATGTCCTGTGTGAATGTCAAGCTAGGACATGCATGGATAGTAAGTTGAAGCCCCTTAATGACCCCCACAGTTTGGACTACAGTACCATCTAGTTGAACAACCCCTCTTAAAATTGGAGTATATGGAATTTATAGTACATCTGTGACCTGCTTGGGCATTACGGAACTACTGGCTCCAGAATCAATCATACAATTGTGTACCAAATGGTCACCGATAATCAACGAGATATAGAATGGTGGAGGTTTGTTGGGCTTAGCATATATTTTTGTTTCGGGTTGGCATAAGCTGGTTGCCACTGCTACTTCTTGACCTGATGATCTGTTAGTAGTGCTAAAGTTGTTCAAAGCCTCCCGTAGCAAGTTCCTCTGAGAAGGAATAGAGAGTGCATCCCACATTGTGACACTCAAATTGGTCTTCTTCATTTTCTCCACGATGCTGAATGGAATCGCTCCCACTTTGCTAATGCCTTTTGGGGCATTGGGGTCCTCTTTTGGAAAATGCCTATTGGGCATTGTGACACTTGGAGTTCCCCCTTCTTTGTAGACTACTCTATGGATACTTCTAATGATTTATTTTTCATGCCTTTATCATCCGATATTTGTGTTGGGGGATGAGAAGTAGATGCCTGATCAGTATTGGAAGACTGTGGATCTATTTCCCTTTTCTTGGAACATGTGTTGGATGCTATAGTGGAGGCATCAGTATTCAAACCACAAAAGTCTTCTGCTTTCCAATTTAGTAGTGTGGTTTCATCAGGAGGTTGGTCTTGACTTTCAGGAGTGGATGGTCCGGCAGATGATTCAGGTAGAGTGGATATGCTTTGGACCATAAGGGCTTGACTTAAAACTCCATTTGGGTAGATATTCTGATTATGGGGTTGAGAACAAGGGTAGCACCATTCATAGTCTTGGATAAGGTTGTTCTGGACTCAGACTATAGCTCTGGAAGAACTGGCAGTAGAAGGATTCCAAAAGTTCAAAGGTTTTACATTCGCAGCTTGGCTTGTGGCCTGATTTTGTGACTGACCATTTCCTTGGAATGGAGGATGGCTCATCTGATATTGGGGTTGAAAGGGGCAAGCATACTGGGACTACTACCTCTTCATTGCTACGAGTTCATTCCTGAAAGTTTGTAATAGTGATTTTACCTCAGCCAGATCATTTGAGGAATTGGATGCATGCATAGCTGTCAGACTAGAAGCTGCCAGAAATGGGGCAACGACTGGTTGTTTTCCTGCAAGCTCTACAAATACAGGTATGGGAGGTCTAGGAGTAATTTTACCTGCTTGAATCAAGTAATTTTATGCTCTTACAAAAATTTCGTAAGCATCAGGGATAACGGTACCCCCCATGGATTGAATCATGATGGCGACATCACTATTCAATTCCCATAAGTAATATAGAAATGCACTCTCTGGAGACGGCCTTACGAGTGTTGGGATTCATTTCCAAGTCTTGTCAAAATAGAGGTCGAAGTCACTTATATACTCTTGAGGGGATTGCTTAATAGTGTGGAATTGTTCCACGAGTGAGAGATTGTCACTTTTGTCCTTCAACTGCTTACAAAGTTTCATGCCTAACTCATTCCAAGTGGTAACAGATCCGGCAGTTAAACTCTGGAACCATTGAAGTGCTCTACCTTTGAATGAAGTTACAAGGATTTGAATTGCCACGTTGTCTTCTATAATACTGTGTACCACAAAAATGCTAGCTGCATCCATTATGTGCTCCCATGGTGAAACATTAGACTCCCTAGTGTAAAATGGTAAACTTTTAAAGGTAATTACCAGTATGACATCTCTTTGTGCTAACAACAAAGGAATACTGACATTGAAAGGAGGACAAGCATTGGCTGCCATGAAGTTCAAAATTTGGTTGTGTCTCGGTGGAGGAAAATGTCCCTCAGGAGGAGTTGAATGTCCTCTACGAGGTAAAGTTGGTGCTGCTGAAAGACTTCTTCCCCTTCTCCTTGGGGGAGACAAGGAAAGCTCTGTATGCTTATAATTTTCCCACCTTGAAGAAGATCTTGTGTGAATTCTTCGCATAAGTTGATGTACTGAACTTTGAAATCTAGAGAGATGGAGTCGCCAGGTACTTTTAGGTTAATGGAATGAGAAGAGAAGTACCAACTCTGTCCCACCGGGCGTGCCAAAAAATGTTGTCACCAAATCACTGCACCCTCCGAATGGCCAGAATGTGAATAGGACATTTGGTGTGATTGGGACACATGGGATCACCTCTCAAGCTGTGGGACTTGGGCTCGAGGTGAACCTCCAGGAGAAGGTTGGCTTCCTCTTCCTAAACTAAACACAACACTACTTCTAATGCAAGATAAAAGGGCTATCTAGTCCTATGCTAACATTTCATGGGATTAGGGAAAGATATTTGCAAGGAAATAAAACCTATACTAGAAGTGGTGATGCACCAAATTAAGGGATGTTCAACATCTGGAAGGGTTAATGTGGGAGGTATGCTTGCATCACTGACCACCTTCACCTATCGCAACTAGAAAGGGCACAAAATACCACAAACCAATGTGGACGTTCCTCTGTTAAACTTGAGTGTACATAAGGGTAGATCAAATCAGATTCGACACACAATTAATTCATCATAAGGAAACCACACATGCATATATCAAACATCTATTTCTGCAACCAGGGATAATAATGACATAAAATTAATGCAGAAGGAAAATAAGATTTCCACAACTGACATAAAAGATAGTAGTATTATTCCTTCACAACATGAAATAAATATTCTGAAATAAAGGTAGGATAATCACTCTCACTAAGGAATTGTAAATTCACAAAGTAAACACTGATTAACCATTCAACACAATAAATCAGATTTTCAATAACAAGGTGTAACTCTGAATATAATTAAAAGGTTATCTTAGAATCTCTAGAAGCACTCTTCCAAGCTTGAAGAGAAACCTCTAAAAATAATCTATATCTACTAACTAGAAGCATTCAACTATTTATAAGTTCTTAGGCTGAGCCATTACAGCTGGGCCCTTAACTAACATTTAACTAAAAATAGAAATGTCATTAATATTAAGGGAACATGCTCCCATGAAAATAGAAAATTTGTTGCAAGGGTTTGACTCAGTCAACCCTGCAACTTTGACCGATCCAGAGCTTGGACTTGTCCTTTCATGGCCGCTCAGCTTTGGCCTGGTTCAGCTACACCTCCCTCACCTACAAGTTTCTGTTGTCCTTCTTCCCACACAGCCATTCAGTGTTTGTACTCAATGAAGCACTTGATAATCCCCTGAATTTATTCATCTCCAGGCCCACATGCGTAGTGATTCACTACATCTGCTGTCTCGATCTCTTTTGTGATCCTGGCTGGAAATCTTCAAAGTTTATTTGTAACTTTCTTTAGTCTCCCTATGAAATTTTGACATAAGACCAATCAGTCAATGGAGTCACTATTGAAAGTCTTGGTGACCTCATCATCACGCTTCACCAAATCTTTGAAATTTCCCTTAATCTGATCCTCAGGAAGAGCATCGATATTTTCATTGAAGAATTTGCAATTGGTGATATCAAACTCCTCTGAGATGTCATTCAGGGCATCTGTGATCTCCACTCATTTCTCCTCCAATTTCTTAATCAGATCCTGCAATACTTGACACCATAATTCCATGGCCTTTTGATATTCAAATAATTTAGAGACATCATCGATCACCTCTTCCTGAAGAAGCAAGTCAGGATCCTCTTCTCTGATGTCACTCCATGTTGCCAAATTTAAATTTAGATTATTATTATCTTCAGAGAAGGCCTCATCCATCTTGGAAATGGTGGTTTTTGCAACCTATAGATCATTATATATCTCAACTGCTTCCTTGATTAAAGGATTGACTTCCTGCATAATTCTCTCCATCCATCCACTCACTGATCTCCCTTTCTGGCCTAGCTTCTCAAGCTCATGATAAGAAATATCATTGATTGTAGATGAAATTTTCATAGCCGTAGTAGTTGAGACTTCAGTGGATGGAGTGGGTTGGGTTACTTTGCGTAGCAGTGCAGTGAGCTGCTCGACCTTGGCTTTGAGCTCATCCTTGGTGGCCTTATCTTTGTCATATTTCTCCAAAAGGGCCCCAAGAGTAGTGTGCACATCTTGCTTGGCTCCTTCATGAGTAGCCTTCCCCAATGAGAATTTTGAAATCTGGTAATCCGCAGTTGTGATAGTTTCTTTAGTTTTCCCCTCAATGGGGGTGGCAACCTCTATCACACATTCTCCAGATGGGTTAACCATCAGACTTGACACGGTTCTTGGTCTCTTGGCCTTTCTCTTGGGCATATGCTCCAATATGATGAGATCTATGAAATATCTCAGAGGAACCTTCTTATTTTTCTTGGGATTTTTCCTAAACAACCATTCTGGTATGGCTAGAGTTGATGAAGATGGGGTTGCAGATCCAATACCTGAAACATTGGTTAAAGTAAGATCACTAGAAATACCAGTTGGTATTTGAGCAGAGGTAATAATGATGGAAGGTGTGGACGTAGGAAAAACCATAGGAATTGACAGAACAATGCTAGGGGGTTGTGATTGAAGAAAATGGAAGTGTTAAAGAAAACAAAGAGGAAATGGGTGACCCAATATTTTCCCCGCTGATAGAACTGGAAGTGATGAGAATACTTGGGCCATAGAAGGGGATGGGAAGGAAGAAATGATTGTGGAAGTGGAAGGAACTGATATTGGAAGTGATAATGGAGGAAGAAGAAGGTGTGATGGATCTTGGATGATACTAGGAGAGTCACTGACTTCAACCACTTCTGTCACAGGCACTGCAGGAGATGTGATCTTGGGAGTAGAAGCCTTGGAGAGAGATGAGCCACCAACAACAAATGAAATCTTCTTTGGGATTGTAGGAGCCTTTTGAGTCAACCTTTTCCCCTTAGTGGGTGTTGGTTGGCTTATTGCTAGTATAGCCCCTGTATTTATAGGTTGATTTTCCCCTTTGGGTGAGATTCCCAAGGTGGCCAACCAACTGAAAGTCCTCTTTAAAATGGGTCCTGCCCTCTCCTTTGTATTACTGCATTCTTCCACATACCAATCAATCCATGGCAGTGGTTGATTGGCAACATTATCATCCTTGTATGATGAATCCAAAACCTCATCATTGTCTTGCATGTCCTTTGGCACATCAGCCAAACCAAATTGTCAAATCTCATCAAGGGTTAATCTTTCATAATCCCTTTGTCGCACGATGTATTCATCCTGAAAATGAATCCAGATATCTTCCAATTGGGGCACGTGGGCACTGGACCGACCTGTTTCCCCAAACTTACCCTAATAATCAAAATTAGTCCATGGATGAAAGGTCCGCAGGGTTACCTCGGCCATTTCTGCATCAACATTTTTTGCCTTGTGAATATTTGGGCAAGAGTACCTGCCAATCGAAATAGGGAAATGCATTCCCTCTTTGTGATGCTTATTTTGGATTCGATGATAATCCAATAACTGCCAAACTAATTCCAATAGAATCCATTTGTCAGTGGGGCACCTTGGCAATTTTCTTGGGGCACCTATGAAACCTAGAATCCGGATGTAGGTGAATGTAGGAAACTGAAAGTAGATTGCTCCCCATTCTCACACTTCTTGGAAAGCCTCATCAGAAATCCTCCGATTGTATAGTTCTTTGTCAAAACGATAGAGGATGACAATGAAGAAAGCGTCGTTGACTATGTGGAAATGCCTTCTTCCCTCATCCAGAGTGAGTTGGGGATAAAATTCATATATTTGGGAGGTGCTGCGAACACCCCTGGTATTCAAACCAACAAAATCTCCCATAGCAGTAGCCGCATACACCAGGAAGGATGTCATGTAGAAAGTCTTTGTATCTGACACTCTACCCAATTGATAGCAAATGGAGCTACTAATATGCTCCCCCCATCAGATAAACTCATCGTTCTTCTTGATGGTCACGATGTACAAAAACATCCATTCCTGGAATTCCTTTGCAGAAGGAAGACCTGAAACTTTTCTTAACAACACAATAAGATCGCTGACCTCCTGAATAAAATCCAACCGATGCATAGTCTTGGGTAATTTGGTGAAGTTCTTAGCCAGATAAGATTTCATCATGATCCTTGAGCATACTTCCTCTTTCTTATCCCAATGTTCCACTACTAACTATGATGATATTGTGGCATAATTTTGAACACCGGGAAGATTAATAAGATCTTCGAAGAATTCTAGGTCCAAATGGATTACCACCTTATCATCACTATCTCTGACTGACATGGAGTCTTTGTCAAAGTGGGTAGCTACAACTAAAACAAACTCTGAGCAATGCATGGATGTGGGAAAACTGGCAGCAAGGGCAAGCCCACTATCGTAGATGGCCTGCATCCATGGTTTCTTGTTTAGAGCCTTTAATCTTTCCTAGAAATCTGGAAAATCAATTTTTCCTAGATCAGTGTCCCCAATATTCCCTAAGTCAGAGGATAGGCATGGAGTGAGGAGAAACTCCAAGAAATGAGTACTTCATCTTCTCCTTTCCCTTTGAAGTGGAAGCAAACATCAAGCCCTGTATTTTTAAAGCCGAAGTAATAGAAATTCCCAAAACCTGAAAGAAAAACTTCCAAAATTCTGAACTAAAAAGTTCCGAAAGGAAACACCGAACTGAAATCTTTGAAAACTTTCTCTGAAAGAATTTCCCCAAACTAAAAATCTCTGAAAAATTTTTCTAAACTAAATCTCTGAAACCAAATTTCCGAAGGAAATTTCTGAAAGAATTTCTTCAAAGTCAAAGTTCTGAAAACCCGAACAATTTTCTCTGAAACCAAAATTTCGAAGGAAATCTTTGAAAAAAGAGTTTCTCTGAAATCTCTGAAAGAATTCTTTCAAAGATTGTTTTCTCCCTTTCTCCCAAAGAAATTTCTGAAAAGTTCTCTGAAAAGTTTCCCGAAGGAAAAACTCCCGAAAAATATCTCCAAAAAAAGTTTCCCAAAAACCCAAAGGAAAGGGAAAAGGACTTTTCCAAACAATCACTAACTCCCAAATTCTGAGAAATGAGAATTGAGAAGAAGAACGAGAGACTCGAGAAGATCCTTCGAACAACTCTGAATACCTGAAAGAAACTCAAAAATGCAAAACATGGTGAACAAAGGGAGTGACATTTCGAAAATACACAGAGGAAAGCCAAAGAGAAAACAAAAATGAGAGGGAAACAAAGAAAAGGATCTTAAACCAAAAAGAAAATAAACAAATTACCATACCTTGAAAAAGACGTTGCAAAGTACAAGAAACAGAATGTCAGAGCAAATGTGTCAGGTAAAAATGACAAGTAAAAAACCGAGTTTAAATAGAAAACCTGATATTAATGGTAGAAATCTGATCCGTACGGAGGTAGGTGAAAAATTAATTACAGAGGACCTCTGAAAGTCTGAAACCCAAAAGCCCAAAATTTAGAATTTTGGGGTTTCAGACTTTGGAGATTGGGAGATGAAAAAATGAATTGGCAATGGAAAATTCTGAAACCCGAAAACCTGAAAGTCTGAAAATTGGAATTTCAGACATTTGGACTTCAAAAGTTTTAAAGTAAAAATCCTAAAAACGACTCAAGAATTTTGAAACTGAAAACCCGAAAGTCCAAAATTCAGAATTTCAGACTTCAGAAGTCCGAGAGGGATTTAAACAAAATGGGGCCAAAAGTTTCGAAACCCGAAAGCCCGAAAGTCAAAATTTTCAGACTTTCAGGGTTTCGTACTTCAGAGAGTCAAAAAAGCAACCCCAAATCTGAGTAATAAAACCTCGAAAGAGAAAAATCTCCTAAGTCCGAAGATTGAAAATTTCAGATTTCGGCCTTGGAGAATTTCATCGTACGGGGAATTTCTAAAAAAATTGTCCAACACATTTCCTTCAAGGTAGGTTAAATGGTTAAGTGTGGAGCAATGTTTAACAAACAATTTCCTAAATCATAGCATGTGATCATCTAAAGTGATATCATAAGTTTACAATAAGTAATGATCTATTAATCAAGATGCTAAAAACCAATTTTGATCAAGAAAGAGTCATAGTGATAACCAATCATTAAGCCTAGAGCCAAGAATGCAATCAAGAAATGTGTCTTAATCATGTATATGAATAATCCACACATGTCAGTCAATATGTACAAAACACAGTGTATAGAAAAGCACTGTGTGTCGTAAACTAAGTATGTTTTTTTTAATGATTGATAATTGGTTTTAAAGGGGACCATACCCCATGGAACAAAAGGCTCAAAATCTAGAAATAACAGAGATAGAGTAGTGGTTTTTTATAAGTGGGGGACACCCCAACAAAAAGATCATAAAAGAGCTAGAATGAACATTGTAAAGCATGACAGGGGTGGACTGCTAACAAGGAGCCCAACAACAGCCAACACATATCTTAAAAATAACTGTAAAATCGTAAAAACACACAGAGAGAAAAAATACCATAGACAAATTTTCGATAAACTCGTTAAAGACATTCTGACCTTCTTCCAGGGCCTTGAACAAGTTGAGTGCCACTTGCTTGTTTGGGTCCTTGGCATCCTTTGCTAAGGCCTTCTTCTTGGACTTACCCTCTTTCCAAATCTCCTTCGAGATGCCACTAACTCCACAAATATGTTTATCATGAATTTGAATGAAATCAAAGATATCCTTATGCATGGTTAATTGGTTGATTTGTTTGTTAACAATTTGCTGCATTTTTTTCTCCATGTCTTGCTACCTCTTAGAAAGGATGTCAATATTTTCCTCCAGTTTGGAAGTGGTTGTGGAGCTCAAGTCGTTCATGCTACCATATTTGAGTAAAAAGGTAAACTAAGTATGTTGTAACAATATGTGTCTAACAATAATAACTTAAGCAAGTAAGAAATATGTTAAAGGATGTGTTATTTTTTCAAAGATGTAGTAAATAACATATCATAGGATGTTTTCTCCATTAACAAGTATATATCATAGGAATGATGGGTATTGTACCCCCAATGTATATGAGCATACATTAATAAACTAATTGAAATCATGCATAGATATCCATGTATAGTGAATAGACTATTTAAGTGTACCAAGAAAACAAAACATAGAGAAAAAAGTGTACAAAGAAAACATAATATACAACATACAAACAAGAGGAAATAAAACATATACCATACAATTGCAAGGACACGTCATAGTAAATAGTATTATAACTTAGAAAAGTTTCAAAAGAAAGCAAGGAAGATAACATCATATAGTAATCACACAAATGCATGAAGCGGGAAAAATTTCAAACAATGTCGTACAACATTAAATGAAATACAATAGGTAGATACATGAAGAAGTAAAGTCAAGAAATATCATACAATAATCAAAGCATGTAACACATAAGCATACAAAGAAGTGAAATAAATCAATTTTCTAAAGCATCTAATAAATACCACATGCAAGTGCACAAAGTAGTCAGCCAAAATAATATCACAAAGTAAGTAATGATGTCTACAATCAGTGGAATTTGAGCAATCAATCATGTAAGAAACCAAGGATAGCTGAAACATGAGCCCTCAACCAATAGTATCTAACTAGTAAAAGTATTAAGGAAAGTAAGCATGGATCATAGTCGAGTCAGTGTCTAGAAGAAAATAATGTGTTCATTATATAAAAAAAGTATAACACGTTTCATAAGTGGTAAAGTAGTGTAGTGCACACAATGGACTACTGTTGAGATATGTGATCATGATAAATTTGGCTATATATATTTCCCTGGTGTAAGTATATCCCTAAAATGTTAGGCATTCCCCAGGATAGAAGGATGTAATAAGCCATATTGTGTAAAATATGTGATGAAAGTAAGCTCAGTATATACGATTATTCCCAGTGTGGATATTCCTCTAAGTTGGTAATGTGTGCAATGTCCATGGGTTTCATCGCTTAGTGTGTTTCATCATGTGTGAGTGATAAAGTAGTGTAGAGTGCTGAATCTAAATGATCAACATGCTCAAAGCTAGGAAGGGACTGTGTATATCACATGCAGGTTTTGATTTTTTATGTTCATAATATTGAATTATTTTTTCCTATTTGGAATAAGGTATGTGACCTATAAATGTGTCACATCCCACATTGAAATTCATAAATTTGATGGTCAAGTATCCATCAATAAGCTAGTTTGACCATCAACAAGTAACACTAAGACATGAGATTAGGTAATGAGTGTAGGCAACCTTACTTTTCCTAGTATTTGAATACCATTTAATCCCAAGATAGTCAAATTATAGTGAACAAAATCTTGATTTATATTGCCTTATGTGGTGATCAAGGGAAGAAAGGTAATATTGTTATTATATTAGCTTAGGATACCTTGAAACTGTATGATATTACAACCTAGTGGTGGCCTAATATGTTAAACTACTAAAACCCTTGTGTGGCATGTTTATTAGCTTCGTGACATTGAATCTCCTTATGGAAGTGTCTTGTTACCATTGTTTATAAACTACTAAGGGTTGAGGATTATGAAATTTTATACTTGATTGTAAGTCATGATATATAGCTGTATGGTTTTAGTTTATACTTGAATTGTAATGACCATTAGACTTTGTTCGAGTTAGTAACTTTGGAGATTTTAATATTTCTTGCAACTTAAATTTTTTTTTTACCACTTACACCCATTCGATAAGTTGTGTTTCACTCTCTTGGAATTAAGGATGTAATATTATATCCTCAATCTTTTTTGGATCTCATGATCTTATAAACATTACAATAAATAATCCTTGTATTTGATTTTGAGATACATTCCACAATTTATCACTTGCAAACTATTGCAAAAACACCCCTCTAAGGCTATAGTGATTATAAACTATTGATTCTACACTCCATTTGGTTAATGTTAGTTTGATAGCATGATATTAGTGGAATATTAACTTGGCATTGCATTTGCATTATCACTTGTGAAAGACCACATGGGAAAACATGTGGACAGATACTTGATTGCTTTAGCATGACATGGATATGAATTTTGTGGCAAATGATTGTTTTATTATTTAGTGTAAGGCACATTAACATTCATGTCGCTGACATTAGTTGGCATGAACTGTCATTAAGCATTGATTTGCATTGACCTCAACATGGGAGGTAAAATTAACTAAGGGAGAGGAGCCAGTGGTTATGCACCCTAAGTTATGGGGTGTATAACACCATATAAGTACCATAAAATTTGAAAAAAAGAGTACCCTTTGATATATTTTGTTATTTTTAATATAAATATTTTATTTTGAGCATTTATATTGTATGGAAAGTGAGGTTTTAAAGTATTTAAATCAAGTAGTTTCCATACAAATAAATTTAGGGTAGACCATTATTTTAGGGAATTATGTCATGCATTTTTTCCCACTTATGTGGCATCATTTGATTGGATGATTGTTTGATGTGATTTGATGTGACTCATTTTATTGACTACTTTTTTTCAAAATTTAAGTGATAAATTGACATGTACTAGTCCTTGACTTTACATCTACCCTCACCATTATTGGTCCATGCTCCATGATTGGCTTGTCTCCCTTATTATTAGTTTTTGATCAAAATTATTTCATGAACTAATATGGCATTGACCTTACTTTTGTTAATATGAATGTGATTTAAATGTGATTAAAAATATTGAGTTTTCATAACTAGTATACAAATGGATGTGGACCCTATCACTCATTTTGGCACATATTACAAGTAATTCTATTTATGGCATGAATCTTGATGAATTTGACCTTAACATTATTACTAAAGTGGACCCAAAAATGTTTTAAGCTTTAAAGCGATAGAGAACTTGATAAATTAGTAAATTATTCTTAGTGCATGCTATAAGATAACATTGAGCACATGTTAAAAGGAGACTACCTTGGAATTATGGATCTCAGACCCAATGAAGTTTAAAATATAGTTGAGGAGACTTTTGAAATATGGATATAAGGTTTTCACATTTTTGTAAATTATTCTTTCATCATTTCGTGTGGCCAGAAAAAGGAGGCCATGGATGACGTCATTGAATATCCTCCACCCAAAATGCACCTATGTATGGTGCTCCCTCGGGCATGGTATAGATGGCCCATCCCACATACCCCTCACCGAATAGGTGACTTCAGGCCAGAAATCCCATCACATAAAAAATAGACAAATTGACATGTTTTGGGAAGAAGACAATTGACATGGCACAATGATGAATTGATGTAGAGAAGTGGAAGTTTGAATTATAGAAAAATGTGCCACTTGCCCATTCCCATTCATTTGAATCATGCTACACATTATGCAAGTAAGGTACGTTGCTCTAGTAATCACAAAAATGATCTAGGAATTCTGGTAATCACGCCAAACTCGTGATATCTACACGCTATCATGTTCTTTATGCATTTCACAAAATAAGAAGCTATCTATATACACGGGTTTGTAAAGTGAAGGAAAGAAATTTCTCTACATTTGTTTTGTTAAAGGGTACAAGGGAGCTCGGAGCCAAGGAAAGAGGAAGGAGCCATTGCCGGAGACAAAGGAATGAGAAGGAAAGTGCCCATACCCTTTGCATGAAGTTTGCTTCATTTGTATCATGCTTGTTTGATAACCATTATTCGAACATTGTTTATCATGCTTGCATTTCATTTGAAACTTTTTGGGGATGTGTTCAATACCATTCGGGGTGGAGATATACTGTTAACCATTATTTTGGATATATTGTTGTTTGCTTTATAACATTACTATTGTTTGCATAATTTATCTGCTTAACATTTAAGCTAAATGCGACAGTTTGATGGATTCAAAACAAGTGTTTGAAAAAATGTATCCCATAAATGGGGTGTTTGGTTTTCAATTTAAGATTGGCTCATCTCGTTCAAATAATTATTTTCTGAGATCGACTTCAAAAAAACATAGATGTACAATAAGAATACAAGTATAAAGTCTAATTAAATATGACATGGATGTAACAACTTCTGAGATTGAATTAAAATGTACAGATTTTGCAAATTGAAAAAGATGAACCTAATCACATTTGTAGCACATATATACAGAGTTTGAAAATGTTTGGCATGAGAAACACATTAAATTAAATTGTCCACCTATCCAAAGTCATAAGGAGCCTCTTTAGTGTGGGGTAGTACACTTGCAAATGTTAGAACTATTATACTCTTTCTGTTAAGCACTAGAAATATATTTTGTTGTTTCTTTTCCTTATTGCCTTTCATAGTTCAAATAATAAGTTCTAAAATTGTGTTTCTCCAAAGGAAATTTGTAAACCCTTTTATAATCTCTGAGCTTAGTTTTCTCATAGTCCTTAGGTTAACATCCAATGAAGATATCTACACACTTAAGGAAGAACATGGCTATCAAATTGGAAAGGGAAATGGTTCAAACCTCCTAATTTACCAAACAAACACATCAATTCTAGAAAAAAATAACATTGCAATTTACATTCTACATTTTTCTCTTTCATTTTTCTATAATCCAACCACAAATGTAATGTAAGAGTGATTTGGTTTATTCCAAACAAAATTTTTCCATTACTTGTTCTCAATCAACATGGCCAGAAACTTGATTTTGTTTATTTTACCACATTTCAGGTTATGGCAATCAAAGGTACTTTATTATAACACCCACATATATATATGGAAATCATAGGGAAATGCAGAGAAATCTCCTTCCTCCAGTTTACAATTCTGTGTATATTATTTTCTTAGTATTATATTATCAATTATCTTTGAAATTACATGTAATTAGCTATAGTTATTAAATGCATTTTATTTAATTTGAATTTCTTTGAGAGCTCTTGAAATTATTTGAATGATTTCAATTTTAGTATAAGGCGATAGGAAATAGAATCACATTCATTTTAGAGAAACATTAGAGCCTTAGAATTCAAAACAAACCAACTCTCAAGCTCCCTTGCCTACCACTACCTTAAGTCAAATTCAATGAATTGGGCCTATAGTTTTTTTGCGAGACTTCATGATCTTGACCTAATAACCAAGTTCAATAATATTTGCTTAATTGTATTTTACTTGGTGTGTTGTTTCCCAAATAGTGCAAAATTATAGAGACAAATAATAATGCATGAATAATACAATCCCCATTAATTCCAATGTAATTTTAAAAATTTTGTGAGGTAATGATTATATTAAGTTTTCAAGAAAAGATACTGATTTCCTCCCAATTCATGCAAATACATTATAGAATAGTGTGAGATATTTTTGAAGGCTCAAAGAAAACAAACACAATTGTAGTGAGTGTCATAATCATATTCATAATGGTTTATTTTGGTGTATTTTAACAATGATCTCTCTAGAGTCTACACATTGAAGTCCCTTTTCCTAATTATATGTTGTCAAAGGTTTAAGTAGATTTAGGCAGTTTGAGTGTAGATCTCTTTTTCGTCTTACATATTTCTTTCCATTAAAATGTAGATATTGTAGCTAGTATTTCTATTTGATGTTATCATTCGAGGAACAGTCTTGTAAATCCATGTAATGGCAAGAAGTTGGTTAAAAAATTCATCCAATTGATCCTTTTTAAATTGAAGACATTTCATTTTACATTCATTACATATTTGTAGACCAATTGATCCTTTATGGAAAAGATAAATTCCTCTGGTACACTAAATTATTTGTAGACCAAAATTTTGTTTTATTCCATACGTCTCAAGCTCAATCTAGGTTTATATGATGTATGTGTTGTTTTGATGTTCATGAGTCTGACCTGTTTTTCTTTTGAATACCCTTAGTAGGCTCAACATTCATTCTTTTCACTTTCTCATTTTGAGATCAGTCAAGCTAGTTAACTTTTTAGCTTTTGTGGAATTACAATTAAGCTTGGTTTAGATTTAATCACAAGGGAAATTCCTTTTGTATAGTCCATTATCTATAGAGTAAAATTTTGTTTTATTATGATCTTCTCAAAATTGATCTAGGTTTATATGCATGTAATTATGTATGTGTTGTTTTGATGTTCCATAGTTTTAAGACAAAAATATTTTCTTTTTTATAAATATAGAGGGCTTCTTGGATCATCTGAGCAAGAAAATTGCATTTGCTTGTCTGTCCAATAGAAAATAGAAAACATAAAACATAAAACAAAAAACAAAAAACATAAAACATTGCATTTGTTTTGCTCTGTTTTTGAAAGGCAATAAAGAACAACAACATTAAAATTATATAAACTTTGTTTTTGAAAAATGTTGAAAAACACTGTGTTTTTCAATAAATTTTTTTTCAAGTATTTCTTCTTTCTTATCATACACAATTACGTCTCAATAAGATGAACTCATATATGGAAGAAAATATTATGTAGTAGTAATGCCATACAATTTAGTTATTGATGTTATTTACAACATATATATTTCATATGTTGTACACTATAGACTTCATATATTTTATAATATCTTCTGATATTAAATGTGCTTATATTAGGTAATCTTTATTGTGTTTCAAGACATGCAATGCAGTTTTCTTTATTATCGGTTTAACCGTGACAAAATGTTTATCATTATAAAACTCTATGTATTTCAACGTATTCCAATTTTATTATTCATGTACCATATTTATTTATGCGACTAGGTTTGATTTAGTAATTTATCTTTGTTTAGACATAGTTACAACTAGGATTAATGTGTTTATAATATAATTAATGTTAAACATTTTGTAATTTCTTAATATAATTGAGTGTTCTTAGTTGTGTTAAATAGAATAACATTAGAGTAAGTTTGATTTTTCTGTATTCATTATATTTGTAAATAATGCTAATGTGCATATACCATTTATATATAGAATTTTTTTATTAGTTATATTTTTTTATGATGTAAGTTGAAGCAACAAAAATTACTTGTTGTCATGCTCTCACTCTCGTTTCGCTATATGGGGGCAAGTGAATCTTGCAAAGACATGAATCATTGCATGCTGAAGGGGCTTGCCCCTTACGATGCTGCATCAATACACCCATAATTGGGTGGTAGACTGTATTGTGCAAAGGTTTTTAAAGCTGCCCGCCGAAGAGAAATTATTCATACATCAATTTGTCTTGGATAGTTTTTCTGTGTTTTTTTTATCATATTAGATGATGTATATTAGTTTTGTCATATAACATACTAACATTAATTGTATGTTTTTGTTTGCATGTGTGGTGTTGTATTTAGTTACTCTTTTGTGTAGTGAATATGAATACATGGATCTTCATTCCTCCCAATCTTGTTAGAAAAACTATAAAAACTCCCAAATTCCAAAGGGAGGAAGCATTTAAGAGGTACAAATTTTCCATGTACGAAGATCATTGCAAGCAAATTAGGCTGCCTAAACCAGAAATTGCAGCGATGGTTAAGGCCTGGCTCAAATTTGTGGAAACGTTTGTTATCTACCTGTCAAAAATCTGCACCATAGGGTCCTATTCATGAGGATATGGATTGACATATGACACGATGGAGGATACACAAAAATATTAGCCTCTACATAAGCTGAAGAAGATGGGAGTTCCGAAAGAAAGTTTGAAACAAACAACAACTCCTAAAATTGTGAAAAAAAGATTGCACAAGGAAGCAACTCCAAGTTTGCTACTAAAAACAAGAAAAAATACTTAATGCTTTTCTATGTTTTTTACTAAAAAAGTTTCAACATATTTTTAAAAAACCTACATAAATATTCAAATTATGAAAAATGTTGACTGTACTTTAATTTGTCTTCCATTTTGTAATTGGATGATACTTTTGATTCACACAAGCATAAATATTAAATATGTAATTTTATTTATTATTAATTCAAATTTTTATTAAAAGTAGATATTTGGAAATTATTTATAATATTCATTTTGAATATATATTTTTAGAATTGATTTTTGTTATTATATGGAATATGAATGGTAAATAGTATTTATTATGTGGACTTTAAATGTTAGAAATTATTACTCTACAAAATTAGATTGAACAAACCAATATTTAAAAAAAAAATTATATTTTCCATTTTATTAAAATATGTTATATTTTTTAAATGATTAACTTTTTAGAATTTATAGTAACTTTAGATATTTTAAATACATTTATGTTAAAAATATCTATTGCTAACACATTAAGTCAATATAGATAGGTTAATGTGTAATGCTTGAAAGCATAATATTAGTTTTGAAAAAATGGGGTCCAAACTATTTTAAATTTAAATTCTCAAAGAAAAATAAATATTTATTAAATGTTGAAATAGGCATCAAAATTAAGATCAAAATTAAAAATGAACACATATAAAAATATCCAATGATTGCCACTATATGATCCCTTTTGACACAGTTAATTTATCTTATATTGTGTGTTATCAAGATTATATTATATTATTGTAGATTATCGTCAATACTACTAACAAACAAAAAACTTTCAACAACTAAGTTGTTATAATGGATTATTAACTAAAGTTACGCATGGTATGAAAAAAGTGGAATCATGATACATGAAATAATGTAGATTATCAATAACTAAGATTACGTGAATTATCTTCAATGCATATATTTTATATTTTGTGGATAATATGATGATACATCATATCGTGTAGATTAATAAAACGAGCATTGTGGATAAAAGGGAAGGATTCTAGAGATATGAGAAGGATGTGGAAGCTAGGAATCTCTAATAATAGTACATTCAAGAACCTATGAACATGCCTTGGGAAAGAAAAAAAGGATTTATACAAGGATAAGTTTGTACATATTCAATGGCTCCTCATAATACCATCTCGATCTATTTCATTTCTCCCCATAATACCATGTTTTGATTTTTCCTAATAATAGTATGGATATTTTGTTACATATTATGTAGATGGATGATTGGAAAAGCCGAGTATGTACACCCTTAAGAAGAATCCCAACCACAAAAGCTTATGAGGTTCATAATGCCTCCATAACTTTGGTAAATTATGCAACGTATCCATCCCCCTTTGATATTGGACAAAATAGGTTAAAATGACCAAATTTTTGTATTTTGAATGGAGAATGGTCCCAAAAAAATATGGAGCTGGTAGATATGGTTATCATGTCAGGGATGGTCGTTTATTTTGTGTTCGACCCTTAGATCACTATGATAGACACAATCACTAGCAGATGGATCGATGAAAAAATCCTTGCAGTAGATTGGCGAAAGTACCTTGGGTGGTACTGACATCAAACTCGTCATACACTCACCATTGGATGGCAATTGGACTAGCTTATCAGAAAATGTTTTTGACTGGTGGGATGATGTTGATCGTCAACTAGAAGAGCTTGATGAGTGGAGGTATGAACAATGGAGAGAGATACATCGCGACTCAGATGAGTGTGACAGTGATTGCAGTGGGGATGCCTACACTGGCCTTTGTCACATGCAATGAGTGATTATGTATTTTGTAAAAGTGTAATGCACTTATTTTGAAAATGTTACTTTTTCCTTTTTTTTGATATAGATTTTTTCTTTGTAGTACAAACTCATGTTATGAACAAGAAGACGTCTCCTATAATCGCATGAGTTTATACTTGGATGTTCAAATTTATTTTCATAATGTAATATTATTGTTTTGATGCACTACTCATATATTAGATTTTTATTAGGGTAAATACTAATTTCATATTATTTATTAGATAAATAGGTTATTTAGATTTATTTTTATATGGTTATGTTTTAATAATCACATTATTCTCATATGAGTTTATTGTTGTTGTAGATTTATAACAATATTTTTTTCTGTATTATTTCATACGGGTTTTTAGTTGCACTTGTGCAACTTCTCTTTCTGGTTGTAACTATCTGTGTAATATCTATAAATATTACAGCCTGCCATTTTAATTCTAATTTGATTGAACATTGATAAAACTATCAGGCTTCTTCCCTTGTTCAATACTTTCATTTGGTACCGGAGCAAGTTAAAGCTCCTGACTAGGTGGGAGAGAGGTTATAGTGGTAGAAGTGTCATGGAGAATAAATATGCATCTCTGGAGAGCTTGTGTTGCCTCTAGTAGCTTCCAAGACATCCCTGCATCCCCACAACCCCCTGTTCCATTCTAGGTGTTTAGAACACAAAATTGTTTTGCACTGGTGTCCTTTGCACCAGGAAAAAATTGTTGTAGGAGCCATTTTGATTCAAAAATAAAATTAGAAAATTAAAAAATATATATAAAATTTCCCCATTATTAACTAAATTTAGTGCATCTTATTCTCTTTGCTACATTTGGAGGGGTCTAACCCAGTCTTCATCAAAGGGCTCATGATTGAGTCCCACCGAGTTGAAGATTACATTGGGTGAGTTGAGAAGGTTAGGTTTCAAGGTTGGTTGAGCCAAAAAGTGAGCCACTTTGCGTTGTTGTAGAGATCCTACACTGAGCCATCACTATTCTATTGGATGAGCTTTCTCCCACATACGGCGAGCTTGACCCCTCTGGCATTGAAAATTCTTGATCGATCCCCACTGGTCGAGCCAAATCTTGCATTGGCATGTTAAATCATTGTTGAATGGGCCAAAGACATTGAAAGAGCGGAGTTGTAAACATAGGTTTACACATAATTGTGTTTTCTTCAAAGTTCGAGTTGTCCATCAAGATTGTGATCACCTTTCCCACCAAGTTGGGTTTTAATCGGTTGTGTTAGCTATGCAAAATGTAGACCCTGCACAAATCAACAACGGTATAACACACAGTCTGCAAGCAATCCAAAGCTCGAGCCATCCTCCAAACACATTCGATGAAGCAACCAAACCCGTATGACCCAAACATAATGAACCAATAAACAAATTAATTAACATGGAGGAAATCCACCCAGCGGTGGAGAAAAATAATACCAAACAGTGGAAAAGGAGGTCAAAAGGAGATAACAACGAGCTTAGATCCATTTATTATGTTCCCTAAACTTGCCTCACACCTTCCACATAGCCACGTCGACATGCCAAGCTGGAGCCAAGTCATTTTCAAAAAGGTTAGTCCCATTGTTTAATACTTAAAATACAATTTTCTTCGTTTCACCTCCAAAGCGGTTAGATCGATTCATTGGATAGTGCATAGGCTTTGGGGAATATATGTGACAGGGTCCAACCCAAGCCACACATCTTAATATATTAAATTTAGCATCCCATTTAGAGTAAACCACCAACTATAGCGGCTTAAACCTTCACCAAAGCCCTTAGTAATAACTAAACTGTCAGGCAAAAATAGCAGAGAAAAACCTATTCTCCCATTTCACTTATTTTTTGATTCTGAGCACTTTTTGCCAAAGGAGGGGTGATTAAAAACTTCATTTTAAACCATATTTTGTAGGTTTTTTATTTATAGAGATGTATTGAGATCCGGAGGCCACCAGGGCCCTGTAATATATATTTTTACTTGTCATTCAATTTTTTAAGAATTTTGAATGTAATTACATATTTTAGTGTATTGTACTAATTTGTAGGTTTCCATATTCAACCACAAACCATTGTAACTACTTTAAACTTGTAGAGATTTATACTAAAAAATAATAAAAATTTGGTTTTGTATCACTCACGAGATCTCTTTCACAGCATTCGGTATCAACAGTGCCTTTAGGAAGCACTTGTGGGTAAAGTCGTCACAATTACTACTTCACTTAACGCCTAATATAACTGCAACAATGTCATCTGGGCATCGAATCTTTAAATCGATAGAGAGTAATAAGGACACAGTGCACACACTTTGAGCCCTCCCATCCATCTGTGAATGATTTCTCGACTTAAATCAGGACACTGAAATTATCCAAGTATATAGCAAAGTTATGCATGTGTATGAGGATATTTCTTTGAGCCGATGTCAATAATCACACATACCCCTTTCAGTATTGTCTTGGGACCACACATCAAATTATTTCATGTATGTTAATGTCTCTTTCACGTACTACCAAGTATATAGAAAGGGTGAGATTCTTCCATGTACCAATGGGTATATCAGAAGGGAACATATATAGAAAGGTTGGGTATATCAGACTGACGGTATATAGATTGGGAGACCGCATGCCTGGAGTGATAAGAGCCTTACATTTTGTTATTTGATTCTGTAAAATGGGCACCAATGCCCCTAAAATATTTCTTCCATATTAACAACTTCTCAGAGGAAATAACTATGCAGCATGAAAGACAAAAATCAAGACACAACTTGAGTTTGAATAGATTTGGACTGTTGTGAATGGTACTGTAACTAGATCAACAACTAATACAACACAACAAAGACAATTTGATAGATCCGATCAGAAGGCCAAGATGATAATCTTGTTTATAGTGTCCGACGACATGCAACCCCACATTTGTGATGGAAAATCAGCCAAATAAGCATGGGATAAGTTAAACACAATGTACGAGGCCAAGAACAAGAATGTAAAATTGAATTTACAGAGTTAGTTACACACATTGAAGTTAAAAAAAGAGAAAATAGAATATTTCATAAGAAGAGTTACATAATTAAGGGCTTCACTTCTAGCCCTAGGGGAGGAGGTCACTGATGACACTCTTGTTCCCATTGTTCTGAGAGAACTCCCTTCTTCATACCAAATTTTTGTAATAACACTAAAATTTTCGAATTAGACAGTTAGTTTTGACAAGTTAGTGAAACTACTGCAACAAGAGGAAGCAATGTAAAATAAAGATGATAAAGAGGAGCAGGAAATTTCTTCTCATCATAAATGGAAAGGAAAAGGAAAAGGAAAAACTCATTCCTATCAAAATTCCCAAAATTAGAATCAGCATCAAGGGGACAAACAACAAAAGAAGAAATGTCCTATCTGTAAAAAAGGACATGAGTTGAAATATTGTTGGTATAATACTTATACAAATTTTTCATCAAGAAACTTTGGACCTCAACACCAGTAATCTCATAAGGGACATTCTAACTACAATCAAGGGAAAAAAGGGGGATCTGGAAAAGAAAACCCAATCAACAAAGAAATATTGCTGAGTAAGAAGAACATTCATATACTGAAGACTACTTGTATAATGCTCGATCAAGTGAACCCTCCACGTCATCTAGTGATGTCTGGTATGTTGTTTTAGGAGCCACTCGACACATGACAAGCCATAGAGACTAGTTTACTTCAATGAGGGATACACCTTCGAAAAACCATGTTTCGTTAGGTGATGATTCTTCATACACAGTTCAGGGGATTGTGAACATTTATCTAACCCTTGGTTCACACAACTGTAGATTGTCAGATGTGATCTATGTCCCTGGGTTGACAAAGAATTTTCTATCATTCTATTAATTCCTAGATCATAACTTGAAAATTGAATTTGATAGTCATTCTGATAAGAAAATGTGTTTAATTCGAGACAAATCAAAAGGCTCAAAAATAGTTGCAAAAGCCTCTAATGTGGGACGCATGTTCCAGCTTGATTTTTTCCATAGAAATTATCAGGCACTTGTGGCTAATAACTCTACCTGTGCGCAGTTGTGGCATTAGAGACTTGGTCATATCATTTTAAAGTATCTTGAGACACTTCACTAACACAATATGGTAAAAGGATTACCATCTTTCCAGAAGGATACAAACAAGTGTCCTCACTGCCTAGCAAGAAAAAAACACATAACTTCATCCTAGAAGAGTACTTATCGAGCTCATGGTAAGCTTGATCTAGTTCATACCGATCTTTTCATTCCTATGCAACCGAGTCATTTTGGATTTCAGTACTTTATGCTTTGTGTTGATGATTACTCACAAAAAATGTGGATTTTTTTGTCTTTCGCAAGAAAAGTGAAGCTTTTGAAAACTTCAATAAGTTAAAAGTGGTTGTTGAGAATGAAACTAGTCGCTACATCAAAACTCTCTGCTCAGATCAAGGGTAGGAATTCACCAGTAATGACTTTAAATCCTACCTACAAGCTCACGAGATTCATCAAAAAATTCCTCCTCCACACACACTGCAACAGAATGGTGTTGTTGAGAGACACAACCGCACTATCATGGAAATGGTGTGTTGTATGATTGATGATTCTAGATTGACGAGGACATTCTGGGTAGAAGTAGAAAAGACAATTGTATACTTGTTGAATAGAGTGCCCACAATTGCTCGTGATGGAGTAACACCATATAAAGCATTGTCAAATAAGAAAACATCTATTACACACTTCAGAGTATTCGGTTGCAAATAAAACACGCACATGCCCAAGCATAATAGAAATAAAATGGATATGAAATTAAAAAAATCATCTTCATTGGCTACAATTAAGAGACTCTTGGGTATAGATTGATTAATCCAAAGACCAGGAAAGTCTACACCAGCAGAGATGTTGATTTTTTAGAAGAAGGAAGCAAAGACTCCTCCGAAGTCACCTGATGTAGATTTTTCACCTATTGTAAAAACAAAAGATGATGTTCCCCCAGATGATGACAATGATGATGGTGATGATTAGATAGAACCACGACCCATGGGAGCATTTTATCATATGCCCAAGTTGTATACTAACATGATACGAGATGTAAAATTTGATGATCCACCAGATGCATCCACCATTGGACCAAGGACTCATAATAAAGCACGAGAAGAAGTAAACTTTGATTTGATGAGTAGAGTTATTGAATTTGATGAGCTGTATACAATCCAAGAAGTCCTTCAGTCAAAATATTGGAAAGATGCCATGGATGCTGAATATAACTCAGTGATAAAAAAAACTTGGCAGCTTATCGATCTTCCACAAGGGAAGAAACCCATTGGTTGCAGATGGATATTCAAAATAAAGTACAAAGCAGATGGGACCATAGAAAAATATAAATCAAGACTAACAACAAAGAGGTACACACAAAAAGAAGGCATTGATTATGAGGAGACATTTACTCTCACAACTAAGATCAAAACAATCAGGATGATCTTTTCTCTAGCCACATAGTTTGGTTGGAAATTCCATTAGATGGACGTAAAAAGTGCCTTTCTGAATGTATAATTACAAGAAGTAGTCTACATGACACAACCTGAGGGATATGTTGTACCCGGTCAAGAAGCAAAGGTATGCAGATGTAGGAAATCTCTGTATGGCCTTAAAAAGGCACCCCAGGATTGGTACATCAAAATTGATGAACATCTCATACAACATGGATTTTTCAGAAATCCATACGATCCCAATCTCTACCTCAAAAATCAAGGGGGGAGATTGTTATTGTTGATGTCTATGTCGATGATCTAGTCATCATTGGAAATTTAGTGAGGATGACTAATGCAACAAAGAAATATCTTAACCAATAGTTTGACATGACAGATCTCGGGCTGATGCACTATTGTCTTGGATTGGAAGTGTGGCAAAAGGAAAATCACATATTTGTTTCTTAGTTGAAATATACCAAGACAACGCTCGAGAAATTTAGGATGATGGATTGCACACCTATTGCAACACCTATGGAGACGAGACTGCAGTTATCTTGATCATATCCATCTCTTGCGGTAAATGCCAGTCTCTATCAGTAGTTGATTGGGAGTCTCATTTACCTCACAAACACTAGACCAGATATCAGCTTTGTAGTGAGCTATCTATCTAGATTCATGCAAGAACCGAAAGTTTTTCATTGGAAGGCATCAAGGCAGATCTTGAGATATCTCAAGGGAACAATTGATCTTGGTCTAGAATACAAGAAGAATGATAATTTATTCTTGTCTGGCTATTCAAATTCAGATCATGCAGGAAAATTTGATGACAAAAAATCCACTTCAGGATTTGTTTTCTTTATGGGGTATGGACCTATATCACGGGGAATCAAGAAACAACACTTTCTTTCTCACTCTTCTACAGAAGTTGAGTATTGTGTTGTAGGTTAAGCTATCTGTGAAATGATATGGCTACATCGCATACTTGAAGGAATTGGAATACCACATGAAAAACCAACCACCTTGTATGTTGACAATGAAGGTGTTCTCAAACTTGTTCACAATCCAGTTTTTCACAAAAGAACAAAGCACATTGAGTTACATGTACATTTCATATGTGAGCATGTCTTAAAAAAATATACAACTTCATTTTTTCCCAATAGCTAAACAACGAACATATCTCTTCACAAAGTCACTTGCATATGACAAGTTCAAGTTGTTTAGAGAGTTCCTCTCCTCATCCCTTGCGGAAATGAAAAATTAAGGGGGGAATGTTAGGGTAAATAGTAATTTTGCATTATTAATTAGGTAATAGGTTATTTAGATTTATTGTTATATGGTTATGTTTTAGTAACCACATTATTCATGTATGAGTTTATTGTTGTTGTAGAGTTATAACTATATTTTGTCTGTATTATTTCATATGGGGTTTTTAGTTGCACCTGTGCAACTTCTCTTTCTGGTTATAACTGGCTGTGCAATATCTATAAATATTCCATCCTTCCATTGTAATTCTGATTTGACTGAACATTAATAAAATTATTAGGCTTTCACCCTTGTTCGATACTTTCACTTTTAACACAATTACAATAGAAATTTAATGTTTAATTCGGAAACAACTTGAGTTGATTATCTAGTTTTAAAAAATAATGTGTACAGTTAACTTCATCACAAATGTTTTACTGTGTATAATTATCTCAATATGAATGAAAAATAATAATAAAATAGCTCATGCACCATTTGTTATAGTTTATATTGTATTACAATGCATCGCTCCATGGGATGTTATGGAAACACACTTGAAAGAAACATTAAGAAGTTCGATATGTTCCCATCCATGTTCAATATCCGTTCTTATGCATTAGGCGAAGATAAAAATATAATACTTTATGAACAATAATTGTATGTCATATCAATGTTAATGTCATATGTTGCGCTAATAATTATGAAATGTCCTCTTTTCGTATAGGTTACTTCACATTCCACGATGGTAATTTACAAATTTGTGAACATTAATTATTTTCATAATACGTAATATTTTATGTTGGGCTAATAATTATGTATTTGTACTCACTGGATACAGAAAACTTCACATCCCATGGCACGTACGCATTCGAAAAGTGTCAGAGAGGACACAACCAATTCATCGGTATGTGGTTCGTTTTGTGCAAGTTATTTATTTATTTATATTATAGTAATCATAAACAATATTCTAATAATATGTTATAATTTAATATCACAGGAAGATGTTGCTCTAGGAGTTGATTGTCCTTGTTGCGCTACGTTAAATGGTCTTTCCGAGTGCGTTGGCTTAGATATCTCAGAGCCTACAACGAAGGTGAATAAATTTAAAACTTCACTTTTTTTTCTTGTTGATTATGTCTATTCAATATCGTAAGAATTATCAATTTTTTCTAAAATTGTCTGTCAAACAGCCACTCGTAGACTACAAAACTGAACATGTGAATGGTCGTATTTATTATTTCTATCAGCATGGATCATGTGTTGTTAATGGGGAGGTTAGGTTTTGGGAGCTGCATAGACTTAATCAACATCGCCAGGTTTCACACAATCTTCCCTTCGTGAAACCATGTAAGTGTGGTTGTAAGGATATGGGAAAATTGGCACCTATCTCTCATGATAGGAGTAGGGCATACATACTGAAGAGAGAGGGGGATGTAGACTATGTCTTACGGAAACAATACATCCTGCAACACAAGAGGGTTATTGATCGAGTTTGGAAAAAAGAATGCAAAAATTGATTCGAGGAGTTGATCCATGGAGGAATGAGGGAGGTGGATGCTAAAATGCGCACCTATAATTCAGAGGAGATGTGACAAGAGAGAAAGGAGAGGTGGTTTAGAGCGATAGAAAGAAAGAACAACTTAAATACCGAGAAAGAGGTAAATTTATGATTAGTATAATATAATATGTATTATGTTTGGTTGGAAATCAAAAACTTAATATTATCTCATGAACAAGAAGATAGAGAAGATGGTGGAGCAGCTAGTGGGAATGTTGAACCCCTTGCGAAGGATCCCATAAATAATTATTGGACTTTCACTGCTATATGGATAATAATTTTTATTTATTTGTGTGTATACTAATTCCTTTTAACAATGTGTGTATGATTATGAAATTCCCTTGAGTCAGATCCTACGCTGATATAGAGACTCTCTTAGTACTACAAAACAAATAAAGGTAGCAAACACTTAACACTCATGTGACAATTGTATGATCCCTTATGTTGTTGATATTTTAATCATCTTGATGAATTGATTGTTGTAGGTGGATATTTTTGGTGAGACGTTCCCTTCACATTTAGCCTCTGGTCTTGATCTTATTGGCGAGATTGCTTCACGAGATGTCTAAGAGGACAAGTTGAATATTGACAGAGATGTAACTTCCTGGCCAATCAAGGAGAGAGAGGGTGATTAGGGAAGGAACAAGGAGAGGGGCATGGATGAAAATGTTGATGAGAGGGGAGAGGGGGGATATGGATTGTTAATTTATCTAATCTTCTCATTCTCTTTTCTGTATTCCTTTCTGGTAAAATTAAGATAAAATTATTAATGCAATTGAGATTGTTGTTATTCTAGGTTTTTCCTAACAGGATCTAAGTGAAGTTAATGTCAGATGATATAGTTGTTGTGAGAGGACTTATTTGTGATAGTAGGCAGTATGCGGTGTGTCATAGCATGAGAATCCCCCCATTTACCATCAAGGTCAAAATTTTTGAGGCCATCATTCCCACTGCACCATTTCCCTACCCTACGATATTTGTAGGCACTTTGGAAGAGTGTGTCAAAGGGTTTACGATATATCTCTCAAAAGTGCACCCTGTAGAGAGATGGCTGCAGGTGTTCTAAGCTTGCAAATTTTATCTCTCTCTTTCATAGATACAATGGAAACACCTCATGTCTGTGGGTATACCTATTTTGAGGTGAGTCTCCGGTATCAAGGCCAGTTCCTTATTGATGTATCCTAAAATGATTTTCTGGGGTTTAAGGGTAAAATATGACTATAAAATGAAATTAAAACTGAGGTGATACACCAAACTTGTATGAGGTCTTTGACTGAGTACATGCACAATTGATATGGAATGAATTTTTGATGCACATGCCAACAGTTTTCTATAGAATATTAAAGGAAAACACTTGGATGTATTGAGGGAAAAGAATCACAACAACACTGTTAAGTTAAACATGCACATTAATATCATGCAGAAATTACTGAAATTTGCAATAGGGTAAGATGATTAATCAGGGAATTAACATTCACAAGATTAATGGAACATACACAAGATTGCAAATAATTGGAAAGGCATAAAATACTTCACATTCAAAGGGAAAAACTGGTAGAAAATTGCTTCAGCACTCCTGTATCTAAAATTCCTCTTTTGTGCTTTGCCAAGGCACACAATATATAGCAAAATTAATTCACCCACCCTTCCTAAAAATAGACTAAGGTTGTACTCACCCATGCATTCTATTTTTATCCTTTATTTAATAATAAATAAAGGAATAAAATAAAGCAAACTAATACAAAGAGGCATTAATAGCCTTTGATTACATCATAGTCAAACTGCAGTTGACTGTTCTATTTTTAAGAAAAGCATGGGTGAATAATTTGCTAATAATAAATCTTGCTTGATGAGAAGTCTCCTCCTAGTGCATGCAGATTTTGTCCTCTTGTTGATCTGTCCTTTTGTGAAGGCATGCAAAAATACTCCCTGTGATTGAGAAAAATTAATTACATTATTTGCAATACCTTGAAACAAAATAATTCATCCAAATATCCACTTGATGGGGACCACCTCCAAGCTTAGGTTTTGATGTTGACATTCCTTTTCTTCTAGTGGTCACATGGATAGCATACTGTAAATCATCTCCAACCCCTCCAATAGTGGGGACCATTTTTACACTTCACCATTTGATGAGTACGAGGTAACTTTGTAAGTATTAAGGTAAGTGTTCATTGATTATTGGTTTGGATGGCATACTACATAGTTTAGACCTTATACAAGGTCAATGAAGACAATGCCATTCAATCACCCTTTGATAACACATGTTATATCATAATCTACCACCTTTTGGTCTTGGTTATCATTGTGAGCATGTATACTTGTCAGCCCCCTTTTGATTTTCTTGGACATAGACCATGGTTTAAACTTTACCTTTTCGAGTGATCATCGCATAACATAATTTGGTCAACACTTTCAGAATATTAAAGCTTAGACTATAGTTAGTATGTCTAATGCAAATGATTTTGAAATAACAAGGGCTAGCCCCTTCATGACGATGACTCACCCCTTCATGTGTTTTTTCGATGGTATTTTAACTTGGGTTGAGTTTTCTTTGAAAATAAGTGATGATCGTGAGCAATTGATTTCTATACTGTTTGATCACAAATTGTCGATCTCAAACTTGTGGTTGGGGTTTATGGCTTGTATTAAATGCGGTCGGTGACATATGACCATGATAGTTTGCTTTAGTTTTTGGAGATTGATCCTTGAGCATTGATCTTCGTACCACTTTGAATTTGATTATTGATCACTGACCCTTGGTTAGAGTTAGGTTAAGCCAACTTTGAGGTTGGTGGTTAAAACAACTTCGAACCTCATAATCATTTTGTCATTTCGCATCTTGTTCATGGGAAAAGCCATAACAAAATTTTATTGACTCCATTTTCATCCTATGAAGCTTGACTTCCTTACCAGATCGATTCTCTCATCTTGGTTGCATCCACATTTTGTCATTCTACTTTGTTTGAGTTTTTTGAGGTGGTCGTTCTCTGTTGAGCTCATCTTTTGAACTCTCTTAACGGTTTTATGGCCACCATTTTGATTATTTCTAGCTCTGAGTTTTTCTGCCTCTTTATTATTTCCTTCCTAATAATCAAGCCATTTTGGAGTATGAAGTTTTACATCTTGGCTGTAATACTTCAATGCATGGATTTTGCTCTATTCGAGCTCTGTGTGATTGTTGGGTCACCATTGTGGGTTTTGAGCTCAATACTTAGGGTTTTGTTTTAAGCATTCTAGGTGGTGGCCGATGTTACCGAGCATTTCAAACCCTGGTTTCTTTGACTCGCTGTGCTTCGCCATTTTTCTTAGTAAGTGATTCCCTCAAACTTTTCCTTTCACTCTTGTATAAAAATGTCAATGAGCCTATAACTTGGAGATTTGTTTTCAATGGCCATGTGGGCTTGATTCTTTTGTACATAATTTCTTCCTGAGAGCAATATCTCTTTTATAGTTTTGTGCTCATTTCAACTCAGATGTGTGTTTGATACTTACCATTTTACAATTGAAAATGTTGACTTCGTGTTTGGGTCCTGTAATATGCTATTATGGTTTCATGAATGGACCCTAATTTGTTATTCGCCATTATAATTTATCTTTGAGCTCGAATTGGAGAAGAATTGGGTATTGAATGGTCTTACTCTAAATTTTGAGCTCATTATGAGTTGATTCTAGATCTGTCATCCTTTTGGTCTCTTTGAACTCTGCTAAAATATTTATTTACTATTTTTCTTTGCTCTTTTGATTAAGTTTCTTGTATTATGGATTTTTCTAGCCATTGCAAACTTTTTTCTTCATTCTTTCTGTTCAAACCATTAACTGGTTCTCTTAGTGGGTTGATTTTGAAATTCTTTTTGAAATACTTTCTTATTTAAATTTATCTTAAGTATACTGTAGCATAATGATACACTTTCTGTCACTCATAGGTTTGGGCTTCGATTCTTGAATACATTTAAATGTGAACTTGAAGTTATTTGAAACTTCACTTTAGCTCTTTTGTAATAAACTATATGAATGCATTGAAGTCATCTTCTATCCTCTTTGATTACTGTAACTTAGATATTTTGAGATTTGAAATCTTCTTGATAGACTTAATAGGCTTGTTTATTTGATTATGGAATTTACAATTTATTATACTTTGATACCTGTTCCTGATTTCATGAGATCTTTGTACCTTGTACATGGTGGCCTTCTGTCAAAATTTTAAATGTTTTGAATTTCTCATTCTCACTTCATTTGAAAACTGTAATTAAAAATTTTCTGAACTTTGTAATTATCTTGAAACTTTCTTTTATTAGCTGTTAAGCTATAATGAATGCTCCAAAGTACTTCAATTTGATGATGAAAGTGTAGTCCATTTTTTTCTTTTAGATACTGTCATTTCCTTTTTTGCATTTGGAACAATTTAAAAAGTCCATTTTACATGGCGAAGCCCTGTGAAAATTTTCTCAGACTTTTTCCTTTTTCTATATTAGCTATAATATTCTCTTTCCAGTTAACTTCAGCCTTTGGATCCTGACTCTTCTTATTCATTTGTAATCTGGGACATGTAATTTTATCTGCAAGTATCTCCTCTTTTATGTAATGTAACTTCTTCTATTTCTAAAATAGTTGTTGAACTTTGAGTTGCATTCTTCCTTCATTCCAGCATGTACTTGTGACTTATCTGCTTCATGTACCATAGGATAGAAGTCATTGAACTCTGCAATCTTTATCTATAGTGAGGACTGTAAGACATGATTTATTTCTTCTTGGCTACAACCTGTACCTACACACTTAAGAAAATAGTTAGAAAATATTTAGGCTTTTTGGCCTCTCTTATGTCCATGGTTTTTCTTTTCTTCTCTCTCCTTCTTTCTGAGTGAGTAAATCATGTATGTTGTTTGATCTTCAAGTAATCTATGTCTCCTATTATTAAGAGATCCATGTGCACGAATTAGGATAGTATAGGAATATGGATTAACCCTGAGCTCATAACTGATGATTTTCCTCTTTTCTTCTTTTCAGGTACAGTGCTTTCAATAGTGAAGATGGAGAGGGAACAAAGCTGAAGATGAGGATGCATCAACCGAAGGAGAAACCTCCAAGGAAATGATGGGTTCACTCATACTCCTTTATTTTCTCTTTCATGCATATGTACCTCTTATTTCAGTAGTTGTACTTTACTTTTCAGTTACATCCCACGGCTTGTGTGGGAACATTTGAAATTCCTTATGAATAAAACATTGAATTGTGAAATTGAGTTGTGTATTTCTTTCTGCATTTCTTATTTCTGATATGGATTGTATGATGAACTAAACAACCCAATAATATAATTGAATGTCTTAATCATGAAGGAAAGAACATTAAAGAATACCTGTAACATCTAGTAATGAACTCTAATTTCTGTAATCTGCAGTCATGATTGCTGCTCCAAAACCTAACACTTCATCTATTCTGCAATTCAGTGTCTTCATCAAGACAACACAGCTGTCCTTCGGGGCTTTGTGTTCTTTTGCTGAAGATAGCATGAAATTGTAGACTATGTGATCTGTTATGTTTTGTAACAACACACATAGCTACAAATTTCATGTAATCATTAATTAATTCAATAGTAACAATATTGTCTGAAATAACCTCCCCTAGCTTAGGTATACTTCACCAATGCTATCCATCGTAACAAAGTTTTGAGTTGCCCATTTTTGCACAAGTGCAAAATTGTCAACATTTCTGGTGATCCTGCAGGGAAAGCTACCTGCTAGCTTGTAAACCAGTGCCTTGCTCTTGTCCATTGGGCATGGATTCTAAAGCATGTAACCAAAATCTACCTTTCTGAAGGTCCAACCCTTCAAAAATGAACTAAAACTGGGAAAATATCTGGTAAACCAGATCACGTGCATGAATGCACTTATTGAATTGAAAAACATTGCAATGTGTAGGAACTGCACTTATTGAAGGGAAATCCTACTCTAAACAAACACTGTAGGATTTTCAATAACAGTGTTTGAGAAACATACCATTCACAGGAATGGGAAGTTCCTCTCCATTCAGCCTTGAAAGCTAAAAAGTATTGTGCTCTTTGCAAGCTGAAATTATGTAAGGACCACTCGAGTTTGTATAGAACTTTGTGTCTTCTTGGCTTTGCACGATCAACATCCCATTTTAACACAATATCTCCTTCATTGAAGATTCTGAATTTGGATTTCTTATCAAAAGTCTTCTTCATCTATTTCTGATTCTTTTCCATGTTTACATGAGCTTGATCTCTTAGCTCTTGTAATTCCATTAATTCTGCATAACAAACCTGCAATGGTTCATTCTCAAGTAGCTCCATTTGATGCAACAAATCTAATGCGGGTAACTCAACTAAAATAGGCATTCTTGCTTCTCTTCTGTAAACAAGCTTGTATGGTGAATTGCCAACTGATCTTTTAGGAGTCACTCTATCAGCCCAAAGTGTTGAATTCAACATTAGATGCCAAGCTCTCTGGTTATCTTTGAGTGTTCTTCTGATGATCCTTAAAATATTCTTGTTAGTACTTTCAGCTAACCCATTACCTTGTGGGTAATAATTAGATGAATGAACTTAAGATAAATTCCATGGTTAACAGCCCAATTTGTTACCTTTGCACCAAGAAATGCTAAAGCATTATCTGATATGATAGTTGCTGGAACACCAAATCTGTAAACTATACCTTCATAAAAGGATAGTATCAAAGTTTCATTAGCATCTTTCAAGGCTATTGCTTTAGTCTAATGTGTAAAGTAATCTGTAGCAGTCAAAATCCACTTGTGTCCTTGTGATGAAGGAGGGTTTATCATGCCAATAAATTCAAAGCCCCACTGCATAAAAGGTTGATCAACTGAAATAGGTTGTAAGGGCAGCGAAGCTAAATGTTCTTTTCCAACAAAGAAAGCACATTTCTTACACTTTCTAATCCATTCAAAACAATCCTTGAATATGTTGGGCCAATAGTAACCAGATTTCATAATTTTTAAGGTTGTGGTACATGCTGAAAAATGACCTCCTACAGGTCCTTCATGGAATTCTGATAATAATTGCTGAATTTTATCATAGTCAACACATCGCAACAAGATTCCATTTATATCCTTTTTGAATAACACACCATCAATAAAAACATAGGGTACAACTTGTAATCTGAAATACCTTCATTTATTCTTGTCCATACCTTCCAGATAGGTGCCATGCTGTAGATAGTTAACTAAATCAGTCATCCATCTTGATTCTTGAACTTCTTGAGCAAGTTCAGGTTGCTGATTTTCTGGCTGAACCATGATGTCTGATTGCTGATACGTAATTTCAGCATGTTGTTTTGAATCTTCTGGTTCTATAGCTTGCTATTTTTCCATATCAACAATTAGGTGTTCACACAAACCTTTACCTCAAACTGTCTTTGCAACATGAATATCAACATCATATTCCATGACCTTCGTTATCCAGCCTGCTCTTTTCTCATTCAATTCTTTATTTAACAAGAAAGCTTTCACACTTGGATGAGAAACAAGAACATGAATTTTGTTGTTTGAAAGCATGTACTTAAAATTATTTAGTCCTCTGACTACTGAAAGTACTTGTTTTTCAAGAAATGTGTACCTTGTTTCATAATCATGCAAGCTCTGTCCAAAGAAAGCAATTGGTTGCTCAACATTTTCATCATTAACCTGAGTTAATATGGTTGATATTGTTTCAACTCCTGCAAGTGCATACATTGTAAAATCTTTATCAAAATTTGGATTTGCAAGAGTAGGAGCTTGAGAGATGGCTGCCTTAATTGCTTCAAACCCTTCTCTCCCTTCACTGGTCCAAGAGAAAGTTTTCTCTTTCTTTAACATAGTTGTCAATGGTTTCACCAATGTTGCAAAATCTGGAACAAATCTTCTAACAAAGTTGATTTTTCCAAGAAAACTCTGTAATGCCTTCTTATGATGAGGTAATGATAGCTGTGATATAGCTTCAATTCTGAAAGGGTCAATTGCTAAACCTTGTTTAGAAACAATATGACCAAGCAATTTACCTTGATGTACTGAAAAGATAGACTTTAGCAGATTCAAAGATATTCCAAACTGTCTGCATAACTGAAAAGTCTGCCTTAGATGTATTAGATGTTCTTCTGAATTTTTTGAGAATACAGTAACATCATCTAAATAAACAAGGATGCATTTATTTAACAAGCTATGAAAATCCATGTCCATTGCACGTTGAAATGTTGCACCAGCATTTGAAAGGCCAAAAGGCATTCTTTTGTAAGCATAAGTACCCCACTTGGTGGTGAAAGTTGTTTTGTACCTATCTTCTTCTTAGACTAAAATATGATTGTATCCACTATAACCATCTAGAAGAGATAGTCTATCTGAACCAGAAACTGTTCTCAAAATCTGATCCATATTTGGAAGTGGGTAGTGATCTTTTAATGAAGCTTTATTAAGATCTCTAAAATCCACACATAATCTGATTTCTCCATTCTTCTTCCTAACAGGAACAAGATTGGCTACCCAACTTGAATGCTTAACTGGAAAGATAATACCTGATTTGATCAACTTAGATAACTCTTTCCTCATTAGAGGCTCTATTTTGGGATTTACAAGCCTCTGTTTTTGCCTAACTGGCTTGGAATTTGGCTGTAATTCAATAGTGTGTTGTGCTAAACTGGGATCAAACCCTTTCAGGTCTTGGTATTTCCAAGTGAAAACATCTTTAAATTCCTTGCAAAGATTAATAAAAGAATGTTTTTCAGCTAAAGAACATACCTTTCCGAGAAACAAATTTTTACCTTCATCAACTGAGATCTCCTCATAATTATCAACATTTGTTGACATCTTAGTCTTGACCTTCCTTAACTGATCGTCAGTGCTGAAGATGTCTTCTAATGTGACCAGACCTTGAGGTAGTTTATTTGTCTTTAATTGAACAATATAGTCACCATATAAGTGCTATAATTTATCTTGATTTACTGCAGAAAATTCAGCTTCTTGCTGCAAAAACCTACAAATTTGATCATCACTTTCAAAAACCTACCAATTCAAGTAATTATCAGGTATCGAAGGCCTGACAACCACCTTTATATGAGGCTAAATATCGTTGTTTTTAATTTGTTCCAGCATTTCAAAACTAGCACCAATTGCTGCAAGTCTATCTGCATGCTTATTTTCTGTTCTAGGAATGGACTTGATGTTAATAGCTTCGAAATATTCCATTAAGTCTTAAACTCTATGTCTATAAGACTTCATTAATGGATTATTACAAACATTAAAATTTCTTACTTGATTGATAACCAACTCAGAATCACCAAAGATATGTAGCATGCTAATACCTCTCTTTCTGGCCCAAAGTAAGCCATGAATTAATGCTTCGTATTCAGCTACGTTACAAGTGCATGAAAATTAGAGACTCAAAGTTGAGAAATACCTTTCATTTGTTGGGGAAGTGAGCATCAAACCTGCTCCTTGTCCTTTCTTGTTCTTAGCTCCATCAAAATGAAGCTTCCAAATCCCTTCTATTGCATTTTCTATTTTGGACAGCAAGGGAATTGGTGTGTTTTCTTCATGCAAACAATACACACCAAACAAATGTTCTTCAACTTCTTTAAAAGGATCATGAGCATGTTCTTCATGTGTCTTTTCATCCATAAACAGGTTAGAAACACCATCCAATGCTGAAATATGAGTTGTATTATCAAAATCAGACTGGTCTAAGGCTGCATAATTAGCTAATGCATTAGAAGCATGAGGCTCAATGTGAAATCTGGCCAACGGTTCTGAATTGATAGTAACCTTTGGTCCCATAACATGTAGTGAAAAACAAGAAAGACCAATCTGAAGAGAGATAACCTCCTATTTTTGTTGTGAAATCTCTTGATAAACATATAGCAAAGTAAGGAGGTAAATCTACAACAGTAATATCTTGCAAAATGGAAACATTTGGGCAAGCATGCAATGTTACCTCTAGATTTCTGATGACACCAACTGTATTAGTTGTAGTTCCATCAAGCTGTAAAACACTCTTTTCTGTAGGTTCATACTACAGACCTAATTTTTCTGTAATTACTTTTGGCATAACTGTGCTACTTGCACCGTTGTCCACCATACAGTTATGAACAAGATGTTCTCCAATAATCAGTGATAGATAAAATGGTGGTGGCTTCTTGATGTCATGAGCATTTAAGACTTTCTGAACCATCCATTTAACCTCTTTGATGCGGTCTTGTTCCATTGTTCCAAGGACCATGTCTATTTTCTGGACTTCCTTTTCTGTTATTTTAGAAGAAATCTGCAACTTAGCAAGTTCATGAGAAAGTAAATCTTGTTGTCCTAGAATACTTAGAGCATCCCACATTGAGATGTTAACATTATGATTTTTCATTACATCAACAATGTTCAAAGAAGTAAAGAGTTTTAGAGACAAATTCTACTGTTTTAGCATAGGCTTTGGCGAAAACTGATTCTGCTTCAGCTGCTTTTGATAACTGAGGTATAAATAACCTTCTTGGATAAGGTTGTAGCTATTTTTGCTGCTCTTTACCAGCTATAACACCTGCTATTTTTTTAGGAACAACAACACTGTTAGCTAGTTTTGGGCCTATAGTTGTTGTTTTATCAGTGACAGTGGGCAAAACAGGCCTATTTTGTTTTTTTTACTTTCTACAACTTTTTCCTGAGCCCTAGTAGTAACTGCAATGAAATCATCCTCACTAAAACTGACTAAGTTCTGTTCAGGTGCCTTCTGAACCTGAGTATCTTGCTACCCACCCTCCATTTGAGGCATGAACAATGTCTCAGATTGAGGTTGTGCAACAAGACTTATGTTCAGAAAATCATTTGGGCAACTTGCAGCTGAATGAGGTTGATTACAAGGTTGACACCACTCTTCTGTAGCCATATTAACTGGAACTAAAGCGTTAGATGAACTAGGAGCCTTTGGGTCAAACTACCTTTGCTGATAAGGATGCCTATAATTTTGATTCTACTGGTAAGGCTGCCTATTTTGCTGATAAGGAGCCTGATAAGGTCTGTTAGGTAATGCAAGCCTATTCTTGATTGAAGTCAGCTTGTTCCCCATAGTCTGTAAAGCTTTAAAAACATCATCTGATGGGGGTGCAACAACGGGTTCTATAATTGTGATAGGCTGTGGGATAGGAGCTAAATCTTCCAAAAAGGCATTGAAGGCCTTGGAGCTAACTTTTCTGGCTTGAATAAGGTATTTTCAGCTTTTATGGCAATATCATAAGCTGCTGGGAGAGTCTCTCCTCCCATAGACTGAATCATAGTTGAAATATCACTGTTTAATGCTCTAAGATAATAAAGAAAAGCATGGTCAGCTTGAGGCTTGACACTTGTTGGAATTCTTTCCCAAGTTCTGGAAAAACGGATGTTGAAACTAGACATAAATTCATTAGGATATATTTTAATGGTAGACAGCTGTTCTATGAGAGATAAATGATCTGAATTATCTTGAAATTGTTTTAGCAATTTACCACCTAAATCATCCCAAGTTCTTATGCATCCAATCTCTATATTTCTATACCATTGCAAGGCTTTTCCTTTAAGGGATGTAGCTAAAAGTCTCAAAGCTACATCTTCATGAGTGATATTATGAACTACACATAAGGCTGCAACATCTTTAATGTGCTCTGTAGGTGTAACCTGATTTTCACCAGTGAATGATGGCAAACTTTTCATGGCAGCATTAGGGATGTCATGATAAACTGGGATCACTAATGGGCTGCCATTAGTAAAGGTCACAAAATTCCTAGGTGGTTGAATAACCATTTGAAAAACTGGGATCTGAATAGAGAAATTGATACGTGGTGAAGGAATATTAGGAGGAGGGTTATCAAAACCAGGCCTATTATAAGGTAAAGTATTACCAACTCTTCTCCTTCTTGCAAAATTCAAAGGTAAAGAAATAAAATCAGAAGGAATTCCTCTTACCGATGATCTTGTAGTTACTTTAGGCATGGAACATGCTGCAATACTGGTCTGAAATCAGCCCTTGCGAGTCACCAAATAGATCTTTAAATCTTTAGAATAAATTTTTGCAGCTTGCTATCCTGAAACTAACTTTTATCTGCAGTAAATATGTTGTAGATCAACTGTGAATGTCTGTAACTTACATGTAGATATGATTCATTGTCCCACCAAGCATGCCGAAAACTGTTATCTCTCGAAAGTGCACCCTTTAGAGAGATGGTTGCAGGTGTTCTAAGCTTGCAAATTTTATCTCTCTCTTTCGTAGATACAATAGAAACACCTCAGGTCTGTGGGTATACCTATTTTGAGGTGAGTCTCTGGTATCAAGGCCGGTTCCTTATTGATGTATCCTAAATTGATTTTCTAGGGTTTAGGGGTAAAAGATGACTGTAAAAAATGAAATTAAACTGAGGTGATACACCAAATGTGTATGAGGTCTTTGACTGAGTACATGCACAATTGATATGGAATGAATTTATGATGCACAGGCCAACATTTTTCTGAAGATAATTAAGGGTAAACACTTTGATGTATTAAGGGATAAAATCACAATAGTACTGCTAAGTTACACATACACATTAATATCATGCAGAAATTACTGAATTTGCAACAGGGTAAGATGATTAATCAGGGAATTCAACATTCACAAGATTAATGGAACATACACAAGACTATAAATAATTAGGAAAGGCAGAAAATACTTCACATTCAAAGGGAAAAACTGGCAGAAATTGCTTCAGCACTCCTGTATCTAAAAGTCCTTTTATGCTTTGCCAAGGCACACAATATATAGCAAAATTAATTCACCCACCCTTCCTAAAAATAGACTAAGGTTGTACTCGCCCATGCATTCTATTTTTATCCTTTATTTAATAATAAATAAAGGAATAAAATAAAACAAACTAATACAAAGAGGCATTAATAGCCTTTGATTACATCACAGTCAAACTACAGTTGACTGTTCTATTTTTAAGAAAAGCATGGGTGAATAATTTGCTAATAATAAATCTTGCTTGATGAGAAAGTCTCCTCCTAGTGCATGCAGATTCTAACCTCTTGTTGATTTGTCCTCTTGTGAAGGCATGTAAAAATACTCCCTGTGAGTGAGCAAAATTAATTACATTATTTGCAATACCTTACAAAAATATTTCATCCAAATATCCACTTGATGGGGACCACCTCCAAGCTTAGGTTCTGATGTTGACATTCCTTGTCTTCTAGTGGTCACATGGATAGCATACTGTAAATAATCTCCAACCCCTCCAATAGTGGGGACCACTTTTGCACTTCACCATTTGATGAGTACAAGGTAAATTTGTAAGTATTAAGGTAAGTGTTCTTTGATTATTGGTTTGGATGGCATATTACATAGTTTAGACCTTATACAAGGTCAATGCAAACAATGCCATTCAACCACCCTTTGATAACACATGCTATATCATAATCTGCCACCTTTTGGTCTTGGTTATCATTGTAAGCATGTATAGTTTTTGACCCCCTTTTTATTTTCTTGGACATAGACCATGGTTTAAACCTTACCTTTTCGAGTGATCATCGCATAACATGATTTTGTCGGCACTTTGAGAATATTCAAACTTGGACTATAGTTAGTATGTCCAATGAAAATAATTTTGAAATAACAAGGGCTGGCCCCTTCCTGACGATGACTCACCCCTCCATGCATTTTTTCGGTGGTATTTTAACTTGGGTTGAGTTTGCTTTGAAAATAAGTGATGATCGTGAGACTTTGATTTCTGTATTGTTTGATCACAAACCATCAATCTCAAACTTGTGGTTAGGGTTTATGGCTTGCATTGAATGTGGTCAGTGACATTTGACCATGATAGTTTGCTTTGGTTTCTGGAGATCAATCCCTGAGCATTGATCTTCGTACTTGTTGAATGTTGATCATTGGTCATTGACTCTTGGTTAGGGTTAGGTTAAGCCAAGTTCAAGTGTGTGAGTAAAAAAAATTCAAACCTCATTTCATTTTGTCATTTCACATCTTATACGTGGGAAAATCCCTAGAAAAATTTTATTGACTCCATTTTCATCCTATGAAGCTTGACTTCCTTACCAGATAAATTCTCTTAGCTTGGTTGCATTCACATTTTGTGGTTTTTCTTTGTTTGAGTTTTTTGAGGAGGTGGTCGTTATCTGTTGAGCTCATCTTTTGAACTCTCTTAACAATTTTATGGCCACCATTTTGATTATTTCGAGCTCTGAGTTGTTCTACCTCTGTATTATTTCTCTTCCTCATAATCGAGCCATTTTGGAGTATGAAGTTTTACGTCTTGTTGTAATACTTCAATGTATGGATTTTTCTCTATTTGAGCTCTGTGCGATTATTGGGTCACCCTTGTGGGTTTCGAGCTTAAGACTAAGGGTTTTTTTTGAAGCTTTTTGGGTGGTGGTTGAGATTACTAAGCATTTCAAACCCTATTTTCTTTGATTCGCTACGCTTCGCCACTTTTCTGAGTAAGTGATTCCCTCAAAATTTTCCTTTCACTGTTGTATGAAAATGTCAATGAGCCTATAACTTGGAGCTTTTTTTTCAATGGCCATGTGGGCTTGATTCTTCTGTACATAATTTCTTTCTGAGTGTTTGATATTCGCCATTTTACAACTGAAAATGTTGACTTCGTGTTTGGGTCCTATAATATGCTGTTATGGTTTCATGAATGGATCCTATTTGTGCACTTATAATTATCTAAATTGAGAAAGAATTGGGTATTGAGGTCTTGCTCTGAAATTTTGAGCTCATTATGAGTTTATTCCAGATCTGTTGCCTTCTTACTCAAAATCGAAAAATAAAAGATTTTCTATTTTTCTTTGCTCTTTTGATTAAGTTTCTTGTACTTATGGGATTTCCCTCCATTTGAAATTTTGGTATATTCTTCTATTCTGATTCATATTCGGAAACTGGTTCTCCTACTACATTATTATGGTTCTGTTTAACCGTAAATATTGCATTTAAAATTTGGCTCTGAAGTATACTGTAGCATAATGTACACTTTCATCAGTCCCAGGTTTGGGCTCGAGGTCTTGAATCATTATGTAAACTTGAATTTGTTTGGTTTCTCTTGTAGCTCTTTTTGTCATAAACATTTATGTTGGCATTGATTTCATCTTCTATGATCTTTGATTACTGTAACTTAGATCTTTTGAGATTTGACATCTTCTTGATAGACAAATAGGCTTGTTTATTTGATTCTGGAAATTATAGTATTAGTACTTTGACTATTCCTAATTTCATGAGATATCTTTGTACCTTGTATGTGGCCTTCTAGAAGTTTAAACAGTTTCTCATTCTTTCTTCATTTGAAAAATACAATTAAAAATGGCTGAACTTTGTAAGATTATCTTGAAAATTCATTTTCATCTTCTATCCTATTTGATTATTGTAACTTAGATCTTTTGAGATTTGACATTTTCTTGATAGACAAATAGGCTAGTTTATTTGATTATGGAAGTTACAGTATTAGTACTTTGACTGTTCCTAATTTTGTGAGATATTTGTACCTTATATGTGGCCTTATAGAAGTTGTAAACAGTTTCTCATTCTTGCTTCATTTGAAAACTACAATTAAAAATGGTTGAAATTTGTAAGATTGTCTTGAAACTTCATTTTCATCTTCTATCCTCTTTGATTACTATAATTTAGATATTTTGAGATTTGAAATCTTCTTGATAGACAAATAGGCTTGTTTATTTGATTCTGGAAATTACAGTATTAGTACTTTGACTTTTCCTAATTTCATGAGATCTTTGTACCTTGTATGTGGCCTTCTAGAAGTTGTAAACAGTTTCTCATTCTTGCTTCATTTGAAAAATGCAATTAAAAATGGCTGAAATTTGTAAGATTATCTTGAAACTTCATTTTATTCAGCTATTAAGATATAATGACTACTCCAAAATACTTCAATTTGATGACTAAAAGTGTAGTCCATTTCTTTTCTTCTTAGATACTGCATTTCATTTTTATACATGATGGAAAATTTAAAAAGTCCATTTTACATGGCGAAGCCCTATCAAAATTTTCTCATACTTCTTCCTTTTTCTACATTAGCTATAATCTTCTCTTTCCAGTTAACTTCAGCCTTTAAATCCTGACTCTTCTTCTTCATTTGTAATCTGGGACATGTACTTTTATCTACAAGTCTCTCCTCTTTTCTGTAATGCAACTTCTTCTATTTCTAAAATAGCTGCTGAACTTTGAGTTGCATTCTTCCTTCATACCAGTATGTACTTGTCACTTATCTGCTTCATGTACCATAGGATAGAAGTCATTGAACTCTGCAATCTTTATTTATAGTGAGGACTATAAGACATGATTTATTTCTTCTTGGCTGTAACCTGTACCTGCACACTTGAGAAAATAGTTAGAAAATATTTAGGCTTTTTGGCCTCTCTTATGTCCATGGTTTTTCTTTTCTTCTCTCTCCTTCTTTCTGAGTGAGTAAATCATGTATGTTTTTTGGTCTTCAAGTAATATATGTCTCATGTTATTAAGAGATCCATGTGCATGAATTAGGATAGTATAGGAATATGGATTAACCCTGAGCTCGTAACTGATGATTTTCCTCTTTTCTTCTTTTCAGGTACAGTGCTTTCAGCAGTGAAGATGGAGAGGGAACAAAGTTGAAGATGAGGATCTATCAACCGAAGGAGAAACCTCCAAGGCAATGATGGGTTCACTCATACTCCTTTATTTTCTCTTTCATGCATATGTACCTCTTATTTTAGTAGTTGTACTTTACTTTTCAGTTACATCCCACAATTTGTGTGGGAACATTTGAAATTCCTTATGAATAAAACATTGATTTGTGAAATTGAGTTGTGTATTTCTTTCTGCATTTCTGCTTTCTGATATGGATTGTATGATGAACTAAGTAGCCCAATAATATAATTGAATGTCTTAATCATGAAGGAAAGAATATTAAAGAATACTTGTAACATCTAGTAATGAACTCTGATTTATGTAATCTGCAGTCATGATTTCTGCTCCAAAACCTAACACTTCATCTATTCTGCAATTCGGTGTCTTCATCAAGACAACACAGCCGTCCTTCGGGGATTTGTCTTCTTTTGCTGAATATAGCATGAAATCTGTAGACTATGTGATTTGTTATATTTTCTAACAGCACACATAGCTGCAGATTTCATGTAATCATTAATTAATTCAACAGTAACAATATTTTCTGAAACAATCTCCCCTAGCTTAGGTATACTTCACCAATTCTATCCATTGTAACGAAGTTTTGAGTTTCCCATTTTTGTACAAGTGCAAAAATTGTCAGCAGTTTGTGGTTTATATTAATTAATGAAATGTTTTGTGGTTACAGATTAGAATTTATGGAATAATGTTTATGGTCTATAGGTTATGGGTTATATAGAGTTATCCATTTACACTCTGTTTATAGTACATTAGATGGTTTTTTTTTCTTGTTATGTGACATTCCATTTATTGTATATAGGATGATGTTATCACTATGTATCTGGTTAATGTATTAATGTGACTATGGATTATGGACTATAGTTTATGGTTTATGGTTACATAGTTGTGTTCTTCTTCCATGTATGTGTACTTATGTTTTACGCGCTTACTAAACTTTCATATATATTTCATCTATCAAAATATTTTTTTAATTATAAGTTAATTGCCTTATTTTATTTGTAACTATGTTTGAATGATAAAAAATATAAATTAGTTGTTTAAATGTAGGTGTAATTAGATGTCAAGAAAAAAACAGGATGGAAAGCGCAAGGCTTCACAAGTGGAGGAACTGAAATATTATGAAACATTTGAGAGTGTCATTTATATGTTTGGAAAGAATGAAAAGAGGCCTAGACATGAAGATGTGGGTGTTGGAAAATAAGATGAGACTTCCCCACCATTGTGTATGGAATTAGAAATGAAACTTGTAACGAAGAAGGAAAAGTTTTATAAAAGTGAGTGTGAAAGAATTACATTGGAAAATTTATATTTGTTGCAAAAAAGGAATTATTGGACCAAGTAGGAGATGTTTCCTCAAGGTAGATGAAGTTGGATATTGAGGTTGAATAGGTGGAACTAGAAATTAAGAATTGGGAGAAAACACGTGAATTGAACAAAAAAGTGTTCAAAAATCAAGTAGTAAGCTTTAATTATGTTCTTAAAATCTACAAACGTCACAAGAAAGTATGGAAGAAGATGTACATGGAGGACAAGGCATTAACTATTGAAAATGTACTAGTCACTCCCACCAAAGTCACAATCGGTAAATGAATATATAACTTTATAATAAAATGACATTGTTCATGCAACCTTTTACATCAAAAGATGCTTGTTAAACATATATTAAACTTACTTATATATTTCCTTGATTTTTGAACAAATTTCACTATATTATTGTTCAACTAATTAGATTAAAACCTTGGAGTTGGTATACGTAGTATATTTTAGTTTTTAAAAGAGTAAATAATATTACCGATCATTTTAGGTGTCATATATTGTGAGTATTGTAAAAACTTATATTAATTGTTTGTTAATAAAATCATAACACCCGCAATATACTTAAACAAATTTTAGTGTGTTATTATTTAACTAATTAAATTACAACCTTGGAGTTTGTATGCGTAGTATATTTTAGTTTTTATAAAAGTAAATAATAATTAAACAATAATAACATAATAAAATATTAGAATGTGTGAAAATCAAGTGGCAAGATTTAAATAATAATAAGATTTAGAATGTGCGAGTATTGTAAAAAATTCTATTTAATTTTTGTTTAGAAAATCATAACACCCATAAAATACTTGAACAAATGTTACATCATTACAAAAAGGTGAAAATACATCGTGGTTTGCACCTTGTCGAAAATCGCATTGCGTTTTTCAAAGTGTTGAAAAACACACTTTGTTTTTTCCGCACTTAAAGAACACAATGCTTGTCCACATGATAATTACTTATATAGATTAAATCATTACAAAAATATGGAAAATAATTGTGGTTTGCACCTTATCGAAAACCACGTTGCATTTTTCAAAGGGCTGAAAAAATAGTGTGTTTTTCAACGTGCTGAAAATCACATTGTGTTTTTCCGCACTTTGAATAACCTAATGCTTCTTCATGTGATAATTATTTAATATGGATTACATCATTTCAAAAAGGTGAAAATACGTCATGGTTTGCACCTTTTCACAAACCACATTACGTTTTTCAAAGTGCTGAAAAACATAATGTGTTTTTCAATGTGCTGAAAAACACACTTTATTTTTTCTGTACTTTTGAAGAACACAATGCTTCTCCACATGATAATTACTTAATATGGATTACATCATTACAATAATGTGGAAAAACATCATGGTTTACACCTTGTCAAAAACTGCATTGTGTTTTTTCAAAGTGCTGAAAAACATAGTGTGTTTTTCAACGTACTGAAAAACACAATTTGTTTTTTTCACACTTTTGAAGAACACAATGCTTCTCGACATGAAAATTACTTAATATTGATTACATCATTACAAAATTGTGGAAAAACCTCATGGTTTACACCTTGTCAAAGACCACAATGTGTTTTTCAAAGTGTTGAAAAAAATAATGTGTTTTTCAACGTGCTTAAAAACACAATGTGTTTTTCAACGCATTGAAAAACACTTTATTTTTCTATAATTTGAAGAAAACAATTCTTATCCACATGATAATTACTTAATATATATTATATCATTATAATAAGGTGGAAAAACATCATGGTTTGCATCTTGTTGAAAACCACATTGCGTCTTTCAAAGTGCTAAAAAACATAGTGTGTTTTTCAACGTGCTAAAAAACACACTTTATTTTTTCGACGATATGAAAAGCACACAAGTTTTTTACATGATAATTACTTAATATTGATTACATCATTACAATAAGGTAAAAAAACATCATCATTTGCACTTTGTCGAAAACCACATTATGTTTTTCAAAGCACTGAAAAAACACAGCGTGTTTTTCAACGTGATGAAATGCAAAGTATACATTTTCTACACATGTTGAATACTTAATATTGATAACATCAGTCCAAAAGCATCGTGGTATGCACCTTGTTGAAAAACACATTGCGTTTGTCAAAGTGCTGAAAAACACAATGTGTTTTTCAACGTGTTGAAAAAAATGTGTTTTTCAACAAGTTGCAAAGAAGACAAGTTATTCATGATATAATTACTTAATATGGATTACATCATTACAATAAGGTGGAAAAGCATTGTGGTTTGCACCTTGTCAAAAAATACATTACGTTTTTCAAAGTACTGAAAAACACAGTGTGTTTTTCAACGTGTTGAAAAACACAATGTGTTTCAACAAGGTGAAAAGCACACAAGTTATCCACATGATACATACTTAATATTGATAACATCAGTGTAAAAAGATGGAAAATAAGCATGGTTTTCCCTTTGTGAAAAACCATATTACGTTTTTCAAAGTGCTGAAAAACACAGTGTGTTTTTCATTGTGCCAAAAAACACACTTTCTTTTTTCGATGAGATGAAAAGTACAAAAATTTTCCACATGATGATTACTTAATATGGATTACATCATTATACTAAGTTTGAAAAACATCGTGGTTTGCACCTTGTTGAAAACTGCATTGTGTATTTCAAAGTGCTAAAAAACACACTTTGTTTTTTCAACAAAATGAAAAACACACAAGTTTTCCACATGATAATTACTTAATATTTATTACATCATTACAATAAGGTGGAAAAAAATCATGGTTTTCACTTTTTCGAAAACCACATTACGTTTTTCAAAGTGCTGAAAAACACACTTTATTTTTTCTATGAGATGATAAGCACACAAGTTTTCTACATGATAATTACTTAATATGGAATACATCATTACAATAAGGAGGAAAAACATCGTGGTTTGCAGCTTGTTGAAAACCGCATTGTGTCTTTCAAAATACTGAAAAACACAATGTGTTTTTCAACGTGCTGAAAAATAGACTTAATTTTTTTGACGAGATGAAAAGCACACAATTTTTCCACATGATAATTACTTAATATTGATTAAATAATTACAATAATGTGGAAAAACATCATCATTTTTACCTTGTCAAAAACCACATTGCATTTTTAAAAGCGGTGAAAAACACAACGTGTTTTTCAAAGTATTGGAAAACACATTGTGTTTTTCAGCACTTTGAAAAATGTAATGCTTCTCCACATGATAATTACTTAATGTGGATTACATCACTACAATAAGGTGGAAAATCATCGTGGTTTACACCTTGTTCAAAACCGCACTGGGTCTTTCAAAGTGCTGAAAAAAATAGTGTGTTTTTCAATGTGTTGAAAAACACACTTTAATTTGGAAAATCATCGTGGTTTACACCTTGTTCAAAACCGCACTGGGTCTTTCAAAGTGTTGAAAAAAATATTGCGTTTTTCAATGTGTTGAAAAACACACTTTAATTTTCAGCACTTTGAAAAATGCAATTCTTCTTTGTATGATAATTACTTAATGTGGATTACATCATTACATCATAATTACATCATATTTCTATGTGTTAAATTATTTTATACTATCCATATATTACAAGAGTGGTCTTATGTTGACTAACACCAACAAACACATAATTTAAATACTCTCAAAATCATCAAAAATAGGCTTGGTCTATATTCCATATACATTAATTTCAAATATACATAATCTACAATCTCATATACATGAATTTTAAATGTTTACAATTCTAAAATAGGCCTGTTATACATTCCATACATTTACTTTCCACAGCTCAACCTGCTCTTTCGTAAGATACATCTCTCTGCATATCCATTGCATCTACAAGACAATACATTAAATATTAAACAAAATATCCATGGCTTTGTACCTTACATACAATAAAGGAATGTATTGAAATTAAGGACATTCAATACTTACTTTGCATAGAAACTAAATTGTTGAAAGAAAAGTGACGACGCGAATATGTTTCATTTTCATTCGAACCAATTGTAAAATAAATGATCAATATGTTAGTCTTCTCCTCAACAATTAAAGTTTCTTGCAAAGTCACATTCACACCAATAATTCAATGTTTTACTTGTAGGTTCCCCTTGTTGGGTTTCTCTCCTCTTTGCATGATTGCCATCAGGAAATTGGAAGCATGCATACCCTTCAGTGGGGTAAGTGCACAAAGATGTGGGACAAAAAGGGGGTACAGAAAGGGACACCTTTTTCTTGAAATCAGAAAAACCTAAACTTCATCGAATAATTCAGCATGCCTATGCTCAAAATTTGACAAACTGATAAGAATAAGTACCGTAGATCTCAGAATATTTTTTCTAAACTACTATTTTTTTTTTAAATGGTTGATATTAAGAGGGTCAAATGTGGTGCGCACATAAAGTCTGTCTATTTTTGTGTCAAAAAGATAAGAACCTATTGTGTTTGCGCCCCCCCCCCCCCCCCCCCCCCCCTCGCCCCCCATTTTTTTAGTTCTATATATATATTTTCAAATCCCTTTGATAAATAGTTAGCTAAGACCATGTACGAGGTTCCATTAATTTTTCATAATTTTGGGATCAATGTATAATTTTTTATTAATTTTCAAAGTGCACGCATTTGGAAAATGAAATATTTGTGTGTTCACCCCTTAACTTTGAGAAAAAAGTCATTTTTTAGTGTGTGTACAATGGAGTTTAGAAAAAACCACTTTTTTTTAATTTGGATGAAAAAATCGTAAATTGTGCACCAAAATGTATGTATAGGTTTTTACAAGAAAACAAGGCACTAGTAAAAGAAAATATGGATGAAATCCTTAAAATAATCAGATTTTATAAAGAATTGTATCCTCGTCAAGGTAAAACCAAGCTTGACATTATAGTATACTTTATTTTTGAATATTATGTTTTAATGCACGAGATATTGGGGTGCACACATGAAATTTAGAAGTTTTTTTATCAAACACATTTTTCATCACGTAGAACACAGTCCAAACCTCTGGTTTGGAAATCCAAGGCAAATCCAAGCCTTTGGATTGGGTGTTCCAAACCCCAACAAGATGAAACACGAACGCATTATAACATGCTCGAGCTATAACGTGAGTGCGTTATAATGCACTCACATTTTAGATTGCTTAAAATAGAAAGTCGAACCCAATAAGACAAAAAAAAAAATTTGATATTGGTCCCACTGGTCACAGGTTTTTCTGTAATATCTTGCACATTCCAATTCTTGTTAACAATTTTGTATAGATTATGTGATATAGAGATTGTTTGTTGAAATATTTAAGCATTATTTGATATATTTAATTGTGCTTCGACTATTTAATATATTCCTAAGAGTCACTAACATTTTATTTGAATTATTTTGTAGTGGTGAGGTATTTTTGATAATTATGGGAAGGAAACCAAAAAAACAATCACTCAAGCAATTGCAAAAACAAAGGGACCAGATGAAAAAAGGGCGCGAAAAAAAGAAATTGAACGCGTCTTTAAGAGAGATTGTAGATGTTGCCAAAAATTGTATATCATCCAACAAAGCCAAGAAAGAAGAAATAAAAAAGAAAAAAAATGGAGCGAATGCAATAAATACGTGAAAAAAAGAAATAAATGCATGAAGATGAAGGTATGTCATCTCTTCCAAATGAAATTGATGATGAGCATGAAGGTATGCCATCTCTTCCAAATTAAATTTACGATGAAGATGAATGTATGTCAAATCTTCCAAATGAAATTTATGGTGCAACATATCTTCAAACACCAATTGAGTCAATGAATGATGAATATTCAAGGAATTATGATGTAATTCCAATTTTAAACATAGATGTTACACTAGTTGACCAACCTATTGAAAAAACATACTCTTTACCAAATTATGAATATGAACGACTAATCAAAAATGAAAAATGTTTAAATGATATTCAAAAATCAATTCCATTGAAATCACCGATTAAAATTTTACGGAAAACATCCAAAATTTTACTTGAGATTGATGAAAATATTTTATATCCAATGCCTAATAAGATTTGTCAACGCACTTGTAGAAGAAAAGTTAATTAGATATGAAAAACATATTTTAATGACTTAAATGAAACAAGTAGATGTCAATTATTTGTTGAAATGATGAAAAATATTAATTATAGACCTATAATGAAAACCCTTGGTCTAAGAACATCTAAGACCGATAGTGAAAAATCTATTGTAAAAAATATAATGAATGCATACCAATAAGTAGGTTCAACCTCATGTACCAAAGGTAGTAATGTTACTCGACGTACTATTACATCGACTATAGTAAGTAAACCAACAAAAAAATACCGTTTAATTAGAAAAAAAAGTAGTGCACTAAAAATAAATAGGAAAACACTATACAAATCTCTCGAGCTTCGTGAAAGAATTGAAGATACAAATAACAATGAATTATGGGCATTCTCTGGTAGATTGCCATGAAAAGACAAATACATAGTTAAAAAGTTAAAATAAAAAAATTAGAATTTTGGAAAATAAATACAAGGGTTTCACCTAATCAAAAAGATGTTTTAAAAAGAAGAATTGGTTCTAAAAACCGTGAAGCACATCCTAAACATTTTTTGGATATGACACGAACACAATTTTTTTAATAAGTTTAAAGAGGCTCATCTAGAAATATAAATTAGTCAAAGGTATTTTGAAATATTTTTTTTTATTATTGGTAAATAGTTTTTTGAAAGGGACTATACCTTTGTACAACAAGACTCAAAATCCAGATATAGCCAAAGTAACATAACCAAAGAGGATCAGAATCCAGATATGAACAATAAGCCCAATGGTAGAAAACAATCTTCTAAGAGAAGCCTGTAACCAGCAATCCAATAGCTGAAAAATAGCTAAAAAACAACAACTAAACAACACCTAAACCACAGAACAGCTACCCAGCAGCTACATAATAGACCAACAGCCTGGATAAAATGATAAGAGCTAGCAAAATATTTGTTCAGCTACAAAGTAACATCTTAATTACTACTATTTTCAATTCGAACAATTTTCTTCTTGTTACGAACCATAATCCATTCATCCATAGATTTGTGTAAAGGAATGAGAACTTCAAAATCCTTAATTAGATGAAAAGTATTGTATGAGCAAGGAGATCGAGGAATATTCTCCTTATCCGCTGTGAACTTTCTTGTTTCAGTGATTCTGATACTCTGTGTCTCCTCCCTAGATGACTCTTTATTTGCATGGTTTTTGAGCTCATTTAGAGGAGTTTCAGGGACCGACTCCAGCATGTCTTCCTTCTCAGCAATAGGGATATTCAGAGGATCGAATCTCAAATGTTCCGGGAGGGAATTTTTCCACTAGTTAGCGTTCTCCTTTTTGTGTTTTATCATTTCACAATTAACAGTAGAATGTCCCAGAGAGAAACAATTCCTACATCTAAAAGGCAGGCCCTCAAAGTCCAGAAGTTCGGTCCAAGTTTGATTTTGCACCTTTAGCTCAATATGAGCTAGAAGATCCTTAGAGGTATCAACCTTAACAAGAATTCTTACATAGGTTGTATGTGTGAATTCAGAGTTTTGGGAGTCTATGTTAATGATGTTGCCCAATGTATTGCCTATGGCTATCAGACATTTTTGATCTCAAAATTACATAGGAAGGTGGGGTAATCTGATCCAAATTGGTTTGCATGAGAAAGATTAAGTGAGAGGGTTTAAAGATGGGAACCATAGTTTTAAAATAAGGTATTTTTTCGGGTAGAGCCAAAGCTAATTAGAAATGATAACCTTATCATCTATAGATTCAAAAGCAACAATGAAGATACCTTTAGCACATGAGTAGAGATCTAACCTTCCTCTTAGAAGCGGAATCCAGTGCTTGGAGATCCATTCGTGTAGGAATGGTAAACTAGGCCAAAGTCCAGTGAATCTGTAAATTAAGGCATGTTCTTGATAGAAAGACTCTATTTCAAGGACTTCCTCTCCAATTGTAATGCATGGATTTTTCTCAGCAGGCTTCATAGCAGTCTTTGCAGTAGTCTTTGACTATTTAGATAGTATATCGGCGAAGGAGGGACCACTAGATCTCCCATTATCTGTATCCCTTCCACCTCCCTAGTTTAGCACTTTAGGAAAGAGTGCAGGTATCGAATCAGATCTGCCACTCTACCAAACCACATTTTCTCCATTGAGGGGAGCAATAGGGACCCCATGCTATGAGCTTGATCCAAAGCCTAGTTTTGCCAAACCCTCGGGCCTGTGACTTCGTGGAAGAAGGACCCCTGAATTCCTTGTTTCCATTCAGATTTTTACTAGTAGCCACGGATCTATCAGTGGAGATTGCACCACCACCTTCCAATGATTTTTCATTGACTCTTCCAGGAACGGGAGCGTCTTTATCAAATGCTAGAATGATCCATGAGAGGTCACGAATCTCTGCAAAGCGTATTTTTTCCCCAACGCTACTACCCATATTAGGGTTTTCATCAAACACGTGGCCAGGGTTGTGATTTGGGGTTTTTTTCACCATGGTACAGTAGAGTGGCAGTAGCAGAGAGCAGCGGAAGATGATTTGTATAATATTGTTAAAACCTTTTTATGTTAAAATAAATCACTCACAGACTACTTGTTGTTGTAGGATCCATATTGAATTTTCTATGCATTATGATATTTTCTAGCATATATGTGTTAATTAGTATAATGAGAATGTTTTGTAGGAGTATATGATAAATGTTCCACCTAAATCAGCAAGAGAATTCATCTCAAGTGTTAATTGTACAAGAGAAGGACAATATTTTTATAACAAATCATGTTTAGAAGGAACTTGTGATAGTTTTTATGGTTTGCAACCTTTATAAAAATGTATACACAAAAATAATATACATGTAACCGGAAATGAACTAGTTAGTTTTGGAAAATACAAGTTAGTGACATACACTTCAAAAGATGGTAATGAATCCAAGTGGTGTGAATTAGTGAGTAATGAAATAAGTGCATCAAATTTTATCACTATATTTTGAGAGAAGATAGTGTATGAATATGCACGACATACACACAAAGATCGATGGTTAGATGAGAAATTCAGGTTATGTAAGGACACATTTCTTCTTGAACCATTGTTTTAGATGTTGATTTTGTGGAGAACTATAATCTACAACCACAAATGAAGTGCAATCGCAATACTACTACTCTATCCAGGTTTCCATATTTGTACATATACTATTCACTCATGCTCTCAACAGTACAGAGGAAGAGAGAAATATTTTGAGGGAATACCATTTCTATATTAGTGATGATTGTGGACATTCATCAGACTTCGTACAAGGTTGTTTTGAGATCTTCTATGGCAATTTGAATAACAGAAACATCATATTTGATAAACACCTCATATGGTCATATAGTTATACTTCACAATTCAATAATGTGTGAATGTTATATTGGTTGAAAAGGATGCATAGGAATAAAAATGTTCAACATTTTTGGAATTTCACTGAGGCCAGACATGGAAAATGAGAACATGATGGTGTAAGACGATGTGTTAAAAGAGCCTTAGCAAGAGAAGAACTGAAGTACAAAGATGGTGTTAAGTTGGTTGATGTAAAATTCCTCGTGGAATGGTGTAAATCAATAAAAATTCTAGGTAATGAGGGTAACTCTATAGTTCATAGGTTCTTTTGGTTGGTATAAGAACCTAATTTTGCAAAATTTGAAGATTGCAGTACACTAACTGGATCTAGTTAGTTGCACTCTTTTAGAAGTTCAAATACAGGTTCATAGACTATTTATATAAGGAAAATGGCATGCTTTTTCTCTTCAGATATGTATTAATTTTGGGATTAATGTGAGTCAAAAGAGTGGGTTGATGAATGATGTTGTATACAATTATATCCACTTGACACCTATACAACTCACAGTGAGAGAAACAATAATTGTCTTTGACCATATATCAAATATAGTGCAACCAGGTATTATATATTTGCATTATTTTGTACAAATTTATAGTTTTTATCACATTAGGGAACTTATTAATGAATCAATTATTAAAACTAATGATTTTCTGTGCAATGTGATGTAGGTCATGTGTTTGCGGTTGTTGCAGAAGAATATAATAAAGAAGGAACAACTTACTATTTGTGTCATTGTGCTGAGGAAAAAATAAATTGATAGCCCCAATCAAAGATGGAGAAGGCCTATAATATCCTATGGTGTCTATGGTTATTACCAAAACATGGTTAAGAAGATACCCAATAAAGAATTCCAATGTGTGGTTATTTGAGGACTTTGAAACTAATAGAAATATTCTTCATTATTCTCACCTAGTTGTTGCATCTAATGTTCATTTGATTAAATATGGAGGTAGAAGGTGAAATAAGTTCTTGTGGAAAGTTCATGAGTCTAACCATTAAGCAATACTTGACACCCTAAAAATTAGATCAGATCCAGATGACTCACTAGATTGAATTTGTACAAATTAAGATACATAAAATTTCCCTTGAGCTTGCCAAGTGGCATACTTTCTCAAGTAAAAAGTATGTTCATTAAGATTCAAGATATGTACATCTACATGAATTTAATTTGAATATTTACTTTAATTATTTTGTTTTTAAATTGTGTAGGTTTTGAAATTCTATTTAATTGTTTACTAACATGTTTATGTAGGTTAGTGGTGCCAAAAAACTTCCACCTTCACATGGTTGACAATGTTAGTAGATAATTTTTTATTCTCAAAGATAAGGAATGAAAAATATTGGTTGGTACTAATATCGATATTCCAAAATATGAACTCACTTATGAGACCTGCTAGAAATATATGATGTTTTCCGATTCTTATAGTGCAGAAGATGGTGGTATGAAGAATGGAGATAAGTTGTTGATTGCAACTGATGTGGAAGGAAGTTACAAGTTCACCTAGAATTATTACAAGTTGTACCCTTCCCTTGAGGGATTATCACCCATGACAACTTTCATTGAGGTGCACCTTGTTGCTCATTCTAAACCGTCCTCAGGCCTCATCAACTAGTATGTCATCTTACAATTAACCTCCTCTAATTCTTCTCTCATTAAGAATGTATTTCAAGTTTTTTGGAAACCAACAAGGGAAATTTGGTTCATATATCTTATTAGTATTGCCAGAGAGTATTCAACTGAAAATGGTTCATCTGCTTCATAGGAAGAACGTTCAAAGGGATTCATCATTATTTCCATCTCTCCTGATGCTATGATTGTAATTTCCATGTCACATGAGGCCTTAGAATATTTTGGTGGTAATGGCCCTCTTGTTTTGTTCCCTCAACTTTTTCTTTCTCTGTCAAAAATTAAAATGACCGTGCAACATTACCAATAACATATTTTGCAATGGTATTATTGTGGGATGAGGAATGACTCTCGAGGATCATATTCATATTCGATGTATTACCGTCGAAGAGGGAAAATCCCATGTCAAATCATTTATCAATATGACATGGAAGATAAGAAAAGAAAATGAAAGTAAGAGAACTTGATTTCATGGGTAATGAGTACTATCAACAAGACTAATATGGATTCCCACTTCCCTGTCAATGTAATCACTATACCTTGAAAATTAAAACTTTGAGAGTGCTACTTAGTAACAACTAACAAGAACATAGTGAGCTCAATAAATTATGGGGTTTGGGAACATGTGAAAAAAGGTGTCAAAACATGGAAATATGAGAAATGTGAAAATTTTTTTAGAAAGGAAAAGAGAGTGAAAGTGATATTGAGACTATGTGTGAGAGAGAAAGAATACATAAGAGGAAGAAAGAGTGAGAGGTTGTCTAATCCATTATTTTCCAAATAGTATCTCTTGGCACTAAATGTATTGTGCCAACATGTCCGAGTGGCCTGGTAAATGCTTATGGAGGATTTGTTTCGGTGCAGGAAGGTGTCGTTGCTTCTGGGCTACTTGAGGCGTAGTCCCTTAAGAGCCCTGAGACCAAAAAAGGCTCTAACTTCGACGGGTGATTTCTTGGTATCTATGGAACTAGGAGATGTCTTGTCTAATCCTACACCTCCATGTCCCAAATATCTACAAAATCTTATCTCAGTTTTATCCATCTCCTTTCAGTTCTCTCGATGATCTATTGTTTGCAAATGCACAAAATAATGTAGTTTAAGTCCATTTAAGACTATCAAATGTAATATTTTGCAAACCATAGCTCTTCGCACAAAATGGACTACGCCAACACGTCTGGGTGGCCTGGTAAACACTTATGGAGGCTCCATTTTGGTGTAGGATGGTGTCATTGTTTACAAGTTACTTCATCTGAGCGTAGTCCCTTAAGAGCCCTGAGACCAAAATAGGCTTTAACTTCGACAAGTGATTTCTCGGTCTCTCTGGAACCAAGAGACATTTCATCTAATCCTCAACCTCCATGTTGAGACACACTACAAAATTATATCTTAGTTTTATCCATCTCCTTTTGGTTCTCTCAGTGTTCTATTGTTTGTAAATGCGTAAAATAGTGTAGTTTAACTCAGTGTAAGACTGTCAAGTGCAATATTTTGTAGACTATAGCTCTTGGCACCAAACGAAGTGCACCAACACATCCTTCTGGCCTAGTAAAAATTTATGGAGGCTCCATTTTGGTACAGGATGGTGTCGTTGCTTCTGGGATACTTCATCCGGGCGTAGTCCCTTAGGAGCCCAAAGAAAAAAAATGTTGTAACTTCGACGGGTAATATCTTGGTCTCTATGACACCTAGAGAAATATCGTTTGATTCTAAACCTCTGTGTGGGGACCTGTACGTACCCAAAATTGTATGTACTGTACCACCTGAAAGAGGTTACGGAAACTCCAATGATGATTCAGATCTCTTCGCAAGGTTTTCAGAATCCAGAAAACACACTGAGTATACATTTACATCCTAAAATGCCTTATCCTTCCTTTGCATGCTTTGTTCTAACCCCTTTCCTCTCTTTTCCTTGCATTTTGGTTTTTGGTTATAGGACCGCCGCCAAGGACAGGGCGGCAGTCATGTAACCACCGCCCTGCGCTGGGCGGACAGTCTTATGTGCATTTTCCAGAACTTTCTGATGCATTCATCAACGTAAAAAATCAAGTTGCGCTTGTAATTATCAACCACTCTTGCTTGCATTAAAGTTTTAGCCACTTGGTAAATAGTAATTTCTCTTTTTTATAATAGAAGAGTTCAATTTGATCTTACCTTCTGGTAAATCAAAGTGCTATAAATACCAAGCTTGTTTACAAGCAAATGGCCCCTCTCCCTCTATGATTTATTATTCAGTGTACTTGAAATTTCTTCAATAAGTCTCAACAGGTTTAGATTTTGTAAAATTCTTAGCCTCTCAGTTCAAGGCTCCACAATTATGGTTTAGAGATCACTAGATCTCTCTAGTTTCATCTTGTTCCATTGTTGTTCTCCAAACAACTAGCTTAGTATAAAAAATTTTTAGTTCTAGATTAAAGTTAATTTGAATCTTCATTCTACTTAGAATTATAGGTTGTTGTTTCGTCACAGGAAGTATATGTCCTAGATATTTCGGTGTGTTTTTGTTGTATCCCTGCAACAATCCTGTTAGGAATCGCATAGCCAAGCCATGTTATCTTGCGCTATCTGTCTCCTACTTGCATTATGTTCGACTTACGTCCAAGCTACCACTGTTCAAACATCTTCTCCTGTTGCCACTGTCACATTCCAAGTTTTCTGGATTCACGAGTATACGTAGGAATGAAAAGATCACACTGAGGGGACAAGCTACAATACAACTGGATTTTATGTTGTTCTGTAAACTCCAGGTTTGAATTGTCAAAGTTGTAGTTACAATATACCAAATAGAATAGTAAATCATTTTGTTTCAATTAAGCTTGCTTTCAACATTACCGTGGAAGTTGTGGGGAATAATAGCTTCTGAGAAGATATGATTTATTCCTCACTTATGAGGTAATATTGAAGGTCTTTCAATTAAATTAGTTATTTATTTACATTCAGGATCAATTCACAAGCGCACAAGAAATAAGATACATCTAGCTACCTTGCTTGTTTTAATCCCGTTATTAGATTAATCGCTTGTTATATGAATTTATTAGATTAGCCACTCTTTAAATTCATTCAAATTCACATATTTGAAAATACAAAAAAAATCATAACATAGATTTATTTTCATGATTAGTTTACTTAATTCAGTTAAGTTTGGTTATCTCTTGCATGACAATTATGGGACCCAGAGAGCCCAGGGATTACATATTCGAACTGGTAATACCTCAGCCAAATATCTTCACAACATTAGTAGATAGAGATCAAGGTCTTAGAATTCACGTCGTCCAAACAAAAACAAACCCAAAAATAGTTAGTGAGCAATTGAGAGAATTAAACATTGAAGACGACAAAGCATATGAATTCTGGTCAAATCAACCCAACTATAGATTGCCTTGATAGGATATCCACATGACCATACAAGAACCTGAAAGAGAGCAAACAATCGGTTGTGATTCATTAGTTCCACAGCCAGACGTAGGAGACCTTCTCATTGACATAGACACATGCTTACATATACAAGTTTCTAGAACACCTATAAGGTATTATGAGAATATCACACAACCCCTGGTATTAAACATAGAAGCTGAAAAATCTTATGACTATTGGATAGTTAGGAAGAAGAGATTGGTTTTTCACATGACCATAAAAGGTCCACAACAACCACGAACTCATGATTGTGATTCCCAGGTCCCACAACCTAACGGGACTACTAATCAATTAAACATTGACACTAGTTTACATATGCTAGTATTTAGATCCTCTCCACTCCTGCCAGATATTATAACACAATTTTTTGTTTTAAACATAGAGGCCAATCAAGCTAATATTTTCTAGGTTAGACCAGAAAACCACGCATAGTTTCCTGTAAATCCACTAAAAATCTCGCTACCACTTTCATGACCTTGTCCAGAAATATACACAAAGCACCTACAGGTCACTTTCCACACGTCCAATAGCCAATAGATAGGATCTTGGTATAGCTCGACATTGATTGGAGCCTCCGAGAAGCTATTATATCTGAACGATCCATTACACCGATTCAGGTTAGGAGAGCTTTCTTTTCCTTGGACTCGTAGATCCCATTATTGTGTGTTGAGGATATAAGATTGCCCATCTAGTTTTTCCACATCTGCATATACTTCATTTCCACCGGCTGTCTTAACATGACCTCGGGAGGTTAGGTACGGAGAAAGTCTACTTGTCGATTCTCATGCTCGCATGTCACTTTTATATCATACAAAATTGGTGAACCCTGTGTGAAAGGAACAACATTTTCCCTTCTTAATTACATTTATTTCATCCATCTTCGCTCCTTCCCATTATTCTATAGGTATTTATATACCCCTGAATATGTCAGGATACGATGCATATGGCAGACCTCTCTCAAGTCTCGAAGCATATTATGGCCAATCGAATAGGCCACAGTCACCCTCGCTTTTTGCATGGGCTGAAAACTACTCAAACAACTACCTTTTATCACAAATTCATCCTCAATGGACTAATGCTACTACTTCATTCTGAATTGAGGAACTAGACCAACTCACACAAACAAAACAACTTGATCCATCAGGCTCTATAGTATGACATTTACTAGAGAATCCATCTCATCTCCTCGGGTTTTGTTTAGACCACAAATCAGTAGGCAATCAGATCCACTCCCATTCTTGGATGAGGAGTACTTAGTACACCACACCAGAAATGAGCAACACTTCCAAAACATGTATCCACCTCTAGGAATTTTGCAAACACAACCCGACACCCTACTTCAAGAAAACACCCCCATTCCTCCACCAATGGAAAATACTCTTGGTGAACTTGGGCAAAGTAATGAACAATTCATAACATGATATCATACCCCTATGCAACCTCAAATAATACCACAATAGGTATCAAGGAAAAACACTAGGCCATCACCAATTGAGGTCATCTCAACTTTGGTTGAGAGGGTCGGAGGACTAGAACTTGCTCAAGCAAATCAAACTTCATATTCAGGGCAAGTGGGAATTCCCAACCCTCTGCATTATCCTAGTCAAATTGACCTCATCATAGGAAAAAGTACATTAGGCATGCCTCCCCAACATTTGTATCAGTATCCACATCAAACACTGGTTAGAACTACGTTTTCAAACATTGTTCCTTTTGAAAACACGATACCTCTTGGTTTAATACCAAACAACCCATATCAGAGCAATGTTCCTCCCTATATAAACATGTATTCCAAATCACCACAGGGAGACATGTTCTCTCTTCCTGGGACATTCACTTAGCCGCAGGGGTTTCCTTATGTCCCTATAAATGCATATGTTATGCCATATCAACAACCTGTTCCACCTCTCCCCCCTCAACAGGCACCATCGATGGTTGAGACCTATGAGGTAAGGACTTACTCAGAATATTTAAAAGGACCTCTAGATTTCACCATACGAAGTGTCATGCTTCCAATACTTCTTCCTGATTTTCCTAAATTCAAGGGGGTAGGGAGATCTAAATGCACATATCAAGGCTTATGCCATGGCCATTCGAGAATTTCTCCCTTGGGATGCGGTTATTGCTAAGATATTCCCTAAGACCTTAGAGGGTATTGCCCTTGATTGGTATTATAGAATACCTGAAGCCTCGATACACTCATTCAAACAACTTGTGTCAGAATTTATCAAAGCTTTTGACATGAACAAATTGTTAAGAATGGGGATCAGGGAATTCTTACACATTAAACAAGAGCGCAATGAATTTGATGCTCATTTCATTGAAAGATGACATACATTCCTCTATTCATCAGCAAGTTCTCCGAACATGGATCAAATGGAACTATGTGACTAATTCCTTCATTCTCTCAATAGAGAGATAAAGGAAGAAGTCAGGAAATTCCCACTAATGACCTATGATGAAGTACTCGAGAGTGCTCTCTCGAATCAATCAAGCGGCAATAGACAGCGGTTGTAAGACATATGGAACGAACGGGAAATTAATCGCTCCCAATCAAAACACTACGACTTATCCTAATGTCAGGAATACCAATCAAGGACCCAAGATCCTTAACAAAAATTATGGGTTACAATAGATGGAGTCACAGACCAGGTTAAAAGGGAAAACATCGTAAACACTCCAGCACCCGTTAAAAATCAGTGAAATAATAACTTTACTCCAACAATCAAATCGGTGGATTTTAATCACCCATCATGACAACAACAACAACAACGGAAAATCCAGACACAAGGTCCAATCCAAAACCCAACTGGATATCAGAACCAAAGCCAAAGGCAACAACCTCAAAATTTCAACTCTAACAACTAACAACCTAATCAGAATTTTGGACCACAACAAGTTTCAAACCAACAACCTCAGAATTATAATCCCAACTTGTATTGTGGTTTCCACAAGATTCAAGGCCATGATACTAGGACTTTCCACGACTATGGTAAATTCATGTAACATTTTCCAGAGGATCAAAGACAACTCTTTGAAGATATGTTTCTAACAAAATTTTCATTACCCACACCGAGCACCTATACGGGATCAATTTCCCCTCAAAATGCACCCCTCAAGATTTTTAATGATCCTCTCCCGAATCATTCTAACAATAACATGTTAGATCCAAATGGGACAAACAAGAGTGTCATGGTAGGAAATAACGATCATGAAGCCTCAACTTCATCAAATCCACCGGTTGCACCCCAATTAGGAACTCAACCACAAACCAAGATAGTTGGTCTGGTAGAGTTAGACACCGAGCTACAGGTAGAAACCATAACAAGAATGCGAGATTATTCTTCTCAACCAGTTCCAACCTACCCATCAGTACTAGACAACGTCCAATAAACACTGGCAAAACCTATAGGCACTTACGATACCTAATTAATGACCTAATAAATACCTCTCACATTTCCTTCTTGGATTTGTTAAAAAACTCTCCTACTAACAGAGCTGCTCTCTTAGAAGCACTGGGTCTTGGTCATCTGATTAACATCACTCCTCCTAAAACACAAGTAAACCATGTAGAATTTGACGTCTACCCTCTCAGGGAAGCCAGATAGGGATACTGAGTTTATATTTGATATAAGCAAAATGCCAACGGACGCTGAAATTACACGTAGAGGTGACCCAACCTTGCATTTGTAGGTATGGATTTATAATAATTATGTTAAGCATGCAATAATTGATGATGGGGCAGCAGTTAACATAGTCCCCTTCGCTTTTCTTCAAAAGCTAGGTTATGGAGAAACAAATTGTTCCTCAACATGAAATACACAAAGGGGTTATGATAGTAGCCTCAAGGCAACTTCAATTGGGACTATAGTGTTACCAGTCACCTTAGGACCCAATACAGTCCTCACCAAATTTTATATTATAGATTGGGAAACCAACTATAATATGATTCTCGGTCGACCATGGATACATCGCATGAAGGCAATCCCTTCCATGTTATTCCAGGAAATAAGATTTTTACACCTGGGAAAAATATTCATAGCGCAGGGTGACCCAAAACCTTTCGAAATACACTTAGTAAGATTTGAAAAGAGACCAGGAGTCCACTCTGAGTTCGAGCTCCCAATGAATCAACTTAACAAACTAGTCAATTCAAAGCCAGAAGTAAAGCTAGTACCTATAATAGAATTAGAAGACATAAATTTGGTCAAAGGCATTCCAGCACTCAAAAATGAGACCAACATCATAGAGATAGTATCATTAGGAACTACTGCAAAAAATTTCAAGTTACTAGAGAAAGATCTACCTATTCTCCTACCATTTGATTTTGGGGGTATGGGATGTACTCTATGAATTGGCTCCCTTCCAACAGACAAATTTTATATGGTAGAAGTAACTGAGGCAAAAGAAGAAGACACAAAGAATGTTCCAACATCCATTTTTCCAAGAAAATATTGGACTCTCCACTTCGATGGAGCTAGATGTCATTTCGACATTGGGGCAGGTGTGATCCTTACTTCTCCCGAGGGAAAGATCCTACCTTTTTCCTTTAAGTTAAACTTTGAATGTACAAACAACGGGGCTGAATACAAAACCCTCCTCCTTGGCCTCATTATAGCCAAAAGGATGGGCATTAATAACATTAGAGTGCTAGGAGACTCGCAATTAGTTGCAAACCAAGTATCTGAGGTATATGAGACAAGAGCTAAGCACTTACAACTCTATAAAATGGCACTATTAGATCTAACTAAGGGATTCTAACTTCATATCAATCAAAGCAATCCCACGAGAACAAAACCTTCTCACAGATTCAATAGCAACCTCAGCTTCCCGTTTCACTCCAAGCAGTGAGTTGGAAAATACAAATTTTATGGTATCACTTTGTATTGAACCATTGGTGTGTAAAATACCAATAACCCTGATCTTAACACATATAGAAGCTGCGAATGAATTTACCATCCTCAATCACTTTGACAATGATAGGGTCACTCTTGGATATCTAAATGCCTATGCAGAATTGCATCTCGCTCATCACATAGTAGATTTCTCCCTAATCCCATATTCCTCTTCCTATTTTGGAAATCCCATGATAGAATCTCCCCCGCAAAAGAATCTCGAAATCTACGAGGTAGAGAATGAAGAAAGTTTGGAACTACCTCCAGCCCCACCTGAATTTGAAGAAGGAAATGCTTCCTTAATCAAAGGAATGATTGATATAAATATTGGAACGGAGGAAGAACCAAATATTTTGAAGTTGGGATCCTCATTAACTCCAGAGGAGATAGAAATACATACTTAGATCCTCAAGGAACATCAAAAGGCTTTCGCATTTAATTACAAAGAAATGACAAGGAATTACACCACATATCGCGGTACACAATCTTGTCACCAAACCAGATGCAAATCCAATTAAGCAAAATTCAAGACCAATGAAGCCAAAAGTGGCTCTCATGGTGAAAGAAGAAGTAATGAAACTTCTCTAGGTGGGATTCATCAAACCAGTCGACTATTCACAATGGGTATCTAATATCGTCCCCGTTTCTAAAAAAGAATGGGAAGATACGCATTTGCATAGACTTCTAGGACATTAACAAAGCTTGCCCCAAAGATGACTTCCCATTACCATCCATCGACGTCATTGTTGACGCAACAGTTGGATTTGAGATTTTGTCTCTCATGGATGGGTTCTCGTGATATAATCAAATCAAAATATTTGAAGAGGATCAAGCCAAGACTACACTTATAACTCCTTGGGGAACTTATTGTTATGTTGTCATGAAATTTGGTCTTAAGAACACTGGCGCTACATACTAATGGGAAATGACATACATATTCCATGACCTTATTCATAAGATTTTGGAATCCTACATAGATGACTTGCTTGCCAAGGCCAAGAAGCACTGTGATCACCTAGAAGTACTCTGTATCATTCTCTCATGATTGATCAAATATGACGTCACATTGAATCCAGAGAAATGTGTATTCAGTGTAATAGGAGGCAAGCTTCTAGGTTACATTATATCGTCATGAGGGATTGATGTCGACTAGCCAAAATCTGGGTTGTTCTTGAAATGATTCCACCATCAGATGAGTCTGGTATCAGATCATTTCTTGGGAAACTTGGTGTAATTCGAAGGTTCATCCCTGACTTAAGTTTTGTTATTCATCCAATCAACAATTTATTAAAGAAGGATTATAGCGTTGATTGGATGGAAGAATGCAATGAGGCCTTTTAAGTAGTTAAACGCTTCTTGTTGTCTCCTCCCACACTAATGCCTCCTAGACCAGATCATCCTTTGATCTTGTATTCATGGGCTACTAATGTCTCATTAGCCTACATGTTGGCTCAAGAAGATAATGATAAATGAGAACGTGTAGTTTATTTCATTAGTCAGACGTTGCTTGATTATGAAACACGTTACACACAGGTAGAAAGAGAATGCCTTGCCATAGTCTTTGCAACAAAAGGTTTAAGACATTACATGTTGAATCAAGAAACAAGGGTTATTGTAAAGATAGATCACTTGTGGACATTCCTCATGCAAGGGTCTTTATCTAAAAAGGTTGGACATTTCATAACCTTAATGGGTGAGTTTGAACTAACATTTGTAAACCAAAAATCTGTTAAGGGACAAATCATTGCAGACTGGTTGGCTAACAATCCATTGGATGGGGGTGATCTGGTAGATCTAGAATTTCCTGATGAGTGCGTATATTTTGTCGAAACCAGGCCCCCCATCTCTATATGTCCTTGGTACACTGACATCGTCAATTTCATCATGGACCACACATACCCAGAAGGGGCCACATCACAACAAAGAAGGTGGTTACGCATTATCGCTGCTAAATATGTTATTTTAGAATAGGTGCTCTATCGTAGAGCCTTCAACGGAATGTTTTTAAGATGTGTTGACACTGAAGAATCCAAAAAGATTCTTTACGAATTTCACAGTGGGATATGTGGAGGCCACTTCAGTGGCCATGCCACTGCTCACAAAAATACATCAGATGGGATATTTATGGCCCACTCTGGAACATGACATAGTAGAGTTTGTGCGCAAGTGTCATAAATGCCAAGAGTTCTCCCACAAGATTCACATGCCAGCACAGGCTCTGCAACCAATCACAACCCCATGGCCCTTTTCCACATGGGGCCTAGATTTGATAGGGAAATTCTCTCCCTCATCAACAGATGGCCATAACTTTATAACCATGGCCATAGAATATTTTACTAAATGGGTAGAGGCCATGCCTTTCACCACCATACCAGGTTTTGTAATCGCTAAGTTCATTTTGAATCAAATCATTTATAGGTACATGGTGTCCCATAAGTCATTATCTTAGATAATGGCACATCCTTCAAGAATGATGAGGTCCTGTGAGTTATGCAGAAAATTCAAGATAAACCATCACACGGCCTCTCTTTATTACCCCCAAGCCAATGGACAGGCTGAAGCAACAAACAAAACATTAAAATCCATTCTCCTCAAAATAGTTAAGGAGAACAAATGGGATTGGCATTTAAAATTATACCCAGCCTTGTGGGCCTATCGAACGTTAATAAGAACACCAACAGGGACAACCCCTTTCTCATTGGTATTCAGGGTAGAAGCAGTTCTCCCACTTGAGGTTGAAATACCCAGTCTTTGCATCTCATTACAAGGGATCTTGGGAGAAGAAGCCTATAGAGAGGCACACCTCTCTCAACTAGAAATCCTTGATGAGGCCAGGTTAAACACCGAACAACGAAATAGAGCCTATGCTGACCGGATGTGCCGAAAATATAACAAAAAGGTCTACGAATGAGAAATATATGAGGGAGATCTAGTTTTGAGACTAGACAACCAGATTGATAAGAAAACTGGTGAAGGAAGGAAATTCCAACCCAAGTGGTTGGGCCCATACCGAGTCATGAAAGACTACGGAAATGGTGCATATCTCTTGTGTACACTAGAAGGTGAGGAATTCAATGAAACTGTCAATTCCTTGCATCTTAAATGGTTTTATGCATAGGTCATCAACATCACCATTTGTATATTATGTCTATCTGCATTGCATTAGTCACTCAGTTGTTTCATTTTGTTCACTCATTTCATAAATTTTGTGGTCAAGGAACTTATTCTTAAGCAATTTATTACAAGCTTCTAAAAATATTGGCAAAAGCATTCAAATCATATCTCTTCAATTTTCATAATATCATCAAATGGTTTCGAAATCATCTCATCAATTCAACAGACAAAATCTTGACAAAAACCATACCAAGGCCTACATACTTGGTCATACTCATTTATTTTACTAGGTTAAGTTGTTTTTACCTACAGTATGTTCTAGAAGCTCCTTGGTGTCATATCTATCCCTCTTACATATCTTTGAAACAAGGATACTCCAAAATCACAGATCAGAAATGTCAAAGCCAAATTGAATAAAAAACACTAAAAAAAACAAAATATTTTATTTTACACACTTCTTTTCCCTACCAACCTTTGGTGATGAGCCCACATCTCTTACTAGTGGTACGAAGTTGAGAAAGGAAATAAGTGCCCTTACTCGCCTATGTCTTGCCTTCGGTGATAAGCCCATACTTCTTACTAGTAGCATGAGGCAGGGCGTAGGGGGTATGTTCACACAAATTAATGAATCTTAGTATTTTAAAAATTCAAAGTGTAGTGTATTAAGTGAAATTAAGCATCCAAATTCCAAAGAGATCAAATCCTCAAAACCAGATTTTGTCAACCAAGTTGCCATTTATGGATCTAAGTCTAGATAAACTAGAAAGTAAGTTACATTCTGAGCTATGTAGTAGTTTTTGAGTAAGGTAAGTACATAGGTCTAAATTTGGTTTCTGTCAATACCTTGTCTTTCTCTCATCATTTCCATTCAGTCAAACTCATACAATTTGCGCCCTTCCCAACTCTCGGTGTTGAGCCCTCACATCTTACTAGTTGTGTGGAGTTAGGAATGGGGAAAGTTCATCTCATTATCACTACATATTCATCACATTTTTCCAAAACAAGAAGAAGCAATGAACATTTCCCAAAGAAGCCAAAATTTTAGTACTACAGTATGTTTGCATCATCACATATCAGCATTACAAAAACAAACAAAAAGAGAAACATTTTGTTCAACATTTGTTATCACTTGTCATCCATTGCATACATTCTGAAAAGCATATAAAACAAAGATTCTAAAAGCATCTAGTGTACACATGAGAAACAAATCACAAAACTCTAGATACAAAGAAGATCTAGATCTAAAAAGATATATATATATATATATATATATATATATATATATAGGAATCATGTTTTACATACAATGCCATCATGCACTAGGCATGGTCAAAATGCTCAATGAGCCTGAAAAATACAAAAAAAACTCATATAAACATCCAAAAAAATCACTACAAAAAGACCAAATGGCCTCTCAATCCTTGTGGGATCCCTCGGAGGGTGCACAACTGCATCTAGGGCTCCTGCTATGTGATGATGCTCTGAATGCACTGAATGATGGTAGTGCTCATGATTGTGACCACTGGCTGTGGTCTCACTACAAGAATGGCTCCACCTCATCAGGTGCTCAGCAGTCTCGTATCCAGCTACCTGAGTATGAAGGGAGGTCACTATCTCTGCCACCTTCCAGACAGGGGAAAACATGTCAGTGTGTCTGCCAGCTGCTAAAGGCTCTCCAACGAATCCTTAGTAAGTTGAGCCTGAGTCTTCCCCGAAGGGAGCAATAGGGTGTCCACATACCTGGTGAATGAAATCCCGCCATCCTATGTGCAGTTACTACAAATAAAGAAGGGAAAACAACTAGTTAGAAAATCACCAAAAACAAATAAGAAACAAGCAAAACAACAAAAAAGAAATATCAACTAACATCTCTAACTAACAGGGTCGAGAGAAGAGTGGTAACTCACTAGGATCTCCAGGCATCCAGGTAGGGTCTCTAGGATTCGTGCCTGCTACTGATGCTACTACCGACTGCGGAGTCTCCCCAAAATCTGGAACAAAATGACGTCCTACCATGGACTCATCATCACCCTCAATGTCCTGACAAGGAAACTCTTCTGAGACCAAGGTATCCTTCTCCGCACTCACCTCTACCTCTCCACCCTCAAAATATCCTGAGTGTCATGCCACTCAGAATCACTATCATCCTCCTCAGCCATCCCACCAGCCTCACCTCCAACCCCCTCTCCCATCATCTCCTCCTCAGTCTCCCCTCCTGTGAACTCCTTAGAGTCTGAGTCCACATCAATAGGCTCATCCTCCTCCCCACTGAAAGTAGGAGCAGCCCTGATCTGAAGTAAGGGTGCTCGAGGAGTACCAGCTACCTATCGGGCATGAACCACTCACCTAACGGTTATAGGTACTCCAAGGAGTAATTGTGGTCCAACCTCAATCTCCTCTAGGACCTCCTCGAGCCTCACAAATAGTCCTATACACAAAACGCACTAGAGGAAGCATATCAATATAAGGGAGACCAAACTACTGAGGGACTCTATCAAAAGGGTGGATCTCCACTCTCCCTATCCTATCCACCAACTGACCTGTGGTAGAGCAAGAAACCAATGTAGTCACCTCCTGCCCCCACAATCCTGCCATATCCTAATAAGGAGTAGCCTCCATATCTACAGAAGTCAGTGAAGCCATTAGCTGGTGTGGCATCCTAAGCATTGACATCCCTATCCACCTGGCTTCTCTGACAGCCCCTCGGGTCCTCTACTAACACACCCCTCCCATAGGGAATGATATGCTCATACACCCAACTCATAACTAGAGTAGGGTGACTCAAAGACTGCCCCTGTAACCTAACCACCCTGTATAAGTCATGGTATGTGGTCCCAAGAATATCTACTCCCCAAGCATAAATACGGCCATAGGCCTCAATCTACACAATCATGGGAGCCCAACAGTATAATAGAGTGTCTCCTCCCTTATCTCTAATAAACCATGAGGCCAAGATACCCATGATGTCCTTACGGAGGGTGGGGATAGGAGTAGTAGCAATAGGATTAGACCTTCATCCCCTTCTTCGAGCCAAAGGAGACAACAACATCCCCCATGTAGGTGGCCCATTGAATCATCTGAGGCCTGGATCCTATTCTCTTGAGAGATAGCCACCTCCCAAGAATCAGAACCCCCAAAATGTGGTAAACGTCCTCCAGGGTGATAGTCCACTCACCCCTAGCACCTGGTAACCGGAAAGTATTCTGGTCCACATCCCAGTACAAGAATAAGTCACACAATATGTGACTGACAAGAGTAACATGAGGAACCCATGAAATCCTCAAAATACCGGCCCTCTGAAGAGTGTCTCACTTTGTCTGGGTCAGTATGTCTAAAAATGTTGGGAGCCAATCACACTCCCTACTCTCTGCTCCACCGAATATACTCCTCCTTTTTCTACATCCACCCAAAAATAGAGAAAAAGAGAAATTTAGCAACATAATCTAATAGATAAGCTCATCAAAAACATAAAAAATACCAAAAATACCAAAAAATTTACCTTTAATGGCTATCTTTTTTTGCTTTCTGTCTAGAACCACCACCCTATGCAGAGCGGCGGTTCCATGACCACCGCCTTCTAAGGGCGGTGGTCCTGCAAACACCTCCATAATAGGGTGGTGGTCCCATGACCGCCACTCTGTGTAGGGTGGCGGTCCTGTGCCGATTCGACATACACCCCTAAAGCCCTAAAAATGCTTAAAAACAAAAAAAATACACCATTTTGAGAAAAATAAAATCCTACCCTATGGGCGCCCCCCCTGGAGGCTCATTTAACACTAAGATTTTTGAAAATAACCCTCCCAAGAAAAATATTTCAACATTTTTATATTTTAGGTTTAAAAACAATAAATTGAGAAAAACTAACTTGAGACTTCACGGGTCGATCTCCTGCTCTCGGAGGCATGATCACGATCTTGCAACGAACATTTTGACTACACTCTCATCAAAAATGGTTACCGTGGGCCCCAGAGCTCAAAAATTACCAAATTGATACACACAAATGAATAGGAAAATGAGCTCGTTATGTATATATATATATAATATTCTAACCTTGTTTTGAATGTTCTTTCGCAGAGTTGGAGTGCCGATGGAGGTAAGTTCTTATCCCCGCGCAAATGGTAAGTCCGCATTTCATTTTAATTTAGTATTTATTTTTTGATTTCTTTTATCTATCTGCACTTGAGTACTCTTTTCATTTTGTAGATAATGGGAATCCAGATGGTGACATTATGACACACAAGCATGTCAGGTATAGCTTCTAACTCCCCATTTTAGGACCACCATACTCAAACCCACCATTTTATGCCCCTTCATGGCTAAAACACTTCTCCGAGGGGGCAATATGTACGTACCCAAAATTGTATGTACTATACCACCAGAAAGAGGTTATGGAAACCCCAATGATGATTTAGATCTCTTTGAAAGGTGTTCGGAATCTAGAAAGCACAATGAGTATACATTTTCATCCTAAAATGCCTTATCCAACCTTTACATGCTTTGTTCTAACCCCTTTCCTCTCTTTTCCTTGCATTTTGGTCTTTAGTTAAAGGACCGCCACCTTACCTGGGTGGCAGTCCCGTGACCACCGCCCAGGACAGGAAGGAGGTCCTATAACCACCGCCCTATGCTGGGTGGCACTCTTGTAACCACTGCCCTGTGTTGGGCGGTGGTCCAATGCATGTTTTCTAGAAATTTCTGACGCATTCGTCAACGTGAAAAATCAAGTTGCACTTGTAATTCTCAACCACTCTTTCTTTCATTAAAGTTTTAGCCACCTGGTAAATAGTAATTCCTCTTTTTTTAATAGGTAGAAGAGTTCAATTTGATCTTACCTTCTGGTAAATCAAAGTGTTATAAATACCAAGCTTGTTTACAAGAAAATGGCCCCTCTCCCTCTATGATTTATTATTCAGTGTGTTTGAAAGTTCTTCAATAAGTCTCAATAGGTTTAGATTTTGTAAAGTTCTCAGCCTCTTAGTTCAAGGCTCCACAGTTCTGGTTTAGAGATCACTGGATCTCTCTAGTTTCATCTTGTTCCATTATTGTTATCCAAACAACTAGCTTAGCATAAAATAGTTCTAGTTCTAGATTAAGTTCATTTGAATCTTGATTCTACTTAGAGTTATAGGTTGTTATTTCATCATAGGAATTATAGATTGTAGAGATTTCAGTGTGTTTGTGTTGTATCCTTGCAATAAATCCTGCTAGGAATTACATAGCCATGCTTTGTTCTCTTGACGCTATCCCTCTCCTACTTGCATTCTATTAAGCTTATGTCCAAGCTGCCACTATTTGAACATCTTCTCATGCTTCTGCTGTCACATTCCCACTTTTCTGGATTCACGAGAACACGTAGGAATGAAGAGATCACACTGAGGGGACAAGCTACAATACAACTAGATTTTCCGCTATTCTATAAACTCCAGGTTTGAATTGTCAAAGTTGTAGTTACAATATATCAAATAGAATAGCAAATCATTTTATTTCAGTTAAGCTTGCTTTCAACATTACCAGGGAAGCTGTGGGGAATAATAGCTTCTAAGAAGCTATGATTTATTCCTCACTTCTAAGGTAAGATTGAAGGTCTTTCAATTAAATTAGTTAGTTATTTATATTCAGGATCAATTCACAAATGCACAGGAAAATAACTACATCTGGCTACCTTGCCTGTTTTAATCCCGTTATTAGATTAATCGCTCGTTATATGAATTTATTAGATTAGTCACTCTTTAATTTCATTCAAATTCACATCTTTGAAAATACAAAAAATAAGTATAGCATAGATTTATTTTCATAATTAGTTTACTTCATTTAGTTAAGTTTGGTTATCTCTTGCATGAAAATTACGAGACTCAAAGAGCCCAGGGATTACATATTCAAACCAGTAATACCTCAGCCAAATCTCTTCACAACATTAGTAGATATAGATCAAGGTCTTAGAATTCACATCTTCCGAACAACAAAAAACCCACAAGTAGTTAGTGAGAAATTGAGAGAATTAAACATCGAAGAAGACAAAGCATATGAATTCTAGTCAAATCAACCCAACTATAGATTGCCTTGATAGGATATCCACATGACCATATAAGAACCTGAAAGAGAGAAAACATTTGGTTGTGATTCATTAGTTCCACAGCCAAACACAGGAGACCTTCTCATTGACATAGACACAGGATTACATATACAAGTTGCTAGAACACCCGTAAGGTATTCCGAGAAGATCGCACAACTCCTAGTATTAAACATAGAAGCTGAAAAAGTCTTATGACTACTGGATAGTCAGAAGAAGAGATTGATTCTTCACATGACCATAAAAGGTCAACAACAACCACGAACTCATGGTTGTGATCCCCAGGTCCCACAACCCAAAGGGCCTGCTAATCAGTTAAACATTGACACCAGTTTACGTACGCTGGTATTTAGATCCTCACCACTCCCGCCGGATATTATAAGACAATTTTTTCGTGTTGAACATAGAAGCCAATCAAGCTAATATTTTCTAGGTTAGACCAGAAAACTGCCCATAGTTTCCTACAAATCCACTACACCTCTCACCACCACTTTCATGACCTTGTCTTGAAATATACACGAAGCACCTACAATTCATTTTCCACGTGTCCAACAACCAATAGATAGGATCTTAGCAGAGATTGACATTGATTGGAGCCTCCGAGAAGCTATTATATCTAGACGATCCATTACACCAATTTAGGTTAGGAGATCTATCTTTTCCTTGCACTCGTAGATCCCGTTATTGCATGTTGAGGATATAAGATTGCCCAACTAGTTTTTCCACATCCACATATATTTCATTTCCACCGGCTGTCTCGGCACGACCTCGGGAGGTTGGGTACAGAGAAAGGATACTTTTCGATTTTAATTCTCTCTTGTCAATTTTCTATCTTACAGGACCCTCTACAAAATACTATCTTGGTTTTCTCTATATCCTTACGGTTCTCTCGGTGTTCTATTTTTTGCAAATGCATAAAATAATGTAGTTTTAGTCAGTATAAGACTATCAAATACAATATTTTGTATATATTAGCTCTTGGCACCAAATGGACTACGCAAACACATTTGGGTGGCCTGTTAAATGCTTATGGAGGCTCCATTTTTGTGCAAGATGGTGTCGTTGCTTCTGGGCTACTTTGTCTAGGTGTAGTCCCTTAAGAGCCCGAAGACCAAAAAATTTTGTAACTTCGACAGGTGATATCTCCTTCTCCATGGAACCTAGAGACATCTCTACCAATCCTAAACCTCTATGTGGGGACATTATACAAAATCATATCCTTGTTTTCTCCATCTCCTTACGGTTATCTCTGTGTTCGATTATTTGTAAATGCGCAAAATAGTGTAGTTTTAGTCAGTGTAAGATTGTCAAATGCAATATTTTTCAAACTATAACTCTTGGAACCAAATGAACTACACCAACACATCCAAGTGGCTTGGTAAACACTTATGGAGGATCCATTTTTGTGTAGGATGGTTTCATTGCTTCCGGGCTACTTTGTCTAGGTGTAGTCCATTAAGAGCCTGAAGACCAAAAAATGTTGTAACTTCGACGAGTGATATCTTGGTCTCCGTGGAACCTAGAGATGTATCATTTGATCCTACACCTCCATGTGAGGACCCTATAAAAAATAATTTCTTAGTTTTCTCCATCTCTTTAAGGTTCTCTCAGTGTTCTATTGTTTGCAAATGCACAATATAGTGTAGTTTTAGTCAGTGTAAGACTATCAAATGCAATATTTTGCAAACTATAGCTCTTAGCACCAAATCTACTACAACAACACATCTTGGTGGTCTGGTAAATTCTTATGGGGGCTCCATTTTGGTGTAGGATGGTGTCATTGATTCTGGGCTACTTCATCCAAGCTTAGTCCCTTAAGAGCACAAAGACCAAAAAAGGCTCTAACTTCAACGGGTGATTTATTAGGCTCTATAGAACTAGGAGATGTCTCATCTGATCTGAAACCTCCATATTGTAACACTCTACAAAATCATATGTCATTTTTATCTATATCCTTTTGGTTCTCTCGGTGATCTATTGTTTTCAAATGTGCAAAATAGTGTAGTTTTAGTCTGTGTAAGACTGTCAAATGCAATATGTTGCAAACCGTAGCTCTTGGCACCAAACAGACTGTGAAAAAACATTTGGGTAGCCTATTAAACACTTATTGAGGCTCAATTTTTGTGTAGGATAGTGTCGTTGCTTCCAGGCTACTTTATCTGTGTGTAGTGTCTTAAGAGCCTGGAGACCAAAAAATGTTGTAACTTCGACAGGTGATATCTCGATCTCCGTGGCACCTAGAGATGTATCGTCTGATCCTACACCTTAGCGTGGGGACCCTCTACAAATTTTATCTCAGTTTTCTCCATCTCATTAAGGTTCTCTTGGTGTTCTATTGTTTCCAAATGCGTAAAATAGTGTAGTTTTAGTCAGTGTAAGACTGTCAAATGTAATATTTTACAAACCGTAGCTCTTGGCACCAAACGGACTGCACCAACACATTTGAGTGGCTATGTAAACACTTATGGAGGATCCATTTTGGTGCAGGATAGTGCCGTTGCTTCTGGGATACTTCATCCGGGCGTAGTCCCTTAAGAGCGTGGAGACCAAAAAATGTTATAACTTTGACGAGTGATATCTCGGTCTCCATGGCACATAGAGACATCTCATTTGATCCTAAAACTCCATGTGCGGACCCTCTACAAAATTATATCTCATTTTTATCCATCTCCTTACATTTCTCTTGGTGTTTTATTGTTTGCAAATGTGCAAAATAGTGTAGTTTAAGTCAGTGTAAGATTGTTAAATGCAATATTTTGCAAATGGTGGCACTTGGCTCTGAACAGATTGTGCTAAAAAATTTGGGTTGCTTGGTAAATGCTTTTAGAGGCTCTATTTTGATGCAGAATGGATCCATTTATTTCAGGCTACTTGGTCCAGGAATAGTCCCTTAAGAACCCCGAGACCAAAAAATGATGTAACTTTGACGGGTGATATCTCGGTCTCCATGGCACCTAGAGATGTCTTGTCTAATCCTGCACCTCTATGTTGGAGACCCTCTACAAAATTATATAGCTTGTTTTTCTCCATCTCCTTGCGGTTATATCGGTGTTCTATTTTTTGCAAATGTGTAAAATAGTGTAGTTTAAGTCAGTGTAAGATTGTCAAATGTAATATTTTGTAAAACGGTGGCACTTGGCACCGAACATGGACTGCGCCAAAACATCCAATTGGTCTAGTAAAATTCTTATGGAGGATCTCATTTTGATGTAGGAAAAAGCCATTTACTTTTGGGATACTTCATCTAGGACGTAGTACCTTAAGAGCCCAGAGACCAAAAAATGATGTAACTTCGACGGGTGATATCTTGGTCTTCGTGGCACCTTTAGACATGTCTCGTTTGATCCTAAATCTCCATGTGGGGACCCTCTACAAAATAATATATCATTTTTATCCATCAGCTTTTGGTTATCTTGGTGTTATATTATTTTTAAATGTGCAAAATAGTGTATTTTAAGTCAGTGTAAGCTTGTGGAGGCTACGTTTTGGTGCAAGACGGAGTCGTTTCCTTCAGGATAATTCATCCATACGTATTCCCTTAAGTTCTCGGAGGCCAAAAAGATACATTTTGTCCTAGAAACTAATAAGGAACAACATTGACTCCTTCCTACATCATTAAGGATGATTAGAAGGTGATTTTTGATAATATGAATGCAAGATCCAACCAATGGACTGACCTTTTTAGTTATCACACTCTCTTTCTTTTTTTCATTCTCTCACACTCTCTCTTTCTCTCACTCTCACGCTCAATAAATAAATAAATAAATAAATAAATATATATATATATATATATATATCTTTTGGTGTGCAAATGCGTACCTTCATTATTCATTTTTAAAGGTGGGATGAGAACATAAAAATCTCTACGTAAACCATTTTTTCCTAATACATGTTCATATTCAAGGTAACCTCTTCTTCCACATCAAAGTGCCTATTTTTCTCACTAACTTAGTAAGGATTACACATACTCCAAAAAATTCACATTTCTCATGATAGATATGGTCGTTTCTGCATAAATGTTCAGTATTGGATTCCAAATTATAAAAAATATCTTTGTATTTTATTGAAAATAAAATATTCAAAGGATATCAAAAACTTTTGAGGTAATTATTTGGGATCATCGCACTTGGCCAAGGAAAGAATCTATTTAAATAAATTTGGACATATATCTCAGCCTACGTACAAGTTATTTATGAGATAATGTCTCAGGTGATCTTCAATACTAATAGAAATATTTATAACTATAAATTGCATAGACTTGAAATTTTAAATATCATCTTGTCCTAGAAACTATTAAGGCACAACATTGTCTCCTTCCGGCAATCCTTAGCAATGATTAGAAAGTGATTTTGGATAATATGAGTGTAAGAACCAACCAGTGGACTGACCTCTTTAGTTATCATTAGTAGGTTAAAATCATCCTAATTAAATAGGTCCTTCAAGAGCTCCCTATATACATGTTTTATGGCCACCATCGTAACACAAAAATTAATCTCAAAGGAAATGGAAGAAACATAAAGAATATAATATTTATATATCATAGATGTAATGTGACATCTTAAGTATATTGAATGTTTTGAACATTGATCATACTATTAAATCTTAAGTATATTGAATAATTTGAACACTTAATGTAAAATCTTAAGTATCTTGACAACATAGCTCTTTGTCTCTCTCTTTTTATCTCTCTTTGTCTCTCTCTCGCTCTCTCTCGCTCTCACTCTCGCTCTCACTCTCACTCTCTCTTTCTCTCACATTCTCATTCACTCTTTCTCTATCTCTCGCTCTCGCATTATCTATCTCTTTCTCTCACCCCCGTTCTCTCTTTCTATGTCTACCCCTCTTACAGTCCCTCTATCTCTTTCTTTTTGCAGTTACAATTTAATTATTAGACTTAATGTAATATTGTGTTATCTTGTTACATACATTTCATTTGAATTATTGAGATTCCAGGAAGTGGATAACATTAACATTGAAATTATATTACTATAATTGATGGAATTGAACTATTATATTACAACTTGGAAAAATTGAAAATTAGTTACATATGGATTTTAATTCCCATGTTTAAAACATAAATTAAATTAATACTAATAATACATATTAAAATAACATACATACAGTGATATTATACTAATCCATTTATATACAAGTTTTAAAAAAATTGTTTTCACATATATTATATTGTTTCAAAAATTCTTGATAGCATACAAAATTTGATCAAAATCAATGTCTTAACAAAGCCATGTAGGATTATAAAATGATATACATAGAAAAAACATAAATCCATATACATCTACACCAATATACCATGAAGGTAGACAAAAAAATCTATATACATCTAAACTACATGACCTTATCATCAAATTAGTGTAGTTCTCTTTGGGTGCACATGGAAGTATGACTCAGGAACATTAGTGGAATGACCCCTCTTAGTTCACTCAAACCTCCTCCGCTCATAGGATGTTTGTCGATCAATCTATTAATATAAATAAACAACATACCCATTAGTATACAATTAATTACATATATAAAATGACACTACTTAAATATAAATACTTATTGCTATTTGATGATCACTATCAATCATCATTTTCTTCTCAATATCATCAACATTAATACCAGATGCACAAAGTGGAGTAGTAAACTCCTCATGTGGAAACCATGATGACAAAAATTAGATTAAACATGTGTGAATGTAATTAAATAATAATAAATGATGTTATTCAATACAATCAATTCATTATATAAATATCTTTACCAACACATATAATTGTGTAAGAGGAATGGCAGAAGTTATAGCCATATCAAATCTGATATCTAATGATTGATGAATCTCAATAGGAGACTGTAATGATGTCATCAACTAAAATAATAATAAAAATTACATTAGTAAATTCATATGTTAACTATAGTTCATGTTCTCATGTTCTCTTCATGTATATGATTAATAAAAATAATAAAACTTACATTAGTAAATTCACCAGCATGCAAACCCATACCAAAATTCACCTGTGAAGAAGGGGAATGTGACACTGGATGCATACTTTGACCCTGTAATTTTATAAAAAACACAGGTGTCTCTTTCACTTTTCATTCAAAATTGATTAACATGGTTTACTATAATATTTTGTATAATATATATATTAAACTGCAACTCATTTCATGTAAAATTACCTGAAGGTCAATACCAAATGTCAAATCTAGTATAGAATCTGTGATGATAATATTTTGAAACATAGAATCATGATGTGCCTCTTCCAATCAGGAAACCCTTCTCAACCTGCGGAGTTTCCTCGTGAGGCTGTGGAGCTATGTCATGAGGTTATGTATTTATATGGCAGTTGACTCTGCTATGTTATGCATCTTGCCACATCAACCACATACATTTTTATGCTCCCACAAGCATCAAACTCTATAGTATATGATGTATCTGATCCCTAGAAGTACCAGCCTCATCACCCTGGGAGAGATGAGTGCCATGATGAAGCATTGAATTAGTCAATGATCTAATGGATTCGAGGGTCTAAACCTCCATTGTCTCCATCACAACATAAAGGATTAAAACATGCTAAAAAGGAGGGTGAACAATTGGTCCTAGTTGGATGGTTCTGTAAACGATGTGCCCCCACCCTATCCTAGTGACAGAGCCTTGGCCTCTACACTAAAAATCTCTAATGTCATAATAGTTAGGTATTTCATTGAGGATGAACTCGCAATAGAGTTTACTCAAGAAATATTGGGGCACCTCAAAATTATTACAAGGTGGTTGGTGAAAAACCATCCACCACCTATCCCAAAAATTGTTTTTAATCCCCTCATGATTGCACCAATGTATGGGGAATCTTCTACAATCTAATCGTAACGGTGCATTAGTTTTGGGATCTATAAATAATTCACACGATTTGTCCTTTGTGATTTTTTTCTTTTTCACTGCATCATAGCAAAAATTATCTCAATAAAAATTACGTAGTAGTTGTTTTTGAAACCATCCCATGTGTTAATTTGTCCTATTACATTGTCAATATTAGATAACAATTATCCTAATGATGCAGCTAGGTTTTGATGGTGATGAATTTGTTGACATTAGGGTTGTTTAAAGTTTCTGTTAAACCCTAAATTTGCTAATTTATGGTTTGTAATTTCGTCCAAAAACATTTTTCGTTAGGTGTTAGGTGGATGCTCTGGAAATAAAAAGGGGTGTTATAGGGATGTTTTGTTCTTCCTCTTCATTTGGGGCTAGTTGATGGGATTTATTTGGAGGTAAAGAAACATCTAAAAATGAAAAAAAATAACAAATCAAAAATTATCTAAAAAATTAAATTTACAACGAAAAAAATTAATATCAACATTGACTGACCTTCTTCATTCTCCTCCATCGTCAATTCAAGGTGCTTGGAGTATCGAGGATGAAAAATTCTCTAAAACACAAGTGTGTCTTTCCTCATTCACATTTTGGCTTCCTTTGTTTTTTTTGTTTTTGCAAATGTACAGCTCTCAAGTTTCAACTATTTTTTATTACAGTCAAAATGTGAGCACATTATAATGTGCTCACGTTACAATGTGAGTATGTTATAATGCAAGCCCAAAATTGTGTATTTGCGTTAAAATTTGCCCAAGCCATAATGCAAGTGGGTTATGGAGAAAATGGCCAAAAAGTGGATTTGTATCCACTTTTTGGCCCCCATCTTTGTGCACTTACCCAACGTGATTGTTCAAATCTTCTACAATGACTGGCCTCTTAGTCACACCACGGTGGCGTATTTTACTCACACTAAACCATGAATGAATGCGGGTGGTGGTTGTCTCATTGACATCTCCTTTGAAAGAAAAATATAATACGTTTGATGCTTCTAGGTCTCTCCTAAACCTTTGAACACATTCAAAGTATTCCTTTTTTTGTTCATATGTACTCAGTGGTGTATCCAGCAATGACTTCAATAATTATTTAAATTTCTTTCTAGCATCGACCCACCAGCCCTAACTATTTCAGGAGTTCCCGTGATGTATAAGACATTATAGAAAGTTATTTATTTATACACTGGGTTTTTCAATATCATTTTACAATTGAAAATCAGTCTCATACCATCCATGCATGTCAACAATTGTTCTGTGGACAAGGGAATATTTTGGCTACAACACCCATTTGTAACATTTGATTGAGAATACACATTGTCGCCTACACATGAATACACATTGTCACCTAATCATAAATATGTGTGTTGATAATTATGATTGGCATCAGTTTCCTGCTTAAAGACATTACCAACTTACCATCAAGTGTTAGTGACTATTGATGTGGTGAGGAGGGGTCTGTCATCAGCAATCCGGCACTATGATAATTCTTCACCGGGAACTCCTCGTGCTATGATTATTTACTAATGCACAGCCTTTAGTTTGGTGGACGTAATCTGGAAACAAAACAACAACATAACACAAGAATACCATTGACTATGATAAGACAGAATGACGAAAAATCTGAAATATCAAAATAAATTATAATATTAACATGAAACTGTTACAATCTCACCCATGAGATTCTTCAACAAGACTATGGGAGAAACTTTACAATTACACCTCTCGATGGCTTCTTCAACACACCTTTAACTGATGGCTTCCTTCGCACACTTCCTACAATATTTCTCACTACTTCTTTCTATGCTAAATGAGGGGGGTGGCCTCTCTATTTATAGAACTTCCAGGCTTATCCATCCTATCTCTAAGATAGGATAAGAAATCCACTCTGACGAATCATATTCCATACCTTAACTCTTATCTGTACATGTAAGCTTATCTGTTAAGATAAGATAAACCTTATCATTTTACATGGGTTCCACATTTTTAGAATTTTTACAAATAAAATACACAAAATATTTATGACCTCACTCCTTGTCCTTATTACCAATATAATATTTCTAATTCCTAATCATGTAGACCCTACTTCTCTAATTACCCAAACTTTGACATTTTAACATTACCGGACCACTTACGACAAATATTTACTTTTTACAACATTCCTATTGTACTTTGACTGTTACCGTACTCCACATTATTGGCGGCACCGTACTGACGGCGCCGTTATCTTCTATCGGACGCTACTACTAATTACACTTAACAACATCCTATTCCTAATACATATATTAATGAAATGGAAATTTTGGAGGAAAATTTTAGTGTCGACATCTTCCCCCTTCCTAGCTTCTACTCCGTCCTCGGAGTAGACTATTCTGGTGCTTGGAAAATCTTCAACTTTTCGTGGTTGACCCATTTTGTAATGGGAGTGCCATCCAATTCCTCCAGTCGGTACGTACCATTTTCATGCACAGCTGCTATTTTGTAGGGCCCCATCCATTTTGGAAGAAATTTTCTCTGTCTTCTTTTTTTGTATCTGGAATCATATACTAGAACCAAGTCATTTACTTGAAATGGAGACCACCTGGATCTTTTGATCAAAGTACTCCTTCTGCTTCATTTTCTTCTTATGGCTTGTATCCTTTGCTATTTCCCTCATTTCCTCTAGCAAATGAAGATGTACCAACCTTTCTTTTACTGAATCACTTTCATCCATCCTTTCATTTTTCATAACTCTCACAGTGGGAATATCAAACTCAATAGGAAGAACTGGATCAATGCCATAGGCCAACTGAAATGGGGAGTATCCTGTTGCTGACTTTGATGTTGCCCTATATGCCCACAATGCTGCATGAATCCTTTTATCCCATTTATGTACCTGCAAGGCTGCATCTTTTGCTAGAATTTGACACAGCACAAAATTTGTTCGTTCCACCTGTCCATTTGTGCTTGGCTTGTATGTTGTTGCCTTCCTGTGCTTGATAGAAAACTTATTGACTAGGGCTTCTACCACCTCATTAATGAAGTGGCTTCCTTGATCTGTTACAATTTCTAATGGACAACCAAATCTGGTGACAATGCGTTCATATATGAACCTTGCCACTTCATCCATGGAAGCTGCTTTCAATGGCCTAGCTTCAACCCACTTGGTTAAATAATCTGTGGCAACTACAATATACTTATTTTGACGTGATGTAGTTGGAAGTGGACCTACAATGTCTATTCCCCATTTTTCAAAGGGACCAAGGGGAAGAATAGGACATAATGGAGCTGATGAAGTCTTACGGTTACCATGTGTTTGACAAATATCACATGTCTTACAATAATTATAACAGTCTTTAAAAAGAGTGGGCCAGTGATAACCTGCATCCAAGATCCTTCTTGCTGTAAGTTGTCCAGAGAAGTGCCCTCCACATGTACCATTGTGGAATTCTTCTAGAAGCTCTTTTCCTTGATCACGTCCAACTGCCCTCTTGTACTGTCCATCAGGTCCTATTCGAAATAATGCTCCATGCAGAATAGAGTATGGACGACTGGCTTGAGTAATCTTTCTCTTAGTCTTTGCATTGGCACCATCCGGAAACTTGAATTCATTCAGATAATTCCAAATATCTATGTATTCACTAGGGATTGTGTCAAGGGAGAACAATGCTGCATCGGGAAAATCATCATCATCACAAGATGATCCTAAACCATCATAGGCTCGAGAGAGTGCATCTGCATTGACATGCTTCTTTCCTGGCCTATCTATAATATCAAATTCAAATTCTTGTAGCAAAATTATCCATCTTGCTATCCTCCCTGATGGGTTAGGCTTATTGACAATATATTTCAGAGCCTGATGATCCGTTACAACTATAAATTTCTGCCCTAGCAAGTAATTTCTAAACTTCTTTACAGCAAAAATGATAGCCAGAGCCTCTTTTTCAGTTACAGTATAGTTTACCTCAGCACTGCTCATTTGTCTGCTCCCAAAGTAAATTGGATGTTCATTCCCATTTTCATCCTTTTGGCTCAAAGTACTACCTAGTGCTGCATCTGAGGCATCAGTGTACACAATGAATGGCTTGCTCCAATCTGGATTCTTCAAAACAGGTGAAGACACCAGGGCTTCCTTCAGTTGTCCAAAAGCTTCATGCGCCTTGTTTCCTGGTTCATAAGCAACATCCTTCTTCAAGAACTGGGTTAGTGGCTGTGCAATCTTTGAGAAATTCTTGATGAACCTTCTATAGTAACCCACATGGCCTAAAAATGATCTCAACTTACTTCTATTTATAGGAAATGGTAAATCTTTGATTTTTGAAACTTTATCAGGATCAGTACCAATACCATCTCTGGATACAACATGCCCTAACAAAACGCCTTTAGAACATCCAAAGACACACTTTGTAGGGTTTAGTGAGGCTTGTGCTTCATCTAACCTTTGAAATGTTGTCTCCATCTGGTGCAGGTGGTCCAACTTGCTCCCATAGATGCAAAAATCATCCAGAAATACTCTGATGAAGGTCCCAATGTAGGGTTCGAACACCCTATTCATTAAACGCTGGAATGTTGCTGGAGCATTACACAACCCAAAAGGCATAACTCTATAAGCAAACATTCCCCAAGGAGTGGTGAACGTGGTCTTCAGCTGATCTTTCTCTGCTATACGAACTTGGTTGTAGCCGCTATATCCATCAGCAAAACTATAGCACTCCTGGCCAGCTACTTCGTCCAAGATCTGATCTGAAAATGGAAGAGGGTAATGATCCTTCTTTGTTGCCTTATTGAGCTTCCTATAATCAACACAAATGCGTAGCTTCCCATTCTTTTTTATTGAGATCACAATGGGAGAAACCCATTCTGAATTCTCCACAGCAAATATGAATCCTGCATCAAGCAACTTATCTATTTCTTCTTTTACAGTCTTGGAAAAATTAGGATTCATTCTATATGGCATTTGCTTTATGGGCTTAGCACCATCTACCAGCTCAATACAATGTTCTACCCAACTTACTTGGCGGAGTTCCTTGTAATCAAAAGTGAATAGGTGTATGTACCTTCGAAAGAGCTGGAGGTAGGATTCCTTCTCACTCTCCATCACAGCATCACCAATCTTTATTTGTTGGAGACGATCATCAACTTCTTCTTCAGATAATTTTATGGGGTCATGAGTTGGTGTGACTGGCAGGATATCCATGACTGAAACATCCACCTCGCTTTCTTCATCTTCAGTGTCCACTTCACTGGTACTAGAGTAATCAGAGGATGTCCAATCATCAGTTTCATCACTTGAATCCACAGGTTCTACTTTATGATGTCGAGGGATCACGTTTATCTTCACCCTCTCTCTACCACGTCCAAGTGTCATGAAACCTTCATTCCAGTAGTTTCTTGCATGAACTCTCCTTAGCCATGGTCTTCCCAGCAGCATTGGGTACGCAACAGTACCATTTTTCATCACCTGAAAGTCTACCACACATACCACACCCATAACAGATATTGCCACATTTGAAATTACACCTTCTGGTTTAGTTTTTCCCTTATTTAATGACCTTAACATAAGTGTTGAAGGGCGATCAATTTTTAACCCCAACATATTCATTACAGACTCAGTCATTACATTAACTGCAGCACCTCCATCAACTAAGACATCATGAATTGAAATACCATTACATAATACCTCAGCTTGTGGAGCATAGGGATCTGCCTCTGCCTCCAAAACAGGGACCTCAACCTCCTTCCTTCTTCGAGCATTGAGTCCACCTCGCAACTCCCGCCTCTTCTCAGAAGACATAGCCAAGAGTTGACCATATGTAATATTTGCAGGCCTTTTGGACAGATCTTCCAAGATGGAGTATGGTCCTTGCCCCTGTGAAATCAGAAAATCCTGCACACCCAACTTTCTTCTCCTATGTTTCTTACTAGTTTCTTCTTTCATCTTCTTAGGATCATTTCCATCTTGATTATCTTTTTCTTTCTTTCTTTTTGTTACAAACACATCTACTTCATTATTTCTGCTCTTATCTACTACATCAAAAGAATTCACAGGTGCTTTTCCTTTATCATTATCTCCCTTACTAGATGTAGAAGCTCTATCTGGACAATTATACTTATAATGACCCTTTTTATAACAACCATAACAAACAACTTCAGAAATATTTCTCTTTGGACCTCTATCTCCTCCCTGAGAACTAAATTCCTTTCCTTGAAGAAGATTAATAGTTAACTGACCCATCTTTTTGAGCAGATCTTCATACTCAGTAGATGTATTAGGAGAAATATTTGTGCTCACCGGGAGTGGTTGTGGATTCAGGACCAAAGGTGCTGGTGTAGGCTCTACTTTAGCAACAATTTCTTTGGGCTCCTCTTCCATGCTTTCTTCTTGCCTTCTTGCAATCTCCTTTGCTTGTTCAATGGTGGCTGGGCGGTCATACTTCACTCGTTGTCTGATCTCTGGCTTCATCCCAAGAATGAAGTGCTTACAGAGGAGATTATCCACGCCATTCATCAACCCATCCGCTAGTCCTTCCTTCCGGATCTGGGCATCGAGCTTCCTCCTTAGCTCTAGAACACGAGCATGATAATCCCTTATCTTCTCCTTCTCTCCTTGGGATAGCTTTGTGATCTCGATCATGAGATCTGCATATTTCTGTTGTTCACCAAATTCTTCAAGAAAACTTTCAGTTAATAAATCCCATGAATTTTTCACATTATCACCTAGTGTTTCAAACCACCTAAGTGCTGAACCATCCAAAAAGGTAGGAAAAAATTCAGTCCATTGTTCCCTTCTTATAAGGCCATTACAAATACAAGATCGTTTAAACTCTTGAATGAAAGAAGAAGCATCTTCATTAGATTGAGCTGAAAAAACAGGAATCTTTCCCATTTTCAAAAGTAACCACCGTGAAATACCAACCCACAAGTACAATTAACAAGACTTATGTGCACAAATAATTGGAATCACTATACTAGAAAGTGACTTTACACCTTTCTACAGTAAAATAGAAATGACCACGGTAAACTATGGTAAAACTTGACTTACTACGGTAAAAACTGACTTTACTGTGGTAAACACTATTCACAGTAAAAAGTGAAGTTACTGCGGTAAATACTATTCATGGTAAAAAGTGACCTTACTGCGGTAATTACTATTCCCAGCAAAAAGGACTTTACCAGGGTAACTACTATTCATGGCAAAAATGCCTTTAACATGGTAACTACTATTCACGGTAAAAATGACTTTACCATGGTAACTACTATGCACAGTAAAAACAAGGTTACCCTCCAATTGATTTTTGACTTAGTGGGAATATCTCTCCAGAAAATCCACCAACGAGGAATGGTCCCGGCAACGGAACCAAAATGTCATCAGCAATCCGGCACTATGATAATTCTTCACCAGGAACTCCTCGTGCTATGATTATTTACTAATGCACAACCTTTAGTTTGGTGGATGTAATCTGGAAACAAAACAACAACATAACACAAGAATACCATTGACTATGATAAGACAGAATGATGAAAAATCTGAAATATCAAAATAAATTATAATATTAACATGAAACTGTTACAATCTCACCCATGAGATTCTTCAACAAGACTATGGGAGAAACTTTACAATTACACCTCTCGATGGCTTCTTCAACACACCTTTAACTGATGGCTTCCTTCGCACACTTCCTACAATATTTCTCACTACTTCTTTCTATGCTAAATGAGGGGGGTGGCCTCTCTATTTATAGAACTTCCAGGCTTATCCATCCTATCTCTAAGATAGGATAAGAAATCCACTCTGACGAATCATATTCCATACCTTAACTCTTATCTGTACATGTAAGCTTATCTGTTAAGATAAGATAAACCTTATCATTTTACATGGGTTCCACATTTTTAGAATTTTTACAAATAAAATACACAAAATATTTATGACCTCACTCCTTGTCCTTATTACCAATATAATATTTCTAATTCCTAATCATGTAGACCCTACTTCTCTAATTACCCAAACTTTGACATTTTAACATTACCGGACCACTTACGACAAATATTTACTTTTTACAACATTCCTATTGTACTTTGACTGTTACCGTACTCCACATTATTGGCGGCACCGTACTGACGGCGCCGTTATCTTCTATCGGACGCTACTACTAATTACACTTAACAACATCCTATTCCTAATACATATATTAATGAAATGGAAATTTTGGAGGAAAATTTTAGTGTTGACAGGTCATTCCAGTGTACATGGGGCATGCCATATAAGGTGGCTTGAAGAAGCATAGGCATTGGAAATAGGGGGGTACATGACTCGGAATGAATGATTAGATGAAACGATGCTGGTTGTTGGTAGTATGACTATATGGGGGATGCAAGGGTCGTGGTAACCGCTAGTTGGCAATAGGGGCTAATGATTTTGGACATAGAAAGAACTACATTCTGACATATGGTGGTAGATATGGTCACTGACACTGGACCATGCCAGAACATAGTCTATCAGGTACTATGTTTGAGACATGAGGGATGGATGCAGGTTGTGCTCTTGGGGTAATCGTCGAGGGTATGGTAGATGTAATGGGTGCTACAGGGGTAACAGACGTGGCAGTTCATAGTAGGTATAGAACCTACACTTATGAAATTAACAATGGGGCTAAGAGTGGATAAGGTAGTACAGAGCCAGATGGGGCTGATGCAGATAGTAGGTGTGAGAGTTGAGGGGATATATATGAGCATTCTATATTATCAATCTGACCCAATTATGTCTCGAGTGGACAAATGGGAGAGGTACAAACTACAAATTCAGTAGGGTAGATAGTTCAAGGAAAATAATGTGAAAATCCTCATCTCTCCAGTAGTGATACTTGGTAAAAATGGATGGTTATCCATGGCTGGTGATCAACACATAGAGGGTGGTAAAGGACTAGGTGGTGATGTATATTATTCGACTGGTGTGGAACATGAGGGCATTACTCTTGTCTTTGGGATTAGTACCATCCGTGAACCAGTAAATGATCAGGTGGGGCTAGCTTCATCTGTACAACTATATTTTTACAAAGAATAGTAGAAACAGGTAATATCTAGTGATAAAAAATAGAGATGAAGTAACAAATGGTGAGTGGAATGTGAAACAGGGGTAACTGCATGCTAGTTAGGGACAACTGATGTTGGATCAGGGGTAACTCACTACCGGTATACTGTGTAGAATTTTCACATAGGTAGTTGAGTAATCAGTGAGGCAGAATGGTGCAAAATCTACCAATCGTAATGCCAAATCTGTTTTTGGGTACTATACGTCAATGGAACAACTAGTAACAATGACAAAGACTGTGGAAAGTGGAAGAAAGTGAAGTGGGAATGTCCTTTGGGGTAGGTTAGCCAAAGGAATTGGAACCAACGAAGGTGGTGTTTAACCGATGGCGATCAGAGGTAACCGATAACAATTACTATGAGATTGAGACAGTGACGAGAAAAAGTGGTTGTGAATTAGAATTTGATGTGGAAGCAGACCTAGAATTTGGGGGAATGATGGTGATATGGCCCAACCACACGCAGGTGGTGCCGAAATACACCAGCTAAGATGGGGAGTGTGCAAGGAAATACAAAAATAATGATTGAAAGCTCTCACCTAAAAATGCAAATCAAACAGAACACTAAGAAAGAACGTTCCTAGAGTGTTTATTCTATTATGTTTGTTCAGCTTATGCTATTTAGGGACTGACACATGAATTGTGAAATAGAGTTTTTGGTGAGGATGGCTTCCTATAAAGAAGGAGATATAAAGGGTGAGGTTTTAGGTATATTATGGTGGGGGCGGGCTACGCTCTGAAGTATGAATCGACAGAGCAGCAAGCTGGGTGCCCACTGTGTCGTGATCATGTGATCACATACAACTTCTTCCAGGTAAGATGTTGTTTAAGAATGTATGTATTTGAATTTTTGTGTGGTTTGGTAAGACTTAGAGAAATAGAAAAGGATAGAAGTGTTTTTCTACAATTCGTTTGTCAACCATCAGCTGGTAATGACATCCAGTGTATAGGTTACCCTCAATTAATGTGAGCTAATGAGCTAAATTAGAATGCAATGCACTTGTTTTAAACCTAAATTGAAAGTATGATATTCAATGACAAAAATAGATGAATAGGAAGAGGGATTCTCTTTCACTAAAATGCAGAAAACATGAAGAGATGATTCCTTTTAAATACACCAAAAGAAAAGTTTCCTTTAGAGAAAATAGAAAGAAGGAGTGGATTACCAGGAAAGAAAATTAGTGTGTACGCTTTTAGAATGGAAACAAACATACAATTTTTTGCCTAGGAATGAATTTAATGCAAGGAACCCCAAAACGGTCCCACCGAGCGTGCCAAAATGTTTCACCTTTTTCTTAGATTGTTTCTTCGAAGTGTTGATGAAACAGATAGGGTAACGGGCATAGGAGGAATACATGTTCAAATTTCAGTTGATGGGTTGTTGCACGCATATGACTTTTGAATCCATGGTTGACCGTGAGAGCTTCCTTTTATCTAGGAGGAACTACTTGTAATGAAAGCAAGACCACTAGAAAGAATTAAAACATATGGGCAGTGAACTGCCTAGCGTGAGCTAGATCCGAGAAGTATGGTACTTCTTATATGGTTGTCAGTCCACTATTTTAAAAAAATTAATTCTAAAAACAAGGTAAATCCTATTTTTATTTTAAAATAATTGAGGTATCTCACTTAAAACACAATAATAAAACATATCTAATCTAACAGACTAAGCTAGAATAGAATCCACATGTCAAATGGTGGGTTCTAGGTTCTGTAGGTCTGATAAAGGTCTTGAGTAGATCACCAGTGAATGAGGGTGTGATGAAATTAGGTGGGTAGGTATTTGTTCTAGGTTGTGCAGGCAAATATAGAGACTGGTGTCGGTCAGGGGTGATTGACAGCGGTTAGGTGTAACCGGGTGCCAGTTAATGTGAGATTTGAAAATGTCACAGAACAAGTTTTAGGTCTCCTTTGTGATTACACAAAGGACTTTGGTTGGTCGAGATGAGGTATTGGGTGACTGGAGTAGGATTTTGTGAGGCTTTAATGGGTATATGGAGGTGAAGATATCGAGGAAGGTCAATAAGGCGCAAGATAAACAATGAATGATAAAATAATGCTGAAATGAAATAACCCAGAAAGTATAACGTTATACTTACTTGGATTTCCTTCCTGAAGGTCTGTGTGTGAAGGATGGAGGTTCTGATAATGAATTTGGAGACTGCAAGTGATTACCAACTAAAGAAAAGCTTCTGCATGGGCTGCATGCACACTCCTCTTTGCTTGGATAAATCATATCGTGGCTGGGATGGTTTGTGCAAGAGAAGATGTTCAATCTCCCTCCTTGGATGTGAGTTCTTGCTAGAATTGTCTCTTTGAAGATGCGTTATCTTTTTGAGATATCTTTCTTACTCGTCAACCTTCTCCCTGTAACACCCTGAACTGTTGTTACTTCCTCTTGAGCATACAAGTGTTGATATGTGATTTCTTTTGTAAAAAGGATGTGTTCCTTTGATTGAGAAATCATTCTTGATATGTACTGTATCTTCTTTGCAGATTGCAGATCTTTGACTGAGTCGGAATATGATTGGACTCTTTTATTTCTTTCATTTTGTATCTGAGTTTAATCTGATCTCAGAATGAATCATAGAGTTATCCATCTATAAGACCTAGCCTTGGATCAGTGGAATTGATCCAAGTATTGCTTTAAGTTTGTTCGTGATGAATTAAAAATTACAGACCTTTCACATAGGTTGCAAGGTCTAGAATTCATTGAATAAAGCTAGTCCAGAGTATAACTCAGGTTGATCATGTGAAATGGATTGGTTCCTGATATCGAAGTATATCTAGAAGGTCTCGATCGTGGACCAGGTAATAATTCGGTTTCATACAATTTTGTAGCCTAAAGGCAGAACAGGAGCTAACCCTGTTCAAGAATGCATGTTGTAGGTATTTTTCTGAGTGTACGGAATGTAGACCTAACTGGAATTATTAATGTTAGTAACCTAAAACTAAACCTAACCTAGGGGTTAGATTAGTGTTAATCTAACCTAGACCTAGGCTAAGAACTAATGTCCTAAGTTAGTATCCATGTTCTATGAAGTTAGACTAGGTGTTATCCTAAATTCTAACCTAAGTTACTAACCTAACTATTGGGCAAGGATTATGGGGACCTATGGAGGGGATGCAAACCATGGGCGGCAGTTTCTATGTTATTTAATGCAAAGGATAAGTATGAAGGACAGGTAATTGGCGGAGGTTTTAGAAACGGCTAACTGAGCCGACGTGGCAGGTCGCGAAAACTGAAAATGGTCTTGAAATTCTATGTCTATCGCCAACTTTGGCGGTCGGTGGCAGTGGAGTTTGAGCGGGAAATTTGGAGTAAATGCAATTAATGAGCTCGGTATTCGAGCTCGGAATTCACGAGAAGGCATGTAAATTGGAAAGTTGTTTTTTTGTTTGGCTTATCGCGAATTTCGGTTTTCCTTCTGCCTGTTCACTGGTTCTTCGCACCAGTCTTCTTTGTGTTGCATGGTGAGTATGAGTGTATCTAGCTCTTTTCTCTGGCAAGGAAAATATATATGTCATGGAGATAGCAAAATTTTTTTGGTCGCTCTAACTTGGAAAAGGAAAAGGAAGTCTGAGCTCTTTCAGTGGTCTGCTTCAGAATTTTGAGCAAAAATCCAGGCATGTTAGGCCCTAACCTTTAAAAATCTTGCTGTCTTTCAAGTGATTTCATTAGAACAACTCTGTTCAAATGATTTATGGTAATAGGTTGGATTTTCTTTGGTATGTCTTGTGTGATTTTTGACACTGTATCTTCATGCTGGTTCGATTTTTGAATTTATCCCTTGATGGGTGTGTGTATGTAAATTCGAACTGTGGCTTTATTTCTATTGTGTTTTGCATTCTGGCTTAAATATGCGTAAAATGCTATGAAAGGAACTGTATGCTCGGCCTACTCGGCGAGTAGCCCATAAATGTATTCCCTGTGATGGGTACATGCCACTGTTATGCTTGTCGATTGATTCCCGTCAGTCGATGCATGTTGTTGATATTTACCATCAAAGCTGGTTATGGATACTTGTGGAAGTGACTGCTGGAGGATTTTTGTTTGATTATCTCAGTTTTAAAAGAACTCTTTTGTAAGCTCTGTCGTGGTTAATTGATGGTTGTGGTTATTGATACTTGTTGGGTTTCGTTTTGTCTTTTAAAGTTGTTTGGGAAGAGGTAACTTGCTGTGTTACAGTAGTCTCATTACAACCCTGTGGAAGTTGTTTTTCCTTTTTATTGTGGTAATGGGATTCAACCCGTTGACAGTATACAATATGGATATATGTATATTTATTGTAATCGGAACGACTCTGTAGAGTCGATTAAATGATTCATATAAATATACTGGGCCACTGTGGAAGCTATATATATATATATGAGCATTTGAATGTTGGAAATGTGCTTTGTCTGAGTCTTGTTGGAGTAACAGGTATTAGGCGACTTCTGTTATTTGGTAATGAATACTTTTGTTTTACAAGGAATTTGTGGTTCAGACTCAGTTGGGTGTATTTAAATATGTATTTCACTCTATGTAAGCTTGGAGCAAATATAGTTGATACGGGCTCCGTTGGATTTCTTGTTACTGAAATCATTATATAGCTTTTGCTATAAACCTGATGTTTAAAGGCTTGCACAATTGATTGGCACGGATGGAATCATTATGCAATCTATGTATTCTTGTTTACTGTTGTTGGGACTCAGTTGAATTCTTGGATAGATAAACAGTGTAACTTTGCTTCAAATTATAACTGATTTTTGGTACTTACTGTTGTTTTTGTCACTTGTTGGAGTTCCTGTGAGTATGAGAAGATATCTTGTATGTCCTGGCTTCTGGAAAAGCTAAGTCTGTGAATACCATACTTTATGGACTTAGTTTTAATTCCTCGAGGTGAGAATAGATCTATGTCACTGTTCCTTTCCGTATTTATTCCAGCCTGAGTATGAGACATGTAGCATGTTCTTGGAAATTCTGTGTGGTTTTCTCGGCATTAAGTCTTAGGGATAACATGAATTGCTCAATGGCCTTTTAAGTCTATTGTCGACTGCGATATACCATAGAATTTCAACTCTGATTTCGTTCAGGGGTCGATTATGATATTCTGTGTACTGTTTATCCTTCTGATTACATTCCAGTTTGATGTGGCTGTAGCATGCTGCTTGGATTTCGTTTAACTTAAATGGAACTATCGTGATAGTCATGACCACGTCTGAAATGTCATTGCTATATAATGATCATGTCTAGTCTTTGGCTTGACTGCGATAGCAAAGGAGTTCTTTCGATTTCGACCTTGTGTCTAAAAGCCTTTCAGTTGCTAATTTCTTCTTATCTGTCGCTTCATGTGCGTAAGGTCATACTGAGTCCGCTTGGTAGATAGACATTCGTCTGTTTGGCATTTAAGAAGGCTACTGTATTGATAGTATGCTTTATTGTAAGTTTTAATAAAACGGTGGTGTTGATGATGGACTATAATCCTGATTTATGTAGCTCGATAGCTGTATTAAGTGAATGCCTTGCTTTTGGAAGAGATGGTATAGACATGAGCTAGTGTCAAGAGGGAAATGGATGTACAATATGTTTATTTCTCTTCTGTTGTGAAATTATAAGTTGATATAATTGTTTAACTAACAGTCTGTAATTGATTTTTAACATAATGACGGTAATCTGGATTGATATGATATTCCTCTTTTTAAGTTGAATATAATGACTTGTCTGATGTTTGTTTAACTTGGGATTTACAATGAATAATTGCTTAGGACACTTTTGTTCTTCTTGATCCCTAATATTTTGATGAAATATTTGAGAAGTATATAGGACTACTCCGTAACGAAAATTATGTGTTACACGTTATAGACATGATATATTACTTAACGTATAGTCAGAGTCATGTTTATTTGTTTGGTGATTTTATATCATTTAAACAGGGTGTTTAATGAAAACAATTGATGGATTGCAATTGTTTTAAAAGTTAGTGCTTATCATGCTCAGTTCATCGAACTGACTCATGTTGACTATTTTTGCAGATGGTTGCCGTAAGGGGTAAAAACATACAGATCTGATAGGATAATCAGATTGATTAAATTTGATTTTAAGTAGAATTTCAGATAGATTCTCTTTTAATGTATTATATGAGGAAAGATGTTCCTTTTTCCGTTGAGCATTGTATTAAGTATGCTGATTGTAAAAAATGTATCTGTATAGATCTGAAAAGAATGGAAATAGGTATTTGCTACTTATGTGTTGTATTCTTATTCTGATTGTTGACCTTCTTCGGTTTATATACCGGAGGGGCATTGTTATCATTGTATAAATTGGAGACTTTGTGATTGTCAATGAAAGCTTACAAGAATATGAGATTGAATTCTTATGAGTGTTTAGTAGTTCTAATTTGTTCTATCGAAAGCAAAAATTGAATTTTAAATCTTTGTCTTTCTAAAAGATAGGGTTAAAATGAACCTAAGCAGAACGCTAATCAGGCTTAATTAAATTACTAATCCCTAGTCTTGATTATGACAGGACAACATTAAATTGGATTCTTAATCATTGATATCTTGATACTAATAAGTATGATATAAATTCAGTTAGGAGAACTGATATAAATCTAATGGGGTTCAGATGGCAATCTCATGTGAAGGTTATGAGTTATTGTTCAATTCTGTTGTTTTAGAATCATGTATATTCTAAGAACTCCTTGATGAGACCTTGGCCTTAATATCTCCACCATGTAATGGGTTTTATTGAGGAAGGCCATCCTTAGACGAAGAATCCAGGGATCAGGAAAGGCTAACCTTAGGGGAACGTCTTTAATGTAATTTAAACTCAATGTGCGTAACGCATATTAATAAGTAGATCTTTTCGAGGTGGATTTAAAGGTTGACGGCACAAGTCAACTGCAGGGTTGTACCTCTGAGAAGATTAGGATCTTCTCGAAGTTACAACAATGCAGGTGACTTATGACGACACCCTTTGTATTGATCGCTAAGATTTACACTTTGATCTCGAACGAGTTACTTAGGGACCGATTAGGAATGTGGTCACGTTATAAGGCTGCCTAGGAGATTCGGAGTATCTTGACACACTGGATTAACTAGGGTTGAACCAGTATTTCATCATATCCCTAATCCTCGTGGGCATCCATATAACATTATCACCTTGTTAATCTGTCTCCGAGTGATTAAGTTGAGATAGGAAGGACTGACAGAAGTCGGTATAAGACATTCTACATAACATAAGAATGGGGTGAATGGCGTATTCCAGATTGACGAGTATGCCGTTAAGGAATACGAGACATAAACAGTATGTTTCAAATCTTTGGCCAAAGTATCGCAAGCTGCTGATTGCGTTGTCCTAATTCACCTAGTCTAAGGGATGAGATGCCGATGAATAATGGTAACAATTATTCAGTTAGTTTCCTTGGACAGAGCATTCTGAATCCCAGAATAGGGAAGAGAACCGCAAGAGTGAAGTGTTAAATAAAAATGCCAACTCTTATTACTCATGAATAGATCGGTAGATTACCAAGTCATGGAATGAATAGATCGGAGGTACTCCAAGTCATTACAGTTGCATATGGTTGTCTGTTATAAGAATGATTATTTGATTTGTGAGTTCTAAATTATGTCTTTAGAACCAAGATGTAGTTATCAAAAAAAATAAAATTACTTGTTCTAAGGTATAAATTGAGGATGTTACATAGTGTGACAACAGAAAGAAAAATTAAGAAAAATAAAACTTTAGCATGGTTTTTTGGTTTCATTTAAAGAAAAATAAAGTAAAAAAAGAAAACCAAATTGCATATTCATGATGGTTCTTTGGTTTTCAATGTCAACGGAATGTGTCACGGTCGAATGTGTGTTGTGCTCTCCAAAAACCTTTCCTTTAATTTTTTTTATGTTTCTTTCTCTGGGATTTTTTGAGGTTTAAAGGATCCAAAAGCTCCATTGATTATCTAAAAAATGTGATTGTCTTCCACATAAAACATCCACTGGTCCGTGATTTCCTTCCTTGTAAAATCCACTAGTCTATGATTTCCTTTGCGCAAATGTGAATGAATTGAAGAATGTCTATGTTTAAGTGGTTTGGAAATTCAGGTGGTTTAATGTACCGTGGAAAGTGAAAAATGTGTGCTTTACGCAGCTTCCTTAAATGCATTTTTCCCCTCACCAAAGCGACGACACACTGAACATGATGCCATGACTGTAAAAACTTCGTAAATATCTTTCATATGCACATGCAGGTCCACCATGATATGAATCCCTCAAACGTTGGGTTTTCTTTCCACACCATGTATTTTTCATGGGAATCTTATGTGGAGCATGGTAAATTTTATGGGGGACACACATACATATGTGCATTTTGTGTGGAGGGTAGTTTTCACCATGGATGACATGGGAATGAATAAATCAATGAATTCGAGCAAGAGAATTAATGTTCCCAACTACCATATAATTATTGTGTAGGATGTGATGGAAGGATGGTATGAAGAAGGAAATAATATCTAAATCTAGCAAGTTACATTACCATTTGAGTATTTAAAGCCTAGTAGAAGTGATAAGTGAGGGCGATTAAGGTTATAGTGAGATGGTTTTGGGATGGCAATAAAATTGGGAGATCAAAGGAAGAGTTATCCTGACATAGAATTTTTCATTATACCTTATATGCATGCTCTTTTGTTTCCCTTAAGATTAATGTATATTTAAGTCAATGCCTAGTTAGATAGGGAAAATCCTATTGTTAGGTATACATATGTGGCAATAATATGGTTATTACCAGGCTCGTGATTCATATGGAGGTTGATGTCCCATGCATTCATTCACATGTTAGCATAATCCCAAGATAACTTGTGAATATTATGATAAATTTTATGATATTTTTTTAAATATAATGAGGTTGATCTAAAGGAGGGAAACCAACCTATTTGAATTTCAATGAAGGATATGCTTATAAAATCATGGTTTTGGGTGCTTTTATGACCTAGTTATGTGTGTGCAAGAAGTGTGACCTAGGTGTGATTTATTTACTGGTGTGTGAGAATGATTTGAGAGTTAATCAATTATATGACATGTTTAATAATTACATAATTCATGTGTTCAAGGGTTTTATGCTTTGAGAAGTGAAGAAAGTGCTAGTTTGTGAGAGATTGAAGACCTGGGGTTTGAATAAGGGTTTGAAAGTGGTGTGAGCTAAATTTGTGACCTTAAATCAATTTTTTAAAGAAAAATACATCATATATATTCATATATAAGGTGATTGAGTGGGTTCTTGATCATCTTTGGGGTTGTATCCTCCTCGTGGAGTTGGTGTTTCAAAAAACTAGGGGTTGGTGCTCCGTGGTTGTATCTCTACTAAATAGGGGTTGGTGCTCCTTTTGGGGTTAGTACCTCACTAAATTTGAAACATATCAATATAAATATCATTTTTCAGTGGGTTTTCATCCCCTTGATGGTTTCTCACTTATATCTTATGTCTTGTGTGTATTCTCTTGTTCATGGTTCATTGCATGTATGGTATTTGATAGTGTGCACACATTAATATATGGTTAGATGGTTATGTGTTTTGAATAAGCAATCTGAAATTTGATTTAATTTTTGTAAGGACTAATTCAGCCCCCCTCTTAGTCCATTTTTCTTCCAACACTTAGTTGTAGTTTATAATAAAATTTTGAGGAACACTTAAGATATGAGACAAGATTTGAACAAATCAAAGGCCAACTCCCACCAAGTGTGCTAGAAACTATTTTCAATGAAATTGTACATATGTGAAAAATGAGAAAGTTTTGAGATGAATTGGGCCCCTTTAAAAAAATCACGGGATTATCTCCAAGGTGTGAGACCTTGTACCTAGAGACAAACCTCGAGAAAAGGTCAACTTATTTAACTATATTGCTCAATTTTTATCACTAACTTATTCGTTTCTAACAATTTTATGGAAAGGAGGTAGAAATAAACTAAAAATAGATAACAATTGGTGATACAAAAGATAAATAGGGATCCCTCCCCCTGAGATAATAATGAGAGAAAAAACACAAATAAAAAAGAGTAAATACATCCATAATTAAACCTTCACTTTAATCAAACTCCTCACTCCTTGAATAAATGACACAATGAAAATATTCCTTACATATATCACACATAATAAAACATGAACATGCTAGAGAGGTAAGGCACCATTAAAAAAAAGAAAGGCCACCCACAATCCCAAATTATTTTAAAAGTTAAGATATACACATTCTGTCAAAATAAGGTTTTAGATGTTTACACATCCACAAAGCAAAACTAATAGGCCTATAAATCAAAATGTTCAAGAGATTAAATAGGAAGACTAAATTTAGATTCAGGGAAGGATCCTTTCACAAATAAAGTTAGCTACATTTATAGAAGGAAAGAGAGAAAAGAAGACCAAAAATATACTTTAGAAAATATCTTTCCTCATATTTATCTCTTCTATCTTATCTCCTATAGGTATTTTAAGGTGCCTAACTAAATTGATTCTCCAAAACAAACTCGAAACATATTACAAATATCTCTACAATTGCTAATGATAATCCATAACCATGAGCCATATTCTAGGAGATTATATCAAAAAAAAATCTAACGAAAACCTCATGAGATGGTGAAATTGATTTGATTCATGCCCTAAAAGGTGCCTTCACTTTCAAGGAATGAGAAGATATTTAATTTTTTGATTTATCAGAAGTCATAAAATGAAAATATCTAGGTTAGAGCCCATACAATCAGGAAGATGAGAAGAGATCAAGTTGTCATCTAGTTAAAAACTATTATTTTATATTTGAGACCACTAAATGGTTTATCCTTGTTTAACCACTTTTTAAAACTCTTTATTTATATTTTTAAGGTAGAAAAGTGTCAAAAACGTGAAGTCATATCTCCATAAGAGATTAGGCCCACTCAAAATATCTAAAAGCGATTAGAAGTCACTTGATCAATTTTATAGCAATTGACAAATATAACAATAATTTCATAAAGTTATCCTTCATCTCTCCAAAATCTCCTCTAAAACTATTCTCTGAGTATATATCTCCTTAAGACATTTCTAATAATACCACATGCATGTGAAAAGGAGGTATCAATTGAAATTTTTGAGAAAAATACTAGGCCAATGGTGCTGTTATGACATCCTTAAGCTCATTTTGCATTGGCTTTTACTGTCAAATTTAAGATCGTGACAAGCTCTATCCATGAATCCCAAACTCCAAAAATCACTACTACGTGAACTATATCTTATGTGTCTCTCATCAGTGGCCCATGGGTTTTTTGAATGCACATGTAAGGTAGGAATATTTTTTATATTTGTGTTGCATCAATTAATTCCACTTATTGTTCATCAGATGCATGAGGGGGGAGATCCCCTTGAGGCACTGAAATGCACTAATGAGTTTCACCTATCTCTTAAACACTTATGTTCGTACCATCTGTGTTATGATAATACCTAGAATATAGTTTGCAAGTTTGATAGGGAGTATACAAATGATTATTGACAAATGTATTAAATGCCACACATCCTCCATTGGTGTTTAATAAATTATGTAGGTTTAACTAATGATTAAGAGGAGATTTCTTCCTGATTACTTCCACATATAGCCCATCAATGTTATGCCAAGTTTGGGGGGGTTGGGACATCAACATTAACATAACTCTGAGTCATCCTTGAAATTTGATTATTGTCATCCTTTTCTCGAGTTGTCATTCATTTGCATATTATAAGGGGTGGAAATTTGACTGAGGCCGAGGGAAAGCTTGAGAGTTCACAAGACACAGGAATGCCAATAGAAGATACTTATTCCACATCATTCTAAGGAACCAAATTGAATAAGTAAAATCTTAGAGAATTTTTTAGGCTACCATGTGTCCTTCCTCTTGATTAAAATTTATGTTCCATCCTTAGTTAACATTAAAATGACTTGAATGTTTTTACCTATTTTGAGGCTAAAAGACAAGATTTTGTCTAAACCCTACATAGTTTTTTACATATGCACATAAAGGTATGGAAAGTAATTTTGAGATAATTAGAGTCAAGTATTTGGCTCAACATAATTTGAATTCATTTCTTTTTGAAGAACAACTTCCCAATGGGTCTATTTTTTGGAACAATTTACTTCAAATCAGGAAAATTCTAGTGCAAGGTTGTAGATGGAAAGTGGGTAATGGAAATGACATTTGGTTTTGGCAAGACAAATGGAATAATTTCAGATTGAGTGACATATTTAAAACCATAAAGGACATTTTAATTGAGAAATATGGTACTAGAGTGAAAGACTATATAGACTTGGAGAGGAATAGGAGAACATAGAAACAACTAAAATTGGATGTGTTACATTTTGAGCCTGATGTCTCTCCTCTACAAAAACACCTCACCCTTATTCCTTTAAATCAAATTTATGCAAAAGATGAGATCATTTGAGTTAATTCTTTTGATGGCGACTATTTCGTCAAATTAGGTTACCAATGCATTTTTTTAAAATATTAAATGTAATATAAACTGGAGCAGAATCTGGATGCCTGAGTTAACCCCAAAATTTAATTTCTGTTTGTAGCTGGTACTAATAGAAAATATTCTTACTAATGAAAACCTAATCAAGAAGGGTTTCATTATGCCTAATATGTGTTGCATGTGTAAAAAAGGGGTTGAAAATATCAAACATCTGCTATTGCATGGTGATTATGCCTCAAAGGTATGGAGTCTCATATTTTATAATTTTAATTTGCATTGGGCTCTTGCTAATAAATTATTTCAAACCTGGGAACAGTGGGACCCACCCTATAAACATTGCATGGTAAGAAGATTATGGAAATTGATCTTGCCTCATACCATTTGGAGACTATGGAAAAATAGGAATGGAATAATCTTCAAGGATAGCAGAAAAGTATGAAAAACTATCTTTAAGGAAATTTTTATTGTTGTCAAGGAAAATTTGGAGAGGTTCAGGCCTCCAAAAATTAATCCATACCCCAAGGAAGAAGAACCTATACTAGCCGCTTGGAAGATTGATATTGTAAATTTACATAGGAATGATCAAACCATTATTGACAGATATTTATTTCATTGGATTCCACCTCTTGATTTCGGTTTAAAATAAATTTTGATGGGGCCTCTAAGGGAAACCCAGGAGCATCAAGAGGAGGAGGTGTGATCAAGGATCATAGAGGATGTTTAGTTATTTCTTTTACTGGTAAAATGGGTCATCAGATAAATCACTATGTTGAAGCCTTAACAACATTATAGGGCATCAGGATAGTAAAGGTTTGCAATATTTCAAATATTATAATTTAGGGGGACTCTATGAATATTGTAAATATTCTAAATCAAACTCAACCTCCTAGTTGGACTGTTAAGGATTTCATTCATGAATATATAGACATTTGCAAATATTTCACAAATTGCCAAATTATTCACTCATATAGAGAAGGTAACAAAGTGGTGGATGCTCTTGCTAATCATGGGGTTAGAAACAACATGCAAATTTATTTTAGTGATGACATACTTTCTAACAAGGTACAAAATGAAATCATTAATGATAAGTATGGAATTAGAAATAATCAATAAGATGTCCTCCGATTTATTGGGGATGATTAATCTCCCACGCAAGATTAAAAACTATCACAAGCCTTTGCATGCTTTCTGGGTCTGCAAAGGCACAATTAAGAGGCAGTATTGGGAGAGAAATCTTGTCATTTGGAAAAAAAAAAGAATTCTAGCAGAAACAGGGGAAAAATGGGTGGAACTTTGTGCCAAACTGAACCCACATGTGACCCTACATGGAAGGAAAATGAGGTTCTATCAAACTATTTGAAAATGAGTGGGGTTTCTAACCTCATTGAAAAAGTGCAAGGCCATGACCAAAATATATCACTTCAATTTGTGGCAGGCTAGAAGAAGAGGAAGATTGAATATGGAGATCTTACCATGAAGATCACTGAGGAGCTTATTGTAGAAGTCACGGGTATGAGCCTATAGGGTACTAGATTCTTTAGCAAGAGGATTGATAGAAACAAAAAAGCTAAAAATTTATTAGAAAAGGACAGAGACCTTGAGTTTGTTATTTCTAGCATCAAATTTTCTTCCATTCTAGTGCCATTTTTTGAGATTGCAAGGATGATTATTAGATATGTTACATTAGAAGGAAGGTACAGTATGGTTCCTCTCAAGCATCTTGTTTTTTTGAACCTTTTTAGGAGAAAAATGCAATTTTTCTTCCCCCACTACATTCTTAACTCTTTGGAAAGTTTCATTCTTGAGGTCCATAACCATACCTGTGCCACCCCCTCCATCAGGACCTCATCTTTCTTCTCGACTGCCACTGCCTCTCTCAACATCCTCCCATTCCCACTACCCTTTCTGATACTAACCCTGACCCTTCCACTATCCCCACCATTCCCTTGGGATAAATAAATATCAGGTCCAAAAATCCTTTGTATCCTCTCAATCACCCTTTTCCCTCTCAAATAAATCTCCGTAGCAACAAAGGCATTATCAACAACCCTAAAAGTGCCTCTTCTGCAAAGGAGAAGGAGGATTTAACTAAGAGGATTGAAAATTTGGCAAAGGAATTAGTTGTATTAAGAAAAGAGCTCAAAAAAATTTCTAAGAGGTAAGGAAAAAGGAAACTGGAAGAAGAACCTAGTCATGATGTAGGTCAAATTCTAGAAATTCATAAGAAACTCAATTATCTGGATAAGAGGCTGGGAAATGCTAAAGGAAGACATGATTGCACCATATCTACTCTCAAGGTTGTCTACAATTTTATGGAGCAACATGTGAAAAGTGTTTGCATGCTCAGTGACATTTCAACAACCATTTGGGAGGGGGAACCAACATGTGACCTTATTCTTTCCTAGCTAGACAAAAATGATCCATCCCACGTCACAATTTTAGCTCTCTTCACTACTCTACAGAAAGTTAGGACAAAGATTGACAAAGCAAACAAGTGAAGGTTGTTTTTTATTTTGGTTTCCTATTTTGTTGTCGTTATAATGTTGTTTTCTTACTAATTTTTCAGAGTATAGTTCCTATTTTTTCCTTTTGTATAGTTTTGGTGAAAACTATAGTTAGGATATCATGTATTATCTAGATTTTGATCCAAAATAGTTGTATTGATTGCATTATCCAGCTTCTGAGCCTTTTTTGTAATAGGGTATAGTCTCTTCAAAATGTTTTACCATTAATAAAAAAATTTAATAAGTTTTAAGCACTAGGGAGATAAAAAAATTAATAATGCCTTTACATGTTTCCAAGTCCTTACAATTAAAAAAAGTTAAAAAAGAAGTTAGATGCTTATTTTGACAAAATAAGGCTAGTTTTGAATTATTTTTATGTTTTGAACAAGTTTAACTTAAGTCTATTTAATGCAGGGGAATCTTTAAATGACATAAAATAAGGAAAATATCCATGGTTATTAGTTAAAGGTGGTCAAAATGAGTCTATGGAGCTTAGAGGGAGTAGGTTTTAGGAGGTCAAGAGTCTGAAAATTCAAAGTTGTAGTTTTCCTCTAAATTGTCATTCAAAACACAAAGGCATGTAATGAGAGAAATGAGATTGTAAGAGATGTTTTTAAGTGTGTTAAAGATTACTAGGAGGTTTTTAAAGGTCTTGTGAGTATCTTGTTAGGTTTTAGGGTATGTGTGATGACTCATTATGTGGGAGTGAATCATTAAAATGCTTAAGTTAGTGTAAAAGTGGCAGTTATGAGTCTACGAAGCATATGGAAGTCCAAAGGTCACAAAAATATTAGTTAGGAATCATGAAGTAGGTATGTGTAGGAGGAACAATTTGAATATATGGAAGAAAGGAAGGTAATGAGCAGGTATTCCTCATGAGGGAGGACTGAGAAGATAAGGGAATAAGACATTTTGTACAAATTTACAGTAGTATGCATAAGAACTTTGTTTTTGGGATACATTGTCTCCTTCAAAAATGAATCTTATATTTCATTTGAACTATGAATGATTGAGTTTGTATTTATGCATGCATTGAGGAATAATTGATACCATATGAGCATAACCATTAGAGATATTCATTGTGAGTTCTTGTTTCTAGAAGAAGGGATGAATGAGACTGTGTTACATGAATTCTTAACTGATAAGATAGGTTGATAAGACTGTAATGATCTTAATAAACATGTTTTATGTGAATGATATTGGTTTCAAGTGTTGGGGAATGTATGGAAAGTGATTAAAGGTCCTAGAGGTTCCATGTTCTTTTATCTCCCTTTGCAAGTTTGAGAAATCTCTTAAAATTGTACTGTGAACATGAATGATTAGTTATTTTTTGTTAAAGAATGAAAATATGCTATAAAGATTAGAATGTGGGTTCTTGACTAGTGCAAATGTGTTCCTATTATGTTAGAAAAGGAAATAACAAACTCATATTTGTAGGTCATGGAAGTTTAGGTATAAATATTCCTATGCATGACTGTAATTGTGTTCTCACCGAGGCAAGGCAATAAGAAAAGTGAAGGAAAAGAGGTTTATCATGCTCATTTAACCTTAATGGTAAATAAATATTATATATGACATTGAGATAGATAGCTATGACAATTTTTAATCTCTGAATCAAGATTCCAAACATTTTATAACCATTTGTTTTCTCTCAGGTTTCTAAGAAACCTACAGGTAGTCTAAGATAGGGTTTTGTCTTTGAAGACTTAAACCAAAGAATTTTGGACTGAGATTTAGTAGAAAGGTATTTTAGAAGGTACTTGAACAAATTTAATAAGAATTTTGAAATTTTAAGGGTGAACTTGTGAGTTATTGCTGACAGTTGGTTGAAGGGACTAAGAAACAAAGTTAAAGGCTTGATGGGAGAGGCTAGTTTACAAATAAAGTAGGTGATGAGAAAATATTATAAAATTGAAAATTTTCATTCCTTAAGAACTCCATAATGGGTGCCTACAAATCTTTGGTTTGTGTCTTGGATTCTTTGAAAACAATATTTATATGAGATTCTAGAATGCCCCAAACTTAGTTTTGGCTTAGTGGGCTTAGAGGGTAAAAGAGGAATAGAAGAAACAAATCAAAGAGTTAGAATCTCAAATTTTACATCCATCTTTGGGTTTTTACAGGAATTCTAATGGAGGGTATAACTATTTGTGGGTACTTCTATAACATCCTAGGCATTAATGAATCAAGCTACATGTTTTTAAGAGCATTGAAGGATAGTTTTGACAACAAAGGGAGGTTTTTGTTTTTGGATTATTTGAATTAATTTTGTGGTCATTCTAATAGTGGTTTGAGGTGGTTAATCAGGGCTTACAAGTAGAGAGACTACAAGGATACTTGGAAGCAAAGTTGCACTCTTGAGCCCAAGGCTAGTGAAGCAAGAAGAAGAGCAAGTGAGGTGATGCCAAGAGTAAGAGAAGTTTGTAGAAATAGAACTTGTTTAGAGATTCCTTTGACACTGAAAACATTATATAGAGACAACATAGAGTGCCAATAATACCATCTTAGTGATATTTTTCAGATTATGCAAGGTTTGAGAAAATATAGTAGTTTTTAGCCATTCTGGCCTAGTGAATTATCCTCTCATATAGAGATTGGTTGGGGTAGTTGTTGTTAAATCATCTTAAACTTGTGTAAATGAGTATTGATTTATTTTATCTCTTTCATTTGGTATCAAAGCATGGATTTTATTGTGACTCGGTTTTATATTTAAATGTATGCTTTTGCGGCTAACAATTTTGTTGAAGTTTGTGTCATGAATGAAGTGATAGGTGACAGGTGAAGAGAAGTGTGATAAGTTGAGTAGAGAAATAAGACACCAAAACACCTGGTGAGGCCAAGAGGAGGTGTGGAGTAAAATTCAAGGTGAAACAAAATTATCAGAGGAAGGATGGACCAAGAAGAAGTAATAAGAGAGTTGTGGAAGTTGATTAGCTAGAAGAGAAGGAAAGAAGAGTCAGAGAAGAAGAAGAGAGATGAAACCAAGAAAGAGAAGCAGAGGAAGCATGAAGAATGTATTGAAGCAGAGATGAAAAATATAAGAGTAGATATAGAGAGGTTAACTAAATTGGTGGAGAAACCAACGTATGGGCTTGATTTTTTCATGAAGAAGAAAGAAAAATGTCTTATAGAACATATCATGAGAAATAATTAGAGATTTAAATTACAAAAAAGGATCAAGATTGAAGAGGAAAAGATGAGAAAAGAAGAAAAGAGAGAGGATAAGGTTTAAAAGAATAATAATGAAAAGAAAAGGCAATAAGAAATCTTGAGACTATTTCCAAAAAATGGTTACATAATGTTTATATGGTGGAATAAACCAGCATCAGTGAATTAAGATGATAAGCACAAGCAAGTGATAACAAGCACAAGAAAACAAAGTTCTTGAAGGTACAAGACAAGAAAAAAGAAGGGAAGATAGTATGGAAGAGTAAAGAAACAAGCAAGGAGCAAGTAAAAGAATATACACTCATAACAAGAAGTCAAGTTCCAAAGATTGAACCTTAAAAGCAAGAATGCAAGGTAATCAGTTTTGACTCATATTTGATTGATATTGAAGATTGAGTGATTTAATTCCTTGAAAATTTTCAAGAAGACTCTAATTGTACATTTGAAGATGATGATCATGGTGATAAGATTTTTTTTGTAGATGATATGAGTGTTCTTTTGTAAGTTTACTGAATTAAATGGCTGAAGAAGGGGAAATTACATGTATGACTTAGAATGTAATGATTTCATGGGAAAGTTATGGTCAAAATAAACACAATGAAGATAAAAATTCATAGTTAGAGAAGATTGGCGTGTTAAAGAAGATGGATGAGCAAGTGAATGGAAAAGAAGATGAAGATTTTGGAAATACTAATGACGCATACAAGTTGGATATCGATAATACATGGATATAAATCATCATAGAACATAGATAAGGGTGTATTTTTGTTGTTATAATTTTTTTTGTACAAGTACAAAACATGAAGACTTAAGGATGATGAAAGTAAAGGTGAAGATCAAGAAGAAATGGAGAAGATTAAAGGTAAGTACAAAGAAAAGGAATATTGTGTGGGGCCGAGGTGGACCTTAATAATGCAAGGATAGTGGGAGAAAGGAAATAAGGTGAAGAACAAACAATAGAGATAAAGACATGACCAAACAAACAAAGTGTATGAAGGCTTTTCTCCAACTTGGGTGTATGATGCAGGGGCATATTAAAATGACATAAACTAAGGAAAATATCCATGTTTATGAGTTCAAGGTGGTCAAGCTGAGTGTATGGATCTAAGAGGGAGTAGGTTTTAGGAGGTTAAGAGTTTGGAAATTTAATATTGTAGTTTCCCTCTAAATTGTCATTCAAAACATAAAGGTATGTAATGAGCAAAATCGTCTTGTAAGAGATGTTTTTAAAGTGTGTTAAAGAGTATTATGGGGGTTTTCAAGGTATTTTTAATGTCTTGTTAGGTTATAGGATGTGTGTGATCAGTCATTATGTGGGAGAGAATCATTAAAATGCTTAAGCTAGAATAAAAGTGGCAGTTATGAGTCTAAGAAGCATATGGAAGACTAAAGGTCACAAAAAGAGAAATTTGGAATCATGAAGTAGGTATGTGTAGGAGGAAGAATTTTAATATATGGAATAAAGGAAGGAAATGAGTAGGTATTCCTCATGAGGGTGGACTATGGAGATAAGGGAACAAGACATTTTGTAAATATTTATACTAGTATGCATAAGAACTCTATTTTTGAGATACATTATCTCCTTCAAAAATGAATATTGTATTTGATTGGAACTATGATGTTTTATTTTGTACTTATGAATGAATTGAGGAAGCATTGAGACCATCTTGGTAGAACCATTAGAGATATTGATTTTGAGTTCTTCTTTCCAAAAGAAGGGATGAAAGGGACAATGTGTTATATGAATTCTTGACTGATAATATATGTTGATAGGACTGTAATGATATTAATAAACATGTTGGATGATAATGATAGTGGTTTCATATGTTGGGGCATGTATTGAAAGTGATTTAAGGGCATATAGGTTCCATGTTATTTTATCTCCCTTTGCATGTTTGAGAAAGATCTTAAAATTGTATTGTGAACATGAATGGTTAGTTCTTTTCTGTTAAAGATTTAAAGTATGTTCTAAAGGTTGGAATGTGTGTGATTGACTAGTCCAAATGTGTTCCTAATGTGTTAGAAATGGAAATAACAAAATCATATTTACAGGTCATAGTAGTTTAGGTATAAAAATTCATTTGCATGACTGTAACTGTGTGCTCACCCAGGAAGGGGAGTAAGAAAAGTGAAGTAAAAGAGGTTTCTTGTGTTCATTTAACCTTAATGGTAAAGAAATATTATATTGGACATTGAGATAGATAATCATGACAAGTTTCAAGCTATGAATCGAAATTCTAAGCATTTTATAACCATTCATTTTCTCTCGGGTTTCTAGGAAACCTATGGGCAGTCTGAGCTAGGCTTTTGTTTTTGAAGACATAAACCAAAGAATTTTGGATTGAGATTCAGTAGAAAATGAGTTTAGAAGGTTCTCTGATAAAATTAACAATAATATTGAAATTTCAATGGTGAACTTGTGAGTTGTTGTTGACACTTGGTTGAAGGGACTGAGAAACATAGTTAAAGGCCTAATGGGAGAGGCTAGTTTACAAAGAAAGTGGGTTCTAAGAAAAGAGTATAAAATTGAAAATTTTCATTCCTGAAGAAATTCATAATGGGTTATTGAAAATATTTGGTTTTTGTCTTGGATTCATTGAAAACAAAAGTTATGTGAGATTCCAGAATGCCCTAAACCCATTTTTGGCTTAGTGATCTTAGAGGGTAAATGCATGAAACTAGAACTGTTAAAATCAAAGAGTTAGAGTGCTTCATAATATTGATTAGGGACTAATCTAGATGATGTGTAAAGGCTTATCCTGGAGAAGATTTAGGAGTATGTTGTGAGTTATTTTTTAGATATTTTTTCATCCTAGTAGCTTGTAATGAATCGCCATGTGATGTTATAAATTGCATTGAATGATATTTCTTGATAGAGCCTTCCAGGGAGGTTGATGTATTCTAATGGAGTTGTTACCCTAAAAATCATTAAAGTCATCCAAGAAAATGAGTTGAAATTTAAGTTGGATCCCGTGATTATGAAGGGGTGGAACCAGTATAGGTTGACCACATACTAGACCCTACATCTAACCCTTATGTACATCTTGATGCCCAAGGCTGATGTGATGAATAGATAGAATTGAAATTAAGGTGATCATAAGAGTATTAGGGAGGTTGTTTGAAATAGTTACTTTGATTACATAGGGAGTCCCTAGAATTAATAACAAATAAGAAGTGTAAATCTATATCAAGTTGTATAATAGCTTGAGAGATACAGGAGATTCGATTATTAATGTGAGAATTTGTCTTAACAAGGATATATGGTCAAACATGGCATTACACACGGACAAGTTACCATATTTTAGTGTCTATGGTATGACCAAAGGAAAATTATCCATGTAGTTGTATTTGGATACCCATCACAATGCCACCTCACACCATTGCAAAGAAAATTATGATCTTCAACTTTTCTCTTCTTTATAACAGTCTTCTCATTTGACCATGGGAAAATATGTAAAACATTCTTCAAGTACTTGGTTTTGTGTTTTGGCATGGGTTTACATTCATAAGCTAGTTTACTCATGATTGAAGCCTACCCAGAAAGGGCATGTCTATGAAAAAAAAAATCAAATCTCCTCTTGAGAGAGGTTATATTATGTCAAAAATTATTAAGTACTTTATAAACACCCACTTTGGTGTTTTGGAATGGAATTACATTCAAACATTAGTTGACATAAGATTTAAGCCTACTCAGAAAGGGATTATCTATGGAAGGAAATATCAAACATCTTGAGAGAGGTTAGGATATGTCAAAAAATAGTTTCTTGCCACAACACTCAGTTCATTTATTTTGGCATGGAATTACATGCACAAGCGAGGTAACTCAAGATTGAAGCCTACTTAGGAAGAACATGTCTATTCTAAACAATCTCAAGCCTCTTCTTGGAGAGAGGTTAGAATATGTAAAAAAATTAGTAAGTGAATCACCAGGCACATAGTTTGGTGTTTTGGCGTGGAATTACATTTGCAAGTTAGTTGACACGAGATTGAAGCCTACATGGGAAGCTCATGTCGATTCCAAATAATCACAAGAATCCTCTTGAGAGAGGTTATAATACATCAGAAGTTAGTGTATGAATCACCAAGCACTCGATTTGGTGTTTTTGCATGGAATTACATTCACAAGTTAGCTAACCTGATATTGAAGCCTACCCTAGAAGGGCATGTCTATGATAAGAAATATCGAACCTTCTTTTGAGAGAGGTTAAAATACATAAAAAAAATATTAAGTGAATTTTTAATCACTTGGCTTGGTGTTTTGGCGTTGACTTATATCTACAAGTTAGCTGACCCAAGATTGAAGCCTACATAGGAAGGACATGTCTATTCCAAACAATTTGTATCCTTCTCTTGGGAGAGGTTAGAATACATGAAAAAATAGTATTTGGGTATTATATACTAACCATCTCCAACCATCCTAATAAATTTGAGGATGTACGATCTAGACAACAACCCAAGTAGTAAATCTAGTGGGGAAACTTCCGGGGGTCATAAATTTTGCATCGTAGCTCCGAATGACTTCGTTCAAAATGCATCGGAAATATTGGAACATGTAAAATATAGTGAAAGGGTGAAAATATCTGTATAGAAAATTTTGAACCCTGAAATATTATTCTAAATGATTCAAAATGCATTTGGATCAATGTATACAAAATCATCTCTCATTTTCTCTCATCTCCCCCTAGTTTTTCTCATAGTGGAAATGAAGGCAACGTGTTAAAAAAACATTAGGTTGAGTCAGTGTTAGGGTGTCCAGGGTAATATTTTATGAACATAACCTTGTGGAATTTAAATGATAACACCCACATGTTCTAGTAGGTTAGAATATGTTATTGGAGGATTCATTTTTTATCCAACCATCCCTCTCCTTCCTGGATACATCGGTTAGGTGATGTCTTTTAAGATCCCTATGAGAAAAAAATTGTCAAGCATTGACACAAAGTTATCAGTGGTTTTTCATCAACGTTATGGGACTAGACCCCTCCTCTTAGGAATGGGGAGGATCCAATTTATTGAATACATGAAAGAATAAAAATTTTGGGTCGATGTTAGGTCAAGGATCACATAGGAATACTCCACTAAACATGTGGAAAATTTCTTTTATGGAATACAAGGGAGGAATTTTCTTAGAAAGAGGTAAAGGGGGGGATAGGGAAAATAGGGAGAGGGTTAATTTTTTGAGTAAGAACTTGAAAATTTTACAATCACTAACAAGATTAGGTCCACATTTAATAGGAATAAAAAAAAATTAACCAATATCAAGATTAAAAAATCAAAGACACAAAGTTATGTTAATTTATTCCTCAAAGACACAAAGTTCTTTCTTGGTTTTTCAAGGAACTTACAATTAGCTTGGCATATTTGGAGTCACTAGGAAGTAGAATAACATAGACAAAGATGTATATCACATAAACATACCCTATTATTACTTTTAGTACTAGGAGAACAAATGATACTAACCCATTTGGAATGGAGGATCCATCACCAATATTTATCCTTACCATCATTTGATTTCATATTGAAAAAATGTATCTTAAACTCCCCCTCAAGTGAATTTTCACATTCCTACCACTTTTGACCTTTCATACAGCCACAAGAAATAAAAATAAGTTCATCCTCTTGGGATATGTGAAAAGCTAACATTTGATTGAATGTTGGAAGCATTAAAATCCATGGTGGCACGTTAAGTTGCGGATAAGACTAGAATATTCAAAAAGTATACTTCCCAATGAAGAATTATAATGTAAAGAGATAAGGAAGAAGATAGAAGTTATCTTATCCAAAGATGAAGGGGAGCTTCCAATATATGAGAGAGGTTGGATCTCAATGGTACTATGGAATTGTTCAAATAATGAAATATTTTCCCTTGACATTATTTTTTGAGTTAAGTCCACATCCAATGAGAAGCAAACAACTTTTCTCCTAATAAAAAGAATGAAAACATCACAGATACAAACTTCACTGATCATTTATTTCTCGGTAGATACCAAGTTATTTATTGGATGTTGCAATGTATTAACCATACTTTATGATCTCTCTCTGTAAGAAGTAGATATGGAACCTATAGAATATCTTTGAGGGATTCTAATAGATATCATCACTTGTAGTAGGAGAACAGGATCTCATGTAACTCTTTTTGGACTAATTCTTGAGAAGGACCATTCCAGGATATAACTCTTCAAAAATGAATGTCCTCAATCATGTCCCCCAGGTGACTCTTCAGATTCCTGCACACTTTTACTTATTTCTTCCAAGATTTTAGATGATGTGCATCCTCTTATTAAGGATCAATAACTCTTATAATTGCATCTTTCATCATTACACACTTGACATCCATTGTGCGTGATCAACAAAGGAGACTAAAAAATTAAATTCCCAATGTAGAATGTGCAATATATTATTTCCCACCAAGGAGTGGGAATCAAGAAAAATCATCTCATATATCAATGGATGAAAACAGCTATCCTATGATGAAGATATTTCTCTTGGTCGAACTCATGTATAAATTCATCTTAACCTTGGAAAAACTAGTGAGGGAAAAAATTGTAGAACCGAGAGTATCTTAGGAAATAGTAACCTTCCCCTCTTACGGGATATTATCTTCTCAACAAGGAGTGATAATCAAGATATACTTGTCTTAGATATCAATAGTGAAAACACTATCCCAATGAGTCTCTCTTGATTACTTGATTTCAATATATTTTCCATCATTCATCTTCGTAACAATGGTGCTCTCAACACCCTTCTATTTAGAGAGGTCCTTCAGGTGATAGTAATTTCCTTATTCATTGATCATTGTCCACCTACATTAAGATACTCAATGTTTAATGTGTAAATTGTCTCTAAACCTAAGTATTTGATCTTCATGGTGATGAAGGCATTAATGAAATGGATGGGAGATGCATAGATACGAATTATTTGACCAAAATTCACAACACTTACTATTTTTAACAGGTTACTACCGCTGGATGTTTATTTTTTAGAAAGTGGTCTTTTAGATGTCATAATGAGATGATGATTAGTATCATAAGTTTCATTTTTCACTCTGAGATGCTTTGCTCTTAATTTTAGATGATTCCCTCATTTAGATCAATAGGGAAAGTGCAAATTAAAGTGAAGTGGGTTAAGAATACTGAGAGAAAACTCAGGCTTCCTATATCTCCATAAATACTCCACCTCATCATATAAAAAATGGCTCAAACGAAATCTTATTTTATGAAGAACATTTTCTCCAAATTTTAGACAATTTGGCACGTTGCTAGATCATCGGGAATAATACAAATACATTATCGAAGTATGGTAGGAATAATGAGAGAAAAATCAGTCCTTCATATTTAAAAAATAATCCACTCCACCTCATTGATGAAATAAATAACTGAAATTAGAAATATTATTTTATGAGGAACATCTACTCCAAATTTTATGGCATTTTGGCTTGTTGATTCACCGGGAAAATACAAAATACATTTTCATTTGTTTTGGGAAAAAATGGAGTTCTTGGTTGGAAAATTCTTTCTCAAATAGAAAATAAATCTTTCCATGATAACCCCAGAGTGATAGATCATGTGAAGGTCATTTTCAAATGGATCATTTTGGCAACGTTTCAATTTTTTTCGACCACAGGATTAATGCTAACAAAAAAAATAAAATTTTGGAAACATAGAGCCATAACTAGTTTTATGGCTTCCATGGAGGAAAAACATGAATTTTCAATGGATTTTCATGTTACACTTAATGTATTTGAATTTTGAGGTTATATTTTTGGGGGGGACTAATTTCAAAAATGACCAAGTGTTGGATTTTTGACCCTTTTTAATTTATAAGACTCTAACTCACCATTAACACAACATGGACAAACCTGGGTCAGTCAGGGGTTAGAGGGTGAGTTACATCCATGAAAATAGGGGAAAATTGAGGTGAAGGGAAAATGTGGAAACTAAGTTTCACTTTTCATGAGATCATGACAAGTGTCACCATGTCAGAGAAAGAGAGGTGGAGGGGCTAAGAACAAGCTCTTAGGAGTTGAGATGATGTCCTCCATGTTCCTGGGAGCTAAATATATGAGATTTGGCACATGTTTGTATCTCTGTTTTCTTGTTGGATATTGCGTTTGTAATATTAAGTGGGAAACTGAGTTAATAGAAACCCACTAAATACAAATGTTCATGGCATACAAGTTATAATTAAAACATAAGCATGACAGATCTACATACTGCATTAGAAATGTTTAAATTTAAAGAGTGAACCAAACAGGCCACCGTCCTTGATATAAATCAATGTGATCTCTTTGATATTGATGATACACACAACAAAAAATAAGCATGACATATGAATAAAAATAATGCGATCATATTAATGGTACATGATGCAAATGATGTGCAAATTAATCTCTACGCATGAGTGAATGTATATGATACTTTATAATTCCTCTTTGAAGGTGTAACTACTCTAGATTCAATGAAATTATTGGAGTGTTGGGTGAAATACATATTCTCAATTAAAATAATTGATTTTTTAGTGGGTGTTTTACCGAAAGGTTTTCCCACTTAAATCTCGTGTTTGTGTTGTGATGTGTTCATTTAATTTCACTGTTATTGACTGAAATCTATATTCTACTATATAAAACTAAATCTATGAGTTAATTCTTTATAAAATATTATATATTCATAAACTATAATCTTTGGCAATTTAATATGGTGGATCTATAATCTATGACATTATTTAAATCCCCTACATTTCCTAACATGGTATGAGAGCCAATGTTTATGCATGTGTAGGATAGATCTTTTTGTTTGTGATTTGTAAGTGTGAAGAATCTTGGAAATTTTCAAAATGTGTGAAACCTTTTTTTTTTTGTTTCACATTTTTTTTTCAAGGTCTACAGGTGCAAATCTCTAATTCCTTGTAAATAAATTGAATTTGGAAGCTTTTTAAGTTTGAATTAGTGTGGATGATCAAAACATAGGTTGTTATTGACTTCCTATATCTATCAAGCCTTTTGTATGATTAGATCGGGTTATTTAATCATCCATAGCCTTCCTTAGAACTATTCCTTAGCTTCGTGGCTTATTTAAGTGTTGTGCAGATCATTTGTGTGTTTTATGACCTATTTACATGTTACAAGGATTATTTTTTTATTGTGTGGTTTGTTATAGTATTATGCGTCTTTTCCACCCCCAAATGACCTCTCAGATTTGGTGTTTCAAACTTGTCATTTGATGTGATTTACATAACATTGAGTTTTCCCCAAAAGTGTGGGACTTTGCAAATGGGAAAACTCTCCAGATTAAGGCTGGTTCCTATTCCTTTGTCTAGGTGCATACGTGAAATTTGCAAAGGATTGATTCTTAAACCTAATCTAATATTGCCAAGGAGACAAGGATGAAAGGAATGCAAGAAATTAAAACTAAGCTAACCAGGTGATACACCAAAGGAATGATGAACATTTGTTTTGCTAATAGGCACAAACAAGAAAAATGCATACAATAATCAAGCACAGATAACCAGTTTTGCAATGAAATACCAGATGAGAGCAATGAAGACAAGAAAGGGTCAAAAATCAGCCACAAACATGTATTATTGCTCTGCAGATTTGATACAATGCATTTACAAAATGGCCAAAAGGTAGAAAATGTGTTGCAATCTAATGGAAGGTTTGAAACTCCATGAATTCATTTTCCAGAGGAAAAGGGGAGCCTACAAAATAGAAGAATGTCCAACCCTTTACAATGAGTCCTGACCATGCTTTTATAGATTCAACACAGAGGGAAGAAAGAGAGAGAGTGGGAAAAACCGGTTCAAAGTTCAACCACTATCATCAATGCCTCCTACAAAATCTACCCCAAATCTATTTTGACTGCATCAATTTCTTGTTTCGTGCCTCGAAGGAGGAGGAAACGGCTGATCAGATCGAATCCGATCTAGTTGTTGAGGCAAAATAGATCCTGCATTAATGGCCCGAAGACATTTCTCCATTTTTCTCCCACCTAACTTCTCCAAACTTAAAGTTTCAGATCTCCATGGCATAGATGAGGCTGAGATCTTTCCAATGGTGCCATATTTTCTAGATTTCAAGCCCCGAGTTGAAAGATATGCCCATTTGAAATTTGGATCAGGTTCGTATAAAATAGTAGGAAAACCAATTTGAAAATAGACCCCATTTTGAAACTAGACATGTGGAGGGCTGGCGCATGTCTGAAGGGCAAGCCTCTGTATTTTGTTTTTGAAGGAGTGTCAGGTTGACATGTGGCTTCTTCCATGACCTACTTGATTTCCTTATGTTTTTGGCTAAGTCCTTTGCTTGGTAGGGTCATATATCTGACTGGGGACACGCGGTGGCCTGGCGCTTGTCTGAAAACCCTCCCTTTATTCTGCTCTTGAATTAGTGTTGTGCTGACACTTGGCACCCTCCACTGGTCTGTCTCAGTGCTTTGACTATTCAACCTGACCCTGTCCCTTTTTGAAATGGGACGCGTGGAGGCTCCGCACTTACTTAGAAACCCGCTTAGGATTTTGCCTCTGAAGGAGCATCAGGTCACACGTGGAAACCTCTATAGGATCTTAGACTTTTCAATGGCCCCTCTTACGTTTTCAAACCTTATACTACGTGGCAAGTCCCGCCTCATTTGGGTCTCTACTTTTGGACTAACTTTTGGAGATGCGCCAAGCTGATGCATGGCGGCTTCCACTAGCACTTCTATACTTAGCCTTTTTTTAGGCCCGCCCTGCCCACCTTTTGACTTTTAGCTTTGACTGGTGCTTGTTTGAGCTTCCTCCGTTTTTGGCCTGGGACATCCGTGGAGGCCTGGTGAAACTTGTTTCTAGAGCCTCCCTTTTTGGATTCAACTTTGGAGATGCAGTGTTTGGACACTTGGCATCAGCTGTCTCCTCCATACTTAGTCAGATTTTGAGCTCGTTCTGAACTGTTCCAGAGCTAAAGACTTCGCCCTTCGTATCTCCTCCATACTCAGTTGATTTTTGGACCTTCTGAACTGTTTCTTCTCTTTGAGCCTCTGAGCCTCTTTTGACACTGTTTCTCCTTCCCCGACCCTGCTATTCTATTTCCGAGCCCACCTGTAATCTGTTTAATGGATTTAAGGCACAGATTCACTCAACAGAGTTGTTTCTTCTCTTTCTTCTTGCATAGGGTCGTTTAATCTTTCACAGGCCCTGCCACTCCATTGTAGAGTCCCTCTACAACCTGTTTGCAAGGTTTGAATGTGGTTTCTTTGGTTCTTTCTATGCGGGGTCGTGGCTGATCCAATATTTTTCTGGGGGGTGAAATATGGATAACAATTTGGTGACTCGCAGGGGTATCTTCCTGCTAGATGAAAAGACCAGTTGCCTTGTCGTATCCATTGGGCATGGAGTCAAGAATGACGGTCTGATACTGATCCTACCTCTGATCCATGAGCCTGACCATTTACACTCTCAATTTTCATAAGAAATCTTGAAACGATGGTTTCTGAGAGTAGAAAATTGCTTTGACCTGGGGCTTTCATCTGTCCCTGAATGGACTATGCAAGAGCAACAAAACAACACCACACAACTATGTACAAAATTTGAAATCATACATGCTCCAAGTAGAACATGCAGAGTGTGCAAAGCACTTAGGAAAAAAAAAAAAACAACCTAAACTACAACAAGGCAATGTGCACAAGCACTTAGAGGAATGAGAAATTAAACTAGTATGTACAAGGTGAGAACTTTTCCTTCTAGTAGCAATGTTTAAGATAGATTCCATTCACTGGAATTTGCAGCTCTTCACCATCCAATGCAGACAATTGGAAAGCATTGCTACTTTTACATCTTGTGACCATGTAGGGGCCACTCCAAATGGCATCAAACTTGGAATGCCTTCCTGGTTTTTCCCGATCTGCATCCCATTTCAAAACTAGGTCTCCTTCTTGAAAAGTCCTTGTTTTTTCTTTCTTATCAAAGCATCTCTTGATTGAGACCTGATCCTTCTCCATTGTTTGAAGTGCATGCTCTCTAGTTTCTTCCAATTCCATCAGTTCTACATACCTGGCCTCCATTGGCTCAAACTCAGACATCTCCAGCTGCTTCATGAGTTCCAATGCTGGCAACTCAAGTGATATAGGCAACACTACCTCTTTCCCATAGACAAGTTTGAATGGAGAGCTACCTGTAGACCTCTTGGGTGTTGTCCTATCAGCCCATAAGGCTGATTTGAGTTTTGTGTGCCAAGTTCTCTGATTTTCATCAAGAGTTCTTCTGACAATCCTTAACAGGTTCTTGTTTGTGGACTCAGCTTGGCCATTACCTTGAGGATAATAGTTTGATGAAGTGCTCAAGTAAATCCCATTCCTAACAGCCCATTCTATGATTTTGGAACCTATGAATGCCAATGCATTGTCTGATATAATGGTGGATGGCACTCCAAATCTGGTCACTATCCCTTCATAGAAATCTAGTATGCTAGACTCATTAGCTTCTTTGAGTGCCACTGCCTCGGTCCACTTGGTGAAATAGTCTGTTGCTGTCAGAATCCATTTGTGGCCTTGGCTCGAATTTGGATTGATGACCCCAATGAAGTCCAATCCCCATTGCATGAATGGCTGGTCAACTGAAATTGGGTGCAATGGAAGTGCTGCTAGCCTTTCTTTGCCTCTGAAGAACACACAGTTCTTGCACTTTTTGATCCATGCATAGCAGTCACTAAACACCCTGGGCCAATAATAACCCACCTTCATGATCTTGAGTGCTATCACCCATGGAGAAAAATGGCCTCCAGCTGCTCCAACATGGAACTCTTGTAACACTCTCTCAATCTGATCTGTCCTAATGCATCTTAACAGAACACCATTGATGTCCCTTTTGAACAAGATGCCATCAATAAGCACGTATGGGATGGCCTATGTAGTCTGAAGTGTCTCCTTTTTGTTTTACTCATTTCTGGAGGGCATAGGCCTATTTGTAGGAAGTGCATAATGTTCTGAGTCCAACAAGGAGTGGGCACATCATCATTTTCTCCCTCTTGACTATTCTGCAGGACAAAAACAACTTCCTTTTCACCGCTTGCTTCACCTTGTTGACTCGAGGCCAGTTGTTCACACAATCCCTTCCCATGGACCAGCTTAGTAACCTTGATCTCAATGTCATACTCCATGACACGAGTGATCCATCCTACACATTTTTCATTCAGATCCTTGCTGAGAAGGAAGTCTTTAACTCCTGCATGGGAGACTAACAGTTGGATTTTATTGTTTGAAACCAGATGTTTAAACTTATTTAACCCTCTGATCACTGCAAGGACATGCTTTTCAATGAAGGAGTATCTCACTTCATAATCTTCCAGACCTTGGCTGAAGAAGGCAATTGGCTGCTCTGTACCCTCTTTGTTCTGTTGTACTAAGATTGCAGAAATTGTGTCACTGCCACCAAAGGCATATAGTATGAAGTCCTTAGAGAAGTCTGGATTCACGAGAGTTGGGGCTTGTGATATAGCTTCTTTGATGGCCTCAAATCTTTCTCTTCCTTCAGCTATCCACCTAAATGCCAAGTTCTTCTTCAACATCAATGTTATTGGCTTGACAAGGGTAGCAAAGTCTGGTACAAACCTGCAAACAAAATTAATCTTTCCTAAGAAGATTTGAAGAGATTTCTTATGGCTTGGTAATGGAAATGCTCTTATTGCTTCAACCCTCTCTGGGTCAATTGCCAAACCCTCCTTTGACACAATATGGCCTAGAAGCCTGCCCTCATGGGCCAAGAATATGCATTTTTTAGGGTTCAATGATACCCCGAATCTCCTACATCTTTGAAATACCTATCTTAGGTGAAAAAGGTGATCCGCTGCATTTTTGGAGAACACAGTGATGTCATCCAGATATATCAGTACTATTTTGTTGATCAACCCTTTGAATGCCATATCCATTTCCCTTTGGAAAGTGGCTCCAGCATTAGACAATCCAAATGGCATTTTTTTGTAGGCATAGGTGCCCCATTTGGTGGTGAAATCCATTTTGAACTGATCATCTTCTTTCACCATTATCTGGTTATACCCTGAGTAGCCATCTAGGAGAGAGAATCTCTCTGATCCAGACACCACTTGCAAAATCTGCTCCATTGAGGGGAGTGGGTAGTGGTCCTTAAGTGATGCTCTGTTCAAGTCTCGAAAGTCTACACACAATCTAATCTCTCCATTCTTCTTCCTGACTGGGACCAAGTTTGCAACCCAACTTGAGTGTTTGATTGGAAATATAATACTTGCCTCTATCAACTTGTTTAGCTCTTTCTTCATCAGAGGTTCAATGTGTGGATTGACTGGTCTCTACTTTTTCCTGATGGGCTTAGCATCTGGATCTAGTTCAATTGTGTGTTGTGCTAGCTTCAGATTGAACCCTCTTAGGTCTTCATAGCTCCAAGAAAATACATCTGGAAACTCTTGGAAAAGTTGCATGAATTCATACCTTTCTTGCTCGGTGGCCACTTTGCCAATTTGAAGTGTTTTTCCTTCTCCAACTAGAATTGACTCTGAATCTTCTCCTTTGATCTGTATATTAGCCTTCTCTTTTCGAAACTGATCATTAGGATTGAAGATAGATTCCAATGTCACCAAACCTTTGGGAAGCTTGTTTGTACGTAGCTACACTACTTGATCTCCATATTGTCTGCTCTAATTTGTCTTGATTCCTAGCTACAAATTCAACTTCCTCTTGCAAGAAATTGATGATCTGTTGATCATTCTCAAACACCTACCAACATGTGTTGTTATCTGGCACTGCTGGCCTCACAATCACATGGATATGTGGCTGTCCTTTGTCCCTCTTGATGCTTTCAACCACATCAAATGTTGCTCCAACTGCTGCAAGCCTATCAGCAGCTTCATTCTCCTTCCTGGGTATGGACACAATGTTGAAGGCTTCAAAATCCTCAATGAGATCCCATACCCTATTCTTGTAGCTCTTGAGCAGGTCATTCTTGACAAAATTTTTTCCTCTGACTTGATTAGCAACTAGTTCACTGTCACCAAACACTTGCAAGTTCTTGATTCCTCATTTTCTTTCCCAATGCAATCCATGAACCAAAGCCTCATATTCTGCTGTATTGTTTGAATAGGAAAATTGGAAATGGAAAGCTGAGTAGTATTTCATACCTTGGGGTGACACAATCATAGCTCCTCCTCTGGCTCCTTGCCTACTTCTCGAGCCATCAAAGAACAATTTCCATACTTCATTGTCATCTTTGTGTTCTGGCTTAATGATGTCAGGAAGAGGATGATTCTCCTCATGCAGGCAGTAGACTCCTAGCTCAGATTCTTCCATCTCCTTATAGGGGTCAAAAGCATGTCTTTTGTTTTCCCATTCATCGAGAGTCAAGTTCTGGGATACACCCCACCTTGGTATCTGCTTCACAAGTGTTTAGGAGGTCCTCCTGATCAAAAGCTGAACAATTTGCATTGATTGGGCTAGGCACATAAGACTCAATGTGGTAATCCACTATGGGCTCAGATCTAATTGTGGCCTTAGCTCCATACCTTGTTCTAAAAAGCATATGCGACCAGTCAGCAGATAAATAGCCTCCAATTTTGGTAGTGAAGTCCCTGGACAAACACAATGCAAAATGTGGTGGCAAGTCTATGACTGATATGTTCTGTAATACAGTCACATTGGGGTAGGCATGCAGTGTGAGGCTCAAATCCTTGATGACTCCAATAGTTTTCACTGTTGTCCCATCCAATTGTACTACCCCTCTAGAGATGACTTCATATTAGAGACCTAGTTGATCAACTATTTGTTTTGGCATTACAAAACTACTTGCCCCTCAATCAATCATGCAATTATGCACCAATTTGTCCCCAATGATTAATGAAACATAGAATGGAGGAGGCCTTAGGTTCTTACCTTGTTGTTCTCCATGTTTTCCCTTAGGTTGAGTTGTATTGGTAAGCACTTTCTCTTGCTGGTTAGGGGGTTGATTTGAGCTTGACCAATTGGCCATAGCAGTCTGCAACAAATCCCTCTATCCTGGAATGGCTAGTGACTCCCATAGTGAAATATTCACACTTGTCTTCTTCATTTTCTCAATGATATTAAATGAGCTATCCTTCTGCTGCCCCTTTCCTGGCACATTTTTCTCTTGCACATGGGTTGTTACAACCGGTGCCTGAGTGGATTTGGAAGGTGGTTTGGAATGGCTCTGCATGTTGGGAGTTACATTTGGAGTACCAAAACCTTGTGGAGTAATGGAAGGTTGAAGGTTACCTGAGTTTGGTGATTGTCCTTCTCCAATATTTCTCCTTTTGGACCGTGTATTGGTAGCTACACTTTGAGAAGGGAACTGATTCATTCCACAGAAGTCTTCAGCTTGCCAATTGACAAGCATAGTTTCACTTGGAGATGTCTCTTGCTGAGCTCCTTGCTGCTGATTTTCTTCTTGACTAGACTCTTGTGACACACCACTGGTTTGCACCATCAAGGCCTAGTTTAGTGCACCATTGAAACACATTGATTGATTATGTGGTTGATTGCATGGGAAACACCAATCATATTCTTGTGCCAAGTTTTTTTGTGCTGGAACCAATGCCCTTGATGTTGAAGTTGTATTTGGATCATATGACCTGAAAGGTCTACCAGCTTGAGGTTGTCCTTGGTTTTGACTCTGATTTACAGTCTGAGCTGGTGGTCTATTTTGCTGATATGGGGGTCTAGCCTGATACTGAGCCTGAGGCTGATATGGCCTAGAACTCTGAGCCTGTTACCTCTTGATAGTTACTAACTCATTCCCTAGGTTCTGAAGCTATTTCATGACCTCTTGAAGTTATTTTGAGGTGTTAGAGGATGAGGTGGAGGCTTCAGCTGAACTTTGATTCCTAGGAGTAGGTATAGGAGCTAATGTGGGTGTTTGGCTAGTACTTGGGTTTCCTAATTCAGGGTATAGAGGCATGGAGGGCCTAGGAGCAAGCTTTCCAGCCTGAATTAAACAATTTTCAGCTCTTATAGAGAGGCTATAGGCTACAGGTAGAGTGGTGCCTCCCATTGATTGAATTATTAAAGCAATATCAGAATTTAAAGCTCTAAGAAAGTATAAGAAGGCACCTTCTTCTGTGGGCTTTACTGCCACTGAATCCTATCCCAGGTCCTTTGAAATCATGAGGTTGAAATCCATCAACTGCTCATTCAGAGCTCTCTTGATTGTTTTCAGTTGCTCCAACAAGGATAGGTTATCTCCCTTTTCTCCAAACTGGTCGTGAAGAGCTCTACACAGATGGTCCCAAGTTTGAATAGAGCCTATTTCTAGGCTCCTGAACCATTGTGAAGCTTTACCCTTGAGTGAAGAGGCTAGCAACTTGACTATAATGTCCATCTCAGTGATCTCATGGATTGTACAGACATTTGCAATGTCTTGAACGTGGTCACCAGGAGAAGTCTGGTTTTCTCCAGTGAAATATGGGATGCTCTTTAATGCTACCACCGGGACTGGATTTTGTGCATTCGGAGCGAGTGGGCTGTTGCCAGTGAAATTGACATAAGGATTTGGCTGTGCCATCCTGATCAGCCTGAGCACCCTTCTTGATTGAAAGAATGACCTACTAGGAGGAGGTGTTGATAAGGCTCTGTTTGGTGGAGATGGAGATCTCTGGGCTCTTCTCCCCCTTCTCCTTCTATCTGGAGACAAGTGCAGGTGGAAAAATTATCCCTCTTCTCTAGTTCTTGACCTTGTTTGTATTCTTCTCATGAACTTGGCAAGCTTGGACTGCTGAAACCAATGGATTCTGTCCCTTTTGGAGTCACCAGATGTGTAGTTTTAAAACTTCTTAAAAGCTAGAATCACAGCAAGTGCACATCAATCTTACTGTAATAAAGATGGAGACTTCTTGGTCCCACCAGGCATGCCAAAAATGTTAGTGCAAAATCACAACACCCCCAAATGACCTCTCAGATTTGGTGTTTCAAACTTGTCATTTGATGTGATTTGCATAACATTGAGTTTTCCCCAAAAGTGTGGGACTTTGCAAATGGGAAAACTCTCCAGATTAAGGTTGGTTCCTATTCCTTTGTCTAGGTGCATACGTGAAATTTGCAAAGGATTGATTCCTAAACCTAATCTAATATTTCCAAGGAGACAAGGATGAAAGGAATGCAAGAAATTAAAACTAAGCTAACCAGGTGATACACCGAAGGAATGATGAACATTTGTTTTGCTGATAGGCACAAACCAAAAAAATGCATACAATAATCAAGCACAGATAACCAGTTTTGCAATGAAAGACCAGATGAGAGCAATGAAGACAAGAAAGGGTCAAAAATCAGCCACAAACATGTATTATTGCTCTGCAGATTTGATACAATGCATTTACAAAATGGCCAAAAGGTAGAAAATGTATTTGCAATCTAATGGAAGGTCTGAAACTCCATGAATTCATTTTCCAGAGGAAAAGGGGAGCCTACAAAATAGAAGAATGTCCAACCCTTTACAATGAGTCCTGACCATGCTTTTATAGATTCAACACAGAGGGAAGAAAGAGAGAGAGAGGCGGGAAAAAAATGGTTTGAAGTTCAACCACTATCATCAATGCCTCCTGCAAAATCCACCCCAAATCTATCTTGACTGCATCAATTTCTTGTTTAGCACCTTGAAGGAGGTGGAAACGACAGATCAGATCGAATCCAATCTGGTTGTTGAGGCAAAATAGATCCTGCATTAATGACCTAAAGATGTTTCTCCATATTTTTCCACCTAACTTCTCCAAACTTAAAGTTTCAGATCTTCATGGCATAGATGAGTCTGAGATCTTTCCAATGGTGTCAGATTTGCTAGATTTTGAGCCCTGAGTCGAAAGATATGCCCATTTGAAATTTGGATTGGGTCTGTATAAAATAGCGGGAAAACTAGTTCAAAAATGGGCCCCCTTTTGAAACTGGACACGTGGAGGGCTGGCGCATGTCTGAGGGTAGCCTCTGTATTTTTTTAAGGAGCACAGGTTGACACATGGCTTCTTCCACGACCTGCTTGATTTCCTTATGTCTTTGGCTAAGTCCTTTTCTCAGCGGGGTCATATATCTGGTTGGGGACATGTGGTGGCCTGAGGCTTGTCTGAAAACCCTCCCTTATTCTGCTCTTGAATTAGCACCATGCTGACACTTGGCACCCTCCATTGGTCTATCTCAATGCTTTGACTATTCAACCCGACCCTGTCCCTTTTTGAAATGGGATGCATGGAGGCTCCGCGCTTACTTAGAAACCCGCTTAGGATTTTTCCTCTGAAGGAGCGTCGGGTTGACACGTGGAAACCTCTACAGGCTCTTAGACTTTTCAATGACCCCTCTTACCTTTTCAGACCTTGGACCATGTGGTGAGCTCACGCTCATTTGGGTCTCCACTTTTGGACTAACTTTTGGAGATGCATGCCAAGCTGATGCATGGTGGCTTCCGCTAGCACTTCTATACTTAGCCTTTTTTTAGGCCCGTCCTACTTGCCTTTTGACTTTTAGCTTTGACTCTACCTTCGTTTTGGGCCTGGGACACGTGGAGGCCTAGCGCTTGTTCAAGCCTCCCCTTTTTGGATTCAACTTTGAAGATGTGCCATTTGGACACTTGGCATCGTCCGCTGTCTCCTCCATACTTAGTCGATTTTGAGCTCGTTCTGAACTATTCCGGAGCCCAAAGACTTTGAACCTTCACCATTTCTTCTCTTTGAGCCTCTGGCCTCTTTTGACACTATTTTCTCCTTCCCCGACCCTGCTATTCCATTTCTGAGCCCACTTGTAATCTGTTTAATGGATTTAAGGCATGGATTCACTGGACAGAGCTATTTCTTCTCTTTCTTCTTGCATAGGGTTGTTTAATCTTTTGCAGGCCCCGCCACTCCATTGTAGAGTCCCTCTACAACCTATTTGCAAGGTTTGAATGTGGTTTCTCTGGTTCTTTCTGTGCGGGGTCATGGCTGATCCAATATTTTTCTGGGGGGGACGAAATATGGATAACAATGAATTTTTAAAATTTGAAAAATCTATATCTTCTTATGTATTACCTTACAACTTCTCGCGGCTTGTTCTTTGTGTGTTTTGGTGTTATTGATTCTCATACCTTGTTTGAGAGTTTTATTGAGCTGCAAATAATTTCCTTTGTTTTATTTGTATGGAAGTTTTTTTTCTTCATTCTATGGAATTCTGTGTTTTGTTAAAACCACATAACTCTAACTGTAGATCTTTGCATCTGTTAAAAGCACATAACATTTTTTTTCTCTCTAAAATTGCTAAATTTTGATGTATGTCTAGTTTTTTAAAATTCTCTATGGATAAATCTCAGTTGTTAAATGGTAATAATTATAGTATTTGGAGAGCTAGGCTTAAATCCATCTTTATGGAAAAAAATATTTGAGATCTACTTAGTGGTGTTGAAAAGAAACCCATTAGGAGACAAGTTACACCTAAAAATTGAATATATTATTCTGAAAAATCCCAAAAATCCATGTACATATTATTTCAAATTATTAATTATGAATTATTGTTGCACATAGGACACATGGAATCTCCAATTGATGCATGGAATCAATTACAAACTAAGGTAGTCACATTTCTAAGATGATAAAACTAATCATGGAACTATTTACAAATTCAATTAAAGGAGATGAAAAGATATTCAATTATCTAGCTAAGATTAAGAAAATTAAGGATCAGCTTGATGGATGTAATTGTGAATTATTTCACGATAAGTTACTGCATTTTATTATTCAGATTAAAATACAATAAAAATTTAGAAACTGCATTTCTATTTTGAATTCTAAGTACCAAAATGAATCTGATTTACCTTATTTGGATACCTTGTCTTCTCTAATCATTCAAGAAGAAATATGTTTTCATGCTAAATTTATAGCATGTAAAATTTAAAATTTTGGTCATGACAACCAAACCCACACTTAAAATTCCATTTCCTGGTCAATGTAAACCTTTCCTCTAACCAACATTTCAACTGTACTACCCTAATTATGGTCAAGAGGAATGTGCTAACATGATTTTTAAGTATTTTATATGTGTAGAGAAGTGGACGTAGCTTGGTTCTTGAAGCTTATGAGATCTATGAAAGAACAATGCTCCCAAAGGCTTCAAAAGGGATATTTTTGGTCTTTTTGTCACTAGAGAGACAGACTGCTACATAGAGCCTATAGGAAGCAAGGCACAAATATCCAACTGAGAGATGGGTGCACGATAGATAAAAGGAAAGATGGCATGCGAGAGGAAGACCTAGGGATACTTAGCCAATTTGGAAGGTAATCTACAGAGGGGTGCGTGGAATAACTTCGTGGCTACATTGGAGTGTTTTTGGAGGATTACAGCCTAGGAAAAGAATGTTCCAAATAAGCAAGTCACCTATTTAAAGGGTATTAAGAGCCTTGTGAAATGTTGAAGCATTTCATATCCTAGGACTTGAAAGTATGATAGAGCCAAATAGCTTCATGGTGCAGTTATCAAGGATAGAAATTCTGGTGAGTATAAATGGGGAAATGTATCCGACTAGTGAAGAGACCAGTGGCCTTGACAAGGTGGATCTGTTATCACCGAATCACAAGGACCCTTATGGTGCATATACTTGAACTCACGGTATTTAGGAGCCATGGGTCACTAATTTCAAAGTAGATGTCTACATTAGATAGCCCTATTCAGAGAAAGCATGGTCCTTGCTCCTATTAGTTCATACCACAATCTTGACCCTAATGCAGGGTAAACTCAATTATTCTAATCAACTTTCACATGGGAAAGGAGTGGAAAGTGGGATCAAAATGAAAATTTACAGGCGGTGAATGATATCTTTAAAATGGTGGGAATGGAGTCAGTGGTTCCAATTTGAGATTCAAAGATCAGTATAAATTTTCATATTTGAACAAGTGATGAAAATTGCCCCCGGGCCCAAAAAACTGCACTTTACAACAACATACTTCAAACATACACAATTGATGAAATCAATCACTCCAAGAAGCTTGGGTGGGGTTTTGGATGCACAGTATTTACCTTGTGTAACGTTTTAAGGGCAATGAAGAAATGCAAGAAGATACAGCAGGGGAAGATACATCCACAATCTTATACTTTATTGCTAGAGTGGGATGCACAGTTCAGTCTATTACAAGATAAGGGCCTGGATCACTTGCAAGTGTTAAAAACATGTTTTGCAGCTCATTGGCTTCACAAATCCATTTTGATAGAGATTTTCTCATTTGAGAAACTGGACCCTTAGTGGAATTTTACACCCCTAATTTTCCTTTTTCCTAGAATTAAATGGGAAAAGGAGAAAAGAAAATATAGTTCACTCCTGATATGGAGGACAAGTTTTGGCACTTGAAAGAGGCATTAACCTGGGGTGTTAGAGAGGTGTTGCATATTAACTTGAACAATTGTTTGCCCAGGTCCTCATGTTATTCAACCATGGAACATTATTTTAGAATGGTGACCATCCCTCTTAAACGCACTTTTTCCACTATGTTTTATGGCAAATAAAACACTGTTATCCAACCTCCACCAACCTTGGGTATGAAAACTCCCCACTGAGTATCTCATCACAAGTCTATAAGTGTATTGATTGATGTGTGTCAGGATCGGAAAATGAGTTTGAAAAGGGTACCAAGTGATGTGCAAATTTATTGAGATAATTAGTAATTTTTCATTGCCTTCTAATTTTTATTTAGCCTCCTCCATTGGATTTGGTATGCGTTTTTATGTTGCAATTTGACGGGAATTCAAGCATCCTAACTGGCTGGAGCCGAATCATGTTTCTTCTCATATTTGCATATATCTACCCTCAGTTAAAAATAAGCCATCCAATTTTGATGTGGCATAGAGGATGACGTGCTTGTTCCAAAACTCCAATTTTGAGAAGAGTATTTGCTTGCCTCAATTAATGAAATAATACATTTTAAAAATTTACATGAAGTTACTAGCCATAAATAATGCTTCCTTAGATTACTGAAACTTAGCAAGCCAAATTGCCTGAAAATTGGAGTAAAACATCGCCATAAAATTAGCATCCATTTGATACTTTTTTGCATCATGAATTTGGGTATTATTTAAGACATGGAAGAAATATTTTTCCCTTTATCCCATTCTTCCACATTGCAAGAAAAATCTTATATCAGCCTAACAATTGGTTCGCGTACTTTGCATATCTTCGAGACCCAGACTGTTCTGAGAACTGCCTTGAAAATTAGAGCATTTCGTCCCAATGTAAAATAGAAATATTCGAGACTACTTTTTTTCCAATGTCCCGACTACCTTGAAGGACTAGGATTTAGCCATTTTTTAGTAATCCTCTATCATAATACCAACTAATAATATTAATTATGAGAAATAAGTGAACTTCATTCACACAGTTCATTCCCCCAAGTACTTTCACTTTTCAAAAATGGACAGGGGAGTTGATAAAATATGCGGGGACCCTAGAAATATGACATCCATGTATTCCTGGACTACAAATAGTTAGTGCTCAGAATGACAAATTTTTCACACATATTCCTCTCACTGTCATTTCAAAATTCCATTCTTCATAGAGGTGAATTTTGGATAAGGTGGAACTTTCTCAAAGGGTTTTGGACACATCAAGAAGATTTAGGAGCCTTCAAAAAGGTAAAAATGGATTACATTAGACCCTCTTCATGGTATCCATGTGTTGTATTAATTCATACTCATTCTGGACTCTAGTGGACTAACTCAAATTACTGGTGCGTACACATGGGTAAAAGTGGAAAGTGGGATCAAAATGAAAGTTTCAGGTTGAATGATGTCTTTAAAATGGTGGGAATGGATTCAGTGGTCCATTTGGATTCAAAATCATATAAATTTTCCCATTTGAACAACATGTCTTGCTCTTGGGCCCAAAAAACTCACTCCTTAGTCTACTTCATGTTCAAATAGATGACATCAACACTCCAAGAAGCTTGGGTGGGGTTTTGGATGCCTGATTTACCTTTGTAATGTTTTACCAATGTGAAATGGGATATGGGGGAAACCAAATTGTACTCCCCTAGAGTGGGATGGTTGCATCAATTAAGTCATCACTTGAAGTGTTAAAAACATGTTTTCAACTCACTTTAAGCCATTTTGACCACTTTTTCAGGAGAAATGGACCCTTAGCAGAATTTTACACCCCTAATTTTCCTTTTTCCTAAATTAAATGGGAAAAGGGGGGAAATATAGTTCACTCCTCATATGGAGGACAAGTTTTGGCACTTGAAAACATAACCTGGGGTGTTAGAGAGGTGTTTTTAACTCACAATTGTTTGCCCCTTCCTCATGAGAAATTCAACCATGGAACATTATTTTAGGATGTGATATCCCTTTATCCCTTTTTCCACTATATTTTATGGTGTAACCATGCCTCCAACCTCCACCAACCTTGGGTCAGCTTAGTTGAGTTTAACACAAGTTAAAGTGTACAAATGGGAGGGAAAACAAGTTTGAAAAGGGTTAAGTGATTCAAATATAATAATTAGTAATTTTTCATTGCATTTAATTGTTATTTACCCTCCTCAATTGTTTTTGGTATGTTTTTATGTTGCCAAATTTTTTTTCAAGCATCCTCCATGCCCAAAAATCATTTTTTCTCATAACTTGCAAACCCCAAGTCTAATTGCCACAAGATTTTGATTGTAGAATCCTCATGAAAACTCCTTTGAGAAGAGTATTTGCTTGCCTCAATTAATGAAATAATACATTTTAAAAATTTACATGAAGTTACTAGCCATAAATAATGCTTCCTTAGATTACTGAAACTTAGCAAGCCAAATTGCCTGAAAATTGGAGTAAAACATCGCCATAAAATTAGCATCCATTTGATACTTTTTTGCATCATGAATTTGGGTATTATTTAAGACATGGAAGAAATATTTTTATTTATTATTCTTCCCCATTCAAGAAAAATTATATACCTACAATTTTCCTTTCCATATCTATAGAGACCCAGATGAGAGAAACCCTTGAAAATTAGAGCAAAACGTCCCAATGTAAAATAGAAATATTTGAGACCACTTTTTTTCCAATAAGACACCTTGAAGAAAAAATTATATTTTTAGTAATCCTCTATCATAATACCTACTAATAATATTAATTATGAGAAATAAGTGAACTTCATTCACACAGTTCATTCCCCCAAGTACAAAACACTCAAAAATGAGAAGTTGATAAAATTGCGAAAAATAGACATCCATGTATGACTTACTACAAATAGTTAGTGCTCAGAATGAACTCAAATTTTTCACACATATTCCTCTCACTCTCATTTCATTGATTCCATTCTTCACGGAGGTCAATTTATAAGGTGGAACTTTCTCAAAGGGTTTTGGACACATCAAGAAGATTTAGGAGCCTAATCAAAGGTAAAAATGGATTACATTAGACCTTCTTCATGGTATATGTGTTGTATTAATTCATACTCATTCTGGAATCTAGCGGAAACTCAAATTATTGGTGCGTACACATGTGCAAAAGTGGAAAGTTGTCTAAAAAGAAAAGTTACATACTAAATCAGATCTTGAAAATTGTGATCACAGATTTAGTAGGCCCTTTGGATTCAAAATCATATAGGTTTCTCCCTCTTAACTCCAAGTATTGCTCACAAGCTTGAAAACTCACTTAGTTTATTTTCATATTCAAATTGATGACATCAACACTCTAAGAATATTTTGTGGGGTTTTGGATGCTTGATTTCCATTTTTACCTTTGTTACAATATTTAAGGGGACATGGGGGAAACTAAATTGTACCCCCCATTGAGTGTGATGGTTGTGTCACTTAACACTTGAGGTGTTAGAAGCATGTTTTTAACTAAATTTAAGACATTTTGACAAATTTTTCATCAAAAAATGGATCCTTTGTGGCCTTTTAAACCCATGATTTCCCTTTTTCATAAATTCAAGGGGATATGGAGGGAAACCAAAGTGTGCTCCTCTTTGGAAGAGAAGTTTAGGCATTTTAAAACACATCCTGGGGTGCTAGAGAGGTGTTTTCAACTCACAATTTTTGGCCCCTTCCTCATGAGACCTTTTCCCATGGTGCATTTTGCAGGGGGTGATATCCATTTGTCCCTTTTTCCCTTATTTATTAGAATGAAACCACACCTCCAACCTCTACAAGATCTGGGTTATCTTAGTTAGTTTTAACGTCAATCAAAGTGTACAAATGGGAGGGAAAACAAGTTTGAAAGGGTGTAAGTGATTCAAATACAATACTTATTCATTTTTCATTACATTTCATTATTGATTCCTATTAGAACCTAAAATATTGGCTAAGTACCAAGAGGCGTGCGTATAGGATCAATAGATAGAAGGTCACTCACAGAAAAAAATGCAGGAAAAAGGGGTTTAAGAAGAGTTTAAGTGAAACTAGGTCATGCAGGGGAGGTAGAACAAGGGTTTAAAGGACTTAGCCATATCCAACATCACAGAGTCACTTGAGTAAAAATGTGAGGAGATGCCTAGGTGTGATGAGTGGATAAGGTGCCATCTTGGAACCTTGGAGGTAAAGATAAGGATATTCCATGTAAGGAATATTCCCAAAGACATCATTACAGTTAGTAGAGGGTTTGCAAAGAGGATAAGCATTCACGAATGGAGGACTAGATCAAAACCTGGAATGCTATCTTCTTAGAAGAGAAGTCATGGTGGTGGTTAATTATCCTACTTAAAGAGGTTCTTGGGACAGGAACAAATACACATAGACACACAAAGAGGAACGAAGAGAATGCATATAGAATGTAGAGAAAGAGAATGAGAGTAACCAAGTGCTGTAGAAATTCTAAGGGTTTAGAGTTCATGGTGCTAGGGTTTAGATTACTTAGTAATAGAGGGTTGTAAGGGATACCATAAAACATATGTATAGGTACTGGGATTTGTAATAAGGGAAATAATTGGGAAAAGTATAGTTAGGATCTTTGATTAGATAGGCTTACAAGAGTTGAGTCTTTGTCATTTAGTGTATATTCTTTGAGATGACCCCTCTAAATGTAGTATGGCTACCAGAAACATTGCTAAATCAATATACATGGATCTATTCTATACAAACTGCTTACGGGTGTAAACCCTCATGTTATATGGCTTATCATGCCATAAATTAGTTTTTTTGTACTTCTTACAATGTTATTTAGCTTTTGTGATGCATTAATGTGTATATTTGTTAGTTATACCTTTTGTATTTCAAAGTAGATGAATGTACTCATGTTTTTGTAAATAATCCTCCATTAATGGTAGAACTCTCTTACAAATGTCACATAAAGGAGGGGCTCGGTGCCTATGCGTGCCTTGGGTGAGCACCCAACGTATGCTAGATGATAGGTTGACGTGCTTAGGGTTAGAAAGAAGTATTGAGGGTAAAATAATGACTACATATTGGTTTCGTTGTTGGGACCTATTTTGAAGCTATGGTGAGAGAAATGTGTGATGACAGAGAACTTGCCCTTGGATAGTATCGAAGCATGCCTAAAAAAATATGGATCTATTATGCTAAATCAATATACAAGGATCTATTCTGTACAAACTTCTTACGGGTGTAAACCCTCATGTTATATGGCTTATCATGCCATAAATCAGTTTTTTTGTACTTTTTACAATGTTATTTATCTTTTGTGATGCATTAATGTGTAGATTTGTTAGTTATACCTTTTGCATTTCAAAGTAGATGAATGTACTAATGTTTTTGCAAATAATCCTCCATTAATGGTAGAACGCTCTTACAAATCTCACATAAAGGAGGGGCTCGGTGCCTGTGTGTGCCTCGGGTGAGCACCTAACATATGCTAGATGATAGGTTGATGTGCTTAGGATTAGAAAGAAGTATTGAGGGTAAAATAATGACTACATATTGGTTTCGTTGTTGGGATCTCTTTTGAAGCTATGGTGAGAGAAATGTGTGATGACAGAGAACTTTCCCTTGGATAGTATCGAAGAATTCCTCAAAAAACATGGAGGATGAGTTTTCTTAGAGGTTCTGTACTGGATCAAATTTTGATGCACGAAAATGGGTGGAAGAGAACCTGTATCACAAAATCTATGAGACAATCTTCTGTTATTTCCTAATAGAGTTGTATGAATGACTATTTGTATATGCATAGAGGATGATTTGGTACTATAAACCTTGTGTTTGGACCCAGGAGGAATATCATCAGTTGCATGATGCCGGTCTGACATGGAACCATGTTTTTGACCACTAGTGGAGTAGAGTGTTGACTAGTTATACATTGGAATACGCTATTTCTATGTATTCTTGCCTAAAGATTACTAAGTTTGAGTTCTTGAGGGAACATAGAGGATTGTTCTTATGTTTTATTCCATTGGATATCAAGATATTGGTCATTAATTTGAGTTTATAATCCTTTCCCATGTGTGGATAAATTCCTGCTAGGCACGAGGCATGGAAGCTGGCGTGGTAGAAGGATGGCAGACCTTGCAATAGAAATGGAGAGAGAGGAGAGGTAGATCAAGTATAATGAAGCTTGAGAAAGGGAGTTGGCGAGACAACATTAAGTTACACTTGATTGATTTATGGAGGTAGATGTTGTGGGAAGGATTTGAGGTTCACGTGGAGGACATGGAACCTAAACAGTCTATGTCACCCCATCTTGGAACGCATGGAAGAGAAACCCCCTCGGCTTCTGGGGAGATCTTGTCATATGAAGAAAGGAGAAGATCCATCGGCACACATCTGAATCCACCTGGTGATCAATCCTTGGCACTTAGTTTTCCAAATCTAGAGATAAGTATTACTAACCTAGTTGGTATTGGTGGAAGTAACTGATAAGCACTTAGGAGGTATATTTTTTTATTTAGTACATCCATGGCTACACAATCATTTCCTGTGTTTGGAGGTATATTATTTGGTACAATGTTTGGACAAAGTATGGGTACAAAAATTTTTGGTATCACATCTAGAAGCGGTGTGGGACACAAATATGGTAGTGGTGCAATATCATAGACTATTGGATTACAGTTCAACGTGACAATGGTTTCAAAAAGCACAATCACTTCAAGACCTTTACCAATTACAGGAGGTGGATCTTATGGGACAATTGGAGTATGAACTAGCGGACATGGTGGACCTGAACAATCTGGAGGATCTGGTGGGTCAGAAGGAATAGGCACTGGTGGATCTAGTGGATCTGGTGGTGGATCAACACCGGAGGGAATCCAAGTTCTGGATTAGGTGGATAAGGGCCACAACTACCTCAACAAGTGTTATTTGAAATTTCCTTACATCTTCCAAATTACAAAGGTGTTGAGGATGCTATAGAGCTTGTACACAAATGTGAGTTGATATGGCACGCGAAAGGGATCACTACCCCAGAACAAAAGGCATGTTATTTTGTAACGACATTGCAAGGGCGCGCATATAGTTGGTATATGAAGTATGACCCTCACCAGACAGTAGTAGATTATACCACACTACATAATGCCTTCAAGTAGTTGAATTCCATATTCCTAAGTTTTAACAGAAGAGCATTAGCGCGCTGAAGGAGATTTAAAAATGTATGGCAAAGAGTATACGGGAGTATGACGTGTACTTTAAGACTCTCTTGTCAAAATTATCTTACGATATTCATTCTTCTCAACATCCTCAATGGATTATTGGAGGATTAATAATGCCTTTCAGAAGAGCACTATTACATAAGACTTTCACAGACCTGTGTGAGGCCTTGGAGGCTTCCCTACGCGTTGAGGCTGTGGGAAGCATGGATACCAGTGTTAGTAATTTTCTTGGAGCTCAGATTGCTGCCATGAAAAAATAGCTAAAGAAGCTATCTATGAACTTGACACATGAGATAGTGGCCTATGGTGCATAGATTGTTAGGTAGAGGGGAATACGAAGGATAGTTTTACTCAAAGATCGGTACGTGCCATGATGGTAGACTGCGAGATTTTCCATAGAGATCATGATATAAGTAGGTGTCTGCTACTACAGGGTGTGATCCGTAAGGATGTGTCTCTCTATTATAAGATTTGAACCTCTACTACTCATGACACCAAGGATTATAGATTGTTTAACCAGATACATGATGTCATTGGTGTTGGTGTGCACCAAACTAGCGTTGCAAAAATTTCCAAGGATGATGGTCACCACTATAAAAGACACATGGATGGAGGGTCTCATAAAAGAGGCTTTCTTGAAGGATTTAGAGGACATGGAAATTCCAGAGGAAGAAGAGGTGAATTCCCTCACAGAACTTGTTATAACTGTGGGTCCATAGAGCATTACAAGCATGAATGTCCTAACCTGCTACAATGCTCTTGGTGTGGGAAGAACAATTATAATGAACTCCCAGAGCTATTTGAACACATGAACCAGAATAAAATGAAAGGATAAGGGCATCGGGATGGTAAGTGTGAAGAAATCAGACTCGTAGTGGATTCCAAGGGTAGCGCGTGAGTCAGATTTAGAACCTATACTGGTGACGAAACGAGATGAGGATGCATGTGTCAGGGAAATACCAAATAAAATACCACTAATTACAAGAGAAGAGGTGGTATATGGGGAGTATCTAGACCCTACCCATCTAAAATAATCCTATCTGGAACATAATGATTAAGTGGTCTAGCCAACCCTTAATGTATATGGGTCCATCACTAATATATAGGTTAATATTTAATAATATGAAATATTTATATTTTTATTATTAAATATGCTAACCTAGGTATATAATTTAGGTTAAATATTTAATATCATGAAATGATTATATTTCTAATATTAAATATTATAAACCTAGGTGTATGTGTCAACCATTTTAGGTTGAAAAAGTGGGTCGGGAGACATACCCGATCACCTTATATAAAAAGGACTTTAGGTCCTCATTTGATATATTCGGAAAATATATCAAAGGTGTGCAAATCAAGTGATTTGGTTTTACCCTTGGTAAATAGGGTTTCAAAGGAGGAGGTAATCTTACTGGATGTAAAATAAGTTCTCTAAAGTAAAAGGTTATTTTCAAAGTGGTTTTTACCCTATTGGGGTTTTCCACTATAAATACTGTGTCACCGGTGTTATTTATTTCCTGTAAGTATTTCTTTATTTACTTATGTTATGATGTAATTTTTATTGAAATATTTATTGTAACATTATATAATATGTAAGTTGATTAAATCTGTATTTATTAGAATCCTCAAATTCTAACATGGTATCAGAGCGATATAAATTAAATAAATTAAGATCAAATGCTTTGTATTTTATTTATTTAATTTGTACGGGTTTTTTCAACCAACCTGAAAGGGTATTTAAAAGTATCTGGTCCCTTTATTTTTTTCTCCAATTTATTTTGGCATTACATTTGTACAATTAAATTCTTGGTAAAATTTTTAGGGTTTTTCAATTTTAAATTCCTAATTTGGGGGGGGGGAGATATAATATGATATGATTCTTAATTTCATTTACATTTTGTAAATTATATGGAATTAATGTTTATTTGGAGATTGATGTGTGCACAGGTGAAAGGGGCTTCAAATATTTACTTGCGTGAAAGTCACATATAGAAAAAGAAATGATTTATTACTATATGAAATAATTTTCATGTTTTCTATAATTTCAAATGTTTACAGGTTAAATATTTCGGAAGGTAAATTCATACTCGTGTTATTTGGTCCCCTCTAAAAGGATTTGATTTGAAAAACTATAGTTTATAGTTAATCTATAACTATATCCTATATAATTTGAAAACTATATTATTATATTAAAATAAAAATATAGAATATAGAATAAGGTTTATATAATAATTTATATAAACATCATATTAAAATTTATATAGTTTTGAAAAAAAAAACTATATATTAAAAGCCTTAAACCATATTAAAATTACATGGGATTGAGGGAAGAGTCAATAGACCATATTCTATGCCTAAGTTTAAATCATATTTCAACTTAACTTATAAATCGAGGCATATATAGTTTTTTTTAAAAAAAGAAGCAAACCTAAGTTTGAATCATATTTTATATATATGGTTATTTTAAACCACTCAAAATATAACTCAAGTCCTCCTAATTCCTTGTAAAACTCAAGTTATGGCTGGGCAGAGTTTTAGGGGAAAATTTTCCCTTGGAGGTCCGCAGGGTTAGGGAGAAAATTGAGAAATTTTTTCCAAATTCCATGTGTCATCACGTGATTGGTGCAGGCGAGCGGGTCATGGGAAAAAAGTGAAATTTTTTCCCTAACCAAAGTCTCAATTTTCTTAAGGAAAATTTTCCTCCATGCCTCCGCACTTGCTCAAATGGCCACGTGGCAGTTTGTGATTGGCCGCGGGCCGGATAGAGGAAAAAGTGAAATTTTTCCAAAAGGGAAAAAATTTAAGTTTTGATTTCTAAATCCACGGGCCCTCCCTGCCACGTGTCAACACGTGATTGGTTGGGGGCCACGGGGTTGCAGGGAAATTTGGAAAAATTTTCTCAAGGAATTTTTTTTAAAAAGTTAAGTTTTTTTTATTAAGGGCCTGCCCCTCCAAGGTGCCACGTGGAAACTTCTAATAGGAGAAGAGGTTGGCGGGGCTGCGGAAATTTTTAGAAATTTTTTCCAAAGTTCAAAATTTAAATTTTTCTAAGGTCAAATTATTTCATTTTTTGTTTGGGATGGCCATTTTGAAGTAAAACTTCAAATGGCCATAACTTTTGATAGGAAGCTCCATTTTAGGAAAACGAGGACTTTCTAGAAATATCTCGGAGTCCTCTTTGCACATCAATCATCAATTTTAGAATTTGGTAACATTTTGAGGGTCAATTTTAAGAAATCGATCTGCAGGGTTTTAAGTTACAAACTGGCAGTTTTAAACTTGCAAATTTTATAAAAATTGGACTCTTCCTTCACTCAACATGTCAAATAGACATGGACGATCAAATTAGGGAAGAATTAGAATTCTTTAAAGGTGTCAATTTGATCAATTTATTGAAGTTACATTTTTATCCAACAAGGAACAGAAAACGACTTAGGAAGGGGATTGATTAAATTGTTTTCTCGAATTTTCCTTGTCAAGCTGGGTTCAGAATAGTCTCAGCATGTTAATTCATAGTATTTTTAAATTGATTGGGAAGTATAAAAGTGAACTTTTCTTTTTTTTTTTCAAATGTACATTACCAGATTTAACTTTAAAACAACAAGTTGTTGCTTTAAATTTGGTTTGTCTCTTTTTTTAAAAATTCAAACAGCAATGATTCTGATTCCTAAACTTAATCCAATGTAGTTTCTTATCAAACATCCATGTAATTCAAACTAAAAGCATCTCTGAGTTTCCAGTTTTGATATACAATTTTGTAAGAAAGAATAACATTTTATTTCATTTCATATGCATCTTCTCAACATAAAAAAAAAAAGAGATTCTTATTCTTTTCAAAATGGAAATTTATCCTTTGACAGCAATACAATTTTACAAGAACCAATGCCATACTTCTATTGAAAATCAAATAACATTACAACTGATCTCTTTTCCAATTTGATCTTATTTCAAATTTAAAATACAAGTATGAAATGTTCTTCCCATTTTATTTTCAAACTAAACAGAAAGATACAATTCATTTCTACATTTGAATTTCAATTTTAAATATACAACTGTATGACAGTCTTTTCCAATACAGAGAATAGAATGTTTCATCTTTACATTTCAATTAAATTTTAGACTTCCATTTACCATACAATGGCTTCACATTACAAAATTATATAACTCATCCACGCGAAATGGGAAGGTATTACAAAATTTTGCTCAAAGAGATGACTGTCAAACTGTATTCTTCTTTCTCCAAATAGCAGCTTGCTGATTTCTTCATTCTTGCAACTTGAATCACAACAAGGAAGGGGGAAAGACAACACTCTACACCCAACAAAGATACCCAATGAGAAAATAGAATCCATCTTTTCCCATTTGCCCCCGAGCCCCAACCATATTGAAATGGAGCATGATAATTCAACTCATGGCAACATGGACTTCTTTCACATGCAAGCAACACTCACGTATCACAAAAATCAAAGAAAACACAAATCAAAACAAGGCAGCAGTTCTCAACTGCATTAGAAAACAGTCATACAATCACAAAGGCTTGAGAAAGCAAGCCAAACAAGAGTAAGAACTATGGAGGTTTCCTTATGCCTCCCATGTTAAAATTAGACATCCACCTATAACAACCACCAAGAACGTAACCATCTCATAAACCTTATGCATCCTCAACCCCTCATTATCCCTCCTCCAAATTTATCCCTTATACCTCCCCCAAAGTAAGAAATGCATGCATATTCTTTTCCTAGGTGAATTCCAACCAACACTTCCTCCTCAAGACAAGAGCCAATGGTAAATCCCTTATCCCTCATATGATTAACCTCATAGTCTTCTCTCTACACCATGCCCTAAGAATTCTACCCATCCCTCTAAGAATTACAAACACAAGACATTCAAAAATTCATGCTAAAAGAGGTAAAAACAAAATTTTTAAAAGAGTGAGAGCCTACCTCTCCATAATGGAGACTTATTTTCAAAACAATAGTTCTTTGATGCTCAAAACAACAATGTACAAGCATGTGAATCAATCTAAGCTCTTCCACAAAGCAAGCTCCAAAGGCAAAAGAAAAATTTGACCCAAGAGTGAAATTTCCAACCTTCAACAACCTCAAAATGAGGAGGAATTCCAATTTTTAAGGAGAGGATGGAAGAGGATGATGTGGATTCCAAGTGGGATGCCACATCATTTTTCTTCCTTCCCCAAGAGTGCAATCCAAATCAACAACAAATCACCATTAAGGTAAAAATGACATAATCAATTACACACACAATAGCCCATACCCCAAAAGGGAATGCATTTAAAATTTGTAAGAGAAGTGCAATCACTTCTTATAATAAATCAAGTCAACATTCAATAAAATAATCTAATTTTGACTCCAAATTAATAAACATGGTTGGTGGACGATTTTGAGAGGTGTGGGACAAGTTTAACTTGTCCCACAAGCCTCCAAATTTGTCCTCCAAGCTCAAATTCGAATTTCAAGAAAGAGGTGGAGTGTCAGACCTTCCAAAATCTTCTTACAACCTCTTACAATTTCTTACACAATCTATCACTTCACTTACACAACCCATACTTGGTAACTTATACACTCTTTTAAAATGCATCTATTTCTATGACATTTATTTATTACAAACTTTAGACACAACCATATATTTAATTACCATATGGCTATAAAATATATAAATAAATTTCATTTTCAACCAAGACAATAACATTTAATTTATATTCCACATCCCAATTAATTTAATTAAAATTTAACTATAAGACTCTCACATTATCCTATCACATTAAAATAATTAAAATAAAGAGCACATTACAAATAAAATGCATACAACAATAATTTTAAAAGGGACACAACAAATAAAGCACACATATACCCCATGGTCACAATAATGGAAATCCCCCCATGGGAAATCCTAACAAAACACAACATACAACTCAAACACAGTTGTCATGGTGACCTTGTTGATTTCACACTGAATTCCAATATGGTTAGTCTCCAGTCCCCCGACATTGTTGTGATTTTAACCTGTAAAATGTAAAATACCTCATTCGGCCTCGTGGCCATATCAGAACATCCAAATGATATATAAACATTAGATCCAAATCATAACAATATCAAGATTCAATATTTATCTTTAAAATTCAATTTGTAACTATATCATCATCCAATAGATTTCTATACTAGAACTATTCATAATAATCAATGTCACATGTCTAAAATTAACATCAATAACCTTTCCATGTCAACTAGTATATCATCATCCACATAACAATAAAAATGTCTCAATGATCCTCAAGCAAAACATCTAAATCCATATCAATATTAATCCAGGATCTAACATCTAACCATCATACTAATCAAAACATAATAATGTCCATAATAATCTCTGATACATCATACTACATCAAAACATAATAATATCCAAAATGTGACCAATAGTGTCAGGATCAGTATCTGAATAGTGTCCAAGGAAAGTGGGCACTACAAATTTAAGCTGACCGGATTTTTGTCTACGTTATTTTTTTTCAAAAATTTGAAGTTGTTATGCATTCTTAGGGGTCTCTTCTTCACTTCTATATGGTCGGAAATATTTTTTATATAAACCTGGGGTATAATGTAGAGCCTTTTATAATGCGGGTTATTATTTTGATCATGAGAGGTTAATTAGTATGGATTGTAATGACAAAATTAGTTATGATCAAATAGTTTCTTTAGATCTGATTCTATTAAAAGTGTTGTTTTTATCGATAAATATGTATCTAAATCTATGGTACATTGTATAATATTATAGGGTCTAGGTGGATATACAAAGTAAAATATAATGTTGATGGTAATATTAACAAACATAAAGGTAGACTTATTACTAGAGATTTCACTCAGAAATTTGGTATTGATTATATTGATACATTTTCTGTAGCTAAAATGAGTACTGTTAGGGCCTTATTTGTAATTGCCACTCAATTTGGGTGGGAAATCCACCAAATGGATAAGAAAAACACTATTTTGAATTATGATTTAAAAGAATAACTTTACATGTTTCAACCTAAAATATTTGAAGAAATTGGTAAAGAAAACTATGTTTGTAAGTTGAGAAATCCTTGTATGGTTTAAAACAAGCTCTTAGAGCTTGGTATGCGAAAATTGTTTCCTTTTTTAAAATGTTAGGTTTTGTTAATTATTCTTCTAACAATGATATATTCATTAAGCAATAAGGCTCGCATATTATCATTATATGTATATATGTTGATGTTTTGCTTATTTCTGGTGACAATTCTAATTTTAATTCATAGGATTAAAGAGAAATTGAAGTAGTACTTTGAAATGAATGAGTTAGGTCTCTCACATCATGTTATTTCTATGATTGTATTTCATTCCATTGTTATTTTTTAAAACAAAATATGCAACCATTGTATTGAAAATGTTTCTTATGATTGATTGTAAACCATTTTCTACTTTAATGGAAGTTGGAATAAATATTGATCATAAATCTGCATATGAAAAAGGTTGATCCTATTTTATATACATTGTTAGTTGATAGTTTGATTTATCTAACTATAACTAGATCAGATATTTCCTATACAAAAAGAATTACTTCAAGGTTTATGCAGGAACCTTTTTTAGAGATCATTGGAATCTTGCCAAAAAAATTATTAGATATTTGAAAGGAACAATCAATTATGGGTTACATAATAATAAGAATGAAAATGCTATCTTATATGGATTTTGTGATTCTAACCATATTGATGTTGTGTTATAAAATATATTGGATATGTGTTCAATTTTTTTGGTGTAGGAACCATTACTTGGAACAAAAAATACAATCAATAGTCTCCATTTTTCTACTGAGTCAGAGAAGTACAATGGAAGAAGTAAAGAAGCCATGTTGCTGTTGGTAGAGATACACATGGAAGCTAAAGGAAGTATTTATCTTCTATGCATTGGTCAGAGTTGTATTACTCTTGATTAAGAATCCAGTTCAACATCAGAGGACAAAGAACATTAAGATACACATACGCTTCACCCGTGAGAAGGTGCAAAGTGATTAGATAAATCTCAAGTTTATGTTGACTGAAGAGCATGTTGCTAACATCTTCACAAAGTCCTTGAGTGCTAAAAAGTTTTGTCACTTTTGTGAAAATCTTGGATTATCAGAGTTTCCATTAAGGGGGAGTGTGCATGAAAATATCACCTCCTAATGAAACTTAGTCTTTTGGAAAAATACCTTTGTGCATTTGTAAAAGACCTTCGGGAAAGTATAAAAAGACCTTCCGGCATGTATATCTCCTCGAATTATTTTTTAGAAAGAAGTGTAGAAAGATCTTAAAGGTGGTCTTCAGTAAACTCTTTAGTGCTATTGAGTTTATTGGTAAACATCTAGTACAAGCATATTGTTAAGGAGGTCCTTAGTTGTAAAAAGCTCATATATGCTTGGGTTCAATAACCTTTTATGAGAACCTATGAGAACATGTAAAACTCAAAAATCATACTTAACCACTGATCATGGGATGATCTTTGGGATTTCAAATCTTTTTGTACCAAAAAATAAATGGATTATGACGAAGGTGTTATAATTCCTTCAATCGATATGCTAGCCTATAACCTTTATGGTTTAAGAATTATAAATCCTGTAGTATACCACGGGCAGGTAATCTATTGACATATGTTATGTTATCCCACTTAACATTAAGGGGGAGTGTTGGAACATAATGATTAAGTGTCTGGTCAACCCTTAATGTATATGGGTCCATCACTAATATATAGGTTAATATTTAATAATATGAAATATTTATATTTATATTATTAAATATGCTAACTTACGTATATACTTTAGATTAAATATTTATTATTATGAAAATGGTTATATTTCTAACATTAAATATTATAAACCTAGGTGTATGTGTCAACCATTTTAGGTTGAAAAGGTGGGTAGGGAGACATACCCGATCACCTTATATAAAAAAAGACTTTAGGTCCTCATTTGATATATTCGGGAAATATATCAAAGGTGTGTAAATCAAGTGATTTGGTTTTATCCTTGGTAAATAGGGTTTCAAAGGAGGAGGTAATCTTATTAGATGTAAAATAAGTTCTCTAAAGTAAAAGGTTATTTTCAAAGTGGTTTTTACTCTATTAGAGTTTTCCACTATAAATATTGTGTCACATGTGTTATTTATTTCATGTAATTAATTCTTTATTTACTTATGTTATGATGTAATATTTATTAAAATATTTATTGTAACATTATGTACTATATAAGTTGATTAAATCCGTATTTATCAGATTCCTCAAATTCTAACAGAAGCTATCTATGAACTTGGAACATGAGACAGTGGCCTATGGTGCACAAATTGTTAGGTAGAGGGGCATACGAAGGATAGTTGTACTCGGAGATTGGTACGTGCCATGATGGTAGACTATGAGATTTTCCACAGAGATCATGATGTAAGTAGGTGTCTGCTACTACAGTTCATCGATCTATAAGAATGCATCTTTCTATTGTAAAATTTGATACCTCTACTACTAATGACACCAAGGATTTTATATTTTTTGACTAAATACATGACGTCATTAATATTGATGTGTGCACCATACTAGTATTGCAAGTAGTTCCAAGGATGAGGGTCATCATTATGAAGGGTGTGCTAATGGATTGAGGATCTCATGGAAGAGGCTTTCGTGAAGAATTTAGAGGTCATGGAAACTACGGAGGTGGAAGAAGTGAGTTCCCATGTGGAGAACTTGTTACAAATGTAAGTCTATAAAACACTATAAGCATGAATATCCCAATATGCTACAGTGCTCTTGGTGTCGGAAGAAGAACAATCGTATGAGGAACTGACTGAAATTGTTTGAACACATGATCTAGAAGTAAAATGGAAAAGATAAGGGTCACTGGGATGGTGAGTGTGAAGAGTGTGTTGTCTCAACATTGGATGTCTAAGAATGGGGAATGAGTCAGAGGAAGAACTTGTACTGGTGACGACATGAGCTGAGGTTGCATACATGCCAAGGAGATACTAAAGAAGAGGTACCATTGATTATAAGAGAAGAAGTGGTACATGGGAAGTATCCAGACTGTACACATTAGAAGGAAGTCCTATTAAGATACCATGGATGTAATCAGAAGTCTTCAAGGGGAATTTCAATGTATAAAAGAGCAATCTAAGTAAGTTGGAGCAGAAGAAGAGTGTTGAGGTCCCTCAGTCAGATATAGATGATGTCAGAGAAGTTTGTAAGATGTTATGCACTAAGATAATAGTAATTCCTCTGTTAGGAGAATGGTTGAGAGATAAGAGTACTAAGTGCTAGAGGAGAGCATGCAAGAGGCAGGTTTTGCATGCTAATCTACCTCCCCATAGCCTTGACTATGATAAGTAGTATTACCTTGAATGCAGTTGTTGATGGATGGCTCCTAAGTAATATTTTGATTAACAGAGGTGTAAAATTTAATGTTCCCACCCTAGATGCATGGAATCAAATGGGGAGGAACCCATTACAAACATCTTCAAATGTATTTTTATATGGATAATAAGGCAGAAGAAAATGCCCATTGGTGTTTTAAAGGATGTTGTTATCACTATCTAAGGGGAAAATTTCACTGGATACTTTAAATTCTTGGTGCTTATTGAGGAGAATAACCTTTCTATCATTACTTGGGTGCATCATTGGTGTTATAAGAACAATGTTGGCTTACATTTCAATAAGGGGTATATAAGTTTTGAGAACAAGGAGGAACATGTTATCATTCCTTTGAATGGATGGGAAGTCAACACCCTACATTGAGCCTTTAGGAGAAGAATACCTAGATAGAATTTATGTGTGCACTATTTGGGACCCTGAGGTTGTGCAACCAACAAAAGAATGCATTATTCAGTGGGAAGACACTCAATATATAAGTGATCCAACTAGTGTGGCATGTGACAATTGGGCACATGGGACATATGAGTTAGTCGGAAGGTACTTAAGAGGCTCTGTGATAAGAGTAACAAGGGTGTGCTCATTCAAGAACCTAGGAGGAAAGAAGTTTCCAAGTAATTTTGGGGGAGCTAACCTTGATGTTTTCCTACGAGAAATGGAGACCTAGTGGAGATGTGAGATTGAAAGGAGAAGGATGCTTAGCTATACCTTTCTTGGAACTACAACACATTGGTGGGTGACTCATCACAATAACCTTCTAGAGTGGTGTGAAGTGAGAATCACGTTCTCTGTTAGGTTTTTCAAGAGCAATGCACTTACTATCATACAAGATTACCATGGGAACCTATCTCGTTTCACGTTCAAGCATGTGAGAAGGCTTGGATGGAAGGTGCTGAAGCCTTTCCGCCTTCTTTATGGGTGCATAAGATTTACTCCAATTTACAAGGCTTCCCATGTGCATGGTACATTCACACATAGATATGCTGCCAGATAGGAAACTGGAAGGATTTGATGACTAATCTCCTTCAAGCTTTCAAATATCAGAGTACTAAGCCATTGGTGGATGAGGCGTTGCAGGTTGTTAAGTGCCTAAATATGGGAAATAGTGTCATGGTGAAGGATAAAATACTAGAATTATTGAGTGAACCTAGCTTAGAAGTGTGCTTTGATGAGGAATAAATAGATGAGATACATCTTGAGCACACATGCATGGAAAAGGAGAAAGGAAAGTTGGTCTATGTGATTAATGGTGAAGAGGTGGAAAATTTGGATGTTAACCATACTGTGGGTATGCGTGAGGTTATGGATATTGCTTATGAGGAAGCATGTGCCTACCATGAACCATTGAAAAATAATAAGGTTAACATTGTTTTGGAGGTGGAACCTAAGGAGGCTACTATTGGAGACTACTTGTCAAAGAAGGAGGTTTCAAAGATTATTGATCTGTTTTGCAAGTTTTAGGATTTATTTCCATATGGATACCATGAGCTTAAAGGATTTCACCACTCCTTGGGAGAAATGAATATCATATTAAAGGAAGGTGCATGCCTAATTCAGAAGATACCTTACCAAATGAATCTGAATATGCGCGTCAAAGTCAAGGAGGAGATTAACAAAATTATCACATCAGGCATCATTGAGGTTTTTGAAGAATAAGAATGGATAAGTCTGATGGTCATCAGGATTAAGAAGGATGAGGGTATAAGGATTTATGTTGATTATATATATCTGAATGCGGTATGTGTTATTGACCCATTTCCAACCCCCTTCACTAAAGAGATCTTGGAAGGAGTAACCGGGCACAAGATTTATTCTATCACAGATAGATTCTCAGGATATCATCAGGTTAGAATTGTAAAGGAGGACAAAGAAAAGACAACTTTCACCACTAAATGGGGAATATTTTCCTACATAGTCATGCCTTTTGGACTGAAGAACGCACCTACTATGTTTTTGTTTATTGTGGTGCAGGCATTTCAAGACTTCATCCATAAGTTTCTTCAAGTCTACCTTGATGATTGGACAATATATGGATTAGTGAGAGATCATTGTGACAATTTGAGGCTGATGTTTGATATATATAATTAGTTTAGGATATCCCTCAACATTAAGAAATGTGTTTTTACTACTCCATTTGGAACCCTATTGGGGCATATCATATGTAAGGAAGGATTGTTGGTGGATCCTATCAAAATTTTTGTTACTGTGGGATTAGGAGAGCCTACCAGCTAGAGCATAGTGTGTGGATTCCTTGGGCATATGGGGTATTACCAAAAATTCATTAAGGGGTATGCCAAGATCGCCACGCCATTGGAAAATTTGCTAAAACAAAAAAGTACATTTCATTGGGGAGAGGCGCAATAGATGGCATTTGATACATTGAAGAAAAAGCTTATCACTACACCCATATTATGTTTTCTTTCTTGGGATAAGCCATTTTGTGTGCATGTTGATGCTTCAGGGATGGCGATTCAAGAAATATTAACATAACTTAGAGAGGGAATTGTTAACCACCCCTTGTGCTTTGCTAGTAGGAAGCTAACCCCAGTGGAACAGAACTATACTACTACTAAGCTCGAGGCATTGTTAACGATCTACGAACTACACAAATTCAGGCAGTAACTATTGGTAACACCATTTATATTATACACATACCACATGGCATTGAATTACTTGGTAAACAATCCCATTTTACAAGGGAGCATATGCAGGTGGGTCATGTTATTTCAAGAGTTTAAGTTTACGGTTGTTGTGAAAACAAGTAAGAGTAATTTGGGACCAAACCATTTATCAAGGATTAACTCAAGGGAGCACATGTAGAGCATTGAGGATATAATTCTAGATGCACAACTATTTAGATTGTGGCGCATGCCCTCTGACTTCAGAGATATTGTTTTGTTTGTTAAAAAAGGTGTGGCACCAGAGGGAATGAAGGATTTGGAAAGGAAGCGGTTAGCCATATGCGCCACACCCTACATGTTAGTTAATGGAGACTTATACAAGCTAGTCCATGATGAGGTTTTGCACTGATGTGTGCTAGAGCATGAGCATGTTGCAATCATGGAGGAAACACATGGTGTAATTTCAAGAGGACACTATGCAATGAATGTAACCACACGTAAGATCCTTCTAGTAGGATTTTGGTGGGAAATGGTTTACAAATATTGTATCGAGTATTACAAGGCCTGTGACCATTGTTAGCACCTTGATAAACCAGGGATAAGAGATGCAATGCCATTAAGATTGATTGCTAGTGTAAAACCATTCAAGAAGTGGGAAATTGACTTCGTAAACCCTATTTCCCCAGCCGCGTAAAGGAAAAGTTTGTGTTATATCATTACATACACATATTATCTTACAAGGAGGGAAAAAGTGGCACCTATAAGGGATTGTACAATGATAACAACAACTAGGTCCTTATGGGAAAACATAATCAACAAATATGGATGCTCGTTGAGCTTAACAAGTGATATGGGTACTCATTCCTTGAATGATATAGTAAGCATCATGTTGGAAAAATTCATGGTAGCTCACCACACGACTACCCCTTATCACCCAAAAGCTAATGGGACTACTGAGACATTTAAAAAAATTATGAATCATGCATTAATCAATATTTGTGATGTGGGAAGAAAGGATTGGGATGATAAAGTTTCTGTTGTGTTATGGTTATACCAGACTACTTATAAGAGATTGAACAAGGCCACACTTTTTCAATTGGTGTTTAGTGCAGAAGCGGTATTACCTATTGAATTCATGTTACCATCGCTATGTATAGCACACGCAGGAGGATTAGATGATGAAAAAAAACTTGAGGAGAGGATTTATAAGTTAGTGTAGTTAGATGAGAGGTGGGATATTACTCATTGGAGTTAGAAAACAAAGAAATCCAGGTAGATTGCATGACATAATAGACACATCAAGAATAAACAGTTTGAGGTTGGGCAGATGGTTCTATTGTATGATTCCAAGATTTTGTGCCATTCTATGAAATTTAAAGTCCATTGGATGGGCTCATACATTGTATCCTATATACTTGATTGAGGCACTTGTCAATTACAAGCACTAGATGGAACACGGTTACAAGGCCATTTCAATGGGAGTAGGCTAAAGCCCTACTATAAAAAATTCTTCTTTGTGTTTGTAAATAAGGCAATATTTTGATAGCCTAGGTTTTTCTTTGTTGCAATTTCCTTTCTTTATGTTTCCCTTTCTTGTTGCTTTGTGTTGTGCATGTTTGTGAATTTGTAGCCACTTATTATTTTTAAAAAGTTTATGTGTGCAGAGGATTGTGCATCCATTTTTGTGTGGGGTGGAATGATGTGACAAGTACGGGAAGCTATGGTTGTGGATGGCCCAGGTTGAAAAATCAAAAACATGTGGATTGGAAGATCACACATGACAAAGATGAACATAAAGGAAGGATGGTATCAAAAGGATTTGAGAAACCATATACAAGGGTAAAAGGTGCAAGAGCCACATAAGATAGCTAGTAGAAAGAACTTGGTCCAAGACATAGAAGAAGAATTGACTTCAACATGGGAGAAAGTGTGAATAACTCTATGGTCAAGGAAGTTACACTCCGGAAGGTTGCAGAAGTGTTTGCATAGGATTGAGCATAGAGGAAAAGCGTTGAAGGTTTGCATTGGAAAAAATCCACCTTTATTATGAAAGTATGTTGGTAGGTGGCATGGCATTTATTGCAGAGAAAAGAAAAAGTTATAAATAGAAAATCAGGGGTGCTTTATTTTCTACCTTGCATTTTAAGTTATCAAAGAGCTCCCGCAAACTAGGGCATCCTGACGAAGAAAGTTTGAGAAGATTTGTGAATATTTGCATGCATAACTAGTTTGATCAACGAACTAGAGTGGAAAGAAGTACATATGCGTAAGCGGAGAAGGTTGTGTGGAATAATTCCATGGGTGTTACGTCATCTCATGGAAAAAGGGTTTTCTAGGTTAGGGTTACATAGCTAGGGCATGAGGTTTGAAGGAATTTTCGTAAAGGAGTACAGCCGTAAATTTGAGTAGAGTCAGAATCAGGATAAAGGAAGAAGTTTTAAGGACCTGACGAAGGAATGACACCAAGGAAAGTAGAAAATGCTTCACCAAAGAAGGGAAAGGGCAAGGGGAAACAAGTCGTATCTACTAGTTTTAATGAAGAATGGTATGCGGAAATGCAGTACTCAGATGATGTATAGCTTAGTAAAGAATGGGTGTCTCACATCAGAAAGATGGCCATCAGTGATTACAACCATTGATTGAGAACCATAGAGAATGAAATGACACTAGAATTAGTTCTCCCTACAAAGAAGAGGGCACCAGATGGAATGCACATCTATGACGATGAGGTAAAGGTAAAAATCGAGAAGGATGGGTTGTTTTAACTCTACGAGTTTCCCTATTTTGGAAAGCTTGAGTGACTATACCAATGGTTGATGTTGTGCATGCGTGAAGACCACTTCTATTTCACAGGCCAGAGGATGCACATAACCCCCCATCTAATTTCTAAGTTCACCGGCCTTATCTGTGAAGGATATTCGTTAGACAATGACTTGGAAAACAAGGAATCCATTAAGAAGACCATTGAGTCTTATGACTACAAGAAGGGTTTGTGCTAATTCAACATTTCTGTAATTACTAACTCAGTGATGAGGATGGCCACATGCTTGGTTACAAAGTTGAATGGGCAAGAGAGATGGACATAAATCAACAAGGCTTGGTTGAATGTGTGTCGCAAGATCTTGGAGGGAACTATTATCCAAAATAAGCCCCTTGCTTATTTTTGGCTAACTCCCTTCATTCTTTCCTCCCTTGTGCCTTAGTCAGAATTTTTATTTTTTAGGCACTCAAAACCTTCTAGAAATGGCACCATTGGATAGATCTCCTTCTCATCTTTCTAGAAAGGTAAAGTTTTCTTCCTAACTCCATGTATTTTTGAAGTTATGGCTTGGCGGAGTTTTTGTGGGAAATTCTCCCTAGACAGGCCCACCAGCCAATTAGAAGCCACCACGTCGGCATCAGAGCAATCGGGAGGTAGGAGAAATTTTTTGGATTTTCACCAAGTATTTGGCGGGGTGCAAAAAGGGAATGTTTGGCCTGAGAGCCCGTAACAAATCATAGCGTCCCACGTGTCCTTAAGCCGAAGGGATGTCGGGAGGCGGAGGAGACTTGGAAAATTTGCCAAAGTTTTGGCGAGGGAGTCAAAGGAGAAATTTTTTCCGTAGGCCCACCAACAAATAAGATGCAGCCACGTGTCACAAGGGCGTCGGGGATCGAAGGTGTAAAAGGATTTTTCATTTTTACCCAAGTTTGGAAAATTCTAAAAAGAAAACCCACCCCCCAAGGCCCGAGCCAATAAAATCATGCCACGTGTCCATGTGGCAGAAAAAGATAGAAGGAAGGCCCGCAGTGAAAATGATCAGCAAAGGCCCACATCCAATAGGGAGGCGCCACATGTCCAGGAGGCGTCGGGGGTCGACCCAACCGGGAGAAGTTGGGAAATTTTCCCAAAGGTTAGTGCAAAGGAGAAATTTTGGCCCCAAGGCCCCCAACCAATAGGGGCTTTCCACGTGTCCTCAAACCAGTGGAGCACGGGGGAAAGTTAGGAAATTTTCCGAAAGTAAAATCAAAGGAAAAAATTGAAGAGAAAACCCACCCCCAAGGCCCGAGCCAGTAAAAATCATGCCACGTGTCCACGTGACGGAAAAAAATACAAGGTAGGCCCAAAAGAACACGAAAAGGGAAAATCCCACATCCAATAGGGTTCTGCCACATGTCCAACTTAGGGAAGATGGTCAACAACGATGGAAAAGTTGAAAGTAAGGGCCCGCGGTGAATCAAATCTTACCACGTGTCCTTGGGTCATCGAGCAGGCAGAGAAATTTCGGAAAATTTTCCAAAGGCCGAAACGATGGAAAATGAAGTAGGAAGGGGCCACAACCAATCATAACATGCCACATGGCACCAAGATAGTGGGGTGCGGAAATTTTTGGGGAAATTTTCCCAAATTAAAAAGGGTGGGAAAATTTCAAATTTTCGGCCCACCAACCCTTTTGGCCCTATTCTGCCCTAAATCTTCAGAGGGGCATAACTTTCGATCCAGAGCTTGGTTTTACACGTTCTTTATATCATTAGAGAGATGGTGAAATTATCTACATGATTCCAATCTCAATTTTGTGTTTTATTGGAGTTTGGAGAGAGAAAATTGGAAAACACCTCTGGCACGTGGAAAAGAACAAAACTGACATTCCAACCACCATTTTTAATGAAGTATGGCTCGCATTCTCTCCCAGCATGGTTAAAAATGCCAGGGAATAGACTTTCAAGGGTTCCCATGTTGTTTTAATGCAATTTGGTTGGTGGTTGAAAGCTCTTCTCACATTTTCCCATGTTTCTCTCTCCTGAACTTGAATTGGCTTTGTTAAAAGCCAGATTTGGCTCATTTTGTAAAGGTTGGACATTTTTATGTTTTGCAGACTCCCTCTTTCACCCTAGAAAGTGATTTGATGGAATATCATACCTCTTTCAGGACTGCAACATGTTTTCTGCCTCTTTGCAGTTGTAATGTATGTATTTTGATATTGGAAATGACAATGCAAGATCTGTGAATGATTCTTAGTCCTCTTCTTGTGTTGTTTGATCCATTCATGATCTTTCATTACATTTTATCATTTTGTGCATTATGTTTCATTGTATTTCTATAATCTATGTCAATTTTCAGAAACAAAATTCCCACCACTCCTTTGGTGTATCACCTTATTAGTATTAGTTTTATTTCTTGTGCATCCTCTATCTTTGTCCCCTTGGAATTTAGAGTAGGATTTTGAGTTTAAACCTCTGCAAATTTCAAGTAATATATCTAATCAGAGGAGTTGAGGAACCAGCCTCTAATTTGAAGATTATTTTCCAATTTTTGTAAGTCCCACGCTTGGGGAAGAGATTCAATGTTGTGTAATCACACTGGATGCTCAAATGTCAAACTAAAAATTTGATAGAACATCCAGAGGGTGGTGCTGATTTGCACTAACAGTTTTGGCACACCCGATGGGACTTAGAGGTCTTCATCTTTATTGCAACAAAATTGATGTGCATTTGTTGCAAGTTTCTTGCTGAAAAGAGCCCTAAATTACACATCTGGCGACTCTAAGGAAGAAGAATCAACTGGTTTTAGCAGTCCAGACCTGAAAACTCATGAGAAGAATCACCACAAGGTCAAGAGTTGGAGAAGAAGAAGTGTTGTTTGAGTATCTGTAGTTATCTCCAAGAAGAAGACAAAGAGGGAGGAGAATTCAAAGGTCTCCATCTCCACCGAATAGAACTCTATCAACTCCTCCACCTGGTAGACCTTTCACCCAATCAACAAGGGTTCTAAGGCCAATCAGAATGGTACAACACAACCCCTATGTCAATTTCACTGGCAGCAGCCCACTTGCTCTCAATGCACAAAATCCAATCCCAGTTGCAGCATTGAAGAACATTCCATACTTTACTGGAGAGAATCAGACCACTCCTAGTGATCATGTCAAGGATATTGCTAATATTTGTGCAATCCATGAGATTGATGAGATGCAAGTTACTGTCAAACTGTTGGCATCTTCATTCAAAGGGAAAGATTTGTAATGGTTCAGAAGCCTTGCTTCAGGCTCTATCCAAAATTGGAACCAGCTATGTATAGCCCTCCATGAGTAGTTCGGAGAAAAGGGAGATAACTTGTCCCTTTTGGAACAAGTGGCAACCATCAAGAGAGCTCCCAATGAGCAGCTGACTGACTTCAACTTCAGATTTTAAAGGACTTGGGAAAGAATTCCAATGGCAGTAAGGCCAGCAGCAGAAGGTGCCTTTCTATATTACCTTAAAGCTTTAAATTCTGATATTTCTATGTTGATTCAATCCATGGGAGGCACAACTATCCCTGCTGCTTATAGCATTGCCATTAGAGCTGAAAATTGTCTGATTCAAGCTGGTAAGCTAGCTCCTAGGCCTCCAATGCCATTGTATCCAAATTTAGAAAGTCCAAGTACTAGTCAAGTGCCTAATTTAGCTCCTATTCCCACTCCTAGAAATTAGAGTTCAAGTGAAGCTTCTATTTCATCTTCTAGTGCCCCAAATGAACTTCAAGAAGTCATGAAGCAATTGCAAAATTTAGGTAATGAGCTGGTTACACTCAAGAGGCAGCAAGCCCAAGTATTAGACCTTCTTATCAACCTCAAGCTCAGCCTAATAGGCAGCCATATCAGCCTCAAAGACCACCCAATCTAGCTGCAAATCAAAATCAAGCAAGGCCTCCTACCAACAGACCATTTCAGCCCTATAATCCCAATGTTGCATCTGCCTCTAAAGCATTAGTGCCAGTACAAAACAACATAGCTCAAGAGTATGATTGGTGTTTCCCATGCAATGAACATCACAACCAGTCTATGTGATTAAATGGTGCTCTAAATCAAGCCTTAATGGTAACAACAACTGGTGTGCAGAGTGAAGGGAGTCAAGGAAATAGCCAACAACAAGGAACATCCCAGCAACAATCAGCTCCAAATGATATTACACTTGTAAACTGGAAGGCAGAAGACTTTTGTGGCATGAATCAAACAATATCTCAAAGTGTTGCATCCAACACAAGGTAAAAAAGGAGAAATTTGGGTGAAGGGCAGCCGATGGCTCCAAGTGATCCACAACCTTCTACCACTCCACAAACTGTTGGGAAATAAAATGCAGTTCCAAACATGCAAGGACAACCCAAGCTAGCTCCTAGGCCAACTCAGATGCTAGTTGTTTCTGCCCATGTGCAAGGAATGAATGTGCAGGCCAAAGGGCAGCAGAGAGATGCTTCATCTCCATTCAACATCATTGATCAGATGAAGAAGAAAAATGTAAACATATCAATGTGGGAATCACTATCCATCCCAGGCTAAAGAGATTTGCTACAAGCTACCATGAAGGACTGGTCAACTTCAAATCAATAGGTCCAAATGCAAGAGAAGGTACTCATAAATGCTACCCAGCCTAAAGGAAATCATGGAGGATAGCAAGGTAAAATGTTGAAGCCCCCCCCATTCTATGTTTCATTAATCATTGGGGACCAATTAGTACACAATTGCATGATTGATTCCGGGGCAAGTAGTTCAGTAATGCCCAAGAAAATAGCTGATCAGTTGGGGCTCCAATATGAAGTCATATCTAAAGGGGTAGTGCAATTGGATGGGACAACAGTGACAACAGTAGGAGTGATTAAAAACTTGAGTCTTACTTTGCATGCATGCCCCAACGTTGTTGTTTTGCAAGATGTCTCAGTGATAGATCTTCCACCACTCTTTGCCCTATGTTTGTCAAGGGATTTCATAGCTAAGATTGGAGGTTACTTATCTACTGATTGGTCACACATGTTGTTCAGAACAAGATATGGAACCAAGGCCACAATCAGATCTGAGCCTATTGCAAACTTTCACATTGAGCCTCACACTCCAAGCCAAATCAATACCAACTGTTCAACATTTGATCAAGAGGATTATCCAAGCACTGATGAAGCTGACACCAAAGTTGGAAGCATCCCAGATTTGACTCTTGATGAATGGGAAAGCAAGGTGCATGCTTTTGATCCTTATCAAGAAATAGAAGAATCTGAGCTAGGAGTCTATTGCATGCATGAAGAAAATCAGCCTATTCCTAGCATCACCAAGCCAGACCACAAGGATGACAATGAGGTATGGCAGTTGTTCTTTGATGGATCAAGAAGTAGACAAGGTGCAGGAGGGGGAGCTATGCTTGTTTCACCTCAAGGAGTTAAGTATTATTCAACTTTTAGATTTCAGTTTGCATGTTCTAATAACACTGCTGAATATGAAGCTCTGATACAAGGATTGCATTGGTCAATCAAGAGAGGAATAAAGAACTTGCAAGTCTTTGGTGATAGTGAGCTGATTGTCAACCAAGTTAAGGGGTAGCATGCTGCCAAGAATGATCTGCTCAAGTGCTACAAAAATAGGGTGTGGGACCTCATTGAAGATTTGGAGGGCTTTAGCATCAAATCTATCCCTAGAAAAGAAAACCAAACTGCTGATAGACTTGCAGCAGTTAGAGCAGCCTTTGATGTTGTTGAAAGCATCAAGAAAGACAAAGTACAACCAAACATTCATGTGATTGTAAGGCCTTCAGTGCCAGACAACAATGTAAGTTGGAAAGTGTTTGAAAATGATCAACAAATCATCCATTTCTTACAAGAAGAGGCTGAGTTCTTAGCTAAAAATCAGGAAAAGTTAGAACAACAGTATGGTGATCAAGTGGTACAACTGAGAACCAACAAACTACCAAAGGGACTTGTCACTTTGGAGTCCATTTTCAATCCTAATGATCAGTTTAGGAAGGAGAAAGCAAACATCCAAGTCAAGGGAGAAGATTCAGTGCCCATCTTGGTGGAAGAAGGCAAGTCACTCCAAATTGGTAAAGTGACAACTGAGCAAGAAAGGTATGAGTTCATACAGCTTTGTTAAGAATTCCTTGATGTGTTTTCTTGGAGCTATGAAGATTTGAAAGGCTTCAATCCCAAGTTATCTCAACACACTATTGAATTGGACCCAAGTGCTAAACCCATCAGGAAAAAACAAAGGCCAGTCAATCCACACATGGAGCCTCTCATGAGAAAAGAATTGAATAAGTTGATAGAGGCAAGTATCATATTTCCTATCAAGCATTCTAGTTGGGTAGCCAACTTGGTTCCAGTTAGAAAGAAAAGTGTGGAAATCGGATTGTGTGTTGACTTCAGAGATTTGAATAGAGCATCTCTCAAGGATCATTACCCACTTCCTTCTATGGAGTAGATTTTACAAGCTATTGCTGGCTCTGAAAGGTTTTCATTGCTTGATGGCTATTTGGGGTACAATCAGATCATGGTGAAGGAAGAGGATCAATTCAAGACAACCTTCACAACCAAATGGGGGACTTATGCATATAGAAAAATGCCATTTGGGCTGTCCAACGCTGGAGCTACATTCCAAAGGGAAATGGACATGGTGTTCAAGGATTTGATTAACAAAATGGTGCTGATATATCTAGATGATATCACTATTTTTTCAAAAAATTCAGCAAACCATCTCTTTCATTTGAGCCAAGTGTTCTAAAGGTGTAGAAGATTTGGGGTATCCTTGAATCCCAAAAAGTGTATTTTTCTAGCTCATGAACGAAAGCTCCTTGGCCACATTTTCTCCAAAGAAGGATTAGCAATTGATCCAGAAAGAGTTGAGGCCATAAGAGCACTACCATTGCCAAGCCACAAGAAAGCCCTTCAAAGTTTCTTGGGAAGGATAAATTTTGTTCAGAGGTTTGTCCCAAATTTTGCAGCCCTAGTCAAGCCTATCACCAAGATGTTAAAGAAAAGCATAGCTTTCAAATGGACAACAGAAGGGCAAGACAATTTTTGAAGCAATCAAAGGGGCTATCTCACAAGCTCCAACCCTCATTAACCCAAATTTCTCCAAGGATTTCATCCTCTATGCATTTGGAGGTGATGATACTATTTCTGCAATTTTGGTACAACATAACAAAGACAATGATGAGCAACCAATTGCATTCTTCAGCCAAAACCTAGAGGACTATGAGGTGATATATTCCTTCATTAAGAAGCATGTTCTTGTAGTGATTAGGAGCTTGAAGAAATTTAAGCATCTAGTTTCAAACAACAAGGTTCAACTGTTGGTTTCTCATGTGGGAGTTAAAGACTTCCTCCTCAATAAAGACCTAAATGAAAAGAGAGCAGGGTGGATTACTCATGTCATGGAGTATGACATTGAGATCAAAGTCACCAAGTTGGTCAGAGGAAAAGGATTGTGTGAGCAGCTAGTCTTGAGCAAGAAAATGGAAGCATACAATGAGAAAGAGGTTGTTTTGGCATTGCAAGACAGCCATGAACAAGGAAGAACTCAAGAAGAAAATGATGGTGTCCTCACTCCTTGCTGGACCCAAGACATAATACAATTCCTAAACACAGGCCTATACCCCCTAGAGATGAATAAAACCAAAAGGAGACACTTCAAATTGTAGGTTTTCCCATATGCCCTTGTTGATGGTGTTTTGTTCAAAAGGATGTGAATGGAGTGTTGCTGAGATGCATTGGTACAAATCAGATTCACAGAGTGTTGGAAGAGTTCCATGGTGGATCAGCTGGGGGTCATTTTGCACCAAGAGTGATAGCTCTCAAGATCATGAGGGCTAGCTATTATTGGCCCAAGATTTTTAGTGACTGTTATGCATGGATCAAGAGGTGCAAGAATTGTGCATTCTTCACAGGTAAGGAGAGACTAGCTACCCTTCCATTGCATCCAATTTCAGTTGACCAGCCATTCATGCAATGGGGTTTGGACTTCATTGGAGTCATTAACCCAAATTCAAGCCAAGGACACAAGTGGATTCTAATAGCAACAAATTACTTCACCAAGTGGACTGAGGTAGTGACACTCAAGGAAGTAAATGAATCTAGCATCCTAGACTTCTATGAAGGGATAACAACCAGATTTGGCATACCTACTACAATAATATCAGATAATGCATTGGCATTCATTGGATCCAAGGTAATTGAATGGGCTGTCAAGAATGGGATCTACCTAAGCACTTCATCAAATTATTATCCTCAGGGTAATGGCCAAGCTGAATCTACAAACAAGAACTTGTTAAGGATCATCAAGAGGACTCTTGATGAAAATCAGAGGTCTTGGCATACTAAATTGAAATCAGCCTTGTGGGCTGATAGGATAACCCCCAAGAGATCTACAGGTAATTCTCCATTCAAGATTGTTTATGGAAGAGAGGTAATTTTTCCCATGTCACTTGAGTTGCCAACATTGGAACTCATGAAGCAGTTGGAGTTATTGGAGTTTGGGCCCATGGAGGTTAGGTATGCAGAATTGATGGAGCTCCAAGAAATCAGAAATCAGGCATCCCAAGCAATGGAGAAGGATCAAGCTTTGATCAAGAAGACCTTTGATAGAAAGGCCAAGGATAGATATTTCCAAGTTGGGGATCTAGTGTTAAAATGGGATGCAGACAGAGAAAAACCGAGGAGGCATTCAAAATTTTATGCCATTTGGAGTGGCCCCTACATGGTCACAAAGTGTAAGGACAACAATGCCTTCCAATTGTCTACATTGGATGGTGAAGAATTACAGATTCCAGTCAATGGAATCCATCTGAAGCATTGCTACTGAAGGAAATTATCCACCTTGTACATATTAGCTTAGGTTTTCATTCCTCCAAGTGCTTATGCACATTGTTTTGTTGTAGTTTAGCTTTGCCTTCCCTAAGTGCTTTGGCACAAGCTTGTTGTTTCAGGAAATGTATTTTCTAGTTCTTGCTCCAATCAGATGGTGTTCTACCCTCCATCTTCCTCCTTGCATTGTTCTAATCAGTTGGGGTACCAAGTAGAGAATTTGATGACTCCATGCCCAATGGATTGCTTCAGGCAACTGGTAACTTCATCCAACAGGCAGATGACCCCTCTGAGTCACCAAAATTGTTATCCAAAATAAGCCCCTTGCTTATTTTTGGCTAACTCCCTTCATTCTTTCCTCCCTTGTGCCTCAGTCAGAATTTTTATTTTTCAAGCACTCAAAACCTTCTGGAAATGGCACCATTGGATAGAGCTCCTTCTCAGCTTTCCAGAAAGGTAAAGTTTTCTTCCTAACTCCATGTATTTTTGAAGTTATGGCTCAACAGAGTTTTTGTGGGAAATTTTCCCTAGACAGGCCCATTGGCCAATCAGAAGCCGCCACGTCGGCATCAGAGCAATTGGAAGGTAGAGAAAATTTTTAGATTTTCACCAAGTATTTGGTGGGGTGCAAAAAGGGAATGTTTGGCCTAAGATCCCACAACCAATCACAGCATGCCACGTGTCCTTAGGCTGAAGGGATGTCGGGAGGTGGAGGAGATTTGGAAAATTTTCCAAAGTTTTGGCAAGGGAGTCAAAGGAGAAATTTTGACCAATAGGCCCACCAACGAATAAGATGTAGCCACATGTCACAAGGGTGTCGGGGGTCGAAGGTGCGAAAGGATTTTTCCTTTTTGCCCAAGTTTGGAAAATTCCAAAAAGAAAAACCTGCCCCCCAAGGCCTGAAAGGGAAATTTTTCCCCAAAAGATTGAGCCAATGATCAGCAAAGGGCCACGTGTCCTCGGGAGGTGCCACATGTCAAGGGCATCACCCGACCGGGAGAAGTTGGAAAATTTTCCCAAAGGTTAGCACAAAGGAGAAATTTTGGCCCTAAGACCCACAACTAGTAGGGGCTTGCCATGTGTCCTCGAACTAGCAGAGCTAGGGGAAAGTTGGGAAATTTTCCCAAAGCAAAATCAAAGGATAAAATTGAAAGGAAAACCCACCCCCCAAGGCCCGAGCCAGTAAAATCATGCCACGTGTCCACGTGGTGGCGAAAAATACAAGGTAGGCCCGCAAAGAACACGAAAAGGGAAAATCCCACATCCAATAGGGTTCTGCCATGTGTCCAGCTCAACGAAGATGGTCAACAATGATGGAAAAGTTGAAAGCAAGGGCCCGCGGTGAATCAAATCTTGCCATGTGTCCTCGGGTCATCGAGCCGGCAGAGAATTTTTGGAAAATTTTCCAAAGGCCAAAATGATGGAAAATGAAGTAGGAAAAGCCCACAACTAGTTAGAATGTGCCAAATGGCACCAAACCAATGGGGCATGGAGATTTTTGGGGAAATTTTCCCAAATGCAAAAAAGGTGGGAAAATTTCAAATTTTCGGCCCGCCAACCCTTTTTGGCCCTTTTTTTCCCTAAATGTTCAGAAGGGCATAAATTTCGATCCAGAGCTCAGATTTACATGTTCTTGGTGGTGTTGGAAAGGCATTGAAATTCTCTACATAATGGAGGGATCATTTTTTCATTTTGATGAATATTTTTGAGAGAGAAAAATGGAGAAACGTCCCTGGCATGAAGAAGTTACAGAAATGACATTTCAACCACCATTTTTAATGAAGTATGGCTCGCATTCTCTCTCAGCATGGTCAAAAATATTGGGGAATGAACTTTTGAGGGTGCCCATGTTGTTTTAATGTAATTTGGTTGGTGGTTGAAAGCTCCTCACTTTTCCCATGTTTCTCTCTCCTAGGCTCGAATTTTCATTGTTAAAAGCCAGATTTGGCTCATTTTGTAAGGGTTGGACATTTTTATGTTTTGCAGGCTCCCTCTTTCACCCTAGGAAGTGATTTTGTGGAATATCATACCTCTTTCAGGACTGCAACATGTTTTCTACCTCTCTGTAGTTGTAATGCATGTATTTTGATATTGGAAATGACAATGCAAGCTCTGTGAATGAGTTTCAGTCCTCTTCTTGTGTTGTTTGATTCATTCATGATCTTTCATTACATTTTATCAGTTTGTGCATGATGTTTTGTTGCATTTCTGTAATCTGTGTCAATTTGTAGAAGTAAATGTTCACCACTCCTTTGGTGTATCACCTTATTAGTATTAGTTTTATTTCTTTTGCATTCTCTATCTCTGTCCCCTTGGAATTTAGAGTAGGATTTTGAGTTTAAACCTCTGCAACTTTCAAGTAATACATCTGATCAGAGGAGTTGAGGAACCAGCCTCTAATCTGGAGATTATTTTCCCACTTTTACAAGTCCCACACTTGGGGAAAAGATTCAATGTTGTGTAATCACACTGGATGCTAAATGTCAAACTAGAAATCTGATAGAACATCCAGAGGGTGAATACCCAGATAAGAACCCCTCCCATGCTAAGAGGTTTGAATAATGTACCTGTGACACCATGACGATCACTCATAAGATGCACTTGGAAAAGTGGTATAAGTGGAAGCACAGTGCATTTGGGGTTGAATGGAGAATAACCGAACAGTTTCCTTCACTAGTGCAAGGAGAAGCTGAGTTCGTCGCATACCAGTATTTTTACATCAATGGCACCAAGAGTCCTTGGTGTAAATTATATTTCTCCTTCACAACGTAGTACTTCCGAGACGGGGTCAATCATTTGAAATAGGTGAAGAAACTCATATTTTATCTGATTATTATGGATCAAGACTACCACGAGCTGCGCATAAAACTAATATACCCCAAGAAGTGTACCTATGTGCAGAAGTATGTCTCTCATGATGTGCACATGTTAAAATTGGTAACATTACCTATTAAAGGGAGGAAAACAATGAGGGTATATTTGCACATAAGGCCTAAATATGAAAATGGTGCTTATGTCAAAGATGATGACTCTATTCCTGAAGATCTCATCACATAGAAGAAGATTGGGCTACGAAAAATAGATAGATGAGAAACTCTAGAGAAAAAGGTGTCGAGTGCACAGAAAGCACAGACAGTAGGGCATAGGAATCAGGCGTGGGCACTAGTACTTACATCTTTTGGAAGAAAGGCACCAATACTTACATCCATCAGAAGAAGTATCCCATAAGAAAAGAGTCGCCACAAAAGGAGGAGTCATTGCAGAAGGAAGAGTCGTCGATAAGGGAAGAGTCACTTGAGAAAGAAGAAAAAGAGAAGTCCCCTGAACTTGAATCACTAGTAAGGAAGAAGTAGAGGGTGACAAAAGGGTCAGACTCAAGAGAGACAGAAATCATGGAGGCTTAAAATGGTGATGAAGATGATGAGGCTCATAATCATCCTATGTATGATGTACACTAGTCAGAGGAAGAAGGGAATGAAGAGAAGGATGAGAATGAAGTAGATGCTCACAAAAAAGGGGAGAGAAAGGAAGTAAACACGAAGGATAAGAAGACCCCAACCCCAAACAAGGGGCTGATGGATAATACCATAGAGAGGGAAGTGGGAGGAAGTATCTAACAGTTGGTGGAGCATGAAGTCGAGCAAAGCGCCGAGGAAGTACTGAAGGAAATAGAGGAAAGCACGAGTATGGGAAAGGAGTATGGAAGCATGGGCGGAGACCCCAACATAGCAGTAAGCTTCCCAAAGGTAGCATGTATAGGTGGAAAGGGCATAATAGTGGCATCGAAACAAGAAATGACTTACATTAATGATCCAAACAAGCTACTGTGCATGCTCTTCCAAAGTATTGTGCCCATAAACTAACTCCTTTCTTGGTCTTATTTCGATGAAGAGGGTACGTACCCACACATGAAGAAAATGCTATCTTGGTATTTTGAGTCCCATGTTGATGAAATCAAATTTGAGGTCAACCAAGATGCATTGATGAAGATACCAAATGCTAAGGGAGTAAAACCTCTGGTAAATTCCTAACAACTGTCTGATGAGCAAGTTTACAATGTGCTCAACAAATTATCGATGGAGGTATAGGCAAGACTCTTCTACAGCAATGATAGAATAAGGGTCTTGGAGGAAGAAACTTAGAAAAATAATGAGGAGATCATTGAGTAGGACAAAGATAAAAAATAAGGAATTGATCAGTGCACATTTAAGACAATAAATGAGGGATGAAAAGGAAAAGGTGTGCAAAATCGATAAGAAGATAGAGGTCATTTCAAATAGCATAATCTTAAAGTAACCAGACTTGGCCCTTCCTGAGCATAAATATGAGTCAACCATATAATTCTTGGAAGACTTGACCCGCATCATCACCATGGAAAGGTGACCACTCGTATTAGAGTCAGCAGAGGAGGCGATGACACACTACAAGGAGGAGGAAAAGATGAAGATTGGGGAGACAATGATTTAGACTTTGAGCTCCTTACCGTAGTATAAACCAATACATAGATGTATGAAGCCATGTATGAAAATTGTGCCAATAGGGATAGGGTAGCAAGTATATTGGATGCTACACATAAGGTGGATCTATAAGAATTTCAGGAAAAGAAAAAAGGTATTAGGGTGGAGTGCAACAAGATCTTGGTTGAATTTGAAAAGAAATTAGAAGCAATCAAGACCTTGTGGTGTTTGATTAAGAATAAAATAAAGGAACTGTACCCCTAAATCACTCGCAAGATGGATGCGCTAGGCGATCTTAGCAAGCAACTAGAAAACATTATTGATATGCTAAAAGCTAAGAGCGAGGAACTTAGTTTTGATGAAGTGATCACATTAGTGGGTGATCTACTTTAGCAGGCGCATGGAGAAGTAGATGCATGGGAGAAGATTGTGGCATCTGTGAAGAAGGAGTTCCCACTCCTCATGCAGCAGTAGCACAATTTTCTATACTTCCATTTCTTCCATCCTTCCATTATTTGATTGTTTTGATACCTCTATTCTTTATTCTTTGAGGAAGTAGAATGTTTTCAAGGATGGAGAAAACACATAGTGTGGGTGATTTTGGACCTTAAAATATTGGCTAAGTACTAAGAGGCGCGCACACAGGATTAGTAGATAGAAGGGTGCTCAGGGAAAAGTGTGCAGGAAAAATGGGTTTAAGAAGGGTTTAAGTGAAACCAGGGCACGCGTGGGAGGTAGAACAAGGGTTTAAAGGACTTAACCATATCTGGCATCATGGAGTCACTTGACAAAAAATGTGAGGACCCAACTAGGTATGGTGAGTGGATAAGGTACCATCCTGGAACCGTAGAGGTCAAGAAAAGGATATTCCATATAGGGAATATTCCCAGAGACATCATTATAGTTAGTGGAGCGTTCACAAAAGAGGATAAGAATTCACCAATGGAGGACCACATCGACACTTGGAATGTGATCTTCTCAAAAGAGAAGTCATGTCAGTGGTCAATGATCCTATTTAAAGAGGTACTTAGGACAAGAATAGACACATGCGGACACATGGAGAGGCATGAAGAGAATGAAAAGATAATGCATAGAAAGAGAAGGAGAGTAACCAAGTGCAGTAGAAATGCTAAGGGTTTAGAGTTCATGGTGCTAGATGGTTGTAAGGGATAGAATAAAACATATGTATGGGTACTGGGATCTGTAATAAGGGAAATAATGGGGGAAAGTATAGTTAGGATCTTTGATAAGATAGGTTTAGAGGAGTTGAGTCTCTATCATTTAGTGTATATGGTCTGAGATTACCCTTTTGAATGTAGTATGGATACCAGAGACTCTGTTAAATCAATATACATAGATCTATTTTGTACAAACTGCTTATGGGTGTAAACCCTCATGTTATATGGCTTATCATGAATCAAATATGGTATCTTGTACTTCTTATAATGTTATTCAGCTTTTTTGATGCATTAATGTGTAGATATGTTAGATATACCTTTTACATTTCAAAGTAGATGAATGTACTCCTGTTTTTGTAAATAATCTTTCATTAATGGTATAACTCTCTTGCAAAGCTCACATAAAGGAGGGGCTCAAAGACCGCATGTGCCCTGGGTGAGCACCCAACGTATGTTGGATGATAGGATGGCGCACTTGGGGTTAGAAATAAGTATTGAGGGTAAAATAATGACTATAATTCGTCTCCATTTATTTTGGTATGTTTTCATGCTGCCAAAATTTGTTTAGACATCTCCTCCATGCCCCAAAACCATTTTTGTTCATAACTTGAAAACCCCAACTCTGATTGCCACAATATTTTGACTATAGATTCCTCATGAAAATTCCTTTTAGAATAGTATTTAATTTCCTTCATTTATGCACTCAACCATTTGAAAAAGTCCCATGAAGTTTTCAGACATAAATAAGGTTTCCTCATATCTATGAAAAACTCAACAAGCCAAATTACCTGAAAATTGGAGTAAAAGATCCCCATAAAATTAGAATCCATTTGATCCTTTTTCCAATCATGAAGTTGAGTATTATTAAATATATGGAGGAACATTTTTTCTTCATTAGTATGTCTCATTCAAGTTAAAAGTGTAGACCTACAAGTTTCCTTTTCACATCTATAGAGATACGAACGAGAGCAATCGCTGAAAATCATAACAAAACATCTTGGTGTAAAATAGAAAATTTTGAGACCAATTTCATTCCGATCCGACACCTAGAGGACCACTTTATATTTTTAGAAATCCTTTATCATATTGCCTACTAATAATATTAAGTATGATAAACAAGTGGATTTTAGTCACACAGTTGATTCCCCCAAGTGCAAAACTCTCAAAAATGACAAATTGATAAAAAAAAAAAAAATTAAAAATAGACATCCATGTATGACTTAATAAAAATATTCAATGCTCATAATGAAATAAAATTCATCACACATGTTCCTATCACTCTCATTTCACTAATTCCAATCCTCATGGAGGTCAAGTCTTTACTTTTCAAGTAAATCCTGACATTTTTCAGATGTGTTAACCATAAGGTGTCTTAGAGTGAACATGCCAAATTTAGAAATATTTTTAAATATATGCCTATCACTATATGGTGATCATCTCTTCGGATCTTGTCTCATATGAGTGATAAGGAAAAATTCATGCTTACGGAGGATTGGCAGTTGAATTTTGACTTGGGCGGATGGGAAGCCCTCTCAGTTCCCAATTTTGGTCTTAGTGTGTTTCTCAATATCATAGTGTAGAAGAGGTCAAGGATCAAGAATTCATCATTACATTGGAGCATTTTACCTGTTCATCGTAGGAGTGGATCTTCTTCATCATTCTTCATTCAAGATTGGAGCTTCTCTTCTCTCTCTTAATTATTTCTCCATTCTCTCTCTTCTTTTCTCTCTCCACTTTCTAATTCTCCATTATAAATTTACTTTATGACTATTTCTTCCTATTCACGTAAGTGACTATGTAATATTTACATTAGAAAATTTCCCTTTTTATTAATAAGAAAGGTGATTATTATTCACTCTTAGTTGAATGTGAATAGTCACAAATGATAGGAATTTTAAAAGGTCATTTGGGGGGTAAATGAAGAGTCTCAATGTGAGAGCTATAAATTGGAATGGCTTCTCTATTCGAAAGGGTTATATTTTCTTAGTTGATATCTCCCGTTGTCTTACTAAAAGAAAGAAACTATAATTATTCTATCTCCATGTCTTATGTTTTCCTCTCCATCTCAAATTTTCTCCATGAGAATGGTTACTTGTATAATATTATGCAAATGAAATTTGATTTACTTATGTTTTGTTCCTTGTTCCTTGAAATGGTGTATTCTCATTGATAACTTGGGAATATTATGGTTTTACATCAATAAAATTAGATTTTTATTTATTGAGTAAAACCCCCTTCTCACTTTCTCCCCTCTATCCATAAACACACCTTTCATCCACCTTCTTTTATCACATGGGTTTTCTAGAGTATTTGTGAGTGATCCCCAATCAAAATTCCACCCACGTAGGCTAGAGTAGTGTAGTTATTTCCAAGTTTTCAATAAATGGAGATGCCTCATTCCTAAGTAGAGGTGCCTAGTCTAAAATTGTTGGTGAAAACCCCTAATATTCCCTTGTGAGAAATTATTTCACTAACAAAAGAGTAATGAAGAAATTTGACTCAAAAGAGAATGCCTCTCAGACATTGTTCTCACAAAATCAAAAATCATTTGAAATAAGAATAACAACAATGTTAATCATCAATCAAACTTAAAAATTTAGCTCATTCCTAAGAATAATAAAAAATTTAAGGTCAAGTTTGATGGCGCATGTACTGATTATGGAGAGTCTCAATGTGAGAGCTATAAATTGGAATGGCTTCTCCATTCGAAAGGGTTATATTTTCTTAGTTGATATCTCCCATTGTCTTACTAAAAGAAAGAAACTATAATTATTCTATCTCCATGTCTTATGTTTTCCTCTCCATCTCAAATTTTTTCCATGAGAATGGTTACTTGTATAATATTATGCAAATGAAATTTGATTTACTTATGTTTTGTTCCTTGAAATGGTGTATTCTCATTGATAACTTGGAAATATTATGTTTTTACATCAATAAAATCAAATTGTTATTTATTGAGTAAAACCCCCTTCTCACTTTCTCCCCTCAATCCATAAACACGCCTTTCATCCACCTTCTTTTATCACATGGGTTTTCTGGAGTATTTGTGAGTGATCCCCAATCAAAATTCCACCCACGTAGGCTAGAGTAGTGTAGTTATTTCCAAGTTTTCAATAAATGGAGATGCCTCATTCCTTAGTAGAGGTGCCTAGTCTAAAAGTGTTGGTGAAAACCCCTAATTTTCCCTTGTGAGAAATTATTTCACTAACAAAAGAGTAATGAAGAAATTTGACTCAAAAGAGAATGCCTCTCAGACATTGTTCTCACAAAATCAGAAATCATTTGAAAATAAGAATAACAACAATGTTAATCATCAATCAAACTTAAAATTTTAGCTCATTCTAAGAATAATAAAAACTTTAAGGTCAAGTTTGATAGCGCATGTACTGATTATGGAGATTCTCAATGTGAGAGCTATAAATTGGAATGGCTTCTCCATTTGAAAAGGTTATATTTTCTTAGTTGATATCTCCCATTGTCTTACTAAAAGAAAGAAACTATAATTATTCTATCTCCATGTCTTATGTTTTCCTCTCCATCTCAAATTTTCTCCATGAGAATGGTTACTTGTATAATATTATGCAAATGAAATTTGATTTACTTATGTTTTGTTCCTTGTTCCTTAAAATGGTGTATTCTCATTGATAACTTGGAAATATTATGGTTTTACATCAATAAAATCAGCTTGTTATTTATTGAGTAAAACCCCCTTCTCACTTTCTCCCCTCTATCCATAAACATGCCTTTCATCCACCTCCTTTTATCACATGGGTTTTCTGGAGTATTTGTGAGTGATCCCCAATCAAAATTCCACCCACGTAGGCTAGAGTAGTGTAGTTATTTCCAAGTTTTCAATAAATGGAGATGCCTCATTCCTAAGTAGAGGTGCCTAGTCTAAAAGTGTTGGTGAAAACCCCTAATTTTCCCTTGTGAGAAATTATTTCACTAACAAAAGAGTAATGAAGAAATTTGACTCAAAAGAGAATGCCTCTCAGACATTGTTCTCACAAAATCAGAAATCATTTGAAAATAAGAATAACAACAATGTTAATCATCAATCAAACTTAAAATTTTAGCTCATTCTTAAGAATAATCAAAACTTTAAGGTCAAGTTTGATGGCACATGTACTGATTATGGTAAATTTGGCCATAAATCAGCTAGTTGTTATTAAAAAGTTAATAAGGTTCATAATAATTCTATAAATAAGAACTTCAACAATAAAAGGAGAAGAATAAAAATCAGAATCAAGCTAATAATGCTAATAAAACTATTTCTCATTATACTACTCTTTAATCCTCTAATGACAATGAATGGATTCTAGATACTGTGCATCTAGGTATATGACATATATTCATGAAATTCTTTCTGATGTTGTAGAATGTCATGAGAATATTTATCTATGTGATAATTATGTCATTAGGTTTGAATGTTGTGGTAATGTTAAGTTAGAAAATAGAACCATAAGTAATGGTTTATTTGTTCCTAACTTAAATAAAAACATTTAATTTTTTTCTCAACTAACTAGATAAACCTCCAAAGTTGCGTTATTAAACGATAAATGGTATGTAGAGAATGATCTTGGTAATATTATTATTGTTGGTTTTCTGAAGAATGACTTGTATATATTTGAAGGGTTTGTTGATGAACCTTGTATTTTTTCTTCTTCTTATAATGTTTTTCAATTATAGTATGAAATGATTGGGCATGTAAACCTTAAAATTTTATTTTAAATATCCTACCTTAACCTTGTTATAGGACTCCTTAAGTTGAAATCATACATGGATATTTTGAAAGTTACTTGTTTGTTAAATAATATGTTGAACCATTTCACATACATCATGAATATGATTCCTCTAACTTGCTTGAGTTAATCTATAGTGATTTTAGAGGTCATTTGTAAGTTCCTTCTCTTGGTGGAGCCTTATATGTTGTTATTTCATTGATGAATTTTATAGGATGACTTGGTAATATTACATTAAGAAAAAATATTAAGTTTTGTCCAAGTTTGAATAGTTTAAATCCTTAGTTAAAAACATGTATAATATGAAAATAAAGAGAATACAAATTGATAATGGAGGTGAACATGTCAATAAGAAGTTCTATGTGTTTTGTATGTCTTGTGGAATTCAAATAGAGTTAAAAAATCTATATTACCCTTAATAAAATGGTATATCTAAAAGGAAGAATAGAAAAATAATATAAATGAATAGGATCATGCTTCATGTGTGCAAAATACCTAAGTTCCGTTGGGATGAATCCATGAAAACTATTTATCATATCCTAAATAGAGGTCCTACTAAATATTTGCATCAAATTACACCTCATGAAGTATGGAAAAAAAAAACCATATATATCTCATGTAAATATATTTTGTAGTCCTTCTTCCCTTCTCATTCCTAAAATTAAAAGACAAAAAATTGATCCTACCTCCTAGTCTTGCATTTTTTTTGGTATGATATTCACACAAAATGATTAAGAGTGTATGATCCAATCAAACATGTAGTTATAGATAATAGTAATGTTCATGTTATATAAAAACCATTTTGTGAATCTTCTTCTCTTCCCTCCTCTATGTTTCCTGAGTCTAAAACTCTTTAATTTAATAATCCTTCTTTAGACAATATAGAGACTAATTTCCAAGAGGATGATCATCCTTATTCTGAGATGATGGATGTGGATATTGAGGGGGAGTCTTCTCAATCTGTGTCTCATTCTAGGATTTCTAAATGGGCTCAAAATATTATTTCTAATTCTCACCCTAATAATCCAAGAAAGATGACCTTCATATAACATTCTTATCATGCCTTGTCAACTTTGTATAAGGTTAAAGATTAATATTTTGAAGAAGCTAGCCTAGATGAAAGGTGGATTAATTTTATGAAAGTCGAATAAAATGTTTTAGTAAAAAAATTAAACCTAGGAATTATTCCCTCTTCCTCATAAAAGAAGCATTGTAAGATCTAGATGATTGTATAAAATTAAGTATAACTCTGTTGGTGAGATTGAAAAAGTTAAATGTAGTATTTTTTGCTAGAGGGTTTACTCAAAAACCTAATTTATATTATGTTGAAACCTTTTCTCTTGTTTCCAAAATGAGCACTGTTATAATTCTTCTAGCTCTAGCCACTCAACATGTATGGGAGATTCGCCAAATGGATGTGAAAAATACTTTTTTAAATAGTGATTTGAAAGAATAAATTTGCATGCATCAACCTAGAGGGTTTGAAGAGCCTGATAAGGAATTATATGTGTGTAAGGTTAAAAATAGTTGCATGTTATTAAAAAATATCATAGAGTTTGGTATGGTAAGATAAATAGTTTCTTTCAAGATATTTGTCTCAAAAAAAAAAATTGATAATTATTTGTTTGTAAAATATGAAAACAAACATGATGTCATTATTGTCTTATATGTTGATGAACTCTTGATTACTAGTAGTGATGACAATCTAATTATTAGAATCAAAGAGAATTTAAAACACCATTTTGAAAGGACTAATTTAGGACTGTTAAATCATTTCTTATGAATGGGTATTTTTCAAAATCATAAATCTATTGTTGCATCTTAAACATAGTATGCTTCTAACCTTCTTAAAATCTTTAACATGATTGATTGTAAGAATGTATCTATTCCTATGGAATTTTGAGTTAAATTAGATTCAAAATCTACTTATCATAAATTTAATCCTACTTTATATAGAAAATTTGTAAGTTATTTGACTATAACTAGGCAAAATATATCATATGCAGTTGGAATTGCTTCCGAATTCATGCAGGATCCTTATAAGGACCATTGGAAAATGAAAAAAATAAAAATTAATTCATATCAAAGATAAAAATCAATTATGGTTTGTATTCTTCTTCTTGTGATGATGTAAATTTATTTGGTTATTATGATTTTGACTATGCTTTTGATATTTTGGATAGGAAATCTACTTCCGGATATGTTTTCAAGTTGGGTGTAGGTGCAATCACTTTGAACAACAAGAAATAATCAATAGTATTTATCTCTTCTATGGAAGTAGAGTATATATGTGTCATGAAAGGAGAAAAGGAAGCTATGTGAATGAAAAGACTATTGGGTGAGCTTCATATGGGTGTCAAAGGAAGTATTCTTCTTTAATGTGATAACCAAATTTGCATTGCTCTTGCAAACAATCTAGTATAGCATCAAATAACTAAGAATATTGAGAAACATATGCACTTCATTCAGAAGAAAATTCTAAATGGTGAAAAAAAAATCAATTTTTGTTCTACTAAAAATCAAGTTACATACATTTTAACAAATCGATTTTGTGCTACAAAGTTATACAAATTTTGTGTTATGTTGGGAATTTTAGAATTTGACTCAAATGATCATGTTGATGACTTTGATCTCCACATCTAAATCAAATGAGAAAGAATCAAATGATCATGTGAATGAAGTTGATATTCACCTCTACATCAAATGAGATATGGCCTTTAATAGTTTCCTTTGAGGGGGAAATAAAGAGGAATGAGTATGTTTTTTGTAATGCCACCTCTTAACCATTTGATTGTACCAATTGTAAACTCCCTATATTATTTCCATTTTGTTTGAGTAAATTATCACTTCATGTGAGTTTAATTATAATACCCAGTGAATCATTAGATATGATATATTATTGTTTTATAAAAGACTCCATAATATTATGTAAGATTCATATGTAATCACTTTATCTTGAGAATTCTTGTTGTTCCTGTGTACTGTGGTTTTTTAATAAATGTTGGCATCATGTCCTAATAGGTGTTTTTATTGATGAAAAACCCCATTAATGAAAAATTGAAAGTTTTTTTATGATTTCATGATTATGTATATGATGCCAACATGCTGGTACATATGTTTATCAATTGTTACAATCAGATTTAGTGATGTGTGCTTTCTCTAGCAAGCCTATACATGTGCCTAGGAAATGTTACTTGGAAGTGTGAGCTTCTTGGTTACTTGGGAAGCATGTTGAAATGTTGGATAGAATTATTTTATGGTGCTTGAGCAATCACGGTAGTAGCTTAGTGCAGGTACAGGTGGTTCACTTGGTTACAAGTACTCATTAGGAGCAGGTATAGTAGCTTGGAGATGTGACAATGTGGATTGGAGAAATTTGAGCTCATGGAAGTATTAAATCAGGTATATAATGGAAAATGAGGTATTTTAGGTTCATTTTCAGAGGTTTCATGTTTATTTATTGCATTGTTTTAATTGACCATAGCTTCTATAGTGAGAATCTAACATGCAAACATAGGTGAGTCGTAGTGATTGGAGAGATTGAGCTATGGAATTGAAATGTGATGATTGGAGATGTTATAGGTATGATTCATGATGCTTTGAGAAAAATTTCAGGTTCCCATGATGTGTATTTTTCCAGGTATGACTGATTTTATGATACAAGGTGAAAATCAAGTCAAATTCTACCTCGAACTGCAACTTCTAATGCTTGTTGTGAACAATGTGTTGTGTATGATACCTTGTGGATTTCATGGAAGATTTTATGGTGAGTTTATAATCATTTTTTTATGAATGAATGTTAAGAAGGTAAAGAGGTCTAAAACCGCAGTTAAACCCTAGCTAGGAGAAGTTGGTAGAAGTTGAAGTATTGTGACCTAGTTTTGATTGGTTCATAAAAATTGATGATTGGATGTTGTATAGTAATCCTCATGATTTACATAAATGTATGGTTTAGGTCATGGTGATATGTGGGCCCCACCTAAAAATAGTAATTTCTGTAGAAGAAGGTTTTAGGACAAGATGGTCCAAAGGATTAGCATACAAAATTGATGGTGCATGCTGATTGGGAATTGTTATTGATTTACATGGAGGTTTTAGGACATGTTAATTTAGTTTCATGATGTTTTGATGTACAAATAGGTTGACTGATCAAAGGGTTGTTTTGGGATCTCAAATAGCAGGGTCAAGTAAACTAAGCATAACTTGAGCTATAGGTAGAGTTTTGATGTCATTGAAGTTATGTTTGAAAGTAAATTTAGATATGTTTCATTTTATGATGGATTTAACCATAATGAGCTCATTTGATAGGGTTTCTAGGTCATTCTTTGAGCAAAAATATTTTTGGTAGTTCAAGAAAACATGTGTTTTGATGAAATTTTGATGTTATTTGAAGCATGGGATGGATTGTGTGATGATTACTATTACCTGGAATGTTAAGAGAGATGAATTGGTCATCCAATGAATCTATTTTTAGGTCTTGAATGTTTTTATAAATGATGTTATGAGATAACCTTTGGAAACATATGTTTTGGCAGGCTGATCTGGTGAAGGCAAATGTTGCTATGGTTTGAAGTGATTCATGACTTCTAACTTGCTTATAAGTGTTCTACAGGTTCTTCCATTTCTTTTTAGTGGTAATATTTCATGGTTTGGCTGAGTTGAAGTGATTTTGTGACATTATGAAGTTTCTTGGTTGCTAATGGGTGCATGAAACAATTGTTTTGAGAATTGTAAAGGGAATTACGCCTTGTAAACAAAATAATTTGGTTGTTTGATATTAAGTGAGAGCATGTATCAATTTTATATTATATTTTAATATTATGTAAGGGGTTTTGGTTCATGAAGAAGTATGGTACTAATGTTAGGGCATTTTTTAGATTGTGCTCATGCGGTTTTGAGCCATTTTTGGCACATGGAATGATGGTTTAGGCTAGGCCAACATACTTGGGTCACTTGTGGCTGTTATGATTTGAATTTAGAATATTTTTATGATGCATGGGTTGAGAAAAAGGAGGGAAAATGTTTGATTTTGAGCCTTGGAAAGGTTATAAAAGTGAAGTTATGGGCATATTGTTTCTAGCTTTTTGAAACCCCTTTTATCTTCTTTTGAAGAACCCTTTTGCTGCAAATAAAAAACCTTTGGACCTAGCTTTAAAAACCTAGAATATCATTCTAGGATAGCTATTGGTTGAGTTTTCATGAGGATAATATGAGCAATTGAAAAGTTGGGGATATTTCCCTGAGAGTGAGTTAGAGAAGGAGGGAAAATTTTAGTGCTTGAGTTTGGATGCTATCCTCATAGCATGTTGATGTTGTTTGCAAGTTTCTAAGGAGTTTTTAGATATGATATTTAAGGTTGAATACGTTCTCATTGTTGTATTTATTCATATGTATTCATGAGACATTGATTGTCTTGAAAGCACTTTATTGTATCTTGTGGATCATTGTTGACGACACTAATATTTGTGATCTGATTTGAGTATCTATATAAGTATGTGGATCTTATTTTATTATCAGTATGTTAGGTTGTGGAGATCAATTGCTTCAAAGATAACATGTTTTACATGTTACTGGTTCTGACAGTAACCGACATTGATCAGGGTGTAACCATCGTCGGTCAGCATAAGAACCACCATCAGTCAACATAAGAACCGCCATCAGTCAGCATAAGAACCGCCATCAGTCAGCAGATGAACCGCCATCAGTTAGGGTGAACCCACCTCGGTTACCTGTGTGGGAGTGTTTTAATTAACTCTCGGGAATTAGATCTATTTTTAGCATTAAAGTATATCTATTGATTATAATTACATGGCTAAGTGCCCTAAGTTTATAAACAACTATATAAGCATGAAAGCTAGGGTTTAGAAGTAGAATTAAGAGAAGGATTGAATTAGATCCTTGACTCTCCTAGATTGAGAGGATGAAGATGAAGGAGAAGAAGAGAAATAAATAATAGGTTACATGAAGACAGAGTCTCCGTGGAGAGGAGCTAGACAGAAGGAAATAGCAAGTACATCTGAATGGTGAGAAGAGTGTAACATTCCCAAATTAAGACTTTAGAAACAAGGAATATTTTTATATGAGTGATGTTCTCTGTTCTAAATACTCAATTTAGAACACACATTTCATAACATTCATTCTTATAACAGATAACCATATGCAGCTGTAATGAATCGGTGTACAACTGATCTATTCATTTCATGACTCGGTTAACTACCGATCCATTCCATGTGTAACATTGAGTTTGGATTATTCTCATGAATACTCCTCATTCTTGGTTCTCTTACCATTTGATAGGTTTTAAGTGATCTATCCAAGGAACCTAACTAATTAATTGTTACCATATTCATCGGCATCACAAACCTTAGACTGGTGACATAGGATAACGTAATTAGTAGCTTGCGATACTTTGGCCAAAGATTTATAACATACTGTTCATCATTACTTATTCCTTGACGACATACTCATCAATTCCAGAATACGTCCCTCACCCCACTCCATTTTTTATCTCAAATTTCTTACATTGAATTCTGTCAGTCCCCTTGCCCAAGGTTTAACTCAAGCTCAGGTTAACAACTTAGGTCATGATATGACGAGGCTCTCGAATACTTAGGGGTAAATTGTCATACTGGGTCAACCTAGGTTAACCCCGTGTGCCAAGGTACCCTGAGTCCTTAAGGGCTACCTCATATCCTGATCAAGGTACTAACCAGACCTGGAGAGGAATCTTGAACAAGTTCAAAGGCGTATAGATATCAACAATCAAGGCAGAAGGGTGTTGCCACATGTCATCTGCACTAATGTATCCTCGAGAAGATCCTAATCTTGTCGAAGGTACAACCTTGTAGATGACGTGTGTCAACATCCTATGGAACAACCTCGTAGAGATGTACATACCTCCAGGAGCTTAGTAACGAAGGGTTAAATCTGATCTAAAAGACTACTTAAACCGGCAGCCCACGAAACCCTGAGTTCAACATTCCTTTAAGTTCCCTATTTAAAGTTGAGTCTCAATTAATTCAAGAGCTAATTTGCTTTAGGGTTTCTTCCTAGATTGATAGTTATGACCTATCATCTCGTTACCCTAGAGCAGGACAACAACAACTTACATTCCCTTTAATTAAATAACTCAACCATTTAAAGAAGTGTATCAGTCCTTTAGGCTGAAACATATCGGTCTTATTGAAATTAAATCAAAATGATTCATAACCACATCTTTTTTTTAATTTAATGTCATACTAGAGAGGAAGTGTCTTCCTCTCATAATTGCATATTTAGGGCTTGCCTCACCCTACCATGTCAACTAAGTTACAATAACCTTTATTATAATTTTATTTTACCTTACAAGGTATAATGGAAAACTAAGATAAGAATGTTGTAATCATCCAACTATTTCAATTCTTCATAGGGAAATTTATCTAAGTTCCCTTTTTATTAAAACCACTATTTGAATTACACATCAAATCATATAGATAACATGAAGATTATACTTAATAAGATAAATTACACAATCTATACAAGTAATCTCTCACACTTCAATTCGTATCCAATTTATACATTTATAACCTATGCTTTTTAGGCATGCTTAAGACATCAGCCTTTTTTTCAAAACAAAAGATAAACTTTTCTTTTTACAATACAAATCAGAAATCAACTAAGAATTCTTCACCAAAATCAGCTTAGAGCATTCAATGCATCATTTATGTTTTTTCCCTCTATTACCACTTACGAAGTCCATCTGCAAAAATTGCTAGCACAGGTCAGTTGATTGAACTGAGCATGATAAGCTCTAATTTTTAAAACAAGTGCATTCCAATAATTGTTTCATTAAAATAACCCTGTTGTAATGACAACAATTAATTCATACTCTCAAAAATTTAAGCAATATCAATATAAGAAGAGTCATAGTACACTGTTTCAACAAAGTGGACATGATATATTCTATGATACTTGCCCTAAGATATTAAAGTATTATTGATTCTAGCAATTACATTCATGATCAATCTAATGATATATAATTCACTGATTTTCTTCCTATCAATTGTAACTTCACTCACATCATAACCTAAATATTACAAGGGTAGTTTCATCACAATATTTTTCGGATGATTCACCTCCACCTTATGCAAAAAAGGAAGAACTATCCCTTTTACTAGTACATATCCATCCAAAAGGTTAAAATAGTTTATACCATGATTTAAATAGGTTCTTAAAGTGTCTTCTATTTAAAAATTAAACCATTTAAGGTATTCATCCAAAACAGGGTCATACAAGAAATTCAAATAGAAGTGATGGATTATCTACCACCTTCAATTTCTTTTGTCATCCCATCTTCTACCTTAGTCTTCCTAATTTTCAATCAATGAAAAATATACAAGAAAATAAACACTAATTTTATTGTTACAATAAGAATAACAAACATGAGGTTTACCACAAATATTTTATCTCAGCTAGATGGCGAAGGAGTCTTATAAGATTTAGGATCCCCCCCCATCCCATTTATTTCTTTCAACTCCTAAACAGTTTTGCCTTCTCATAACCACTCAGTTTGAGTGTATTACAAGTTCTAAGGAAGGAGCACAATAACCCATTAAGGAAAAGATTATTAAAATAACCAACTTCCCTTTTAACCCTTTTTACTTCTTCACCTTCTATTTCTGAGATAACTATAACGATCTAAACCCTATTGAAAACAACTTTTAGAATGAAATCAATTTCCTAAGATATAACAAACATTTATTAGACCAACCAGGAATGAGAAGATGAGTAGTTATAACACTTAATTTCACTCAATATTTCAGCAAGGTAGAGCTATCTCATTGGTATACCATAACATCCCTGCAGGGTCTACACATGGTACATTCAATAAAATTCAAGATCTATATTTAACATAAACATTGTGAACCGATCAAGACTCAGAATATAATTCTGATCAGAATGAAATAGACTACATTTCTCATATACTTTAACCATTCAAGTTTAAAATCAAGTTAGGGTAACTTCAAGTTTCCCTTAATGACAAAGTATTCAGAGAATTAATTAGTTGAACCGATACATCGTTCGGTTGCCATTGTAACATGAAACACTAAGGCCAAATAGAATGTATAGAATATATCTACCAAATTTGAATCATATTTTCCAAAAGTACCCAAAAGCCGTAATATTCAAACCATAGTATGGAACTTCACATTAACAGTTTAGAATAAAAATAGGTTTTCCATTTTTATCAAAAATAGTTCAACCATATTTCCAACTTCAAACAAAATGTAAAGAACTGGTCATCATTAAAACCTGTCGACTTAAAAGTCAGGTTTGAAAGGGTTTCTACCACCATTAATATGGTCATAAAAACAATATTTCAAAAACCATGTAAAGAAAAAGACTACAAGTTACATACTTGTTTACTCCATATAATAAACACAAATTCCTTTTAATGCTTATTCCAAAACAACCAAAACTTTACACGTAGAACACAAGCTCATTCTTATATTGTTCCTCTTGTGTATTCTGGTGTTGTTATCATCCAACATTTTATGCAAGAATAAACAACTAACTATATACTATCTTATCCACAGTGCCCACGAACTTAAAAACAGTCAATCACTTTTCTCATAGAAGTGCAGACTGACATATATATAACGTATTCAGAATGTGAAAAATTTATAACAATCAAGGCTTCACAGGATGTTACCAAACAAACCTTCCATGAGTTATTCACAGGACAAACAACTACAAGTTAAAACGTGAATATCATAGGCTAGTAAACACAAAAACAACATTGTTCCGTCCAACTAAAACAAGTTTTTAACTTCCAACATAACGAGAATAGGTGGGTCGATTGTAACCATAAAGTCTTCCAAAGAAGTCTGAATCACTTACAATTTCATCCACTGCGAGCCTTTTACAATTACCAGAGGTAATCAAATATTCACATACCACTGCAAAAGGAAAGTAATGCAAACAAATTTCAAAAGAATAAAGCAAACTTTGATTCAACCCAGAAATTTAAATGTACACACAACCCATGAAATCTTCTTTTTACCAGACAAGCATAAATACACAGAGCTCATCTGAACAGATTTGTTTTAATGAAACACTTTGAGAAAAGCAAATATTTTAATAGTTAGGGCCTATCATGCTTGATAGTGTCACTGTAAAATCAAAGAAGACCTCTGGCTGAGCTCGTTCTTTCTCTTCTTCTCCACGAAAGGTTCAACAACAAAATACTACCTCCACCATGCCTCATATATTCTCCACAAAATAGAAATAGATCTGAAAACCTCAAAATATCCATTAATGAAATATAAAATTCTAGTTCAAAAGACTAGTGTGCATACAGAGAGAAAAACGGAGTGTGTGTGAAAAATTAAACAACCACACAAAAATCCGTTTTGCATGCCTCCCTAAGCAATCTGAGCTCAAAAACCCATGCACATTAATTGCATTAATACCAAATCTCCCAACCAATCTTCCTTGCCACTTCCTACCAAGTCTGGCGAGTTCCCAAACTAAAATAATATGCCTTTCTATCTCTAGTGATGTTACCACCTAGGCCTCCACCAACCAAACTAGCCACTGTCAAAGTTGGTAGTCTGTAGAATTAAATCAATCTTATCCTCTTCATAAATTCCTTGGAACCCATCGCCAATGTGTATGCAACCCTTTAGGTTCCCCTTCGTGTCATTAGTTTTAGGATAGGTTAAATGACTTAGGTTAGATCTTAGGTAATTTAAATCTAACACCTTAGGATATAACCCTAGTCATTTACCTTAGCAATAGGTTAGACAAACCCTTAGGTAATATCCCAAAAATACATAGTTTTCTAAACTAGGTTAGATTAACATCACATTTCGACAAATCAGTGATACTAAGACGTTTTAGGTTGGATTCAGAATTCACATTTTAAGTATAAAAGCTTAGATAGGAAGACTCACATATCTTACTTGGCTTAAGGTCCAGGTTCTCTCTAATGCCATAAATGGCTGAAAACCAAATTGAGACTGTAATGACTTGTCGGGGTCAATTTCAAAATCCCATAAAACTTTCCATATCATGAAAATATTCTCAAATGAAGGAGAATTAAAGAACATATATATTCTAAGTTCAGCCTAGAACTAATAATTCATAAAATGCCAATTTATGGTTTTTCATCCTGAATATATTTAAAAACATTCCTTGGATCACTGTAATTGATCCAAGGATGAGTCTTAGAGATGGATAAGCTTATAATCCTCTTGAATCAGATTGCACTCATCCATGAGAAATGAAAGAAAATGAATCTAGGCATATTCTAGTTCAATCAAAGATTTCAAGAGCAGAAAAGACATATCCATATCAAGCAAGATTTCCTGAAATCAAAAGGACATATCCTCATAAGGAAATTCACATAACATTACTTGAATATCAAGGAGGAAAAATAACAACAACTAAGGGTGTTACAAAGAGGGTAACATCTTCTACTGCATTTTCTTTGTATAGTTATTGTCTTATTGTAATGGCTTACATGGTCTGCAAAGCACATAGATTTTCTTCTTATAGATCCACATGTTGGTGAGATCTTGTATTATAGATCCATGTAGATCTAGATATTGTAGAGGAGGTTGTCTTCATGTTTACATAGGTTATGCATGTAGTGATGAAGAGACAAACTTACTTCTTGGTGCATAGTCATGGTTACATATTGGTAGGCCCATGTAAGAGGTCTTGTTTATAGATATGTAGAGAACTTGGTAGCAGTTCAGAGATGTAGTAGTTCCTGGTTATGTGAGATGTGCTAGTGATGTTTGGAGGCACAATTGTAGTGCACTCATGGAGATCCATTTAGAGATTTGGTGGAGAGGAGATATTCTTAGAGAGATGCATCATACTCCTGTATTAAAGAGTTGTTTTGTACTCTTGTTGTATTATATATATGAGATATCTATCTTTGGTGGATGTAGCCCACATTGGGTGAACCACGGTACATGTTGTGTTATGTGTGTGTACTTTGTTTTGATTTGGATTATTCTAGTTTATACTTCCACTGCTGTAGATTTTGGGGAATTTTTTAGATCCTATGTGCATGATTTTGTTTTTTATTAAATCATAACACTATTCCGCAGTCCCAAATTCCCAAAAATTGGTATCAGAGCTTGGTTATCTTGGTTATTTCAAAGCAAGGTTTTGATTCATGGTTTTATTAGTGTTTTGACTAACACGTATGAGAGGAGGGTTTGTTTTTATTGATGAGAAGATCGTAGGAAGAGATTCAATCTCAAGTGGGAGCTGTAAGAGTAAGGTTGCTAGAAATTACAGTGACCGGTGTCGGTTAAGTGGTAACTAACATCATTAGGGTAACCATGGTCGGTTACTGGGCATCCTAGTTTTAAACAAAAAATCACAGATTTGAAGAAATGGAAAGATGCATGAAATGTATCTTGGTTGTTGAGGTGTCCCTAGTTCTTGGAGGCACAAGCATGTTGGTCAGATTGTAGATCTAGTTACTGAGGTATGGTTTTATCTTGGTATTGTAGTGCTTATATTATTTTGGTGGCACATGCATGTTTGGGATTGTAGATCTAGATTTGAGAATGAGAGAAAAGGAGCAATTATGCATGCTTTGGTCTAGTTAGATGCATGGGATTTTTAAAGAGGAAGAATATAGTAGCACAATGTGAAGATGGGGTTTCCATCAGAGAAACATGTTCTTTAGTTAAAGATGCGGTTGAGTATTTTGGTGCTAGTAAGGTGATGTATTTCATTTTGGTGTAATTCTTATTACATGTATTATTACTGTTAAAGTTTTGTGCAAGATTTGGGTGCTTCTTGAAATGAATGACTTGACACAACTATTGACTTTGGTTAGAGTAGGCACCTGCTTTGGTGACCTATTCCAATTTGTGGCATTATGTTAGTTCCAGCAGCACTAATGTCAGTTAGGGAACGAACATCAGTCACAGAGGGTAACCAGTACTAGTCATCAAACCATAGTCGGTCTCTATGACAATGAGTTTGCACATGGTTTCTTACAGTAGAAGAGGACATGGATGGTTCAGTGTCCTATTTTGTAGGATCATGTTTCTTGCATAGTGTGTAGGGACAGAAACAATGTTGATCACTTCAATGTTTGGATCAGAAAGAGGATGGATTTTTCTTAGTTAGTCCAATGGTACTTTGGGTCAGGTATCTCTATATGGTTCATGTTTTATTTCTTTCTTTTGGAGAAGTTGATATTATGTTTGGATAGTGTGCATAGATTTGCACCATGTTTTTGGTGTTGTTTGAATTTTATTTCCCGGTTATGTGGAATCTTGAGGACAAAGATATCTAGTCTAAGGATGAGATCCTCAATGAAAAGTCATGGTTAGACACAGTTGTAGGTAATGAAAGATGTTGAGTACATAGGATGAAAAGAAGTTGATTCACCTACTTCACAAGAAGTCCAAACTTCTGTGATGTAGGAGTAACCTTTGATAAGAAGGGAATCATTTTTTCTTTCATCTAGTTTTATTTCTCACTGACATATTAGCTTTTGAGCTTGGTGTTAGAGTCAGTGCAGGGGATTTCATGTTCAGTGGGAGAAAGTCATGGTTGTTGGCATTACAGGATTGGATACATGATGCATGTGCAGAGTGAGAGGAGGGTGTTACTATTTAGAGTGACATGAGGCATAAGTTATTTTGGAGGACATTGATAGGCTTATAGGTATTTTGAGTTTATCACATGGAGATGTCACTTCTTGTGTTATTTTATGGTGCCTGGATATCCCTATGGGATTAGCAGTTGATGGTTAGATTTAGTTGGGTGAAGATGATAGAGAAAAATTTTAGAGTTTTAAGGGTTAAAAGAGAAAATCTACAAGTTACAAAGACCGTTGTCAGTTAGGATTAACCATGGTCAATCAGGTAGTGACTGGGGTCGGTTAGGAAACCATGGTCGATTTGGTTACAGGTTTGACAACAGTGTTTATTTACCATTTTTAGATGGTGCCCTTGTTTTGATTTCATCTTGGTTTATTGTGCAGAGTATGTTGATGAAATGTTTGCTAGTTTTTGCACTATTTATTAGTTGCATGGTTTAGCATGTTTGTTTGTTATTGACATTGATGAGCACAAGATTCATAAATGGATTTGGAGTTAGTCAGTGAGAGACTTGGTGCTTCTAGAGAGCCTGATGATATGGATGGGTGTATAGGTGAGTTTATACAAGTGGATAGATTTAGTTTTGTGAGTCTAATATGATGCAGATATTTGATTTGCACATGGATGCCTATGAGCACGGTTCAGTTGCCTTGAGCATGAGTAGGGGATGTTTGTATTTCCTCTTGATTACTATGTTACTCCTTGATAGGTATATTATCTATAGATGATTGTCTTGGACATGCTAGTTGTTTATGCAGGGTTAGATTTGTAGATTGTAGTGTTTGGATTTCTTTGAGTTATTTACGTGTTTGTGGATTCATCACCCACTGTTGCATGTAGAACTCTTTCAGGGATGTTTTTACCCGGGATCTTGTTTTGCTTTCACATATTCCATTTTGACTTGTCTTTGGACACTTTCATTGGTGGTTGCATAGAGAAATGGATAGATGGTTGGAGAACATGGTTGGTTTTACAGGTATGGCTATGGTTGCAGTTGAAGCTCAGTACTTCAGTTTGAGTGGGAGCTCTTACAGGTGTATTATTCATGATGGCTTGGTTGCATGAGAAGCTTGGTCTTATGATTCAGTGGGAGCTTGATGTATGGATAGCTTGATTATCACATATTAGTTGTAGATTCATGGTGGTTTGGTAAGTCATGTTTTTGTCTTGGTTTGAGAAGATGGTTTGATCTTCCTGGTTTTATTTTTTAAGAGAATTATTGAAGGAGAGAAAAGACGGTCTTCATGGTATGTTGAGGATGGTGATGTAGAGGTACATGTACAGGTACAAAGGTTCATAAATTTATCTCCAAGTGGGAGATTTTTAGGTTGTGGAGCTGAATTGCTTCAAAGATAGCATGTTTTACATGTTACTAGTTCTGACGGTAACCAGCGTCGGACAAGGTGTAACCATCATCGATCAACATAAGAACTGACATCGGTCAACATAACAACCACCATCGGTCAGCAGATGAACTGCCATTAGTTAGGGAGAATTTACATCGGTTATATGCACAGGAGGGTTTTAATTAACTCTCAGGAATTAGATCTATTCTTAGCATTAAAGTATATCTATTGATTGTAATTACATGGCTAAGTGCCCTAAGTTTATAAATGACTATATAATCATGAATGATAGGGTTTAGAAGTATAATTAAGAGAAGGATTGGATTAGATCCTTGACTCTCCTAGATTGAGAGCATGAAGAGGAAGAAGAAGAAGAGAAAGAAAGAACAGGTTACATGAAGACAGAGTCTCCATGGAGAGGAGCTGGACAGAAGGAAATAGCAAGTACATCTGAATGGTGAGAAGAGGGTAACATCTTCTACTACATTTTCTTTGTATATTTATTGTCTTATTATAATGGCTTGCATGGTATGCAAAGCACATAAAGGTTCTTCTCAGAGATCCACATGTTGGTAATATCTTGTATTATAGATCCATGTAGATCTAGATATTGAAGAGGAGGTTGTCTTCATGTTTGCACAGGTTATGCATGTAGTGATGAAGAGACAAACTTACTTCTTGGTGCACAGTCATGGTTGCACATTAATAGACCCATGCAAGAGGTCTTTTTTACAGATCCACAGAGAACTTGGTAGTAGTTCAGAGATGTAGTAGTTCCTAGTTATGTGAGATATGCTAGTGATGTTTGGAGGCACAATTGTAGTGCACTCATAGATATCCGTTTAGAGATCTTGTGGAGAGGATATATTCTTGGAGAGATGCATCATACTCTTGTATTGAAGAGTTGGTTTGTACTCTTGTTTTATTATATATATGAGATCTCTATCTTTGGTGGACGTAGCCCACATTGGGTGAACCACTAAACATGTTGTGTTATATGTGTGTACTTTGTTTTGATTTGGATTATTGTAGTTTAAACTTCCACTACTGTAGATTTTGGGTAATTTTTTAGATCCTGTGTGTATGATTTTGTTTGTTATTAAATCATAGCACTATTCTGCAGTCCTGAATTCCCAACACACTATACATTTCTTTGAGATCATATTGTGCTCCTTGAATTTGATTTCACTTCATTATAAAAGGATGTATGCTTTGATGTGTTCTACATGATTTTATGTAGTTAGAGTTTGAAGCACAAGTGAATAATTTTTATTGGGGACTGATTCACCCCCCCTCTCAGTCCTTATCACCTCCAAAAATTGGTATTAGAGAAGGACCTTAGAAGTATCCTAAAAATATAGAGGGAGATATTTCATGAAAAGATGACAGCTCCATCATTCGAGAAAATTTAGGGCAACACCTTTGTGATAAAGAGATGGGTAGGTGAGAATGTGGAGAAGATTGACGGGTTGGTTGTAGGTCATGAAGAATCAGCCAAGGTTTTAACAAATCAACCTAAGGAGGCTCAAGATGAGTCCCAGGGACCTCTAAGATGCCGATAAGAGCTCCATCGGAAGACATGAGATTGAGAAATAGGACATAGTCATAGGCGCTTAAGCAATCAACTCTAGCAGATGGATTAAGTAGAAATGAATATCACCAATAACGATAAGAAATATGAGGATTTAAAAAAAAAACACAGCTAGTCTAACGAGGACTATAAGAGGAGAAAAAATACTATCTTTTCAACGAAGTTGAAAAGTCTAAGACAGATTTTACTAATCAAATAAAAGAGCCTAATGGTGATAGATCAAACCTAGGATACAATCAGAGCTCATTAAAATTAGATAAGCTCTTGAGGAGGATTCAATTCAAGGATTTAATTAATTAAGCCTTCCAAGAATAGGGATAGATTAGATCTAAGGCAATTTTAAATCCTAGAAGACTAACTATTAGGCATCCATTTTTATTATTGGTAAATGGTTTTTTGGGAGGGACCATACCCCAACAAAAATGAAGGTTCACAAACCAGATTATGGACAAAGTTACATCAGTGGTTTTTTGACTAGTGGGGACCTACAGGTCAGAACAATAATGGCCTAGAAGCCAATAGGAAAGGAACAGTTTGAAGAACATAAGGAACATGGAGTATCAAGACTAAGAAAGGGAGTAAGGTAGAACAACAGATACTGCAGCCTTGAATTTTATCATTGTCATGAGAGACCACATCTTAAAAACAATTGCAACAAAGGAAAATCCTCGAACACCTTCACTTGAGCACCTATGTTATAACATTCAATCTGTACCTCCTCTAGATGCATTGCAATGAGATATGAGAGATAGTGGCTTGGTGAGGGGTCGTTCATATTAATGAAAGTGGAAGTAATTTATGTTTCTTATTTTAGGGCACCTTTTCATAGGTTCCCGGAATGAAACTCATTTGCTGACGGTTGCATCACCTGTTTAAGCTATGAATTTTAATGCAAATCCAAAAGCAGGCCATATGCAACTGGTCAAAGTGATCAATTTGCTTATTTACAGGATGTGCCCAATAGACTTCTCCAAAGAAGCCATCTTCTATAGAAATTCCCTCCACTTAGGCCTCAAGAGGAAGAGAGTTGTCAAGGGCCAAGAAGAGGGCTTGGGACCTTCTTAGGTTTATAAGTGAGAAACATCCTTCCATGGTGACATATCCCTAACTATTAGGATTCAAAGAGCCCTATAGGTGAAAATGATTAGATTTGGAGTGAGGGGGAGCTGTGTTAAAATATTCAGTATTAGATCCTAATTACTAAGCTAAGATCTAACAATTTTTTTCATCTTGTGTATCTAAGTGTGTAAATCCCTCCATGGTACAATCTTAAAACCGAATCCCTTGAATTTGAAATGACTACAATGACTATACCAAGAAACTCCCACTGGTAATAAAGGGTATAAAACATTGAATTCCTAAAAAAAATGTTTTAAATTTCCATGGGGAAGATTTCTAATTAAGCAGAAGATTTGGCTCAAAAAGAGGGGAAAGGGGATGTAGTTTGGTAGGGAAGTATCAAGGTAGAGTCCACAATTGTCATAATTTTGAGTGACTCAACAATCATGAACAGGAAGAAGAGATTGGTTTGAATATATATGAGTCTGTGTTCTGTATTGTCTTGAGCCCAACACACATTAAGTGGTGAAAGTATTTTCAAAACAAGTGTGAGAATCAGATTGATGACTGTGAAAGGAGAACAATTATGACATGCATTAGAAATCACTCATAGGATCTTCAATTGGTCAAAAGAAAAATGTAGTCCAAGCACAACTTCACAAAAGTGTATAATGACTTAGCCCCCAGGTCTGTGATATGAAGTCTAGATTTGTAGAAGTAATAAAAACTGACTCATGAGTTTCAATCAGTATCGACTCAAAGAAAGTGTGCCAACTAAAAAACAAAGTGCAACAACAAAATACCTTGTGATTTCAAGCTTTGTGAATCAATGACCAGTTCAAAAGGTAAGGAGCTATAAAGCATCAATCAAATTTTTTCATGTCATTAGTATTAGGAATGTTTGCAGAAAAAAGATCAACACACTGCAACACTTCATGAGTAAAAATCTATGACTCACTTACAGATTTGAGAATCGTGAGAGAAGCAAAATAATGTAATTAAATGACAGGACTGCAACATTGTCATGAGTCAGACAGATGTGAAGTTCCTTATAACTAAGCAACCCACAGCTACGAAAGGTTCAATAAAAGCGAAACACAGGGCTCATACCAGTCAAGATTTGAAAGCAAAAGTTAGATCTCAGTCATATGAACCTGAAGTCATACATGTGTCGAACAAGGACTTCTAAGGGAAATGCAAACTCCAATAAAAGAGATAGCTTTCAAAATTTAGCAGGGATACTTGACAAAACCAAGGTGTATCTACTAAACACACATGCTTACAAGTATATCTCAATTTTAATATCCATGTTCTTCTGAAAGTATCTTAGAGGTTGATTATTTGTGCATCTCAAGGGTAACTAATTGATCTATTTTTATCTATCATAGGTCAAGAGTATGGCTATTAATATGGTCTGAGAAAGTATGTAAGGGTTTACATCCTCCACAAGGTTAAGGGCTCTTGTTGTTTCACCAATACGTTGAAGATTTCTAGGATGAAACAAGATAGAGGGTAAATCATTAAGAAGGAATATCTGTGAAACAAAGGTAGAAGGTAGAATGCGTGTGCTTTGTTGACATTGTCCAAGATGATTGTAGAGAATTCCTTTTTGTCTGAGGCAAGGACTACATGTAGATGCAAAGCAAGACCACAAAAGAGTATTCAATAACATATGACAATGGACTACATAACGTATGCTAGTTATCCAGGAAGCGTGGTGCTTCCTAGAGAGGTTGTCAATCCACTGTTTAATTTAATGTAAATAGGAAATTGAAATAAAAAGGCCCTATTGTAATGAAATGATTTTAGGTTTCTCGATACAAATAATATTCTAGATTTAATGTTAAATATGAAACATATCACTAAATCTAATGAAACCAAAGGTTTGTTCAGGTTGGGCAAGTTTGTCAGAGGTCTAGTAAGGGTATGGGACTGATTAGGTGAGGTCTGGGTTGGTTTTGGTTAAATAGGAAGGCTTGCTGGTCTGAGGGTGTAAAATAACATAGAGACTGGTATCAGTCGGGTGACCGATGTCGGTATAGGGATGAAACCGATGACGGTAAGGAAAACTGATATCGGTAGCGGCAATGGGTGATAAATTAATAAAAATGCCTTTTTTTAGCCCCTCTGTGATTACACAGAGAGTGAGGAAGGTGTGGTTAGGCTCGTAATATGGCTGAGAAGACTCAGGAATACAAAGGAAGAGGTTAAGAAAGGTGGAAATAGGCTTGAAATGGTTGGGTAGGTGGATTGGTGGGAAGATGGAGATATCTAGGTAACAAAAGAAATGAAATACTGAAAGAAGTAAAAGATCTATAATAAAGTAAGCACAAATGATTAAAATCACATTACTTACTTGTTGCTATGAAGATCTCATGAATAAAGATGGCTGGTGGTTGATAGGGGAGGTGATGGTTGGTTTAGTGTTGCGAGCAGTGCAACTTGTGTGTTTCTATGGATGATATCCCAACGCTCTCGGAAGAGAACCAATTGTTGCTTGTGTTGCACTCTGGTGGTGTTTCATCATCATTTGGATATAGGAATGGCTTTGAGACTCACTTGATTGCAATAGAAATCCCCAATAATTGAATGACCAACCCTTGTAAAGAGTTGTAAAATTGTATATAAAGGAACTGATGGTGGTTTAGGTGACCAGCGACATCGACCTGAGGATAAACCAACATGTCAGTTAGGGTGAATTAGTCAAAGTTACCAAAAATAGTCATGATCTTTACTATGTTTGGCGTGATCTTGATTGCTAATCTAGGGTCTTAAGTGAGGTATAGCACTTAGATAAGTGGAAGTGTTATTGGAGAAGGAATATGAATTTAATTTTAGGGTTTGAAAGAGTCCTAATTGTTCAATATAAGTAGAGACTCATTCCTAGTTAATTAATAGGCTAGGAATAAATTAGTGGTGAGGTGTCTAGGTGATGTGGCTAGGTGAGGTGTAAATTAACTTAATTAAAGTAATTAAATTAATTAATAATGTGAGGATGAACATTAATTCAATTGTAAGTAATTAAATTAATATGAATGTGGGGTAAGGGGTCATGGTTAGGTGAATACGTTACATTAATTAATTAAAGGGGACTAAGGGGAGTGTGACCCAAATTTGGTGTCTACATTTTCCCCTTTTTGTTTACGCCTAGCTTGTATTAATAAGCGACGCTCAGAAAAACAGGAATTCTTTGTCTCAAACCAGTATGAGTGAAGATTAGGTTGCCCCAAGTATGGGTGGAGGTGATCCCCCTCAAACCAGGAACTGATGAGGTAATAAAATGGAGTCAGTGAGTGGTTTGATAAATAGGTAAATGATGAAAACTAAGGGTAGGTGGGTTTTAGGTAAGGGTGAGTTTGGTTTCAGGTAATAGGTAATGGCAGTTTAATGCATGCACACATGTATAATGTGATATGGTACCAAGGTTGAAGAGCTTGCAAACTCTACTTCGTCAAAGGTCTGATAGGTTTATCCAAACAAGGTAAAAGTGGTTCAGGTATCCAAGGTATAGGATAAATGGTCAAACAACCAGGAAAGGTGAGGAATTAGGGAAATAGGTTTGTTCCAGGGCACCAAAGGCTAAGTCGGGATAAACAACATGACTTTAGGCAAGGTAAGGTCATTAGGCTAAATAACAAGAGTGACATCATCGGGTAAGGTATATCTGGTAAGCAAATTCAAGTGTCACAATGTGTGAAGTTGGGTTAGGCCTACACAACCCTTCATTGAGAAGAATGATTGTAGGTAAGGCCAAGTTAGGGGTGAAAACATTCCCCAAATGATTATTAGAGGTTGAAGTCAATGAAGAACTGATACGTTTTGGATTATTTATCCCTGTGTACATATGTGTTGATACACTAGACACCCATGATGATGATTATTGGACTGATGACTAGGTTTTCATTTCCACATTGTTATTGTTATATTATGAAAAATAGGTGAGTTAGGCATGGTTGAGTTAGATGTCATTTAGGCTTGGTTGCAGTTATGTGTAGGCATGGTTGAGTCATTGTATAGGCTGATGGTGGAGTAAGGTTCAGGTATTCAGTTGAGTCTAGGTGTAGGCATGATGGAGTTTGAAATTTTCCAAGGTTACTGGATTTTATGGAAATGATGTGTTGTAAGTATGTTGTGTTTAAATCTCCAAGTAATTCTATATCATGGAAATGTTAAATGATTGATGTATGATATGGTTAAGGTTATAAAATGGTAGGTATGATGAAACAATGTATGATTTTCTGATATATTAATCTCAAAGTTATTGTGTAAATGGAAAATAAATAGGTTAGAATGTGAATGTAAAGTGAAAAAATGGTTAGGGGAAAATGTTTCTGAGCTTACCTCCAAGGGTCCCCATGCCCTAGAAGTGTTGCCTACATAGCCCCAGTGAAAAGGGGCCTTAGGATGATGTTATTCTCCCATAAGTATAGGGAAGAATATGATGGGGTAGATAGAATGGGTCGGTAGGTTTTAGGCATGATTGAGTCTAGGTCATTTAGGCATGGTTGAGTGTAGGTTGTTTAGGCATGGAGTTTAGAGTATTTGAGTTTAGGTTGAATAGGCATGGTTGAAGGAGAATAAATCCCAGAATGTAGGTGTTGAAGGTCTAGTCCTACGTAGCAGAATCAATAAGTAAGAAAAGAGATGAACAATAAAAGAGGTGGAATGCTCCAAAAGTGGTAAGGACCATAATGAGCATACCAAGGATGGGTTGATGAACTTAAACCCCTAAAGAATAGTGCATGATTGACTGTTCTAAGGGTGAAGGAAGTTACATGATCACAAAATGTCACATTTGTAGCATGTCCCTTGAGTAGGTAGAAGATAAGAAAGAAAGGAAGATGAGGTGAAATGGGTTGTTTAGCATAACCTTGTTGTGAGACAACATGCCTCTTCTGCAAGATACCCAAAACTAAAATAGGCAAGTTCATGATGAAAAATTTGTACTTCTCTTGATTTGATAGACTGATTGATGTGGGAATTATATGTGGGATAAATAGAATGACTCCTTGAGGTCTTCATGAAGTTGATCGATGTAGGAAGCTTCAAAATATTTTATTTTTATTTTGTAGAAATATTCTTCTTTTTTGATAGACTACGTATTGCTTATGGCTAACTTTGTATAGTTGTCCTTCGAGGGAGTAGTCTATTTATAATGACAAGATAGAAAGATAGATGTCCTTTTTGAGGGATTCATCTATGTTCTGAGAAGTTTGACTCAAGGAGTTGAATTTGAAAATCCCATATATTACTTTTGAACGTTTTTTTTTGGACTTTTAGGTCATGAACAAGACTATAAAGGAGTATAGGCTTCTTTTATGAAGGAAAAACCATAAGCACACAAAGGTTAACTATGACAAGAAAGGTTTTAAGTGAAATGAACGACCATGGGATTCCATCCTAAAAAGAAATGAAAATTATCCATGAGAATCATGCCATCAGTAGAGACATGGTACTCATATTGAAGATAAGGTTGAAAGGTGACAGGATAATCACATGATTCTTGTTTAGTTGTTGATCCTTAAAAGAGGTAAGTGGAAGGTGAATGGGTACTCAAGGGATGAGTGTTTAATAGAAAAAAGGTGATATAGGACTTGATTCAACAATAGAATGGTCAAAGATGCAATGCATTGAGGGGATTAGGTTCAGGTTTACCTTCGAGGGAAGATAAATGATAAGCACCTGATCCATAGGCATGAGTAACGATATAGGGTCCAAGCCAATTAGGAGAAAACTTGCCCCATTTACTTTTCTCTGCTTTTGTTACATGTTGATTTTCCTTCAGGATGAGGTCACCGACCTTGAAGGTTCGTTCTTGGACATGTTTATCATAGGCACATTTGATACGTTTTTGGTATATTTGAAGGTGATCAAGAGCATTTAGATGAATGTTCATCTAATAACTCAAGTGTGCCAAATGGTCTTGGTGAAAATCATCATCATTGAGCATATCTTTGAGTGAGATACGAAGAGATAGAATTTAGACTTTGAGAGGAATGAAAACCTCTGTACATTATACCAAATAGAAAGGTGTGGTAGTAATTGAGGTGCAAATACTAGTGCGATAATCCCATAAGGAAAAATGAATGTGTGTGTGTGCCAATACTTACTAGTATCGTCAACCAATTTCATAAGAATTTTGTTTAGGGTTTTGTGATTTGATTTAGCTTGGCCGTTTATTTGAGGATAATAAGGTGAAGAAAAATTGAGTTCAATGTTGAAGGTGTCACAAAGTTTCTGTAGGGTTTTGTTTTTGAATTTTTTTCTGTTATCAATGATGAGGTGGTGAGGAACACCAAAAAAAATGATGTGATGGTTGCACTCCAAAGGCTCACCTATGGAGGCTCCTACTTTGTAGAACATAAGAGGTGACGGATTCTACCCATTTAGTGTGAAGAATTAACTTGAACAAGTAATAGTGAAGGTGATGATTTCATAGGAAAAATGACAAGTTTGAGAACTCTGTTGTCTACTCAAAATTTCCCGCTCTGATAAGAGTAAAAATTTTCAAAATTTTGAGTTGAAGAGTTCTTCTCTGAAGTGCCTAAGTCGTGAAGTTGAAAAAATTTGTGTTTTGGGTCTTTTTGTGTGATTTTCGGGCCTGTCGGAACTTTTTGTCCCATCTGTCCCAAGTACGAAAGTGCATTCTGTTCCCCGATCGGCCGAAGTCCCCGAAGCTGTCTCATTTTCGGGCCCGTCGGAAGGTTTTGTCCCAAGTGTCCCTAAACGTCTTTGCGTGTTGTTCCAATTTCGGCCGAATCATCCTTCCCGCGTACTTCGCACTTTCCTGTCCCAAATGTCCCAAAGTTAAAAGTGCGAGCTTTCCCATTTTCGGCCAATTTGCCCGAACCGCGTCCTTCGGAACTTTTTGTCCCAACTGCCCCATTTGAAAAAGTGCGAGCTTTCCTAATTTTCAGCCGAGCCGGTCAAGTCGCGTACTTCGGAACTTTTTGTCCCGAATGTCCCAAGTCCAAACGGGCCCGCTGTTCCAATTTCGGCCGAAACACCCGAATCGCGTACTTCGCACATTTTCGTCCCATTTGTCCCAAATGCATTTGTGCGTCCTCTCCCTGTTTCGCCCGAACCGGCCGAGCCGCGTGTTTCGCGCATTCGCGTCTCACATGTCCCAAGCGTACCTAGTGTCATTCACACTTAGTTTTTCCCGCTTCACCGAGTATGATGCTTTTTCAAATTGGTGGTTGTGTATTCAATGCGCATTAAATTCATTCCGCTCCTCAAACGGCTATATAACGAGCATTCCCCTTTGCATTTTTCGCATTGCTTCCATGCTATCTTTTGCTCAAACCCTTGCAATTTGAAAACCTACACAATATCCCTTCCCTTTGCAAATTCCTTCCAGAGTCTGGGTCGCAGCTCCGAATCTATCAATATGAAGATCAAGTTTCAGGGACAGGAGCAAATTTCTCCACTTGAGTCTGCCGTTAGCAATATCGGAGACAGTGAAGCTCGTCATCTCGACTTCGGTGATTTTTGGTCAAGAATGACAGATGCAAACCCTACGCCAATGGCACAGATGATTAATGATAGCGGTTTAGCTTTCGCCGGAGGATTCCCTATCTCAGTGCAGTGTGCTGATACTGTACTTTCATGCGGAGCTCACTTCGACCCCGCTACGAGCGAATTGACAAATGTACACGGGGAGCTCATTGCCAAGCTGGACGCTGCCGCCATTGGAGCTGCTCTGAGGATTCCGGAGATGGACAATGCTATAGTCGTCTCTCGGGATCAAGCACAGGCCATGTTCGACCAAGACAGTGATAAATATAAAGCTCGAGTGGCGAAGTCTTGGTTGAAGAACCCTAAGAAAGGTCCTTCTCGTCTGACCAAAACCCTCTTCCGGGCAGATTTCAATGAAGAACTGTCAGACTTCATAATACTGCTGGCTCGGGTTATGGGTTTGCCCTCCACCAATGAATTTCATTTCTGGATGTGCCCGCTCATCAGCATGGTGTGCGAGGGAACACAAAATATCAACTGGGCAGAGATCATCAGTATGAATTTGGCCGAGCAGCTATCTAACGTTCAGCAGTCAAAGAAGTTCTTCATGACTTCGTATCTGATGTATACCCTAGCAGCATCGAGGCAGTGGTTTGGATTCTCCTACATAGATACACACAAAGATGATCCAGTGTATGCCTATTGCCCGCAGTTCACCTTGGAGACCAGCAACCGCAATTTCAGAAGGGTCAATGATGCTTTCACCATGTACGTGGTCAGATTGCTCGAAGGTGATACTGCTAGAAGGTTTTCAGATGAAGCCATGAACCTGATATCGCAGTATGGAGCCTATTTCATTCAATTCAGGAAATTCTCCTATATCAGGCTGGCTGGCTATGAGAGCACCCCTCTGCGGCTCCCCATGTTCTGCAACGACAAAATGGCCCTGATTGAAATATGCAGGCAACTAGACAAGTTGCACAGAACTTGCAGAGACAAGAAGATTTCTGGATTGCACTTTCCCATCTCTCTGGGAAACTACACATGCAAAATAGCTCTGGATGCTCAGAACATAGAAAGAGCCCTGGTCCCTATCACTGTTCATTTCTTCAAGCCTAGAACCTGCTTTGACTTGAAGAAGTTCATTGAACAGAACCTCAAGATAATCTATCATCATAGGGCAGATATAGAAGACTACTGGGCTGACTGTGCAGATGATTTTGAAGCCAGAAGAAGGCATTGTGGCAGGTTCTCCCTGCAATTGATCCAAGAACTCAGTCTGTACCAAGTTCCTGAAGGTCTCCAGGATGACAATTCTGAGCTATACTCGTATGAGTATGAAAATGTGATTAAGCACACTCCTCTGGAGGACCTGGATTGGAACAGGAAAGAGAGAGATGATCTGGCTGAGATTCTTGCTCCAGTCTTGATCAGAACTAGGGTCTGGTTCAGTAAGAAGATCCGAGAATTCAAGAGGCACTCAGGAGAATCCAGCTCCAAAGATGATTCGACACCCATAAGAGAGGCATCAGTTCCAGAGTCTGGAACACCAGTGAAAACCCCTCCTGCCTCAACAGCTCGGGGACCTGTGGAATCTACTCCTTCTCCATCTACCCAGGTATACAAGAAGAAACTCAAAGAGGTAAAGAAGGAGCCTGCAGAGAATGATCCTCCAAGAAAATAGGCACAGTTGCCTATGGGGCCAGAGAACATCATTGTTCTCAGTGAAAGTGAAGAAAGTGAGATGCCAACTCCTGCAAGTGTTCCTGAAAATCCAGCAGATAAAGATAAGGAGGTCCAGAGCACTGAACTTCCGGGTGCTACTGATTCTTCTACCGCCATTACCTCCAGTGTTCTACCCACATCTCAGCTTGAGTCAACAGCTGCACAGACCTTGAGTGTCATGAGCTCCCTGTCTCTTGGTCCCCTTGCTTCTCCTGCAGATTCTTCTTCCTCTTTTGCTTGGGTGCAACCTCTGGTTGACAAAAGGAAGAGGAAATCCTCCTCTCAAAGCTTGGGACCAAATTTTGATGCTGTAGCAGCCTTGTTGGGCACCACTCCTTCTCGTGCCAAGAAAGCCAGAACTACTTCCAGGATTGTGTCAGATGCTCAAGGTCAGCAATTCCTGGAGATTGCTAAGCCCACAGTAGACAAATCAGAATCAGACTTGCTGACATCTGACTTGGAGCTTTCAAGGATCCCTATGGGAGAGTCTACTCCTGAAGGTGAGATTCATAACCTCTAGGAAACAGTCACAAGGGTCATTGGAAGGGTAGAGAAAGGGCAGCAGACGATTGAGCAGCTAGAAGAACAAGCCCAAGTTCTCACGAGTTTTATCAAGTCACTTTTGTCTAAGGACAAAGTTTTGGACCCTACCCCCTTGACTGCTCTACCGCCTCCTGTAATTCTAAGCCAAGATGAAGTGCAAAGTATTAAAGATATGCACAAGTATTCTGTCTATGGCAGAGCTATCGAAGCCATGGTAGATGACATGCTTGTTGCCGGACTAAACTTCATCGATGAAGCTTTTAAGCTACATGGAAAGGTAGATAATTTGCAACAGAAGCTGTCCTCTACTATTGGGGTAATGGATAAAGAGCTTAAGCTCTGGAGTAGTTGCATTGTAGACCTTCGCCTCATGGGCCAGACAGATGAGAACATCTTACTGGCGAACAAGATTTTCGATGATGCTAAGGACAATCTGTCAAAATCTTGGGTCTACAGCGTGGAGTGGAAAATCAAAGTCCTGGAGGAAGCTGTAGGAGAAATGAAGAATAGCTGGCAGAAGGGAGAAGCTTTCAAGACACTGGCAGCTGCTGCGTTCAAAGATATGCATTGTCATCTTCAGGATGAAAACTCTGGCGTTCCCTTGTCCTTGCAAGAAATCAAAGCTCAGTTCAGAGCTTTTGTCAAAGATAATCTTTTCAAGGAAGACTCCATCTCTAAGGACAAGATAAAGGAAATTTGTTCTCTTCAGTCTGCCATTGAAGAAGCAAACAAAGACTATCATACTCACGTCGAGTTTGATAAAGAGATGGAGAAATGTCTGGGATTTTGGACTCAGTCTGCAACCAACACGTCAGTCCCTCGTGGCAGAGATATAGCTGAGTCATTGAAGAAGTTCAGGCAGCGGATTCTGAAGACAGTGGGTCCCTCCCAATAGCCGGCCACCTGTCTCCTTCTCCTTTCTTTCCTCTTCTTTCCTTTCTTTTCGTATTCTTTGTAATTAGTTAAGGTATTGCAATTGGCGGTACTTAACTATTCTTTAGTTAAAAGAAACGGTTACGAAGAGTAACTGACTTGTAATCTATATAATGGCCTTTCCACGCCATTTTCCAGAAAGGAGGAAGAACTTGGATATTTGCTGAAAGTGTAAATAGATCTTAAAGAAATCAATACAAAAGGGCTTTCCGTTCTTTGTCTATCTGATTCTTGTTGTCTCTGTGTTTTCCTTTAATATTGTGAAGATCATTTTGTTCCTAACTCGTTTAGTCTCTCTGATTGCATACTGTTCAGTTTTGCAAGTACAGTGATCTTGTACAACCAAGAAGGAACTTTGTGTCCTTGATTAACAAATCTGAAGAAGGTTATTTACGGAACTTTGTGTCTTTAAATTTAATCCCATTCAGCTAATGCAAATGATCTTGTCTTAAATCCTTTGAAGCTTCGCATACACGAAGAATTATTCTGCTATCTATAATTCTGAATGTTGCTATTCTACTCATCTTCTTATTCCCCTTCCTCAGTCCTGGCGTAACTGATGATCCTTGTGGAAAACACTTTCGTAATATCCAAGTTTGACCATAAAATAATGTTCTGTGTATTTGTAAATAAGTTCGTTTCAGAATAAGGGAACCTCTCCCATTAAAGAGGAGGGACTTTTTGTCCCCTGACTGTTGCTCTTCTAAAAAGTCCTATTTGACGACCAACAGTTTTTGGCGACTCCGCTGGGGAAAATCGCATTCCAGTACTGCAATTTTTTCGATCATCCTTTGATCTGGCGACTCCGTGTTTCACTCGAGGGAGAAGGACCCTTGGTATTGAAGATTCTCAGTTTCAGCTTTTGGAGCAACAGGGTTTTCCTTTCCCTTCAAATAGAAGAACTCGTTCGACGAGCACTCCGCCTGTTCAAGATAGAAGTCCTACGGGTGGTATTCCTTCAGAGCCTGCTAGTCCCAATCTACGAGCTTTGATCCTTGCTGGTGTTAAAGTTCCCCTCCAAGCCGTATTTCCAAGAATGGCGGCACAATTGCCATGGGGTCAACGTGTCGGGCCCCTGGCTCTTGCGCAGCCTTTGCATGAGTTACCTAGAGGTAACCGAAAGAACTTCCCAAAATTTAAAGGAGATGGAAAAGTACACCCTGATGAACATATTGCAGCCTTCATAGTTGCATGTGGAGTTTTGGGGGTTGAGCATGAAGACGTCTCAGTAAGACTGTTCGTTGAGACGTTACAGGATAATGCTGCTGACTGGTTCTATCACCTTCCGGCTGGTGCCATCACCGACTGGACTACCATGAGAACTCAGTTCGAAAGCCGTTTCAAGCCGGCAGAAGATGTGCATGCCCTGCTTGCCCAGATTTCTCAGATAAAGAAAGATCCATCAGAACCCATGAGAGAATTTGTGGCTCGGTTCAACAGATTGATCAACAAGATTCCTGTAAATACTCGACCGGTTGATCAAATTCAAAAATGTTTCTTTTTGAATGCCCAAACGCCTAAAGTCAGTTATGCCCTAAGAAGGGCTAATCTTGGAACGCTAATTCTGGATCAAGAACTGGCTGTTAGTGTCGAGGATGACCTGATCATGTCAGGGAAGTTGAGAAGAGATCCTCCTAAATCTAAATCTGCTGCTTCTTCCTCTTCCACCTCTGGACCCAATACTGATCCATTAGTCCAGAAACTTGCAAATGATCTAGTGGCTATAAAGAAACAATTAGCCCAGCATGCACCATATGCAGACGTTCCGAGAAGAAATTTTCAACCCAGAAACCGTTTGCCAGCTCCCCACACAAGACTGGCACTTGAAGGACCTCCTGTCAAAGTTCCGGTGAATGCAACTTGTGAGGTTGAAGAGCCAGAAGATGATAATGAAGCTTGTGAGGAGTTCCTGGAGGAATTCGATGATGAGGCAGAAGAACTCGAAGGATCTCGAGTCAATTTCTTTACCACTGAAGGCATTGATGATGGAGATAACTATGATGAAGTGGTAGCAGATATGAACAGTGAATCATTTGCTGTCATGACTCGAGAACAAACGAGGTAGAAGGAGAAAGTAACACAACCCACGAAGAAATCTAAGGAACAACCAGCAACTATTCCTGTAATTGCCAAAAGAGGATCTCCTATCCCTACCTCATCTGCACCAAAGGTAAGTACTGTCAATCCTGCTACCAAAGTTGCTTCTTCTTCTTTTTCTCCTAAGGTTGATAAGCCTAGAATTTCAAATGATGATGGCCCATCCACCTCTGGATCCTTTGACATTGTGGATCACCTAAAAAGGACCAAGGTTCAAATTTCAGAAGCTGAATACTACCAAACCCATCCCAAAGCTTTTGCCAAGATGATCCAATTTGTAAATTCCCATTCCAAGACCACCTCTAAAGGCCTTTTGCCCACTCCTCCTTCTATACCACAACCTAGTCTGGTAGCTGCTGTCACCTCGCCTGGTGACAAAATCAAGCCCTTTTATGTAACACTTCTTATAGCGGGCCATAGGCTCAGTAACTGTGTCATAGATTCCGGAGCCTCAGATAACGTAATGCCTGCTAAAGTAGCCCATGCTTTAGGCTTGACCCTTACTCGTACTTATGGATCTTGCTACTCCATGGAAAGTAAGGAAGTACCTTTGGTTGGAAGGATTAAAGATGCACAAGTGGCTTTTGCTGCTTTACCTGAAAAGAAAGTCTTGGCCACCATCCTAGTAGCAGACATTCCTCCTTCTTACGGAATGTTGCTAAGTCGGAACTTCTGTAAAGATGTGGGTGGGGAGATTCAAATGGATTGGTCACACGCCCTCATACCTGTCAATGGACAAATGAAGAAGTTACTCCCTGAGAAACAGTCTGAGTATATTGTGCAGAAAACAGATGATCCTAAGGCACAAATACTCTATGAAGACATAGGTCATGGTAATTACATGATTCTGTCCCCTGATGAAATCCAACCCTCCAAAGTATCACCCAAAGATCCCAATGGTGTTTGGATTTTAGAATTTGATGGAAGTTGTTCCTCGGCTGGTTCTGGAGCTGGTGTCCTGCTAGTGTCACCTGAAGGCTGCCTACACCCTTTTTCATTTAAGTTGCAGTTCGAAAACACTAACAATACAGTAGAGTATGAGGCTCTCCTTCTTGGAATGCAAGTAGCTAAAGAACGAGGTGTAAAAAATCTTCTGGCTCGTGGTGATGTAGAGCTGATTGTGAAACAAGTCAGAAGCATTTTTCAGGTAAAAAATGGGAGGCTGAAGCATTATCGGAATCAGGTTTGGGATTCAATTGAATTCCTTGATGCCTTCTCTATTGAAGCAATACCCAGAGAAAAGAACAGCAGGGCTGATTCACTGGCTGTCTCAGGGTCATTATTGATTCCCCATCCTGAATTCTCTCAGGATAAGTTCACTATTGAAATGGTCCACCGGCCTAGTGTCCCTGACAATACCAATAACTGGCAAGTTTTCAACGATGACCAGCATCTGCTTTCCTTCCTGGAACTCAAGGGGAATTTCGAACAACTATATTTTGAGGGAAGTGACAACCTGCCTCGTGAGAGTGTGTCTTCTGACCAAGCTGTCACCCAAGGAGAAGAAACTGATCAGGAAGGGTGCATTAAGCTCAAAGGAAACAAGATTCCCAAAGGTTTGGTGAGTTTGGAGGAGTTGTTTGACAAACATGACAGATACGTGAGATCTAAAGCTTCTACTGGACCTCAGCAATCAGCTGAGTATGATAAAATTGATATTGGGAGTTCTGATGACCCAAAGCTGGTGAATATTGGGAAATGTTGCACATCAGATGAGAGGAGAAGAGCAATTGATCTTCTAAGGAAGTATAAGGATGTTCTTGCATATTCTTATGAAGATCTAAAAGCCTTCAAGCCAAAAGAAATGCAACACTCTATCCCTCTCAAACCAGGAATCAAGCCTTTCAAGCAGAAACAAAGGCAATACAATCCAAAAATAGCTGACACCATCTTTCAGGAGATCCAGAAATTGTTGAAGGCTAAAATCATTTTTCCCATTCACCATTCAACATGGATTGCAAACATTGTGCCTGTCAGGAAGAAGAATGGTGAGATCCGCATCTGTGTTGATTTCAGAAACCTGAATCAGGCCTCTCTGAAAGATAACTACCCTCTGCCTATGATGGATCAGATTTTGCAAGCAGTAACAGGATCCGAGATGTTATCTATGCTTGATGGATTCTCGGGATACAATCAGGTAGAGGTTGATACTGCAGATCAACACAAGACAGCCTTCACCACTCCTTGGGGTACCTTTGCCTACAAGAGAATGCCTTTTGGGCTGATTAATGCTGGTGCCACTTTCCAGAGAGCTATGGATTTGGCTTTTGGAAGCTTGAAAGGAAAATGTATTGTCATATACCTTGATGACCTGACAGTGTTTTCAAAGACAAGAGCGGATCACTTCGACCACTTGGAAACAGTTCTGCAAAGATGCCGAGAGCATGGGATTTCTTTAAATCCTAAAAAATCTGTCTTCTGTGTTACAGAAGGAAAGCTATTAGGGCACATTGTCTCAAAGGATGGCATCAAGATTGATCCTGAACGAGTTCAAGCCATCCAGCAAATTCCTCTCCCAACCAGTAAAAAAGGCGTGCATTCCTTCTTCGGTAAGATCAATTTCTTAAGAAGATTCATCCCTGATTTTGCTGAATTAACTTTGAACATTTCTCAGATGATGAAAGGGAAGCAAACATTTGGTTGGTCTTCTGAAGGAAAGGAATCCTTTGAGGGTATCAAGAAAGCCATTGCTAAAACTCTAGTTTTGGCCTGTCCCTGACTTCAGCAAAGATTTCATCATCTATTGCTATGCTACAGATAATACCCTGGCTGTTGTCTTAACCCAAGAAGATTCTGATGGACATGAGCTACCAATTGCCTTCATGAGCTATATCCTGAAGAATCATGAGCTGAAATACACCATGATGGAGAAGCATGCTTTTGCAGTAGTCAAAGCTGTCAAGCAGTTCCGTTTCTATATCCTCAACTCTCACTCTATGGTGCTGGTTCCAGATACGACTGTTAAGTCAATTCTTACACAGCAAGAATTTGGGTCTAAGAGAGGAAACTGGGTGGCTAAAGTCAGGAGTATGACATTGATATCAAACCGACCAAACTGGTTCGTGGCAAAGGTCTTTGTGAGCTCATTGCTGAAGGAGCCAAACATGAGTTGCTGGAGGAGAAAGCTGACATTCCTACTGTTCTATTCCTTAGTTCAGTCGATGAATGGTATTCTGACATTGCCCATTTTCTCACCTATGGGGAATGCCCCTCTCATTTAACTACCAAGGAAAAGAGGACTGTTAAATTGAGATCAACGCAATATGTACTGTGGGAAAATGCCTTGTTCAAGCGTGGTTTAGATGGGAGATTTCTGAAGTGTGTGGACAAGGAGCAGCAGAGAAAGTTGCTCTCAGCTTTCCATGATCAGGCATGTGGAGGGCACTATTCATCAACAGTCACAGCTCACAAGATACTCCGGGGAGGATATTACTGGCCTTCCTTGTTCAGAGATGCATCCAAGTGGGTGGATAAATGCGAAGCCTGTCAAACCTTTGTGGGAAGACCCAAACTGGCCGCTTTGCCTCTCAAGCCAGTTGTGATTGAGGAACCATTTCAACAGTGGGGTCTAGACTTCATTGGTGCACTGAACCCTGCTTCTAGTGCTGGTCACACGCATGTGCTAACTGCCACTGACTACTTCACCAAATGGGTGGAAGCTATTCCAGTCAAGAGCACTACTTCTGAAGTTGTATGCAACTTCATCAAAGAGAACATCTTGGTTAGGTATGGTGTACCTAACAAGATTGTAACAGACAATGCTTCGAACTTCTCCTCAACTGAGATCATGGATTTCTGCTACGGGTATGGCATCTCTCTGGCTCATTCTTCAGATTATTATCCCCAGGGGAATGGACAAGCAGAATCCACCAACAAAAATCTGGTAACTATCATAAGGAAGTTGGTCAATGAGTCTCAGCGAAACTGGCATAAGAAGCTTTATGATGCTCTTTGGGCAGACAGGATCACACCTAAAAGAGCCATTGGAATGTCCCCCTTTCAAGTAGTGTATGGAGTAGAGGCCCAATTGCCAGTGACAGTGGAACTGCCAGCCTTGCACCTGATGAAGGCCATTGAAGACACTAGTTTCAGTGATGCTCTGGACAAAAGAATCATGTACCTACACAAACTGAACGAGGATAGATTGGAGGTTGCTGACAGAATATCTGCTCACCAGCAGAAGGTGAAGGTTCTGTTCGATAAGAAAGCTAGGTCCAGAGAGTTCCAAGTTGGTGATACCGTGCTGTTATGGGACAAAAGACATGAACCTCGTGGCAGCCATGGAAAATTTGATTCTCTGTGGCTTGGACCTTTCAAGATAAGACACTTTGCTGGTAAGGACTCTTTCTATCTTGATTACATGGATGGTTCTCCCCTCCCACTTCCTTATAGTGGGCAGTATTTGAAGTTGTTCAAGTCCTAGGTGACTAGGGAGTCCCTTTGTATATTATGTACAGTGTTTTTGCTTTTTCTACTTTTGGTGTGTTTCCCTTCTGTTGTGTGTGTTGCCCTCTGTATTGGTTTGTTTTTGACTCCTTTGCCCAATGGATAAGGCACTGGTCTGCTTCACCGAGTTCTCTAAGTTCTTGCCTTGTCTCATTCTATGAATTTACACCAAGTCATCCCCAGAAGGAGCCAGCTGTTGTCCACTCAAAATTTCCCGCTCTGATAAGAGTAAAATTTTCAAAATTTTGAGTTGAAGAGTTCTTCTCTGAAGTGCCTAAGTCGTGAAGTTGAAAAAATTTGTGTTTTGGGTCTTTTTGTGTGATTTTCGGGCCTGTCGGAACTTTTTGTCCCATCTGTCCCAAGTACGAAAGTGCACTTCTGTTCCCCGATCGGCCGAAATCCCCGAAGCTGTCCCATTTTCGGGCCCGTCGGAAGGTTTTGTCCCAAGTGTCCCAAAACTTATTTTGCGTGTTGTTCCAATTTCGGCCGAATCATCCTTCCCGCGTACTTCGCACTTTCCTGTCCCAAATGTCCCAAAGTTAAAAAGTGCGAGCTTTCCCATTTTCGGCCGAAACTCCCGAGTCGCGTACCTCAGAGCTCTTTGTCCCAAATCGCAAACTGTTCCAATTTCGGCCGATTTGCCCGAACCGCGTCCTTTTGTTTTCCCAACTGCCCCATTTGAAAAAGTGCGAGCTTTCCTAATTTCGGCCGAGCCGGTCAAGTCGCGTACTTCGGAACTTTTTGTCCCGAATGTCCCAAGTCCAAACGGGCCCGCTGTTCCAATTTCGGCCGAAACACCCGAATCGCGTACTTCGCACATTTTCGTCCCATTTGTCCCAAATGCATTTGTGCGTCTTCTCCCTGTTTCACCCGAACCGGCCGAGCCGCGTGTTTTGCGCATTCGCGTCTCACCTGTCCCAAGCGTACCTAGTGTCATTCACACTTAGTTTTTCCCGCTCGCTCCAAGTATGATGCTTTTTCAAATTGGTGGTTGTGTATTCAATGCGCATTAAATTCATTCCGCTCCTCAAACGGCTATATAACGAGCATTCCCCTTTGCATTTTTCACATTGCTTCCATGCTATCTTTTGCTCGAACCCTTGCAATTTGAAAACCTGCGCAATATCCCTTCCCTTTGCAAATTCCTTCCAGAGTCTGGGTCGCAGCTCCGAATCTATCAATATGAAGATCAAGTTTCAGGGACAGGAGCAAATTTCTCCACTTGAGTCTGCCGTTAGCAATATCGGAGACAGTGAAGCTCGTCATCTCGACTTCGGTGATTTTTGGTCAAGAATGACAGATGCAAACCCTACGCCAATGGCACAGATGATTAATGATAGCGGTTTAGCTTTCTCCGGAGGATTCCCTATCTCAGTGCAGTGTGCTGATACTGTACTTTCATGCGGAGCTCACTTCGACCCCGCTACGAGCGAATTGACAAATGTACACGGGGAGCTCATTGCCAAGCTGGACGCTGCTGCCATTGGAGCTGCTCTGAGGATTCCGGAGATGGACAATGCTATAGTCGTCTCTCGGGATCAAGCACAGGCCATGTTCGACCAAGACAGTGATAAATATAAAGCTCGAGTGGCGAAGTCTTGGTTGAAGAACCCTAAGAAAGGTCCTTCTCGTCTGACCAAAACCCTCTTCCGGGCAGATTTCAATGAAGAACTGTCAGACTTCATAATACTGCTGGCTCGGGTTATGGGTTTGCCCTCCACCAATGAATTTCATTTCTGGATGTGCCCGCTCATCAGCATGGTGTGCGAGGGAACACAAAATATCAACTGGGCAGAGATCATCAGTATGAATTTGGCCGAGCAGCTATCCAACGTTCAGCAGTCAAAGAAGTTCTTCATGACTTCGTATCTGATGTATACCCTAGCGGCATCGAGGCAGTGGTTTGGCTTCTCCTACATAGATACACACAAAGATGATCCAGTGTATGCCTATTGCCCGCAGTTCACCTTGGAGACCAGCAACCGCAATTTCAGAAGGGTTAATGATGCTTTCACTATGTACGTGGTCCGATTGCTCGAGGGTGACACCGCCAGGAGGTTTTCAGATGAAGCCATGAACCTGATATCACAATATGGAGCCTATTTCATTCAGTTCAGGAAATTCTCTTATATCAGGCTGGCTGGCTATGAGAGCACCCCTCTGCGGCTTCCCATGTTCTGCAATGACAAAATGGCCTTGATTGAAATATGCAGGCAACTAGACAAGTTGCACAGAACTTGCAGAGACAAGAAGATTTCTGGCTTGCACTTTCCCATCTCTCTGGGAAACTATACATGCAAAACAGCTCTGGATGCTCAGAACATAGAAAGAGCCCTGGTCCCTATCACTGTTCATTTCTTCAAGCCAAGAACCTGCTTTGACTTGAAGAAGTTCATTGAACAGAACCTCAAGATAATCTATCATCATAGGGCAGATACAGAAGACTACTGGGCTGACTGTGTAGATGATTTTGAAGCCAGAAGAAGGCATTGTGGCAGGTTCTCCCTGCAATTGATCCAAGAACTCAGTCTGTACCAAGTTCCTGAAGGTCTCCAGGATGACAATTCTGAGCTATACTCGTATGAGTATGAAAATGTGATTAAGCACACTCCTCTGGAGGACCTGGATTGGAACAGGAAAGAGAGAGATGATCTGGCTGAGATTCTTGCTCCAGTCTTGATCAGAACTAGGGTCTGGTTCAGTAAGAAGATCCGAGAATTCAAGAGGCACTCAGGAGAATCCAGCTCCAAAGATGATTCGACACCCATAAGAGAGGCATCAGTTCCAGAGTCTGGAACACCAGTGAAAACCCCTCCTGTCTCAACAGCTCAGGGACCTGTGGAATCTACTCCTTCTCCATCTACCCAGGTATACAAGAAGAAACTCAAAGAGGTAAAGAAGGAGCCTGCAGAGAATGATCCTCCAAGAAAACAGGCAGAGTTGCCTATGGGGCCAGAGAACATCATTGTTCTCAGTGAAAGTGAAGAAAGTGAGATGCCAACTCCTGCAAGTGTTCCTGAAAATCCAGCAGATAAAGATAAGAGGTCCAGAGCACTGAACTTCCAGGTACTACTGATTCTTCTACCGCCATTACCTCCAGTGTTCTACCCACATCTCAGCTTGAGTCAACAGCTGCACAGACCTTGAGTGTCATGAGCTCCCTGTCTCTTGGTCCCCTTGCTTCTCCTGCAGATTCTTCTTCCTCTTTTGCTTGGGTGCAACCTCTGGTTGACAAAAGGAAGAGGAAATCCTCCTCTCAAAGCTTGGGACCAAATTTTGATGCTGTAGCAGCCTTGTTGGGCACCACTCCTTCTCGTGCCAAGAAAGCCAGAACTACTTCCAGGATTGTGTCAGATGCTCAAGGTCAGCAATTCCTGGAGATTGCTAAGCCCACAGTAGACAAATCAGAATCAGAGTTGCTGACATCTGACTTGGAGCTTTCAAGGATCCCTATGGGAGAGTCTACTCCTGAAGGTGAGATTCATAACCTCCAGGAAACAGTCACAAGGGTCATTGGAAGGGTAGAGAAAGGGCAGCAGACGATTGAGCAGCTAGAAGAACAAGCCCAAGTTCTCACGAGTTTTATCAAGTCACTTTTGTCTAAGGACAAAGTTTTGGACCCTACCCCCTTGACTGCTCTACCGCCTCCTGTAATTCTAAGCCAAGATGAAGTGCAAAGTATTAAAGATATGCACAAGTATTCTGTCTATGGTAGAGCTATCGAAGCCATGGTAGATGACATGCTTGTTTCCGGACTAAACTTCATCGATGAAGCTTTTAAGCTACATGGAAAGGTAGATAATTTGCAACAGAAGCTGTCCTCTACTATTGGGGTAATGGATAAAGAGCTTAAGCTCTGGAGTAGTTGCATTGTAGACCTTCGCCTCATGGGCCAGACAGATGAGAACATCTTACTGGCGAACAAGATTTTCGATGATGCTAAGGACAATCTATCAAAATCTTGGGTCTACAGCGTGGAGTGGAAAATCAAAGTCCTGGAGGAAGCTGTAGGAGAAATGAAGAATAGCTGGCAGAAGGGAGAAGCTTTCAAGACACTGGCAGCTGCTGCGTTCAAAGATATGCATTGTCATCTTCAGGATGAAAACTCTGGCGTTCCCTTGTCCTTGCAAGAAATCAAAGCTCAGTTCAGAGCTTTTGTCAAAGATAATCTTTTCAAGGAAGACTCCATCTCTAAGGACAAGATAAAGGAAATTTGTTCTCTTCAGTCTGCCATTGAAGAAGCAAAAAAAGACTATCATACTCACGTCGAGTTTGATAAAGAGATGGAGAAATGCCTGGGATTTTGGACTCAGTCTGCAACCAACACGTCAGTCCCTCGTGGCAGAGATATAGCTGAGTCATTGAAGAAGTTCAGGCAGCGGATTCTGAAGACAGTGGGTCCCTCCCAGTAGCCGGCCACCTGTCTCCTTCTCCTTCCTTTCCTCTTCTTTCCTTTCTTTTCGTATTCTTTGTAATTAGTTAAGGTATTGCAATTGGCGGTACTTAACTATTCTTTAGTTAAAAGAAACGGTTACGAAGAGTAACTGACTTGTAAGCTATATAATGGCCTTTCCACGCCATTTTGAAAAAAGGAGGAAGAACTTGGATATTTGCTGAAAGTGTAAATAGATCTTAAAAGAAATCAATACAAAAGGGCTTTTCGTTCTTTGTCTATCTGATTCTTGTTATCTCTGTGTTTTCCTTTAATATCGTGAAGATCATTTTGTTCCTAACTCGTTTAGTCTCTCTGATTGCATACTGTTCAGTTTTGCAAATACAGTGATCTTGTACAACCAAGAAGGAACTTTGTGTCCTTGATTAACAAATCTGAAGAAGGTTATTTATGGAACTTTGTGTCTTTAAATTTAATCTTGTTCAACTCATAATGCAAATGATCTTGTCTTAAATTCTTTGAAGTTTCGCATACACGAAGAATTATTCTGCTATCTATAATTCTGAATGTTGCTATTCTGCTCATCTTCTTATTCCCTTTCCTCAGCCCTTGTGTAACTGATGATCCTTGTGGAAAACACTTTCGTAATATCCAAGTTTAACCATAAAATAATGTTCTGTATATTTGTAAATAAGTTCGTTTCAGAATAAGGGAACCTCTCCCATTAAAGAGGAGGGACTTTTTGTCCCCTGACTGTTGCTCTTCTAAAAAGTCCTATTTGACGACCAACATCATGGAGATGAGAGGCATGGCTTTAACCCATTTGGTGTAATATTTGGTAGCAGTGATTATCCACTAATGTCTCTGGGAAGAATGGGGACTGATCTATCCGACAAGATCCAAATCCCATTGAGAGAAAGGGCAAAGGTCACGGGTGACCTATAAGGCATGACTAGGGTGTATGACGAAGGTTGGCATGTGTGTTGTAACATTTTACACAACACTTAATGTAGTCACAAAAATCATGGTTTAAGGGTCGGCCAGTAATATCCTAGGCAGAAGAATACACTTAGCAACCAGCGAAGACCACTGAAGTGACCTCCGTACATCATGCCATCATGAAATTCCTTAATGGTATATGGGAATTTTAAAACCCGTAAGGCATCGTAAGAGAATACCATCAAATATGCCACATTTATAGAGGATAGGCCATCCATGATGACATAATGAGATACCCTTTTAAGAAAGGTGTCGTTGTCCAGTATGAGTGAGGCCATATTTGGAGGTAGAGATGGAGATGGAAAGAGTAATCTAGCAGTATTGTTTATACCAAAGGTCACGTCAGGTCAGGAGTGGAATGTTTCCTGATAGAGTTTAACTTCACGAGGTAATAGACTAAGAATTTGATTGCGAGTCTTTATACTGGTGAAAAATATTTTAGAGTCAGCGGGTGAAGCGGGTATCTAAGAAGTGACCAAGCAGGCCATGGTATCCGTACAAATTTGTTAGTAGGAACATTGGGATGGTTTGAAGGGTCATAATGGTCGAAGGTGGTAAAAATTATGTCCACATGATGCTTATACTTTTGAAGTATCTCGTTACAACACTGGTATATACCATTGACTTGGTTTATGACCAATTTAAAATCACCAAATATTTTTATTGACTTAACATCTAAGGTTATAAGCAGTCCTGGAGACCCAATACGAGTGCTTCATATTCAGCAATATTGTTTGTACAATCAAAATCTGAGTTTGAAAGAAAAAGGCATGGGCTCACCATCAACTAGGAATAGGGATAACACCAGCCCCATCCCCACATGCTAACACTTAGAACCATCGATGAAGAAGTGTCATTTGGTAAGTGGGTATCATCCAGGGAAAGGGTAGTAATAGACTCATCTGGGAAGTCAATGTTAGAGGGTTGATTTCCAAAAAATAGGTGTGCTAGCCAATGTGAGTCGGTGAATAATGCTTGGCCCTTTGAAATGGACTTTTGATGGATGAATTCGATAGGTCGAGGTCTGGCCAGAAATCATAATCCAACATGTGAAAACATATTTATTTTGGTAAGGTTTGGCATACATGTAAGTGTAAGGGATTGGTGTTGGTCACACCATAGGTTTTGTGGTTGAGTAAGATAATGGCAGAAGAATAGTGCTAGAAACATAAACTAAGGCTAAGCAAAGTTTTTAAAGCATGGTGTGAATATATGGGTTTTTGTAGTCTAAAACAGTACAGTTTATGTAATAAACTGCACTTGCTCCCTATGTTGTCTCATTGCGATGAGAAAGCATGGCCCCTAAGGCAGTGATCGGTAGTAGAGATGTACAGGTAGAAGGGTTAGTAATCGTCTTTAGTGTGGAATGAGTATGGGTGGTTGGAGAAGGTATTATTTATAAGGCATCAAAGGCTAGTTGTGGCATTCATCATCCCAATTAAAGGAGACATCCTTTTTGAGAAGATGATGAAATGGATGGCAGTGGTCGTAAAGATAAGAAATAAAGTGATGAATAGATTGCAACTTGCCTTGTAAACTACAAAGTTGATGAAGATTAGTAGGTGGAGGCATATAGGGAATAGCCTTGATTTTAGTGGGATTAAATTCAATGGAACGCAAAGAAATGATAAAACCAAGGAGCTTTCCAGAGAAAATAGTGAAGACACGCTTCTTAGGTTGAAGGTGAATGCAGTATTTGATGAGACAATCAAAGACAACCTTAAGGACTGTAAGGTGTTTGGCGCAATGTTTGGATTCGGTAAGAAGATTGTCTACGTAATCTTACAATATACGGTGCATGATTTCATGGAAGATTTAAGGCACAGCCCATTAATATGTGGCACCAACCTTTTTAAGGCAAAATGGCATGACTCATGATAGCAGAAGGTCCCCCAAGGAGTGATGAATGTGGTTTTTTGTTGATCCTTCTGGGGCAAGAAAGATTTGGTTATAACCTAAGAATCTGTCCATGAGTGATAGCATCTCATGACCAGCAATAAGTTCAACTAGTTGGTCAATACTGGGTAGAGGAAATTATGTCTTTGGGGAAAGCTAGGTTGAGGTTGCACAGAAATCTATGCAAATGTAGAAGTCCCCCTTTTTCACTTTTGTGACAGGGACAATGTTGGAAATACATTAGGGATAATCAATGGGTAGAGATGAAGGAAATGGAAAGAAGGCACTGAAGTTCTTCTTTGTACTAGAAGAGCAATGTGAGGGTGCATTTTCCTCGGCTTCTGTTTTACAAGTTTGGAATCAGGAAATGGTTACGATATTGTGGATCACTATGGTGGGGTCAATACCAGGCATGTCAGCATAAGACCAAGAAAAAGTCATGGTTATGATTTTTGAGAAAATAAGTGAGGGATTCTTGTTCAGCAATATCTAAAGATTGGCCAATCTTTAGAGTGTGCGGGTTATCCTAAGTATGTGAATGTTGACTTCGATATGGTTGATTCATTCAACATGGTTTACATCTCAGATGGTAACGACCGATGAATACAAGATATTGAACTAATCATCATCACCAAGGTAGGTGAGCAGTAGATTCATTATCCTGACATTAAACGATATTAATAGAAGGTGTATCTGTCATCTATCATTTTAGGATACAGGAAGGGAAGAGATGAGGGAGACTCGCCCTTGCACCCTGATAAGTTAGAGGCCCCAAGGAAATGGTGTTTATGAAAAAAAAAATATGAGGAATGGATTCCATGGATCCATCAACTCTGTCAGGTGAAGGTCGTGAAGAAGGTGGAGTAGGTGAAGAAGGCTGGATGAAGGGTCGATCATCCTCAATGAGTTTGAATGTGATCCTTCTTGAAAGGTAGTTTTGGAAAATCTGATACCACTACGGTCATTATGTTTATGGGTAATACATGGAATAACAATGTGACAACCTTGCTCATAGAAATCCAACACCAAAATCCCTTCCACGCACAATCGATGTAGGAAGGTGTGGGAGAAATGGTGAAATTGGTGAGATGACTGGAGGTCGGTAGAAAAGGGGTGAGGTCTAGTGTTGGTGGCTTGGGAAGTGTATAGCTGGAAGTATCAAGTCCCACTATACGTGAAGATTGGTGTGCAAAGGTGGGGAGGGACCATAAAGGAGACGCTTCTCCTACATGCGGTGATCATAGTGAGGGATGTTGGTGAAGTCTTACCATACTCTTGTGGAGTAAGGAATTTGTTGAATGTTATATAGGATGATACTCCCCTAGAGTGAGGAATTGAAAAATTCCTTCCAAGGGATCGGTGGTCGATATGTAGGGTAGCGGGAATGGATGAATCACTAGACGAATGTGTTAGAAAAAGCATTGGGTCAGAGGTGGAGCTAGCTAGATTGGGAGGCTGACGGGTCGGCTATGGAGGCTGTGGAAGTGGTAGGAATGAAGGTTTTAGGTTATGGTTGAGGTAGCAGTGGCACTAGTGGCGTATGAGGAACTGGGTGAAGAGGAAGTGGTCAGCGGAGGTAGACGCCTTAACTGGTATACAGGAAAATCATTGGGTTGGTAAAACATGTTGTAGGTTTTGAAATGGTGATGGGTCAACCGGAATATTGGTATAGGTGTGCCCTTCATGCTTCATACTTTAATCAACAATGATGCAAAGTGGAAATAACACAACCCATGGTGCATGAATCCAAGGGTCATACCAAGCAACTAGGTTATATTGAAATTCCCCCTTTAAGACATAAAATAACTACTAGAATAGTACGGGGGCCCACGTGAACATGGAGGATGACAGTGCCAAGTGTAGAAGTGATAACATCGTTAAATTAATGTACATCATGAACTGGGATGTATTATGCATGTAATTGGTTGCGTATGTGCATTTGGTCAAATGCACATGGGAGAAGATGATGTTAATACTAAGCACCCCCATCAATCATAATGCATCTTAGCACTTATATTGTCAATATGGACTAAGAGATAAAAAGGATTGGATGTCATGATCATCCAGTTTGGTGTGGTATGATCTCTTCATTTGACAAGATGAGGGTGGCTACTTGGTGAGGAGGTGGATGGTAGCAGAAGAAGGTGGTAATTTAGTGAGAGAGGCTAATAAGATGAGGTGTGATGATGGAGGCTACGGGTGTAGGGTCATTAGAGTAAAACCTCAATAGACTGATAGAACCTCTGTGAGAGCTTAACGATGGGATTCAAAGCTTTGAGATGAGGTCATATAGGGAGATTCTTTAGGGAGGATATATGGTGTAATTGTTTGAGCATCACATGATGTGTAAACCTCATTAGAAATAGGATATGCAGGGACGCGGATGGTGATTTTGGGTGCAAGTGCAGATGGAATGTTGGGCAAAGGAGTAGTGGATGAGTTGGTTGTTTTATCCTTTCCTTTGTCCCTCTGGGATTGAGTGGTAACTTGAACCATATTGATCTGCAGTGAAGGAGAAGGTGAGTTGTGAAAGGTGTAGTGATAGAATGGGGAAAATATGGTGAGGGAATATAAGGGTTTTGTGAAAGCAATGCAGTGCATTGGCATTTTGGTGGAGGTTTGGCTAGCTCTTTGATGCGGACCATAATTATCTCAAATGTTGGAGGAGGATAAAAGGGTTTTGGAGGTGGAGATAGAGGTTGCTGAATAGGTATGGGATGAGGCTGTATGGTAATAGGTGTAGGTGGAATAGGGTCCTCATCTAAAATATCATCATCATCAAAGTTTTATTCAAGAGGACATAGTTGGAGAAGAATAGTCTTAAGAGCCTTACAGTTTTCCACATCATTCCCTGACACATGATGGTAAGTGAAAATTTTGGTATTTAAACTCTTCTGGTTTATATTTGAGTGGGTCATAAGGTCTAAGCAGTGGCAATGTGATGACAGAGGTTTCCAAAAGGTTAGCTAAGATGCTGGTGTAAGACCCTACAAATGGATCATAATGTGAAGTAAGTGTGGGTTTGGATAGAAGTATGTGTGACTTTGGTGGGAGAGGCATCACTGGAGGTGGAATCAGAGGTTGAGTAAGTTTGACTTCTTATTTGGTAGATAGTACGGTTTTTGGTTTGGGTTGCACCTTCTTGGGTAAAGGTGTAGTAGGTGAACTAGTTGTTGGAGTTGGTTTAGGTTTAACTACCTCTTTAGAAGGTAGTGGGGTTTTGGGCTTTGGTTACACCTTCTTGGGTAAAGGTGAAGAAGGATTACATGATGTAGAAGGGAAGGAAGATGGTAGAAGGGGACAGGTTAGCCAAGGTGATAATGGAGGTGCGGTGAAGGTGGTGGTAAGAGGAAATGTGGAAGGGACTATTTGAGGATAAGGGAATGACATGGGTAATGATGAGGATACAAGAAGTGTAGGTATATGAGGTCGAAAGGATGTAGGTAACAGAGAATGCGTAGGTTGTGTAGGTAATTGGGTGGAACAGAGGATCATGACAAGGAGGTGGGTTGTTGTGTTCTTGGTTTACCTTGGGTACGAGGATGCTTGACCAAGGTTGATATGTGGGGACCTATGATAGATGGAAGTGGTAAAGGTGATAGAGGGGTGGTGGGCAAAGTTGGTGTATGTAGCCTAAGAGGCTGGGTCTTCCTCTTAGGTGGGGGAATAATATTTTTGACGGCTTGTGAAGATGTGGCTAACTCCAATTTGATAGAAGGATGGACTAGGTTTTATATCAACATGACTCCCAATGTGGTAATGGGTTTTGACATGGAGGAAGATATAAGTCTAGGTATGGTTTTAGGCATAGGAAAAAGTTTGTTTGATGGTAACATTTTACATGTGGGTGAGGCTAATGAAGAATGGGTAGCTACAAATGGCATCGTAATGGTGGGTTTGGTTGTCTAAAACACCTTTGGATATATCATGGAAGTTTCAGTAGACAACATCTACATTTGAGTTGAGATAGGAAGTCGAAGGCGTCCCCAAAGCATGGAATTGTCGACATAATCCAAGTAGTCAACCAAACGTGAGAATGATACCAATGTAGAGGAGGAGGATGTTGATTTGGTAGTAATCCCTATAAATAATGTCTGTGAGATAGGGAAATGGTTGGCTTCTGACTCTATGGGTAGAAAAGATGAGAGTAGATCAACAGGATCCTTGAAAACCGGTGAAGAATTATTGCCAACAGGAAGGGGTGATACTAATGGATCCTCTGTAGGTAGAAGATAAGGCAAGGTTGATGAGGTGGGTTCTTCTTTTAGTAAAGAAGAAGGTAAACATGACTCTCTCGTGGGTAGGAGAGTAAGTAATTTGGGTTATTCATTAGGTTGAGAGGTGAGTGGAGAAATTACATCGAAGGATATGGCAGACTCCTCTGTGGGTGGAGGAGAAGATAAGGGGGACGCATCCGTGGGTAGAGGAGTAGATGAAACATGTCCCTCAGTAGATGAAGGAGCTCATACAAGAATATCCTCGATAGATGGAATATGATGAAATTGAGAAGAAGGAAATGGTATGATGTTGAAAATGACATGAACCTCATGAACGTTATTTTCACTAGTCGAAGTTTTTATAGTTTGGTTAGACGATAGGGTGTGGTTTGGGAATGAATTATTGAAGATGTGAATCCCTCCTTTAGACGCATATTGAGAAATTGATAAAGTGTTGCAGGTCTGTCATTGGGCATAGTATGCTTACTATGCCCAAAGGGGCAACATTATTAACGTTTCTTGCAATGTGTTTTTGAAATTTATACAATTATCATCTCTATGACCTCTAATGTGATGATAGTTGTAGTAATCATTTTAAAAATACCATGTAGGCACATGGTGAGAAAGGTCAAAACCATTATGTGATTTGATGGGTGGAAGAGTGCTTGCTTTGGTTTTTAGAATTTTTTCTAAAATTAAAGAGTAGGGTTCTCCTATGGGAGTATATTTTCGTTATTCCCACTTGAAATGAAAATATTGAATAGGAGAAAGGTTGGAAGAAGGTTTTGATTGGTTGGATGGATGAGATGGGCCAAATTTCAAAATTGTTGCATTGGTAGATCCTTTCACTTTAGAATAATTATTTTGTGGTTCGGAAGAAGAAGAGGTATCATTTGATTCAAACATAGCATTTTTGTTACATAATTGTATCTTTGTCTCTTCAATGACACAAATTTCAATTTTTCAGGCCATGGTGAACGCCTCATACAAAGTGTGGAAAGTTTGAACTTGGAGATTTGGGGAGATGTGTCTAACACAAGCTCTGGTGAACAAATTTATCAACTTCGTCTAAGGTAATTAGAATGTGAGTTGGTTGATCAGGCTCCGCCAAGGAGTGACAAAATTTGTGATAGATTCATCTTCATATTGGTATGTCATGTACAAGTCATTTATGGTGACCTTCTTGATAATGTTGATATAAATTTTTTCTAGAAAATATTGAGCTACCTGATTAAAAGAAAATATGGAGTGCCTAGGTAGATAACTATACCAATCTAAAGTTGTTCCCGTCAAGGACATTGGGAATTTCTATAAGAGCAGAGTGTCATCTTAAGAGATGAGATAACACACATGTTTAAAATACCATAAGTGTTGTTGTGGGTCTTATTTAGTGTTGAATCAATTGAATTTAGACATTTCCCAATGTGCAGGGTATGGATGAATCAAAATGGACATGTGAATAGGCTCGTAGCAAATCTCGTTATATGTTAGAGAGTTATGTGAGCTGAAGAAAAATGATTATAATTTCTACATATTTTCCATCACCCTTTGGATAAGATAATTTTTGGGATGTGATGATGGAGCACTCACTCCAGTATAAGGAGGGAGATAAGATTAGTATGATGTAGATGGCACTCCGGTATGTGGTGGTGCCGAGTACAAAAATTGTGATGAAGGAACGTAGGATGGAATATATGTGGAGGGAAAGTACCTTATGTAAGGAGTAGATGAAATATGGAGTTGTTGGTGATAGGTGTAGGTAGGTGGGGTGGACATGAAGACTCTCATAGCAATCAAAGGAAGAGACTATGGGATGGAGAGGACAAGGTTTTGGAAGGGAATAGGGGTTTCCAACACAAGTGGTCACTGAAATGAAATAGGTATATAAGAAGTGGAGGACATAGATAGACCTATACTAAGGGTGGTTGATGAAGGAATGGTGGACATCGTAGGGGCTACAGATGTTGAAGGTGTAATAGATGCCATAGGTGCAAAAAATATCGATGATGTAGGGTCAAGTTGGGAAACCTTAGGTGGTAAGGTGGAAGAGGCTAAGGCTACACTAGTAGTAGCTGATGCAAAAGTGGGTACAAGAGTAGGAGGAATGGACACATGCATGTCATATACAAGTTTCCCTAATGAATTATAGGTTTATGAATGATCAAGGAGTCTCACAAACTCCTCATCACTAGTGGCTATGGTAAGAGACTTATTGGGGTCCATAGGTGATGAGATGGAAGGGGGAGATGGGCTAGGTGGAAGAGGATGGTGGCTAGCATGAAACATGATAGTGTTGGCTTGTCTACGAGTCAACACCCTGTGACTGAAAATAGAATTAGTGATCTGAGCTCTGCAGATGATGCAGAAACATAGAAAAACATATCTAAAAGGTGGGATTTAATTGTTGTTTTGATTTGAAAAATCAAAACAAAAAGACTGATGCCAATTGGGTAGCTAATGTTGGTATGAAAGGGTAACCTTCGCCGATTTCTAGATATATGCCGGTTACTAGGGAGAAATGAAAGGTTTGTAAATATGGTAATAAATGATGAAAATGAAGTGAAACTAGATTCTGAAGGTGATATCACTGACTTAGAATTATATTGAAGTGAGAGAGGAAGTCACAGGAGGTGATAGGTGTGAATGAAACCATATTTGGGAAATTGACCAAAACAACTCTGAACTAACAACGTTAAGTCAACCAATGGGGATATGATGATATAACCAAAGGTGGTCATTGGATCAATACCGGTTACTATGAAATCTGTGAAAAGATGGGAAAATTGAATTTTGATAATTTAGATCAAATAAAAGGACCAAATTAGAAGTTGATTATGGCAATGATTAATCCCAACACACTCAAAAACAATTGGAATACACAAACTATGATTGTGGAGTATGTAGGTGGAGAAAAACAGAGAAAATGAACTCACACCTGAAAACTTAAATCAACTGAAAGCTACTAAACATGAAATCCTATATTGTATATTTTATGTTGTGGCTTATGCCATTTAGGAATGACTTGTGAATAGAATAGAGTTTTGGTTACTGAAGGTGCCCTATGGAAATTGACAACTATGATTGGTTTCAGGTAAATTTTGGCATGGTATCCCTAATATATACTTTGCAGTACACGGAGCCCTACTCTGATATGGTGACTAGGTAGAAAAGTAGTTGGATCCCACTGTCAATCCTTTGATTGTGTGATCATTGACAAATTCTTCCAAGAAATATGTTGTTTAAGAAATGTATAGTTTGGTATAGAGAGAGAGAGTGTGAAAAATGTGAGCTATGGTTCAACTTTTCAACCATCAGCTGGTCATGAATTCTAGCATATAGGTTGCCCACAATTTAAATGAGCTACAATGCAACATACATAAATGAGATGCAAATATTTTAAACCCAAATCATGAAATTCGGTGAGAGTAATAATGAATAGGAAAGAGTATGTCTTTCACTAATGCAATACAGAATAAAAAGAAGTGTTCTTTTTAATCCAAACTACAAGTTTCACTGAGACAAGTAGAAGAAGAAGAATGTTTCCAAGGGAGAAGATTTAATTTGAACTCTCTTTCAAAAATAAATAAACACATAATTATTCCCTAAGAATGAACAATGCAAAGAACCCAAATGGGTCAAACCAGGCTTGCCAAAATGTTTCACCAATACGTTGAATCTTTCTAGGATGAAACAAATAGAAGGTAAGTGGTTAAGGAGGAATAACTGTGAAGTGATGGTGGAAGGTAGAATGCACGTATTGTTGACGTTATCCAAGCTGATCATGGAGAACTCCTTTTTGTATATGAAGGACTACTTGTAAATACAAAACAAGACCATAAAAGAGAATTAAATAACATATAACAGTAGATAGCCTAGCATATGCTAGATCGAGCAAGAGTGATGATTCATAGAGAGGATTTCAATCCACTTTTTAATTTAACGTAAATAGGAAACTGAAATAAAAAAGGTCTTATTTTAATGCAATGATTTAGGTTTCTCAATACAAAATAATATGCTAGATTTAATGTTAAATACAAAATGAATCACTAAATCTAATGAAACCAAAGGTTTTGTTAGGCTGGGAAGGTTTGTCAGAGGTTTGGTAAAGGTCTGGGACTTATTAGGTGAGGTCTTGGTTGGTTTTGGTTGAATAGAAGGCTTGTTGGTTTGAGGGTATAAAATAACATAGATATCAGTATCAGTTGGGTGAATGATGCCGGTATAGGTATGAAACCGATGTCGGTAGGGGAAATGGGTGATAAATTAATAAAAATGGATTTTTATCCCCTTTGTGATTGGACAGAGAGTGAGGAAGGTGTGGTTAGGCTTAAAATATGGCTAAAAAGACTCACGAATGTAGAGGAAGATGTTAATAAAGGTGGAAAGACTTGAAAGGGTTGGGTAAATGGATTGGTGGAAAGATGGAGATATCCGAAATGGAAATACTGAAAGAAGTAAAATATCTATAGTCAAGTAAGCAAAAATGATGAAAACCACATTACTTACTTGTTGCTATGAAGATATCATGAACGAATATGGTTGGTGGTTGATAGGTGAGGTGATGGTTGGTTTAGTGTTGCGGCAGTGCAACTTGTGTGTTCCCATGGATACTCTAACACTCTGGAAGAGAACATGTTGCTTATGTTGCACACTGGTGGTGTGTCAGCATCATTTTGATGAAGGAATGGCTTTGAGACTCATGTTTGATTGCAATAGAAATTCCCAATACTGAATGACCAACCTGTGTAAAGAGTTGTAAAATTGTATATAAAAGAACCGATGGTGGTTTAGGTGATTGACATCGACTGAGGATAAACCAGCGTCAGTTAGGGTGAATTAGTAAAATTTACCAAAAATAGCCTAATATTTACTATGTTTGGTGTGATATTGATTGATAATCCAGGTCTTAAGTGAGGCTTGGCACTTAGTTAAGTGGGAGTGTTATTGGAGAAGGAATATGACTTTAATTTTAGGGTTTGAAAGAGTCCCAATTGTTTAATATAAGTAGAGACTCAATCTTAGTTAATTAATAGGCTAGGAATAAGTCCATGGTCAGGTTTCTAGGTGATGTGGCTACATGAGGTGCAAATTAACTTAATTAAATTAATTAAGTTAATTAATAATGTGAGGATGAACATTAATTCAATTGTAAATAACTAAATTAATATGAATGCAGAGTAAGGGGTCATGGTTAGGTGAATACGTTACATTAATTAATTAAAGGTGACTAAGAGGATTGTGACCCAAATTTGGTGTCCACGCCTATGATGAGGTTATTCCAGGTTTTCTTCTATGTACAAAGAACAAGTCTCAAGGTTTGCACAAATATTTTTTGGTTACTTCTCCAGGATGATGAAATCTTTGTTCCAAGGGTTTCATGCCTAAAACCTAAATCAGGAAGAAGTTTGCAAGTGTTAGTCACAAAGTTTATAGTTCAACAAGGTGTTAAGGTCTTCATTAAGTCATCAATATATGTGTATCTTGAATGAAGTATACAAATTCAGAGCACCAAATGGAACTTAAGGTTGTATGGGTCAAAATATGAACTCTACAGGCCTAAGCTTATCTTGCAAAGTGGAGAACTTGTTGACAATTGTATCAAGGACTGTGAAGTGCATCTAACAGTGATTGTCATAAGTGAAAAAAGCTACATATGCTAGGTTGTCAATAAAAGTGACTAGATACAAAGTGCATTGTAAGATGTATTATATGATTCCTCTGAACAAGAAAGCAAGGCTATATGACTTCCTAAATCAATCATAATTAAGTATGGAGCTAAGGAGGTCTGGGTAAGTTCCTCAAATGATGGTTCTAAGATGACTATAGTGACTGACAACTATAATGAGTACCTACAAGTTAGTATGTAATAAGGGGTTTCAAAGATCATGAGAAGAATCTCCAAGTGCAAGATTGTGACAAGACTTGAAGATATATAAATGTGATAAGTCCAAGATGTTAACAAATGTTCCCATTAAAAGAAAGAAATATGAAATATGTTCTTCTTTCAAGAAGCCATATAGCATAATGCACAACTACTAGCATGAAGGGTTTATAAGTTGGGAGAAAAATATGATGCTATAGTGAATTGAATCAAAGGTTACAAAAGTATCTTCAAGTATGATGAATTCAAACACTAAGAGAGTATTGTAAAAATGAGTGGAAGTCTTCAAAAAGGAGATTTTGAGAATTATTCATTGTGTAATCTTTTATCTCCAATGGTGTTCACTGTGACAAGGTACATGTATTCATAAGCATCTACAGGAGGACTCAGAGGTGTAAGTTGCCTTAAATGAGAACTGTGACTAAGTAGAAAAGACTTATATCGCTGAGTGTTCATAAAAGTTGATCAAAAATGAAAGAAGATGTTTCTCAAACTAAAAGGTGTTAAAACACATGATAAAAATGTGTTACAAGTCTATAAGTGATTATGAATTGAATGGGCAAAGCATGTATCATGGTTTGAAAAGTTTTGGTGGAATTTTAGAAAGACCTAATCCTTTCAAGGAGTTTGAAGACCCTCTATAGGATTCTTATTCAATTTACTAATTAAATTTCAAAGATAGGTATCTTAGAGGTATCTTGAAGCTAAATGAAGTAATTTAGAGCACCTATTGGTAGTGAGAGAGCTAAAATGAAGACACGGGTGTCTCAAACTACTATGATGAGGTTGTGAGTTCTGTAAATGATCTCTAATGAATGTACCCAAGGTAAAATCATATTATTAGCACTATGCATCCTTAGAAGTGTTTATATATTAGATAGCCATGCTCAAAGGAATGCATCTGAAGGAGTTTCCACAGGCTTACCCAAGGTAAGTACAAAGAATGCCTCCAAATTGGATTTTAAGGGTTTATGATCTAAAAACCTAACTCTGTGTGCATATTTTGCACAACTTTGTAACTTGAATACAAGGTGTGTGCTAGCTTCAAGATTGGGATAAAATGAATGACCAAGAATATCTCTTAGCCATCAAGTTGTCGGATTACTTATAGGTGTGTGTTTGAGGTCAAATAAGGATCTGTGATAGTACATAATAGTCTTTGTTTGGTCATTCTGATAACTGGTGACATGAATCATGCTAAGGCTATGTATTTTTTACGCTAAAAAGACATGCAACTGAAGGTGAGTATATTATATGCCTTACAAAAGTTTTGAATTTGGTTTAATCCTCCATGAAATATGTGAAACTAAGATGTAAGAGTTATTAGCAAATGTATGACTAGTCAGGTCTAAGAATGTTGCCTTGAAAACTAAGATAGATTTTCCTAGTGATGATGAGAGTTGAAAGTGTACTAGTCTATTGAGAAAGTGAAAGTACTTAAGAAGGTAGTAAAGACTGAGATATCAATTTTGAACTGAGTCATAGTGATTGATCACTTCACATGACTTCAAACCAAGGTGTGTAATAGTTTCTTAGGTATATTTAAGGTCTTAATGACTGGGGGAGTTAGTGTTTTAGTCTCTACATGGTGCTGTGAAGACCTAAAGGAATTTGAGGTATGTAATGGATGCCATCACAACATTTTTATTCTTGAATGCATATTGGTAGTTAAATATGACTATTATAAATTGAAGAATTTCATTAGAACCTTGCAAAAGTTGTTCCACGTTTTTTGTAGCCATGATTGCAAGGTAAGTGTCTCAAATTTGTTCTTTTGAGCTACATATGGTGGTCCTAAGTCTAGGGGGTGCTATTATATTGATTCACGAGTTGATTGAAGATTGGGAGAGCATCAAATTTGGTCCTAAAACTACTGAGAAGCTATTTCAAGGATCTTAATCCTATGTATGCTATGAAGAGCAAGAATGAGCATGGTAGAGCTTTTCTTGGGCCTAGACATGGTGGAAATTGGACAAAATGGAAGTATGATGTCTTGATAAGGTGAATTTTGGCATTGTTGGCATGTTTTTCAGTTTGTATTGCCCAAGATATAGTCAGCTACAGTGTTTTCATGAAGGCTAAAATAGGGTTGAGGAGTAAATTACTTGATTTGTATTCCTAGATGATGGAAATTGATATTTTTACTCCTAAAAAGGTGAGATTATGCTTCTTTCATGCCTTATTTATGATGTTCAGATGTTGGAAGTACTTTTTCCAGGGTGATCTTGGTGTTTACATGCCTAAAATAAAGGCAAGAATCAAATTTTGAGCTAATTTCAAGGTTTTGAGCTATGTTTAAGATATTTGGTTGATGTTTTTAACCAAAGCATGATGGTATGAAGCTGATGTAGGTGAAGAAAGTAAGATACAAGTATGCCTTTGTCATTAATGTAAAAAGGGGGAGAAGTTCACGGTGTTTTCCATCAATGACAAATGGTGTCCTAATAGGTGTTGTCATTGACGCAAAACCACATTAATTACAAGGTGAATTTTTTTTTTTTGATGTCATGATGATGTATATGATGCTAACATACTGGTATATATGTATATCAGCTGCTACAGTGAGATTCAGTGATGTGTGTTTGCTCTAGTAAGCCTATACAGGTGCCTATGAGATGTTGTTTAATAGTGTGTGATTCTTGGTTTCTTGGGAATTATGTTCACATGTTGTATATCATTACTTGAGGGTGATTGAGCACTCACAATAGTGGAATAGTGTAGGTACATGTGGTTCACTTGGTTACATGTGCTCATTAGGAGCAGGTATAGTAGCTTGGAGGTGTGAAAGTGTGGATTGGAGAAATTTGAGATCATGGAAGCATGAAATTAGGTATATAATGGAATATGAGGTATGTTTGGGTCATTTACAGAGTTTTCATGTTCATTTATTGCATTATTTTAGTTGACCCTGGCTTCTAAAGTGAGGATCTAACATGCAAGCATAGTTAAGTCTTAGTGACTAGAGAGATTGATCTATGGAATTGAAAATATTATGATTGGAGATTTTAGAGGTGTGATTCAGATGCTATTAGAAAAATTTCAGGTGCCCAAGATGTGTATTTTTCTAGTTATGATTGATTTTATGAGACATGGTGAAAATCAAGTCAAATTCCAGTTCGAAGTGCAACTTCTGATGCTTGTTGTGAATAATGTGATTTATATGGGACATTTTGGATTTTAGGGAAGATTATATGGTGATTTTATAAGCTTTCAAAAATTGTTTCAGGTTTGTTTATCATCAGGATTTTATGAACGAGTGTTAAGAATGTAAAGAGGTCTAAAACCCTAGTTCAACCCTAGCTAGGAGCAGTTGGCAAAAAGTGAAGTGTTCTCACCTAGTTTTGATTGGTTGTTAAAAATTGGTGATTTTATTTTGTAAAGGATGCCCCAATATTTCTAGAAATGTATGTTCTAGGTCATGGTGATATGTGGGACCCACATAAAAATAGAAATTTCTAGAGAAGAAGGTTTTAGGAAAGGATTGTCCAAAGGAGTAGCATGTAAAATTTATGGTGCGTGATGATTGGGAGTATTTATTAATTTCCATGGAGTTTTTTTAGTTTCATGATGTTTTGATGTCAAAACAGGTTGACTAGTCAAAGGGCAGTTTTGGGGTCTCAAATAGTAGGGTCTAGTAAATTGAGCATAACTTGAGTTATAGGTGGAGTTTTGAGGTTATTCAAGTTGTGTTGGAAATTAGATTTATATATATTTATAGTGATATATTTATTGACTCATTAAGAGGTTATTTTCATGCTTTCCACGTCATCATTTGACCAATAATATTTTTGGTAGTTTAAGACAACATGTGTTATAATGAAAGTTTTATGTTATTTGAAGCAAGAGATGGATTGAGTGATGTTTCCTCTTACCTGGAATGTGAAGAGGGATGAATTTTTCATCCAATGAATCCATTTTTAGGTATTTAATGTTTGTATAAATGATGTTATGAACTAACCTTTGGAAACAAAGTTTTTGGCAAGTTGATCTGGTGAAGGAAAATGTTTTAATGATTTGAAGTGATTCATGACTTATAAATTGTAGTGTTATACATGTTTTTAAATTTCTTTTGAGTTCTCACATTTCATGGTTTGGTTGATTAGAAGTGATTTGGTGACATTACAAAGTTTCCAGGGTGTTAAAGGTTGCAGGAAAGAATTGTTTTGAGAATTGAACAGGGAACTTGGCCCTTTAAATGAAATAATTTGATTGGTTGATATTAAGTGAGACCATGTATGAATTTTTTATAATATTTTAATCATATTTAAGGGGTTTTGGGTCATGAAGAAGTATGGTACTAATGTTAGGGAAATTTTGAGATTGTGCCCATGGGGTTTTGAGCCATTTTTGGCACATGAAATGATGGTTTAGGCTAGGACGACCTACTTAGGTAACTTGTGGCTGTTATTATTTGAATTTATAATGTTTCTATGATGCATGGGTCGATCCAAATGAGGTAAAACGTTCGAGTATGAATATTAGCCTTGGAGAGGCTATAAAAGTGAACTTACATGCATATTGTTTCAAACTTTTTGAAACCCCTTTTATCTTCTTTTGATGAACCCTTTTGCTGCAAAGAAAAAAAAATTGCCTAGTGAAAAACACCTTAAATTTCATTCTAGGAAATCTTCTGGTTGATTTTTTATGAGGATAATGTGAGCAAGTGCAAAGTTGGTGTTGTTTCTTTGAGAGCGAGTTGGAGAATGAGGGAAAATTTGGATGCTTGAGGTTGGATGCTATTCTCATAGCATGTTAATGTTATTTTCAGGTTTCTAAGGAGTTTTCATATATGATATTGAAGGTTGAATAAATTCTTAGAGTTGTATTTCTCCATATGTATTCATGATACATTGATTGTCTTGAGAGCACTTTATTGTATCTTGTGGATCACAGTTGAAGAAACTACTCTTTGTGATTTGATTTGAGAATTTATATAAGTGTGTGGATATGATTTTACTATCAATATATGTATATTTGAGATCATATTTTTTTCCTTGCATTTGATTTCACTTCATTATTAAAGGATGTATTCTTTGATGTGTTCTACATGATTTTGTGTAGCTATGGTTTGAAGCACAAGTGAATAAGTTTTATTGGGGCCTGATTCACCCCCATCTCAATCCTTTTCACCTCCAACAATAAAATCTATAGAACACTTTCTTTTTACCGCAGTTTCTTAAATTCCACAAAACACTAAAGTATTGTACCACATATTTTCTAAAACCTGTGGAACACATGCATTGGTTCAAGCTTGTTTACATCTGCTTGATACTGTAGTAGTGTACCATAGAGTTAAAAAATATTTAGAACACTAAAGTAGTGTACCATAGAGTTACAAATTCCACAGAAAAAATGTTTTATTTCATGCTAGCCTAAATCACTTAGATTAATTTTGGATTGTAATTCCTTTTGTACAGAAAGGTGACTTCACATGTGTTATTTGGAACAAGATTTATATATTTTCATGCTATCATAAATCTTCATGTGAAGATTTATGGATTATAATTCCTTTTACATAAAAAGGTAATTTTTCATGTTTTCCTACTTAACATTAAGGGGGGGAGTTGGTTTTGTAATATTAAGTGGGAAACTAAATTGATAGAAACATGCCAAAGACTAACTGTCATGGTTTAAAACGTATGATCAAAAAATAAATATGGAAGATCCACATACTACGTCGAAAATGTTAAAATGTAACGAGTGACCCAAAAAGGCCACCTTCCTTGATATAAATCAAGGTGATCTCTTTGATATGTATGATACTCACAACACACAAGAAGTGTGATATATGAATTCAAATAATGTGAGTTGTATGTGCAAGTATATGTATAATACATGATGTTAATGATGTGAACTTTAATATCTACACATGAATGAATGTATATGAAAAGATATAATTCCTCTTTGAAGTTGTAATTACTGTGGATACAAGTAAATAGTGGGAGTGATCGGTGAAATACATATTCTTAATAAAAAGTGATTTTTGAGTGGGTTTTTTACCGAAAGGTTTTCCTACTTAAATCTCATTTTTATGATGTGTTAATTTAGTTTCACTGTTATTGACTACAATATTTATTATGCTATCTATAACTAAATATATGAGTTAATTAATTATCTATTATTGTACATTTATAAACTATAATATTTTGTAATTTAATATGGTGGATCTATATTCTGTGATATTATTTATCCCCTGCATTTCCTAACAAGATGGAGGGATTAAGATTAGGATATTGGGAGATGAGATGAGGTCCTCCATGTGTCTAAGGGATAAATCCATGAGATTTTGCACATTTTTGTGTCTCCATTGTTCCATTGTATGTTGGGATAAAGAAACAAGGGACAAAAAGCTCAAAAAAATTCATCATGGGTGGAGTTTCTCATGAGGAGGGGCCAAGTTGGTCTAAAAAAAAGTTTACAACTTTTCCTAGCAACATGGCTAGTCACTTAAGTGATGAGAAACATTATTCCACAAGAGGGGTGAAATTTTTTGTCCCCACTATCCCCTTGTACCAAGGGATAAGGGAAAAGGGACAAAAAGAGTGAAAAATTTCATGAAGGGGTCATGATTTTGAGTTGTAAAGTGTCCTAGGGAGCATGTTATCAAGTTTTAAGTGACACAACTTAAATTATCAATAGGGGGAAAATTTTTATGTCCCTATTACACCCTTACACCAAGGGATAAGGTAAAATGGATAGATGAGGGTGAAAATTGCACTAAAGCTTATAAAACATGTTGATGTCACCCTTCTAACACGAGAATAAAACACGTAAGTTACTTTTTTCACCTCGAGATCAAATCTTGGATTTTGGAGGAAAAACCCTATATTATTTTGACTTCAAAACACCTTGTGAGTTAAATTAAACCATTTTTAAGAGATTATTCTTCTTACAATTTTAGCAAAAAGAGGTAGCGGTAGTGACCCAAATTATCACATAAATTATTGGGGCCAATGATCAAAAATTATATATCCACCATGCATTAAACTCCAAGATATTTCCATTCAATTTTTTTAGCTTCCAAATCCTCTAGAAACTCCCAGAATCTCCATAGCAAGTTCACTTTCTCTATTGAAGCTCACATTCGTTGTATCCGCAATGACCATTTTTTTCTTGAATGAATCTCGAAACCACATGCCCTCATATAATGCTTTGAAAATTCCCTAAATCTCTTTAATAATCTTATTCACAACCTATAGACAGTTGATCCCTTACATTTATCTTCCAGAGGATGTTATCACACTATGATATGGCTAAAAATAACCAATTTAGTGGTTCAAGGAGAACTATTTCACCTTAGAACTTAGTATCTTCATAAACCAACTTTGATATACTTCCTTGTACCTGAAACAAACTTGAAAACCATGTTATAATGTTTCTCTTAGTCATAATGAGGATGACACAATTTATAGGATGGTTAGAGGAAGGGTTTACAATGACTGAGAAAGAAGGTTTTCAAGTGGGGGTTAGGTTGTCATGACCAACATTTTATACTTTACATGGTAGACATTTATCTTGACAACAAATGGCTCTAACTAGAGGACATAGACCATGAGGTATATTGAAGTAACTTATAAATCTCATGGGGGAGTAGACCAGTGTCTTATGCTTTGGACAAAAAATTCACTATTTAAATAAGTAGTACAAGCAATATACACAACCAAGGGTAAAACAAAACAAACACACAACATAAAAGGGAAAAAAACAAGGAAAAACAGAACAAACCTAGCTCACATATTTAAATATGGGATATAACCCACTTTAACTGCATTACTTATCTTGTTTGAATTTTTCCTATGTACAAATAACACCAAATGAATTTTCTCTACAAATTCATTGACTAGTTCAATGAAATATGATCCTTTTCTCAATTGTTTAAGAAAACCAGCTATTGTAGGATGTCTTCATCTACTTGAGAAAGAGAAAGTTATGTTTTTTCTGTAAAAATTCTGTATGAATCCTCTTGTAAGTTTAGATCCACATGATCAGCTCATTTTCGTTGCTGCTCTAAATTTATTATTCTTCCCACCAATCCATTTCCAAATTTACCCGCACTTCAGGTTTCTCATTTTTCACTTCAACACTACTACAACATGAATTAATAATATCACCAAGTTTTCCTTGTTCACAACTAGACATGCGTTCTCTCATGGGAATTTGTTATTTATTTTTCAAACTCCATATGAACATTGTCTCTCTAGGTGGGTTCTTGCTAAAGTATTTGAGACTTTTGACACCATAAGAGGCTTCTTGGTGTTTCACATTTACCAGTTATTCCATATTATTCACTTTCACACTGAATGGATCATTCTTGATTTGTTTCTCAGTATGTGTGACTTGCACAATGCTTCATCCTATTAAAATTATAATGAACACAATGTTGGCACTGAAATATGGAGATCATCACTCTCCTCATCATGACCATCTTTATCTACAATAATCATCTTCATCATGGAGACATCTTCATCTTGAGTGGAATCATCCTTGAGAGTCTCAAGCACTTTTACATTTATGCATTCCTCGTTTATAATTCCCTCTTCTCCAAATGGAAAAGAGAAATATTCATATTCACAATCATGTCCACTCTGAATCTTGATAAAATGATTAGGAACATGGGGCTCACATTTCCATGACTTATTGAATATCACTTTTTCTTTGTAATAATCATTACTTACCATCTCATGAATGATTTAAGGAAATTAAAAATCTCCATGATCCTCATCACCACCAAGTAGATAACATGTACCCATATTCAATGGGAAGTTCCCACTGTCGAATTTAGGGTCCATATAATCATCATGTTGTTACTTAACTAGATCAATCAAACTTGGGTACTCCTCCAACAGTATGGGAATTTCAATATCTTCTTATGAAGTTATGAAAAATTGTCATATCTTGAACCTTTATACATAATGTCTTTTCTTTGATCATCTTCTCTCTGAATGGTGTATCTCATTTTTATTATGGGAAGGAGCCTATTCATTTTTCCCTTGAATGGTATGATAGCATATTACCAATCCATCTGTATTTCTCCACCAACATCCCATATGAATTTGGGATGTCTACTACAAGTATGTTCATCTTGACCTTTTTGACAATGAAGTCCACTAATGTCACATGAATATCTTCAGCTTAACAAATTAGAGGTAATTATTTGGTCTCCATAGAGTAATATTATCTAGTAGTAGGAATGAGGATGAGACCAAGAGCTTTATACACTTTGGTGAGCATGATACTATCAGAAGCACCAGAGTAATTGACACAATTATTCAACTTGTACCCATTGATTAATAAATAGAGGTAGAAATGTTCAATATTTTGAGAAGTGGAAGATGTGGGAGCAAGATTCCTTTGATAAACTATATAAGCTTATCAAACTGCTTGGGATGAGTTCTTATATACTCAGCTTTAGAAATTTGAATTTTGGCCTTCTTGACATGACTGATGATTTCAAATAATGAAGAGGTGGACTCTTGGGGAACAATGTAATCCTTGAAAGGTGTACGGACTATATTCTTAGAAGTGGGAGTAGAAATTAATTTAAATAGAGAAGGAGAAATATACTTACCCAGAAGTAGATATGACTTTGGTTGAGGTGTTCTCAAGATTATTCTTAGCTAACTCCATGGAATTTGGTTGTAATGATCCTTTCTTTGTTGTTTTTTGTAGAGTATCCATTTGAGGATTAGAGTGGTTCACATGAGTAGTAGAGGAAGAGACATATTTTTGTTCCTGTGAGTGAGTGAACAATGCACAAGATTAACTATTCAAATAATCCATAGACTCATCTACCTATTCATCATCTATGGATCATTCATAACAGCTAATGCTACCATCTCTTATTTCTTTAACTTCTAGGGAATCTTATTCTTCTTCTTGATCTTCACAAGTTTCGTTAACAAGTGGATATTCTAAGGAAATCTACGTAGTGCTCCAACAATCTGATTTGGATTTTGAAAATTCTTTATAAGCACCTCCTTGCAAAGAGTAATTTGAGATAGTTGTTTGTTTAGAGAAATAATCTCATTAGCCAATTTTTACAAACTTGGATCAGTAGTCTCAAAATTAGAAATTTGATCTTTCTCATGGTTTGATCCTTTATTTATCTTACCAGACATGATAATATCATCTTCTACCTCCACCGTAAGGTCTTCAGCTTCATCCAAGGTAGTTAGTTGGGATCTTCTCAAGATGAATCCAACTTCAGGAAGATGATAATTTATGAAGAAGATATTTCGATTGTCTACAGTAGGATGGGAACTAGTAGGAATATTGTTAATCAACTTGTTAAATTTGGCCATAAATTCTCTCATGGGATCCTAAGGTTTTTTCTTCATTTGAGCCAATTGAGCAAGAAGGGCATGCAAATATTCCAATGACTTTAACCATCCTTCAAATATAATTTTTATATCTTCCCAATAGGTGATTGAGAGAGATGGAAAATAGTAGATCCATTATAAAGTGGCATCTTGTAATTACTTCACTAATATTTTAACAACAAAATATTCATGTTCCACTCCAAGAATGCCATGGGATGTGATAAAATTGTAATATGCCCATCTAGATGTTGCTTTCCATCTTCATATAATTTGGGGAAAATATTTCTTGATCTTAGGGGTAGTTCATGAAATTGAGGAGTTAAAGCCAATAGAAAAGTGTTTCATCCCAAAGGTAATGGCACAACCATCTCTAAAATACCTTTTTTTAGTGGTGGTGGAGAAATGGGAGATGCACTAAAACTAGTAGCAAGATCTTCGAATGGATCCTCAAGAGCTTGTCTTGGAATCTGTATGGGAGAAAGAATAAAGCTAATTTGTTCTTATTGTTAATTAGAGGATTATGAAAGAATAATGTTTCCCTTGATTGGTTTCCTCTTGTGTATATTCCATCCTCCAGTTTGTAAAGGATTTTTCAATCAGGAATATGAAGGGTTTCTTACAAAAACAACATTGTATTTTAAAGTAATGAATTTCATGTTTTTGAAGTTTTATGGTTCTGGGATATTTTATTTTTAGGATTTTATGGATCATTATAGGTGTAGGACAAAAAAATATACCACACAGTGGGCACCAAAAACTATTAACAAAATAATTTTTTGCAAGGGAAAACTAGTGGTTTTAACCAATGGTCATGTGAGTAGGTCCCTCCTCTTGGGAATGAAGAGGATCCCATTTATTGAATGTGGGAAAAATAAAATCTGTGGTGATTGTTAATTTGGATATCACATACAAATACTCCTCTAAACCTATGGTAAATTTTTTGTAATGAATACAAGGGAGGAATTTTATTTTAGAGAGGTGACGCAGCCTAGAATTTACTAGATAACAACCTAGATGTGATGGCACACCACTCGGCCTACACTTAGCTCTCACTTGAAGTGAACAAAGGTACCAGGTCCCTCTTTAGGGTTACTGTAGTAGGATATTAGCGTGATGAAGGAAGAAACATATAGATCCATAACTAATCCATCATTATATAATGCATTCCATATTCAGATTTATGAAAGAACAAGCTTAAACAATAATCATGATTGAATCAAGAACATGCACTACTCAATTACACACAGGAATGACACTTAGGTTCAGAAAATATCTTCCATCTATTAATAAACACAGAAGCTCCTTACAGTAATGGCAATCTATACTGATGCATGCATGGATCTAATATAGTAATACAATCATGTGCACATATCTCTATACCTCCATACATCCATCTCTCCACCACACTCTACTACTATGTGATTCACATCATATATATATAGGGTGGGGACTTTCCCTTCACCATTTATCTATTCTAGAAATAGGCCACATGATATTAATATCCATGCACCATTTATAGGCATAGCCACACATACAAGGGTGCTATCTATAGACCTCTTACAGTTAACTCGAGTGACAATCCTATTCTTAGCTCGTCTCCATGCAAAACACTTTGATCTAATCTTCCAAAGATAGACAATGCGTGGTGTGCACGTCTCTGCATCATTGGTGTGTTCTACATGCCATCTTCTAAAAATAGATTTTCATGCTCAAAAGTGGCTAAGTCATGAATGTTGAACTTGTCCTCCACACACGGGTTCTTCCTATCCCTCCGCACCCTTAAACCTGTCATGTTTCTCTGCACAGACTTCTTGTGTGAGTTCTGTCAAGTGTTCTTTGATCAACAAGAGGTGAAGGGGAGATAATAATATAGAGAGGGGGGTTAAGGTAATGAGTAGGAACTAACAAAATTCATTGACATTAACTAAATTAGATACAAATAAAATAGGAAAACAATAACCGTGTAAGTAATAGCAATATAAAAAAATCAAATACACAAATTTAAACTAATTTATTCCTCAAAGATACAAAGTTCTTTCTTGGTTGTTAAAGATTACAATGCTTATAAAGCTAAAAGTATGAAGTAGAAGAACATAGACAAGAAAATAGAAGAAATGGTTTCTTGTTTGTAGTAGGAGAAAAAAATCTATTAACCCCTTGGAATGGAGAAACCATCCCAATGTATATTCTTAAAAAATGTTTCTTCATATCCCCTCAAAATTACTGTACCTTATCCTGGTAGTTATCATGGCCTCTACTTACCTCACGTTATACTATCCTTTTATTCATCTCCATCCTTGGTCACTTTTGAGAAGTAATCTTCTTTTGACTTAAAGTATACATGTAGCAGCTTATTCCTTTCACCTTTCGATTCCCACAATATTTTACTTAGATAACTACAACCACCCACACTAAAGGTATGTGCAGTCCTCTGCGCATAAACATTATTCACATAGTAATTAGATTCATGCGCGCAAGCATGCTTATTACATAAGAACAACAAAAAAATTGACAAATAATAATGAAAATTAAGGAAATACATTAAGGAAATACATAATTGAAAACCTAATCTAAATGGAAATACTGCCTTATTACAAACACCAATAAGACTTATTTATAGTAGGGCTTCAGCCTACTCCCATTGAAGTAACCGGGTATCCGGGTTCCATCAAGTGCTTATAACTGGAAAAAACCTATTTCAAGTATGTGAGTGATGACATACGACCCCAACCATTTTACTTTGAGCTTTCCTGGATGGTGCAAGAACTTAGAGTCATATTCCATTTGTCCAATCTCAAACTTTGTATCCCTTATGTTTCTGTCATGACATGCTTTCTACCTGTCCTTTTCCTACTTCTGACTCCATCATGCTATGGCTCATCACTCATCTAGTTGAATCATCTTCTCAATACACTCTTCTAAAGCCTTCTCATCAGCTAGACCTCTAGTGTGAGTAATGTGAAAAGAAGGTAACATAAATTCTATAGGGAGAACCGCTTCTACGCTAAACACCAACTAAAATGGTGTGGCTTTGTTAAATCTCTTGTAAGTTGTTCTATATTCCCAAAGAACAGCTGACACTTTGTCATCCCAATCCTTTCTTCCAACATCACAAATTTTTGTCAAATTCTGACTCAAAATCTTGTTGAAATCCTTAGCAGTTCCATTTTCTTGAGGGTGGTAAGGTGTATTATTATGGTGGGCAACCATAAACTCATCTAATAGGATCCTTATGGTTTCATTTAAAAAGTGTGTACCCCTCTAACTTGTCAAACTTAAAGGACATCTATATCTTGTAAGAACATTCTCCCATAGAAACCTAGTTATTGTAGCTGCTATACAGTCCTTCGTAGGTGTTGCTTCTGCCCACCGTGTGAGATAATATGTGCAAGTAATGATATAGCACAGCCTAGTCCTATGCGCAACTAGTGAAATAGGTCCTACAAAGTCAATGGCCCATTTATCAAATGGTTCAGCACTAGTAATTAGTCTCAAAGGCATTTCCTCTCTTTGTCCTGGTTTTCCTAGGTGCTAACAATGATCACATGCCTTACAATATTCTTTACAGTCTTTATACAATGTCTCCCACCATAATCCAACAAGTAGGATCTTCCGGGAAGTTGCATCACCTACATAATGGCCTCCTGCAATACCACCATGGGCTTCTCCCATAATATCCTTGTGCTAATGTTCTAATACACAACGACATAATACTTCATCTCCACCTAACTTGTAGAGGTCACCACTGATTAACGTAAACAATGCCACACGTATAGCAAACTGTTTCTTTTATAATGCCTTCATTCCTTCTAGTGCTACACCATTCCGTAGAAAGACAACAATGTCTTCTAATTTTGATGGCGCACATTGTAACCTATATAACTATGCATCTAGCATGGTTTCTTCAATTGTCTGTGCTTCCTCTCTTGAGTTGATTCTAGATAAATGGTCTTGTCCAGAGTTACTTTTCCCTGGCTTCACCACAACTATGAACTCAAAATCTTGAAATAGGATTACCCATCTACATATGTGCCCCTGTAAGATGGGCTTGTTTACCAAGTAATTCAATGCCATGTGATCTGTATAAAACAAAAATGATGTTGCTAAAAAGTACTGTCGAAACTTGTGCAATGCATAGATCATTAACAAAGATTTGCGCTCTGTAGTTGTATAATTCTATTCAACATGAGTCAGCTTCCTACTAGCAAAACAAATTGGATTATCTACAATACCTTCTCCTAATTGAGCTAGCACAAAAATAATGGCCATGCCAGAGGCATCCACATGCATGTGGAATGGTTTGTCCCATGAAGTAAAATGTAGGATAGATGTGGTAGTAAGTTTATCTTTCAATGTTTCAAATGCACGCTACTGTGATTCTCCCCAATAAAAATGTACCTTTCCCCTTCAGTAACTCTTCCAAGTGTGTAACAGCTTTGACATACCCTTTGATGAATTTTCTATAATATCCTGTATGACCTAAGAATCCACGCACCTCACTTTGAATGGTAGGTGCTTCCAGGCCTATAATGACTACAACCTTAGCTGAATCAACCAGCAAACCTTCCTTATAGATTATATGTCCTGACAGTATTCCAAAAGGTGTAGCAAATATGCACTTCTTGATATTCAAATAGATACTCAATTGTTTGCACTGTTTAAACATTAAGCATAGATTATCGCAGTGATCCTTAACAAGCCCATATACTGTCCAATAATTGAGGTAGACCTATAAGAAGTTGTGAATAAAATCTCTGAATGCCTAAACAACTATCTGCGAGAATACAAAAGGCACATTTTTCAATCCAAAGGGCATCATAGTATAGGAAAAACTACCCCATTCAGTAGTAAAAATTTTCTTTGCTTGATCCTCCTAAGCAATCCTAACCTGATGATACCCAAAAAACCCATCTGTGAAGGAATATATTTCGCACCCTGCAACTCCTAATATTTCCTTAGTAAATGGTGTAGGAAATAGGTCTGTTACACATGTGGCATTTAGCTCCTTGTATTCCACATATATTCTAATCCATCCATCCTTCTTGATACTAATCACCATTAGACTAACCCATTCTGACTCATCCAAAGTTCGAATGATTCCAGACTTCAACATTTTAACAATTTCATCTTTAACTTTTTCATGCGAATTGAGGTTCATTCTATAAGGTCACTTTCTAACTAGGAATGCACTATCCTTAAGCTTTATCTTCATTTCCCCAAGTGATTTATGCACAAATTTAAGTTCATGATACCCTCGAGGGAATAAGTCTTGATAATCCTTGAGTAACTCAATGATCTTTGCCACCTCCGAGTCTGACCAATAGTCTCCAATAATGGCCTCCTTAGGCTCATCATCTAAACCTATATTCACCTTCTTTGTCTTCATGGGTTCATGATAGGCACGTGTATCCTTTTCTGCATTGTCTAATACCTCACGTACCCCTTGTGAATGTTTAATATCCAGGTTCTCAACTTCCTCATCATCCATAATGTAAACCATATTTCCTTTTACTTTCTCAAGGAAAGCACGTTTAAGTAATATGGAGTCCATTTCTTCTTCCCTTTCAAAATGCACTCCAGACTCTGTCTCACCCAATAATTTTTGAATATGCTCTTCTACCTTTGCACTATCTCCCATAGTTAAGCACTTGAAATTTTTAAATGCTTCTTCCACTAGAGGTTTAGTCGAGAAGTAGTCAAAGTTCTAGAGCATTCATGCAATCAAATTTTTCCAATTTCCAATCTCTTGATGTAGTTATGTTTATACATAACAAGCTCATGCGCATCCTTGTAGAGTAGAGTACAATTTATGCACCCAGAGTGAAGGTGGTAATGGTTCTTGTCATGATTTCCAGAGTCTCTCACACTGTTGAATGTGATGTTAAACAGGTTAATCACCATGATAAGTGCATATCTAGGTAGGTGCATTATTCCTTACAAACCTAATAGATAAGGTGACTCCAATCTCTTCCCATTCTATAATATTATCTTTGTGGACTACCAACCAGTGCCCTGCTATCCTGCACAAGGTATACACTAACATGTCTCTTCTCTTAATTTTATCTTTCCATTGTGTTTCCATGGCTTTTAAAAATACAGGAATATCTTCTGCCCCTGTATACCAAGGTATTGTGCTACCTATCCATCAAACAGAACAAAGTCCATTCTTGTGCGTAACCACGCTTGTTACCTCGCGCCCTACTAGTTCATACATACCATGATCCCAACTATCACAAGCAATACTCATAGTATCACTAATAGAATGAGAATCCTCCCATTGTAGAATGTCTTCCTTTGATGGCTCATTGACCTCAGGGTCCTGAATAGTGTGTACATAAATTTTGTTTAAGTCCTCGTCACTTAGAGGCTCAACATATGGTGTAGAATTCCCATCTGTCAAAGGTATTTTAACCCTTTCCTCTTTGTTCTCAAAACTGATATACCCCTTATTGAATCTCAAATCAACATTATTTTCATAACACCAAGGGCGTCCAAGCAAGGCTGGAAAATTTTCTGCTTCTACAAGTGCTAATACCTCAAAATCCCAAGTGAACTTGGCCCCTTAAATGGTTATAAATGCATCTTTCAAAACTCCTATGGGAGTGGCCTTAGTCCTATTTTCCATAAACAACACATTAGATGATGGTTGCAATGGAGGCCTCCCCATTTATACCCGTGCATCTAATGCAAGAACATTTACTTTTGCACCTGTATCAATCAAAATATTGCTTACCAGCCATCCATCTACAACAGCATTCAGAGTAATTTCTTTTTCATAGTTAATGATATCAAGGGAAATATTTGCATGTAGGATCTGTCATCTAGTCTCAATGCTTGTGCACGGAATGTTCCCTTTTAACCAACTTCCTAATAGTGGAATGATGTTTTCTTGGCACAACATTTTTCACACTTCTCTCAGATCATCGATATCAGTTTAGACTATCTTTGATGCTTTCTTCTTCTCTTTTAAGTATTGTATCTCACCCTGAAGATTCCTTACCACTTCCATGGTATCTTGGTAAAATTCCTTCTAATGATTAGGATCTGGGTACCTTACATACAAAACCTCCTCCTTGGTGATCGTAGGTTTCTAGTGCAATGCCTCTCTTACGCGCGTCGCTTTAGCTCATGTAGTAATCTTCATAGTTAAGGCCTCAAGTTTTGGTGTTATCTTGGGCATCCACTGATCTTCTACCACGCATTGGATTCTAACCATCCTGATGCCTTTGTTTTCTTACTTATGTTACTTACTCAGATGCTCATATAAGTTCGGGAACTCTTCATAGCTATGGTTCTTTTTGCCAAAAGAACATGCAATATTCTAAGGAAATTCACACTTATAGTGGTCAAGAGATCCACACGTATAACATGTTCCATGAGGGTACTCACCTCTTCCTCCACCATGGCCTCGTCCTCTATATCCACCATGATATACACGTCCCCTTCTCCGACCTCTTTAAAAACACCCCTCATTCCCGTCATAGCGCATTTGATTATGATCTTAATCCTAGTGCTCATTCTTACCCTTATATATTACACTTGTTTATCATACCCCAATGTCTATAGCATCATGGATCTGACCAATCAATCGACAATCCTTAGTATCATGGGTTGTGGACCTGTAAATTTTGCAAAATTAGGATACATTATTCCTTATCGTGCATTGTAACAAAGGAAAATGACTAGCATTATGATTCAAATGACAGATTTCACAATCCAACAGTAATGATTGTATAGATCTGTGAGGGCAACTATCCTTGGTGTGACCTTCCACTTCACAATCTGTACACCAAATTATTGAGCCCGTTTCATGGGCTAAATTTGCTGATAGCTTCTCTAACTACTGTTTCATAGCTGTAATTTGTGCCTCTAAGAATGGACTAACTCTAGTGTCAATGCTCCCAACTACCTCAACATGCAGAGATGCTTCCAGTGTGTCATGTGTATCATTGTATGGCTTATGTGATAGTGCTCTTTTTAATGGTGTAATCAATCCTCCAAAAAACCATTGTGCATGTTGGCTAGTGTGAATATCATAAGACAACTTAGATAGAAGTATCTTAAAACATGCATCATACTCATGTACACTCTTAGTAGTCCCTTGCTTGATATCCTTGAGGGCACTAATACTCTTTTGCTCAAACTTGGGGATATGGAACTCTTTCAAGAAAGAATCCTTCAATGCTGCATAATCTACGCAAGTTTGATCAATGTCAAACTTCTTATACCATCTGTGTGCACGTCCCTATAACATAGTAGAAAATTGACTTGCCCTTAAGCTTAGAAGTTAAGATCCCTTTCTTGCACCACAAGATTTCACACATATGCACATGTTTAGAAGCATCCTATATACCTCTATATTCTTGGAGACGAAGAGACATCTATATATATATATATATATATATATATATATTGTGGTTGTTACGGGCCTTGACCACCTAATCTAGAACCTCCTATGTTTTCTCTACCTCCAGAACCACTCATACCTCTCGATCCTCCACCTATAGCTGGAATAGGACCTATAGATGTACTCCCCTATGCTCCAACAGTAGTACTATACTGAACCCCAATAGTCTGTGAGGTAGTTCCACTTCCAGAGGTGAATCCAACATTATGCGTGCTCATGTTCTATACTGATGATGTGCCTAAAATTGTTCCTCCAAATAACATTAAATCCATATGTCTTGCCATTGATGTACTTGCTTCTTGACTTACTTCTGCTCTCCTACTTCCCAAGTTAGCTTTTTGGTTACTTTTTGTACTAGATACTAGAAAACCAAGCGTAAGGGATAGGTCACCAGGTGGATTAAGATGTGCGCCCGTGGCCCAGGTAGTCTTTGTTGGCACACTTCTATGTGAAGCCAAGGGGGATCTCTGTCATACTTTCCAAGATGGGGGAGTTCCTAATGCTCTAGCTCCATGTCTTCTACGTGAGCTTTAAATCCTTCACAATCCATCTCTCTCCTCAACGTCATACTTTCTACAATGGTACGCTGCTTATCTCTCCCTCTCACATGCCTCATTATACTTAAGCCGCCTTTCCTCTCTCTTCCTTTCTACCGCTAGGTCTTCCATATTTCACCAAACTTATTCCTGCCCTCACACGAGGTGAGGTTTTATTTAGCCATTGGTTTACTCTCCTGGCTCAAAGTTACCATCAAGATCTTGATCACCAATGGAATACCTTGCAAATATGATCCTCAAGGATACCGTAAAAATTGGAGTTCAGCTACCTCCAAGAAAGAATATGTCTAAATTGAATATTCCAAAATATAACTGTGTATAACACCATGAAACCACGTATCCACATCACGAGTCCAGATTAGATCAACATCATAAAAGGCCTGAAATTCTTCCTGTATTCAGACAAGTGCATGACACCTCCAATTCCACTTAGATGCATAAGCTATCAGTAACTCGTATAATTATACTAGAAAGATGGCGAAAAATATCTCATATAAGTTGTCATACAAATTCTATTCTACCTAATTACGTGCATTAAACTCAGATCCAATGTTGAACCATCATGTATATTCTTCCTCTAGATCATGTATCCACTCCTCAATACTTGCTAGAGTTAACCGGTACATCTTCATCGTGAACCATCCTGAAAATAACTAAAAAAGAGGTCCTAGAAAAGGAACCAATGATGCAGACTAGAATTTACTAGATCACACCCTAGACATGCTGGCACATCACTCAACCTAGACTGAGCACTCACCTAAAGCGCGCAAAGGTACTAGGTCCCTATTAGTGTTGTTGTAGTAGGATGTTAGCGTGATGAAGGAAGAAACATATAGATCCATTAATAATCCATCATTCTACAATGCATTCCATATTCATATTTATGAAAGAACAAGATTAAACAATAATCATAATTGAATCAAAAACATGCACTACTTAATTACACACAGGAATGACACTTAGGTTCAGCCAATATCTTCCATCTATTAATAAACATAGAATCTCCTTACATTAATGGAAATCTATACCGATGCGCACATGGATCTGATACAATAATCCAATCATGTGTGCATATATCTATACCTCCATACATCCATCTCTCCACCACACTCTACTACTATGTGATTCACAATCATATATATATAGGGGTGGGGACTTTCCCTTCACCGCTTATCTATTCCAGAAATAGGCTACATGTTATTAATAGCCATGCGCTATTTACAGGAATAGCCACACATGCAAGTGTTTTATCTATAGACCTCTTATAGTTAACTAGAGTGACAATCATATTCTTAACTTGTCTCCATGCAAAATGCTTCGATCTGATCCTCCAAAGATAGACAATGTGTGGCACGCACGTCTCTACATCGTTGGTATGTTCTGCATGCCATCTTCTAAAAATAGGTCTTCATGCTCAAAATCAGCTAAGTCCTAAATGTTGAACTTGCCCTCTGTGCGCAGGTTCTTCCTGTCCCTCTGCACCCTTAAACCTGGCCTATTTCTCTATGCGTACTTCTTGTGTGAGTTCTGTCAAGTGTTTTTTTATCAACAAGAGGTGAAGGGGAGATAATAATATAGAGAGGGGGGTTAAGGTATTGAGTAGGAACTAACAAAATTCATCGACATTAACTAAAGTAGGTACAAATAAAATAGGTAAACAATAACCATGTAAGTAATAGCAATATAAAAAATTCAAATACACAATGTTAAACTGATTTATTCCTCAAAGATACAAAGTTCTTTCTTGGTTGTTAAAGATTACAATGCTTATAAAGCTAAAAGTATGAAGTAGAAGAACATAGACAAGAAAATAAAAGAAATGGTTTCTTTTGTAGTAGGAGAAAAAAATCTATTAACCCCTTGGAATGGAGAAACCATCCCAATATATATCCTTACAAAATATCTCTTCATCTCCCCCAGAAATTACTTTTCACATTCATAACAATTATGAAATTTCATATTCCTATAGGAATAAAAATGATTCCTTTTCTTATTAATAAAAAATAACTTTTACAATGTAAATTTAAAATCTCACTTTAGTGAATAAGACAAAAAAAAATCCAAAAAGTACATTCCCAACAGAGAATTAGAATGTAGAGAGTGGAATGAAGAGAGATAAGAAGAGAGTGATCAATCTAAGGATGAAGAAGCTTCTGATGATGAAGTTCTTGTTCTTGGTGAACTATGTGGAAATTCTATAGGGATGAACTCCTTTCCTTTGAATTTTTATGTTAAACCAAGCCACTACGAGTGAAACCTTATTCTCTTACAAGATATTCTTTCTCACCAAGGAGTGAGAATCGAGATAGCTTATCTTAGACATCAATAGGGGAAACACTATCCAATGAGTTCTTTATTTATCGATCTCAACCTTTTCCATATTCACCTTAGAAACAATGGTGAGAGAAAAATTGAATAGGGAGAGGTTCTCATGTGATATACTTTCCTCTTTTCAATGATCTTATCCACCCATCCATCCATCTTTGGCTCTAAAACTGAGTATTTGATCTTCATGATGACAAAGGATAGTAAAATGAATGGGAGATGGATGGATATAAACAATTTGATCAAAATACCAAAAATTATTATTTTTAGTAGGTATTACCCCATATGTCTATTTTTAAAAAGTGGTATTTTGAATGTTGGGATGAGATAGGAGTATTCTCAAAAGTTTTGTTTTCATTCTAGGATGCTTTGCTCCAAATTTTAGACAATTCTCTCATCTAGATCAATGGGGAAGTATAAGTTTCTTTGAAAAGGGAATAATATTGAGATAAAAATTAGTCCTCCATATCTCCAAAAATACTCCAATTCATCATGTAAGAAATGTATTAAATGAAAGTTAATTTTATTAGGATCATTTGCTCCAAATTTCAGGCAATTTGTCTCGTTGGATCACTAGAAAATGCAAATTTCATTAAAGATGGAAAAATAATAATAGTAAACTAAGTCCTTTATATATTCAAAAGACTCCACTTCATCATGCAAGAAATAGATACAATGATATATAATTTTATGAGGGTCACCAGCTCCAAATTTTAGGAAATTTAGCTTGATGTATAATCGCCCTAAAATGTAAAGATATTTTAAGTTGTTTCAGGAAAAAAAAATGGAGGTCTTGGATGGAAATTTATTTCTCAGATATAAAATAAATCATTCCATGAAAACCCCTAAGGGATAGATCATGTGAAATACATTTTCAAATGGAGCATTTTGGCAAAGTTTCAAGGTTTTTCGACCACGTGATCACCAAAAATGATCAAAAGACCATTTTTGGAACATAAAGCATGGAGTTGGTTTTAATGGCTTCCATGGAGGAAAAAAATGAAGTTTCAATGGATTTCCATCTTACACTTCATCTATTTTCACATTGATATGATATTTTGGGGGTGGAAACTAATTTCAAAAATGACCAAGTGTTGGAGTTTTAACCCTTTTTTATTTTTAGAACTTTAACTCACAATTAACCCAACATGGCCTAACTCGGGTCAATAAGGGGCAAAGGGGGATTAAAGCCTAGGAAAAATAGGCAACTGCGTAGGGCACTACGTAGGGCACTAACATTTAGGGGGTGCTACTATGGATTTTATGAAGAGTATATTAATTTATTAGTTTCATAAATGCTAGTAGTGGTTAGTGTCCAAGCTTACATACCAATTCAATTCATTCAAAATAAAATTAATATTACATAATTGTACTAAGAATATGATTTTTAGGAGGCCTCAAATATTTATGCAAGTGCCTTTGTTGCAATATTCTTAAATTTAATTCATACTCATGTATTTTTCATACTTTGTATTGTTTTGAATTCTTGGAAGTTTATTTGGAGGAGAGATCAAGTAAGGTGAATGTGTAAAGAACGTGGGAAAAAATAGTTCAGAAATATATAAGAAAAGGAGGATTATAGTAGACTATATGTTACATAATTAAATAGGGATTTTAGGCAGTAGTAGCTACAAAAATATTATTATGAATTTTTTTTTCCGATGGAAGAGGCATAACATATCAAGTAATATGATATTTGGTCATAGTTCATTATTTTTTCTACTATAGATTTTATTTATTTATAGAACGAGTTAACTTTAGTATTTCCTAGGGTGCTCATAATCCTTAATTCAGACCATGTAGGGGGTTATAGGGTGAGTTGCACCCATTAAAATAGGGGACAATTATGGTTAGGGGACAATTGGGACACTAATTTTTACTTTGTATGATATTGTGACAAGTGCCACCATGTGAGAGCAAGAGAGAGAGAGAGAGGTGGAGGGGCTAAGAATAGGCTCTCTGGAGATAAGATGAGGTCTTGCATGTGTCTAGGGGATAAATCCATGATATTGGCTGTTTTTTTTGGTCCTTACTATCCCCTTGGATGTTGGGACGAAGTGATAAGGGATAAAAAAATAAAAAAAAATGTGTCATGGGTGGAGTTTCTCACGAGGAGGGACCAAGTCGGTCTTAATACAAGTTTGTAACTTTTCCTAGAAACTTGGGTTATCACTTAAGTGTAAAAAAAACATTATCCTATAAGGGGACACACTTTTATGTCCCTACCGTCCCCATTCACTAGGGGAAAAGGGACAACAAGAGTGAAGAAGTACACCAAGGAGTCATGATTTTGAGTTGTAAAGTGGCATAGGGAATAAGTTATCAAGTTTTAAGTGACACAACTTAAGTTTTAAATAGGGGAGAAAATTTATGTCCCTAATATCCTCTTATACTAAAGGAAAAGAGAAAAGGGATAGATGATGGTGAAATTTTCATTCAAGATTTCAAAACATGTTGATGTCACCCTGTAAATGTGAGAATAGAACATGAAAGTTGTTTTTTCCACCCAGAGAGAAATTATTGGATTTCATATGCCAAAATGTATATGATTTTGACTCAAAAACACCTAATGATTCCACTACAACAACTTTCATGATATTATTATTCTTCAAATTTTATTTTAATTCCTAGTCACTCTTTTAGCACAAAGAGGCAGCGGTAGTGACACAAACTATCATGGAAAGTTGTGGAGCCAAGGATAAAAATATATATATCCACCATGTAGTGGACTCAAATATATTTCCATTGAATATATTTTTTAGCTTCAAAATCCTCTCAAAACTCCCAAAATCTCTAGAGCAATTTCGTTTTCTCCATTGAATCTCACATTCCATGTATCAACAGTGACCTAGTTTTACTTGAAAGGATCATGATACCACATACCTTAAAAATAATATTTTAAACTTCCCTAGATCTCTTTAATACTATATTTTACAAAAATAAAAATGGGTTGATCCCTTGCAGTTATCTTCTAGAGAATGTTCTCATGCTACAATATGGTTAAAAATATCCAATTTAGTGCTTTAGGGAGCATTATTCTACCTCATAATTGTTATTCAAATAAGCTTCTATGTTTATTCAAACCACATGTTCAAGTCACAATCTTAAGGATTTTTTGGGTGGAAAAAGATAGAAGTAAAAAATAAAAAACATTTTTTGGCACATTTAAATAAGTCAAGGGTCTGTGCACTAAGTCGCACAACATGGAAATGATTCACATGATAAAGGGTGATAGTCACGGAAAGTTGTGAGGGTGTGACAATCCAAGAAGGAAACACGCAAGTCCGCATGAAAAATATATGTGGGAAAAAAGCTGAGGTCAAAGGGAATACAATCGTTGTTCAACTCCATATAGGAATGTACATGTCAGAATAATAATCATGTGAAACCATGTGCAAAAATATAAATGTAGACATTTCGTGAAATTCTATGTCAAGTATAAGGAAGAGGCCCGCACAAAACATTGCAAGGAAAAGAGTGAATAACCATTGAGTTCTATGTGCGAAAGGCCACAGAAGTATGTGAAAAGTCTGCTGGAAGAAGAAATGAAATGTGTGTGCGAAGTTGTGAGATACAAAAGTAATTTACATGAGGCCGAGAGAGTAAGAAAAGGTAAAGACACATGTAACAAATACCACTAAATGAAGGGAGAGCCACGTGCTAACCCGTTTGACAGGGAAAAAAAGCCGTGCCACACATGTAGAAAGCCGTAAAATGAAGGAAAAGTAAATTTCTTGATACAAAGGCATGTAGGCCCACACATAACTCCACACAACAAATAAAATTTGAAGTAATGAATCCCTTGCATGCGTATTAAACAAATCATGTATATTATTTATCATACTTTTCTTCAAACACAGAATAATATTTTTAGCACGGTTCATTTAGGATGATGCATGATAAAGTCAAAACATATTTAAAAAATGCAAGGAAGGATGATTTCATACTTTATAAGTTCTAAAAATATATCAAAATAAAAAAACATGCAAAAAAGTTGTTTCTCCTATTTTTAGGACACAATTTTATCTTGGAGCACTAAAACAAATAAAAGTAAACTGGAAGTCTATTTTTATAACAAAATATCACAGATAAGAAGGTGTTGCTTTCATGCATAAATCTATTTTCAAATAAAAGAATAGGGCACGCATGCTTTTTCTTATTTTAGGAGATAGAATTGCATATCTGAGCTCTCTTTCTTCCTCTCTCTCTCTCATATTAACTATTAAATATTATGAACGCATTGTAAAAATTATTCTAATATTTTTCATTCATATTTCTAAAGCAAGTCAACCTTTCTGAGTGAGAAATCAAGGGTCATGAGTGATTCTTTATGCTTATTTCACCTCTTGGAGATATAAAGGAGTTATTTTTACCTTCCTACAATTTTTATTTAGTGTATACTCTGTTTTAGACTGCTTTTATATTGTGATACATGTTTATCCTTGTTTTTTCAGTTTAATCTTCATGTTGTCTTGTATCAACTTGCAGGTCATAGATTTTTTTTAAATAGGTCATATGCAAGTTTTTTTGTGGATCCATTTTCCCCCCTTCTTTAGCTTGTTACAACTCTTAAAAACCCTTATATGAATCAATTTTTCTTTGATACAGTCAATTTTAGTTAGTCTATGGTGTGTTTGGATCCTATGTTTCATTTGTGTGACCCAAAAAAGTATGAAATCCTCAAAAAATTCTTGTGTATCACCATATTTTTTAGTTTTTCTCTTTTTCTTCCTTATCTCTTTTCCTCGTTGGTTTCGATAGAGTAGAGTTAGCCTTAGAGTAGCAATATTTTAGGTGTTGCACTAGAGGATCCAAATATTTTTAGAGACTTTCTCTAACATACATGTCACCCACAACCTAGGATTGTTTCAATTTTGTCAATTGAAAGGATATTTATCACACCATTCTCCAAGGGTGAATTTAAAAGTGACAACAGTTTCTGGCACACCTTGTGGGACATTGTTGAAAATTCAAGCAATATTTTCAGGTGTTCCATTGCATAAATTCCAAGTCGTGTGTAGAAGGATGTGTGCGTCAGTAAAGAACTTGTCAAAAGTTAATGCTTTTTGAAAAAACATCAGTTTTGCAGACATATTCCTCCAGCATCTGACAACCCCATAATTTAAAATTACATTTTAGTAACAGATTAGTTCATATTTCATGCCAAATGTTTCAACAAGATCATCTACAAAAGGTACTCTAGTTGATTTCATTGAATTACCTTTGAATTTAGCCAAGAGAAACATATTTTAAAATTCCAAACCATATCCTAAGTCTACGCTTGATCCACAAAATACAACTTCATCTCCTAAATTCTCTTTACCCAACTTTAATATGAATATATCGCTCCTAAGGAGTCAATTTTTTTTCCTTTCAATGTTGGAATTTCATTGTCACTAGCTCAACATAATGACATTCCAATTTCTGCCTTAAAATTATTCCATTTTTTACTAGATAAAATCAAGTTAGACCCATAGAACATGTAAAAGATGTTTCCAATATATGCTTTATTTCTCATGTTACTCAAGATGATGTTGCAGTTAAATTAGTAGCGGATTCCTTTAAGGGAAAAATTTGCAATGGTATAGATGAATTCCACTAAATTCCATCACCAATTGGAATCATATGGGAGAATTATTTTACAACCCACTTTGAGGATACATCAGATCATTTGTCATTAGTAGAAAAACTAACTACTATAACAATATCACCACTAGAGTTCCTGCCTAGTTATAACTATAGATTTCATATGAATTGTGAAAAAATTCCACAAATGGTAAGGCCTACTCCTCAATATGCTTTCTTATTTTGTCTAAGAGATTTGAATTTTGACATTTCAGTGATGATACAATCGATAGGTGGGAAAAAACTCCCTGATGCTTATGACATAGTAATCAGAGCTGAAAATAGTCTTATACAAGTAGGTAAAATATCTTCAAGTCCTCTATTGCCCATCTTTCCATAGATTCCTCCTTCCACTTCCCACCAAGTATGTGCAATAGCTCCAATTCCGATACCTAATTATCATCCTTTGAGCCAAATCAGTGTAATTACAACCTAATAAAAATATTTTTAAGAGATAAAGATATTATTAAAAGAGTTTGGGAATGATATAGTTTCTATCAAATGGTAGCAAAATCAAAGTTTCAGATCCTACTATCCTCTCAATCAGTAGAATAGACCCTTTTTCAACCAAATTTATAGAACCGCAACTAGTTTGTTAATGTTAAACCCATCCAAAAGGATAATCCCAATGATGTTAGCACATCCAAAGTAATTTTTTTAGTCTAAAGAAATCTACTCCAAGATTATGAATGGTGTTATCCATTTAAGGAGGCTCACAATCAGAATTCATGTTTTAATAGTATCCATAATAAAGCAATCATGGTGTAAATAAACACTAGTTGATCATTTGAGGATCCATCACAAAAAGAGGTTTTAATAGAGACAATATAAGCAAAAGTTATGTTCCTAAATTGGCAATAGGGTGTTTTTGGTGGAATAAATCATCTTGATAATCAGTAAAGTTAGAGTTCTACTTTTGTAGCAACAAACATAAGGTCTAAGAAAAGAGCATTATAAGTGGAGCATCCCACTGGAAAGATAAATTCACATCCTTCTCCAACATTACAAATTGTTGTTCCATATTTAAACCATAAAAGCATCCAAAAAAGTCATCTTACAAAATCCCAAAATCAAGAAGAGACTCTTATCCCCATGACATCAGTTCAAGAAGGTGTTGTTGTTAGAAAATTACAGTAGAAGGTTAGTATTCCATCATTTAATATCCTTGAGTATATAAATCAAACCAAAGTTAATATGTCAATGTGGGATCCTCGTCTCTTCCCAAACAAAAAGAACTCATGCAAGAATCCTTGTCTAATATCACTCTCTCAATCCAACCATCCAAAGAACCATCCAATATTGTACTCACCAATACACCTGATCCAAAATAATCTAAAACAAAAGAAAAGTGTCAATCCACCTCCCTTTTGTGTTTCATTGATCATAGGTCAAAATATAGTTCACAATTGTATGATTGATTATGCAGCCTCTAGCTCAATTATTCCCAAGCAAGTTGTTAAAAACTTGTTCTAGATTATAAGCCTCTTTCTAAGGGAGTATTTCAACTTGATGGGACACCAGTATTCACTCTTAGAGTCATTAGAGGGATAAGTTTAACCTTACATGCATGTTCAAATTTCTTTATTCCCCAATTTGTTTTTATCGTTGATCCTCCTCCTCTCTTTGCCTTTTTCCTTTCTAGAGATTTCATGACCAAAATTGTAGGTTCCTTATCATCATACTGGTCTCACATGTTATTTAGAATAAGGTATGGAACCAAGGTATCTATAAGGTCTAAACCAATCTCAATAGATCACATAGAGCCTTATGTATCTAGTATCACTAACTCAAATTGCATAATCATTGATGAAGAAGACCATCCATTTGACAATGAGCCAACCACACTTCTTGAGGGAATTTCATATTTATTGCTTAATTAATCGGCTACTCAAACTAATGTTATTGGTCCACATGGTTATATTGAAGAATAAGATCTTAGAACGTATTTTTTGCATGAGAAAAATTCTATTATTCCTAACCTCGTCAAGACATGTTAGCAAGATGAAGGTTGTGGAAATTATACTTTGGTGGATCAAGAAGAAATAATGGAGAATGTGGAGGATTTATGCTGATTTCTCCATCAAATAAAAATTATTTCTCAGCTACGAGATTTTAGTCTACTTGCACTAACAATGAAACAGAGTATGAATCTCTTGTGCACAGTCTTCAATGGGTAAGGAGGAAAGGAGTGAAGCAATTGTAAGTTTTTAGTGATAGTGAATTAGTGGTTGATCAAATCATGGAACGTGATGCAGCTGAAAACAACTTGTTGAGATCCTACAAGAATAGGGTATGGGGTTAATTGAATATTTCTATGTTTTTAATATTCAGTCCATTCCATGAATAAAGAAAAAACATATAGATTGGCTAACTTACATTGATGCTAAGGTTGATATCCCAGATCAAATCAAGAAATAAATAAATCAGTGGTATATCAAGGTAGTTGTAATACCTTTTATCTTGGATAACAATGTCAATTGTAAATTATTTGAATCAGATCAACAAATTGTTAATTTTTTGCAAGAAGAAGCTGAGTTTTTTTATCAGAAACAAAGAAAGATTACAATAGCAGTATGATGATTAGAATATTCAACTAAAAAATAATAATATTACTCAAGTAATGGTTTCTCTTGAATCTATTTTTAATATAGATGATCATTTCAGAAGTGAGAAATCCAATACGATGATCAAACAAGAGGATTATGAAGCAATCAACATTGGTAATGATAAAGAACTCAAATTGTGAAAGGAATGTAATAACCATGAAAAGATTTCTTTTGTTTAACTTAATCAATAATTTGATGATGTTTTTGCATGTAGTTATGGGGACTTAAAATTTTCCAATATGGATTTAAATCAACATACAATAAAATTGGATCGAAACAAAATAGTACACCAAAATCAGAGACCTATCAATCCTAAGATTGAACCACTGATGAAACAAGAGTTTGACAAGTTAATCAAAGATAACATTATTTTTCCTATCAAGAACTCATCATGGGTAACCAATTTGGTTCCCGTAAGAAATAATAATGGAGAAATATGGTTGTGTGTATAGATATCTAAACAGACCTTCCTTGAAATATTATTACATGCTACCTTTAATGGAGCATATTTTGTAAAGATTAAGTGGTTCAAAATGGTTCTCATTACTTGATATCTATTATGGTTACAATCATATTTTAGTACATGAATTAGATTAGTTCAAAATAGCATTCACTATGAAATGGGGAACATATGCATATAGAATTATGTCATTCATACTGCCAAATGCAGGAGAAACATTTCAGTTCACAATGGATTTAGTATTCTAAGGATTAATCAATAATTGTGTTCTTGTTTATTTGGATGACATAACTATTTTATCCAAGCACATAGAAGATCATATAATTCATCTCAGGCATGTATTTGATAGATGCAAACAATTTGGTATTTCACTAAATCTAAAGAATAGTGTATTTTTCAGTCCATGAGGGTGATTTGCTTGGTCATATTGCATCTAAAAAGGTCTCACAATTGATCTATAATGAGTAAGTGTAATATTATCCTTATATTTACCTAATCACAAAAAGTCGTTGTAGAGTTTCTTGAGAAGAATTAATTTTATCAGAAGATTTATTCCATTGTTATAAATCTTGCTAAGCCACTAACCTCAATGCTCATAAATAAAGTGGTTTTCGGTTGGAAAATAGAAGGAAATAATGCATTTGAAGCAATCAAGCATGTCATTTCGCAAGCCCCAACTATTTCCAATTCATATTTTAGCAAAGATTATATTTTGTATGCTTTTTGAGAGATTGATACAATCGTAGCTATGTTATTTCAGCAAAATGGTGAAAATATGGAACAACCAATTGCCTTCTTCAGGTAAGGATTGCATGATTATGAGGTGAGTTATTCCTTTGTTGAGAAACAAGTTCTTTTAGTTATTACGAGCCTCAAGAAATTTATACATATGCTTTCTAATAAAAATATTCATCTGATCGTTTCTCATCCAAGTGTCTAAGAGTTTATTTGAAGTAAGGATTTGAATGAAAAGAGAGAAGGTTGGATCATAAAATTCATGGAAAATGATGTTGATATTAAGGTCACTAAGTTAGTTAGAGGAAGAGGGTTGTGTGAATAGTGTAGACACCCTAAAATCACTCACTTCTTCCCAATACTATCCTAGTACATCTTGTTATTCACCCATTTTTGAATGATTAATCATGTTCTTTGTAGCCATTTGGATTAATTAAATTAATCCCTATTACCCTTTTAGCTAAGTTCATTATAATTTATTAATTAAATGACTAATTAATTACTAAGTGCGCACATCCTAGTCAACTGCCACTCATATTCTCAATCAACAACCACTTGGACTCCACATCCTTATCCTATTTAACTAAATTTCTAAAATCCTAGAAAAGTGGGGGCATTTAAATTGCCTGTACAACCACCTTTCCAGATTCAACTTATGCAATTAATTCATTTGCTGCCCCTAAATGTCCGGAAAATGATGCAACCTCCTACAATGTTATTTTAGCATGTGGATTCACTCACTTGTAACCAATTTTCAACCACTTCTACCTCTATAAAATGTAGGCTTACACTCTATCAAATTCTCTTGGATTTAAGTACAATTACTCTGTCAAATTGCATTCCAACTTTTGCTATTTTGAAAGCTATACTCCAAGCCAAAATCACCATTTTCGTAGTAATTGCATCCATGTTTGGAGGTCATTCAAGAGAACCCACAATTCCAAAAGGTTACACAGATTCTATGCTCTCACAACCTACTTGAGGTTTAATCTGTAAAGTTGTAATAAGGTTTGCAATTTTTTTTGTATATTTCCATTTATAGTTAGTTTTTTAGGGTTTACATTTTGGCACGCCTGGTGGGACTCATACCCCCATCCTCTTTCATTTTTTTGTTTCATTTCTTATTCTTGTGTTTCATTTGTTTCACAAAAAAAAATTTGTTTGTGTGAACCTTTCACAATTTAATTGGGAGGTTACCTTTGTTTTCAAGTGTTTTTCACTAATAGGTGTTTATAGGATTTGCATCAGAGTTTTTTTTTTACATTAACGATCTCTAGTATTTGATTTTTGATCAGTTTTCCTGAAAAATCTGGTTTTTGACCTATCATTGTCAGTTATTCTACTATATTTCCTGTAAAACAAAAAAACCAAACAAACAAAAAAACATGCACACAAAAGAAATAATAGTTAGATTTTGCACAAACTATATCCAAAAAAATTAGCAAAACATCTAGATTTCTTAAATAAATAGATTTTTTTAGTTAAAAAAAAATTATTGCTACAAATATCATAAATCAGATCAAAAATCACAAATTTAAAACAAAACAATTTTTTTTTTAAAACCAAAAAAATTACAAACCCCCCACCCCTATCCCTCTACACCCCTCCCCGGCCAGCTCAGCCGAGCTGATCCCCCAAGTTCCCATCCCCATTCTACCCTAACTCCTCGCTTATGCATCTCCCTAACTACTCAATCTAACCCACACCTAATCCTGCCCATCCCCATGGATGGCTCCCCGTGAACTCCCCAACGTTCCCCCCCTCACTTGGACCTCTCTCCTATCCCTCTCATGAACACCCTGCCTAAATACCCACTGCCCAAACTCTTTATATCCCATGATCTCGTAGCCCAAATTTCTCTTAACCCTACCCTTAACCCTTAGACTTGAGTAGCCCGAATCCCTCCCTGCTCTACATGCACCCCACCCCTCCCCCAGGACTATCGAGCCCTACAACCTACCTTGACGAGCTAAAACACCCTACCCATGAGCCTTATCTCAGCCCTCTCGATCCCGTATCACCCTCCTGCACATCATTTATTTCCGTGCCCCTCGCCCCTCACCCCATGCATTCTATGCTTCACCACCTACACCGAGTCCTTACACCATTCGCGATCCAAATCCCACTAGTCCATCTAAGTATCACCCCCTGAGTGCTTGGAAAAACCTCCCGCCGTAGTTGTGCCCTACTCCACCCAAAAAACTACACATGGCGAGAAAAAACAACATTAAAAAATACACAAAATCTAACCTGCGACCCCTTTACCTTTTCTGTTTAGGTTTTTTATATTGTTATTTAATTTAATTTATTTTTTAGGTTTAGGTTTACTTAACAACTCATAGTTTTCCAACTTATACGTTTTTTTTTTATAAATTAGGTTTCTACTATAGTTTATACATTGTTTTTGTTTTATTTTAATTTATTTTTACTATGGTAGGACATCGCTTTAGATTTTTAACTTTATCATTATTTTATTCTTCTTATTGATAACTTCTTCTTTTTAATTAGCTTCACTTTAATTCATTTTTTTAAATTAACTAGTTCATTCATTTTTTTATTAATTTCTTAGTATCATTAATTTTTATTACGCCTTTTCCATTAAATTAGGTCTTCGACTTCTTATTTTTTTCAATTTTATTCACTTGGACTAATTTTCTGATTTGGTTTTGTAGGGCTACCAGGGATTTGGGTCCATTTATTTTCATTCTTTAAAGACATTTCCTCAACCTAAATTCGTTTTTCCCCTCTTTATTCCACTTTCTTATCACTTTGCCTTATTTGGCCTAACCGTGCAAGATGTTAAAATAGGTTTATTGGACATTCTGGTCCAATTGTTATCACTTTTTAGCCATTTTTTTACAAATTTAATCATTTTTTGTAACATACACTAACACTTTCTAACATGTTTTGTATGCTTTTCCTTTTTCATATTTTTGTTTTTGTGAGACTAATCACTGTGTGATCACGTGTATGCTATTCTCTTGTGCTTTCTAAGTGATCTTTGGAATCATAAACATGATTGTTTCTCATTTTTTTATTTTTGGGGAATTGACGTTTTTCACTTAATCAAATATTATTTACATGTATTCTCTTTCCTCGCACTTTTTTTAAGCAATCTTAGAAATCAAAAGCATGAAATTTCCTTTGTTGTCTTCACCTCTACCTATCTCAGGAAAACTTTCTAATCTTGTCTTGCAGGACCCACTCTCACGACAGGTTGTTTAAACACTTACAAACTACTAACTGTGGGTTGAATTTCTGTCGTGCGCTTTAAACTACTAATTCTTGTGTGCAGGGAATTGCGGGCTAAACAAGATAAAATGGACATTTTTACACACTTTATTTGCAAGTTTGGATAAGGGTTAAAACCCATCTGCATAGCTATGGGAAGTGCCTTGGCATAAGCTATAAAAATATTTTGAGGATTACCACAGGAACCCCAAAGTAGTCGGCACCTTGAGGGAAGTCAGCTGATGAAACATGTCCCTTTTATCCCAAATAACCAGTAAATCCTTGTGAGTTTAGAGTCACAGAATATCCAGTAGTGGTGATCCCTAATGTGATTCATTCTGAGCAATATCTTTTCTCAGGGTTTAAAATGGGGTAAATTAAAGCCAACAACTAGCAATAACACCATGTTCGCTCGGGTATAATGTTGACACCTAGTTGAGTGAACCACCTAGGAAATCATGCCTTGTTCAAGCCAATCTAAGGTAGAGGCCAAATATTTCACTACATTTTTTCATTTTTCTCGCGTGTTACACACTTGTGTTTCACTTTCTTCATTCACAGTTTCCTCTCTCATCCACCTTTGTCTCTTTGTAAACATGTCTAAGTCTTGGGTTATGGACATCCATATCCGCACTTAAGCACTTCCATATCCTCTTCACTAAGTCTTAACATCATGATACTCACTTTATTGCAGTCAAGCACCCTTCTTGATCACCTTCGGTCTTTCATTATAGTAAGTCTAAATTTTATAATGTTATCTTGTTGAAATCTAAGAATTCCACACTCTTACATCATCACATTTCACATTTACTTTGTGGACTTGTTGAAATTTTCAATATTTTTCTCCCATCATCTGGAATCATTGCATTGCACATTCACTTTGTTGACAACCTCTGATGACATTATCTCTCATCTCGCTTACATCTTACTCTTACATCATGACACTTCGTAATCACTTTATTGCATTGACGACATCCTCATCACTTCATCACTTCTCTCTTTAAAAAATTCTACTTTTCTTTGATTTGAGATCACTAATCCATCACTATCCCCTTGTATCTATTATCTCCACTTTTGTGAGATTTATACATTTTCATTTTCATTACTTCACTTCTTGTGATGACATTCAATTTTTGATTATTTTTTTACTCCCTCTTTCTTTTATTGTGTCTCCTCTCGTTAACATGCTTTTGTTAAGATTTGAGAATTTTTTTATCATCATTTAAGTCTCCCCTTTTAACACTACACCTTGTGAAAAGTCGAATGCACACTAAGTGTTTTCATCTCTTCCCTCTTTACATTCACTTTCATAAAGAGTTGTGAATCACATATAATCCTGTTCATGAGTCTGAGAATATTTCATTATATTGTAAGTATCCTCTTGTCGCACTTACTTTATCAACAAGTTGAGCACACTAACTTTTTTCTTCTCTCCCATCTTTACACTCACTTTTGTAAAGGGTTGTAAAATATTTCCAACTTCTTCACATTAATTAACATTCATTTTTTTATGAATCATCTACACTAACATTTCATTCCACTTTCCACCTTAACATCACTCATTTTTCTAAGCGTTGACCGTGTTCACCTCATTTATTCCATTTCTTCTTATCTCTCATTTTTTTAAGAGATAAGAAATCAACTAACCCTTTTTCACCTCTTAGCACTCATTTCACTTTCATCTTTTTCCCTCTTCCATCTTAGCATTCAATTTGCTAAGGGTCAAGTTTTATATCACACATATTCTTGCTCCTCCCTTATTTCAAAAGTGGTGGGAACACGACATCATGATTATATTCCTTTTTGATGGGAGGAAATAAATCCTTTCCATACCAACTTAGATGAAGAGGATGAAGACAAACTTGAAATTATTTCCATTGACGCCACTTTGTGACAAAACAAAGACCAATTCCTTCTTTGCCTCCTCGCAATGGGAGAAATATTTTTCTTGTACTTTGATAAGGATGAATTTAAAGCCTTAAAATCACAACTAGAATCCCCTAAGGGTTCACCATTCGATTCAAATAAACATGACAAAGAAGGACCAAGTAAAATAAACACCGATGATAAAGGAAAATCTAATGCTTCATCCTCTAATCCCAACCAAGCCTTTCTCGATCAAATCAATGCAATGGAAAAATAATTATCCCTCTTATCCTTTAAATTCACTAAAAATGATACCAAAGGTATTGAACACACACGGAAAAGTGAAAACACATTAAAAAATCATTCTAAGACCAATAACGAGAACAACCATCATACAAATGATAAATCACCATTCATCCCACAAAACAATTCGCCATTTTCTTAAGAGTGGAAAATGATGAAGGACACTATTTTGGGTATACAAAAACAACGTAAACAATTCAAATTTGATTAATTGTTTCCATACACTTTCAACATGGACATGTTACACATACCCTTACCATGCTCTTTCGAGATGCCCTAATTTGACAAATATAAGGGAAAAACCGATCCTAGAGAGCATGGCATGCCAAGAGGTGGCTTATAACGATATCTTTCTCTTACGCCTTTTCCCTAAAATTTTTAGGTGGAAAATCTTTGAACTAGTTCCTACAACTTCCAAATGGATCTATTTCTAACTTTACGAACCTTCAAAGAATTTTTTCAAACACTTCTCTTTCAACATTGATTCTGAAATAACCATGATGGATTTGTGCAATGCCAAATAATGACAAAATGAGAGATTTGCACAATTTTTACAACAATGGAAAGGAATTGAAAGGTTGTTCTCATGTTCAATCCCTAAGAAACAAGTGGCTAACATCTTTGTCCCTGACCTTAATGATGAGTTTACCTTTCACATGCAGATTCATTTCCCTAATAGATTTGAGGAAGTTATCGAAAAGGGAACTCAAATTGAAAAATCCCTCATTTATAAAGGCTTGATTAAGCCTCATTATAAAGACCATGGGCACAATCACAATCTTCATAGTAATAACAACAACCCTAGCACTTCTCACGATAAATCTAGGTACATCAACCGTGACCATAATGTTGTCAATGATGGTTTCATAGATAATCACAATGTGTAAAACTTACAGAACAATCATTTAAAACAAATTAATTCCAAACCAACTGTCACCATCTCAACACAAGAAAACTTTCCTTCTCATTGTGATTATAATCAAAGAAAATATATGTCTTTAGGGGAATGTCTTTCAGGCATCTTAAAATAGCTAGAAAGTGTCAATATGGTCACTTGTCTTATCACACAAGCCTTCCCTAATGGTGAACCTAAGCCATGTTGATAGAGACCTAACACATATTGTGATTTTCATGGCATAAATGGTCATCAAACGGATAAATGTAAACAAATTCTCAACTATATGCAAGATCCCATTGACAATGGAGACATAGTGGCTGGAGACCTACCACCTAGCCATGATACAAAGGGAAAACCTCAAAAATATGGTGAATCCTCGAACAACGTAGATTATAAATCCATCATATCTTGTATTGATGATACTACTTTTTGCACCATCAAACATTAATTTACACCTCTCCATGAGAGTCTATCTAGTTCCCTTCAACAATTAGTAAAGGTTACCATGATTGAATATCTGTATACAATACCATTTTCAAATAGGGAACTTAATCCTATGATGTACAATGCATCCGAATATTTTGAATACCATTGCATGCATGTCTATTATACCGATAATTGTACGCCTCTTTGTCATTATTTCCAAGACTTAATTGATGACATAACCATTTCTGTAGAGCTCGACAATGAATCTCTCGCAATTGACAACTCGTCAATTTCTGCTTCTAATGAAGAGTTCATTGTTATCCCCATTTTTGTACATACTGACATTTAACGAGATCACGATGAAGGCCAAGTATCTCTCTCTCCAAATCAATCCATTTTTTCAAAAAAAAATCCTCCATTAGTCCAAATAGACATTGAACCTATTCCAGAAAATCTTCTAACACCTAATAAGAGCTTGAATTTTCTCCATGATTATTTTTCAACCCTTGACATAACAGAATAGGGTCCCTCATCAAGCATAATTGATCTTGATTATATTATTTCTATTCCAGCTCCTATGCCTAACATCTCTAGTATTGTTGTCAAAACAAAACCACAAAACTCTTGGACATTGGAAACAACGCAGCCTTTTATGTCCATTACAACTCAAATGATCAATCTTGTAGACATCTCATCGATGATGATTCCTACTTGCCATGACATCTAGATAAGTACATTCTTATAGGTATGTCTACCTAGGAATATCCTTATACAACCTTTTTACGCTTTACTTGTCAATTTATCATCAAATCAACTAATTAACAACCTATACGGAGCAACATTAAATATATCCTCTCTATGAATTACAGGGAACCCTGGGTATACATCTAGAGATCCATCCTTCTTTCCTCACACTCTTTCATTCAAATGTGAATATGCATCTCAACATATTTCCCGCATCATAAGTCTTCTTCGAACATCGCATATGTCTCTTGATCTCATAGAATACTTATCTAATCACACATCCTTTGACTTGGACAATGTCCACCCAAGTCTAGTACTTCATGACCCATCAAATCGTTTGATTCAATCCTTTCACTGGGAATCTGTCTGCCCAAGTCTCATATTGCAAGACTTATCAAATCTTCATATTCACTCCTTTGACTCGGACCTTGTTCATCCAAGTCTCGTATTTTAGGAATTATCAAATCTTGATTTTCCCCCTCTTGACTTTGATTTTGTCCACACAAGTTTCATCTTTCAGGCTCCTTCAACTTTAATAAGCATGGACCTCTTTCTTGAGTCCATTTTAAATCCTCATCTACCAAAATTCAAATAACTTATAAAGAAAAAAAATATAACAAAACTCCGTATTAAATCACTGTTTGCAAGCTGGAAATTCAAAAGTGTGTACAACTAATGTTAAGAATTCCATCTATTGGTAGATACCTTAATCATACCTTTATCATATATTTTCCTTCTTCACCTATTATGACACATGGTTAACCTTGTTCCTTTTGGGCATTGTGTGTCTCATATTTTTTATGGTTTCTACCATTTCATATCTATTTACCTACGGTTTTGTCTCAAATCTTACTGATGCAAATCCTCCTTTCAAATTAGTTCTTTCTTTTACATAAAGAACTAAACTTCTTTACCCGGTCTTTTTTTACCGTCCATCTTAATCTATGATGTTTAACCCTTGCATATTAATAGTCGCATGAGGATAAGACTTGGGGGTAGAATGTTCCTTCCCAACAAGCACATTATCAACATACAAGGAAAATTCAATCCATCTAATATATATATATATATATAATCATTACACCTTTCGTCCTTCATAGTCTTCAGTGATAAGCCCATACTTCCCACTGGAAATATGAGACTGGGAACAGAAAAATCCCTTACTCGCCTACATTTTGTCTTTGGTGTTGATCCCTTTTCTCTTACTGCTGACATGGGGCAACATGTACGGGGTCCTTCACAAAAATTAAACAACAATTACTTAATAAATCCTTTATGAAATCTTAATCAAAGTGCTTAATCAAAAATATCCCAAGAAATAATTTAGCTACTCATGTTGAAGCGAGACAATAATTCCTTCAACCAGATTTTTACCAATCAGTAGGCCATCTATGAATCTAAGTAACGTCAAAACCTATAAATTGGAATCATTTTAGAATCAGTCAGATAATCTTGACTAGAGATGAGTTACATTTTTATCATATGGATCATTATTACACCTTGCGTCGTCACATCATTTATCTTCACCTTTCATATCACTATTCATATTGTTTTCACATCCTTCTTAGCTCTTGATGATGATCCCTTACATCATCCTAGTTGTGCAGAGCCATGAGCAGAGTGAAACACCATGTCATCTTATCATCTACATTTCTACCAATGGAATAGAATGCTTCTAATTATTTGCTCATGTTTTCAAGCATTTTACCTCTTTTACCAAGTTTTATAATTACAAAAACATTCAAAAATGTTTCAAAAAACTCCAAAAACAATATAAAATTGTTCAAAAATACAAAAAAACAATATTAAACTGTTCAAAAATACAAAAACAATAGAAAATTGTTTAAAAATCCACCAAAACAATATAAAAATGTCACAAACAAAGATTTCATATAATTTTTGACAAACTTTCAACAACTGGATAACACAGTTCAACAATTTCACCTTTTAACGGTGCTCCTCATGATCATTCGAGATCATCTTTATTACCTGTGGTGTATATCTATACTCAAGGCAATCATTTACCCTTTCACAATATAACTTTACTTGGAGTACACTTGGATTTTACATTTTAATCCAATACATATCAAACTTCAATGGGATCTGACAAAATTATCTTGTAGAGTATCTAAGTATCACTCCACTCTTTGGCTCGATCCCATCTTCTCGCATTCTAAGCTATCGCTTAGAGGAATTCAAATCTATCTAGTTCTTCAATGTGGAACAAATTAGGAGTCTCATTAGACATCATTTTTTCAAGTTGTGTTGTATTGTTGCATTTTTTCAACATCGTGATGATGTTTTTGTTTCTTTCAGTTTCTTATTTTGTTGTACTTTATTTACCTGTACTATAGACCAATTACAGGAAAATTTATTCACTTTTGTGTTCGTGTATAACTTTGGTGTGGTTCCATCATGTTTTTATTGGGTTTATTTCCAATGTTTGATTCGTGTCTTTGTGTTACTTGCACGTGTTGTGTTTTCCTCCTGGTTTATTAAATAAGCTATGGAATGTTGTCTTTTTTGTTGTGTATTCATTTTTATTTGCATTTTTTCCTACTTTTTCAAAACTCACGAAAAATTCAAAAAAAAAAAAAATTCAAAATCTAAAAAAAAATCAAATATTTCAAAACCAAAAAAATCAAAACTTTAAAAAAATAAAAAAAAATTTACAAACTCTTCAAACAAACATTCACTTATCATATAAATCCTATAATTGGAAAACCCTTAAAGTGATTCTTTCAACATATCAATACAATCTTGATAAATTTCATACCTTTATCTATTACCCTAGTGATCATTCTGATCTTACAACTATCACTTTCCTCCATTTTCATGATATGCTAACTCTCCTTGGGGAAAGTCATAAAATTAATTTTCCTTCGCAATATAACTTTGCCTAAGGAAATTTAAACTTTGATCATTTGCACAATGGATCCAAGAAGAGTGTCATAAGGAGTCACTTTAACTTTTCTCTTTCAAGTTGATCTTATTACCTCTTGGGAGAACCTGTATCTACTTAATCATCATTATGGCATGCATTAGGGGCATAGTTGATTGTCTTATTTTATGACTTTATGTTGCATTATCGATGTTTACTTTTTAGACCACTTGCAAGTAGTGTGATAACATGTTGGTTCCTTTATAACCCTAATGCCTACACCTACTCTATATATTGGGCTTGTTTTTCTTTTTATCTTTTCTTTGTTATGTATGTTTGGTTATACGCATCTGGGTTCACCATCTTGATTCTTTCATAATCATGGTGATAACTTTATTGTGCAACAAAAAAATAAGGTTTCTCTAACATTATTTTGCAAATGATGCTCATGCTATGAGCACAGTCCTTTCCCATCATTTTTCTAATCCCTTGACTTCCTTCCTATCAAACGGTTGTCCACCACTTTACTGTGTCACCCACCCACTTTAGGGGGCATTCCTCTACCATTCTACTTGCTAGGGAATCTAAATGCTTCGCCGCTTCCTACTTGTTGGGGGATCCAAACGCTTCACAGCTTTCCACTGGCTAACCTACATGTGTCTACTATCTTTAAATCACTATTACTTTGCAATAGCACTTTTAAGAGGGGAAAATGTAGACACCCTAAAATCACTCACTTGTTCCCAATACTATCCTATTACATCATGCTATTCACCCATTTGTGATTGATTAATTAAATTTATTAATCATGTTCTTTGTACCTATTTGGATTAATTAAATCAATCCCTATTACCCCTTTAGCTAATTTAATTATAATTAATTAATTACATGATTAATTAATTACTGAATGTGCACAACCTATTCAACTTCCACTCATATTCTCAATCAACAGCCACTTGAACTCCACTTTGAATCAACATCCTTATCCTAGTCAATTACACTTCTAAAATCCTAGAAAGGTGGGGGAAATTGAATTGCACGTACAACCACCTTTCCGGATGCAAATTCTCCAATTAATTCATTTACTACACCTAAATGTCTCAGAATTGCTACAACCTCCTCCAATGTAATTTTTAGCATGTGCATTCACCCACTTGTAACCAATTTTCAACCACTTCTGACTCCATAAAATGTAATCTTACACTCTATCAAAAGCTCTTAGATTTAAGCATAATTACTCTATCAAATTGCATTCCAACTTCTGCTATTTTGGAAGCAATAATCCAAGCCAAAACCACTATGTTCATAGAAATTTCATCCACATCTCGAGGTCATTCAAGAGCACCCATAATTTTAAAATGTTACACATCTTCTAAGCTCTCACAACCTACTTGAGGTTTAGTCTGGAAAGTTGAAGGAAGGTTTGCAAGTTTCTTTTTATCTTTCCATTTACAGTTATTTTTCTACATTTTACAAATAGTTAGCTTCATATTTGCATGGTGATAAAAAACAGATTTTAATACTTTAAGATGGCTCAGACACAATTTCTCCTTCATTACCCCAAAGTTGGACTCAATATATGATCCATTTTCTTCAAAATGGGCAATGCCCACAAGGTTTAGACAAAGCAAAATGAATATATTTTATATTTAATTTCATTCCCTATGTTCTTATTGATGGCATATTGTTTAGAAAAGCTACAAATGGATTTATTTTAAAATGCATTGATTCATATTAGATTTATCATGTTTTGAAAGAATTCCATTTTGGTTCATCCGGTGGCCATTTTTTACGAAGAGCTACAACCTTAAAGATAATGATATATGGTCATTATTGGCCAAATATGTTCATGCATGGGTAAGGAATTGTGCCAAGTGTACCATTTTTAACAGAAAAACAAAAGTTAGTTGTTCTTCCCTTCAACCTTTTCAGGTTAATTATCCTTTCATAAAATGGGGATTATATTTTATTGGTATCATTAATCTTCCTTTTACTACATGTTATAAATGGATTATTACATCCAAAGGCTACTTCACAAGATGGGCGGAAGTAATATGCTTGAAGGAAGAAAATTAATCTTTAGTTTTAGAGTTTTATGAAGGTCTAGTCATAAGATTTGATGTACCTATAAAAATTATATCAGATAATGATTTGGATTTCCTTAGAACCGAAATATGTACATGGGTAGTCAAGAATGGTGTTTATCTCTCAACTTCATCCAACTATTATCCTAAGGGAAATGGTTTGGTTGAGTCAGCAAATAAAAATATTCTTAGAATCATCAAAATAACTTTGGCAAAAAATCATAGATCATGGCATACAAAATTGAAATCAGCTTTATGGTTTGATAGGATCACTCTTAAAAGATCAATTAGCAATTATCCTTTCATGTTTGTTTATGGTAGAGAATCAAGTTTTCCTATTTATAATGAGTTACACCTTTAGACCTCATTAAATAGATGGAAACAATGGAATAATATTAAATGGAAATAGGATTTTTAGAGTTAATGGAGTTAGAAACAAAGAAATGAAAATAATGGAATTTCATCAAGCACAAGTCAAGAGGTATTTTGATAAAAAAAATAGCTGCAAGAAAATTTAGAGAAGGATACATTGTGCTCAAGTGGGATGAAGACAAAACTAATCCTAGAATACATATGAAGTTTGATAGTTTCTAGTGTGGCCCATATTTGATCACAGATTGCAAACAACACAATGTTTTTTAGATTTCCAAATTGAATGGTGATAAGCTCCGTATCCCAGTTAATGGGGTGTACCTCAATATTTGTTGCTGAGGATGTGTTTCACCTTTTTTGTTTTAGATTTTATTTTTATTTTCCTCTTAGTTCTTTACACACATTGTTGTTTGTAATTTCCTTCCTTGTATGTTTTGTTTGTTTTTATGGTTTGTTTGTCTATAAGTGCTTTTAGCATAGTCGTTATTCTAGAAGAAGTTCACAGTTCTCTTACAACTCCAAGAATTTATCATAGTTACTTCATGACTTTGTGCCTAATAGATACCCTAAGGCTACTAGATTTATCACATCTAATAGGTAGATGTCCCCGAAATTCACCTAATTGTTATACAAATAAGCTTCCATACTTATTCAGACTACGTGTGAGACACACGCTTAATTATTTTTTAGGTGGAAAATTATAGAATTCAAAAACAAAAAAATTGTTTGGCGTGCTTCAATAAGTTGAGGGTTTGCGGACTAGGTCACATAACATATAAATGATCCGTGTTACAAATGGTGACAGATGTAGAAATCCATGAAGGTGTGAAAATATAAGAAGGAAACGTGCAAGTCCATGCAAAAAAGATCCACTTGACAGAAGCATAGGTCAAATGGAACAAAATCCTTTCTCAATTCTGCATAGGACTGCATGCATTAGAAGAATAATCATATGAAACCATGTGCAAAAATTCAAATCTAGACATTCCATAGAAGTTTGCATCAATTACAAGGTAGATCCCCACACAAAAAATCTGCACAAAAAAGAGTGAAGAACCACCGAGGTCTGCATACAGAAGGATGCATAAGGATGTTTAAAGTCTGTAAGACAAATAAATGGAAGTTGTGTATGAAGATGTGTGATAGAGAACCAATTCATGAGAGGTTGAGAGGGTAAGAAAAGGTAAAGACCCACGTAACAAAGAGTGGTAAATGAAGGAAGAGTCGCACACCAAGCCACATGACAGGGACACAAAGATTCATAATACATGCAGAAAACCATAGAAAGAAGGAAAATCAAATTCCATTATATAAAGGCATGTAGGCCCACACAAAACACTGCACAAAAAATAAAATTTGAAGCAAGGAATCCCTCGCAAGCATATTAAACACATCACACAGATGTTTTATCTTTCTTTTCTTCAAATACAAAATGCTACTTTTATCACGGTCCATCTAGGATGATGCATAATGAAGTCAAATTATATTTAAATCATGTAAGTACAGTTGATTTCATACTCTAGAAGTTCTTAAAATAGATCAAAATAAACAAATCATGCAAAAAAGTTGTTTCTCCTATTTTTAGGGCGCGGTTTTATTCTGGAGCACTAAAATAAATAAAATCAAACTAGAAGTCTATTTTTATAAGATAAGGAGGTGCACCTTTCACACATGAAATATATTTTCAAAGAAAAGAACATGGCACACATGCTTTTTTCCTATTTTTAGAAGTTAAACTTGCATGTCTGAGCTCTCCTTCTTCATTTCTCTCTTTCAGATTTTCTGTAAAAGCTTCATAATGAATTATAATAATTTTTTTGATAGATAGTAAAAGAGGGTGAAGGTGTCCCTTCCCTGTACATTGACAAAAACCCCACTAGGGGATAAAATTCAAAACATAATAGACCGACATGGGAAAAAATTACATAGAGAAGATAACAGTTGTGTCTACCACAACCATACTAATAGCATAAAAGGGATGCAATATTTATAGATATTACATAACCATATACAAACAAATAGGCTGTTACAACTATGCAACAAACATGAATATGATATTATAATAAAAAAAATATAAATGGTTATAAAACTGTATGAGAGTAAAAACAAATAATACGGTTGTAATAAACAAACCATATAACTATGTAACCAACAATTAACCTCTTACTTTAAACTAACTAAAGTAAATGTAAATTTACCTATAGTAAATATGTTTTACCTAGAATTCTCCCCCTTAATTTTTCATTACCTCAAGGTATGAGGAGAGGAATTCTTTAAAAAAACTTAAACTTGTCGCCTGAAAGTGACTTTGTGAAGATATAAGCTCCTCGTTAAGCTATTGGGAAAAATCATGCACTTACTATTACATTTAAACTGCCAAGTATGTTGTTATATATATGGATCTCACATAAGAAAATTATTCACTAATGACATATCCCCTAGTCATGGTGTCAGTTAGTTGGTCGTCATCTTCATTTGTCTTGCACAATAATTAGTTTTTTACACAGTTATGGTCGTCTCTTAGGGAGTCTTAGGTGTCGTTATTTGGTCATTTTTCATCTCTAGTATTTGAATATGATGCCTAGGGTAGTACTAGGACGCCCATAGGCACCTCGGTCCTTATTTTAGGCACCCTAGTCCTAGAAATATGTGAGTCTAATTTAGATTTTTGAGGTCAGTATTTATGGTTTTCCCTCTCATTCCCCTAGGTACTAGTTGGCATATCGGGTCATTAGTGTCGAAATTTGAGCAAGAGATCCCTATATAAACATATCATACTTACTATCTTATGGGTTGATTATTCACTACTAATGGCTAGCTATCTACTAATGAAAGAGACTGTATTTGGGCATCATTGCATGGCACACACTGCATAGAAAAGGAAATTCTATTCTATTCCATCCACCATTTTTCATTTACATCTAGCTATTGCCCCTATTTTTGCATCATTGGTGTTAGGGCACCCTAGGCACATCATTACACACACAAAGCACACATAACTACATTGGGTTTGGAATGTAGTGCAATGCTTATTTGTAAGTCCACTTTGGTGGTTGTTAAGGTCAATTTGACCCCTTTATATACATCTTTATTTTTTAAGGGTTTGATACTTTGGAGGGGGTTTTGTAGGTGAATATCCATTACAAGTTTACAGTTCCATCAACAAGGTTACTACGAAAATCACGCAAAAAAGATCGATATATTGCAAAGATCTAATGACATTGTCAGATTCAGGTCCTAAGTTGTTCTATAGACCAGAGTGCCCACACTGTAGACCAGGGCGCCCATAGGTACCCTAGTCCTCCTCCATGCGCCCCAGTATGGAAAAAACACCATCTTTTGTAATTTTATGGGTTTTTCCATTATACTTCCCTCCATCTGCACATCATCATGTTCAGTCCCAACACATAATGAGGTAATTCATTTATAGGTTAGTACCTTATCCCTTCTATTTCATTTATTCCATTTCATTTAAATATCAAAATAAAATATTTAGAATCAATATTTCAATTTATATCATTTATTACATTTTTGTACCTTCTTAGATTAACTTAGATATAGATACAAATTTCATATTTTAGTTAATCATTTTGGTTAACCCGTACTTTATAATATTTTTCCCTGGGATCCATTTCAAACCCTAATGGCTAAGAGTAGCTCATTTTCTTCACCCATTGTGTCTCATGGATCTGTATGGTAATCCTATTCCTACGTCAACTCATACTTAACAAGAACTCTCATAGGGTCAACAATATGTTCCTACTGTCTTTGAAGACTCTTCTCTTGGAATTAGCATTGTTGATGATCGTATATCCTTCACTCGGTGTACACCATGTTATATGGATACTAACAATACTCCTAATCTCTCTAAGGAAATTTTAGATGATTCTCTTATTTATTATTTTCTTAGTATTTATCATCATTCACATGTGCATACTGATTCTTCTCCTACTTAGCATACTACTATAGTCCAATCTCACAATTCTCCAGCATCTAATATTACTTCTCATCATTCATCACTTATTATCTCTTATTCACTTTTGTATTATGTTGATGATCCTATTGATAGTGTCCTTAGTGATATTCTCATTTCTAAGTCTTCATTGGATTGTGATCAGGAAGTTGATAGTATTGATTCTCCTTCTTTTCATAGTTCCAAGTGTGAATCACCTATTCCATCACTACCTTCACCTAAGGTTGCATCTAGCACTTTGCATGTGTCACCTTCATCTATCACTTCTTCATCTCCTACCATTTCATCTACTCATATTACATCATCTACACCTATTATTTCATCTTCTCTTATAGAGGTATCTCCATCAGTCACCTCACCTATTAGGGATGTTTTTGATGTTATTCCCACCATTACTATAGATATTCCATCTACATCATCTACTATAGCTCTTTCGGCACCTACTCCTAGTGGTCCTTTAGCATCAGAGCCTCCTTTATCATCTCTTAATATTCCTATCATCACACACAATGGAAATCTACAACCTCTTAATACATTATTTCCATCTTGTCCTATTCCTTCACATGATATCATCTCTCTCATGTATGTCATAGGTTAATTACAATCTCAAGTTCAGTCTCTTACTCTAGAAAGAATATTCATAATTTGGAATTTCCTAAGGACTTTATGATGCCTACATTTACTTGCTTTGATGGTACTAGTGATCCTCATGCTCATCTCCTACATTATGGCATGGATATGACCCCTTATTCTAATGATAGGTTATTACTTAAGGCTTTTTTATGTAGCCTTACATATGAGTCATTGTAATGGTACACTCATCTTCCCTTTTGATCCATTAGTACTTACTATGACATGGAGGATGCTTTTATCCGTCATTTCATCCTTAACAATGGCCATAAGTTTACTTACGACCACATACCTTCTTTACATTAGGGTTCATTAGAATCAATTAAGGATTATATATTATGATTCAATGCTTTTATGCATCAGCTAGTATTCCAACCTATAGACCTTGAGAAGAAATTCATTTTCTATTATGATTTGATTCCTGCACTCAAATAAAGATTACAGTATGATACATGTGAGTATTTTATACTTCTATGCTACAAATTCCTATACCTAGAGCATGATCTTATTTCATCACAATTCATTCACCCTCCACATACATCTACTTATATTATATCATCAATTCCTCCTCCACTACACAGTCCTGATATTTTTCTCCTAAGCAAAGATAACATTCTCAACCTAATCCACCACCATGATATAATTCTTCTCCTCCTCTGCAATAGGCTACTCATCCTTGTTCTCTTCCTGTGTCGTGTGATCCATTACATTTATCCCATCATGCTAGAACCTATGATGTGTTGTTTACCTTTCTTGAAAAGTGTCTAATCTGCTTACCATCTAACCATAATCATCCACAACATAAGATACAACACCAATGTGATCAACCATACTATAATTATCATCGCATAAACAGAATTAGGGACAATGATTTTCTTTCCCTTCATAAAAGATTGTAATAATTAGAGGAAAAGGGAATCATCTCCTTTGGATCTCGCTTACGTGAACGGTCTATTTCTCCTCTACCTCGAAAGAGAGTTTCTACTCCACTTGAGTCCTCTTCTCCATCAGGTTCTCAGACCAAATTTCATCCATCACCACCATATGTCACTCATGCGCACTTTCCACCACATCCATCCATTGCTCAACCATCAAATACATTACATTCATGTTATCCACTGCATCACATTTCTTCTACACATTGGCTTCCACGGCCTTCCACATTTGTGCATCCCACCACAACTCCATATGACATTAGCTTTCACACATATTTGCACTCTACTTCCATCCCACATACTTCCACCACTACACATTTCCTTGGTCTCTGGTATGTGATCCTTATCACCTTACCCCTTGATGACGAACTTATGTTCTTATGGTTCTTACATGACTATTGAGGTTTTTCTCTAAGAACCTTTCATCACGTACTCTGTTGTTTCATCTAGCAGACTCAATCATTTCCCAATGACGCATTCTTTCTTACACATCTCATCCTGGACTGCTGACGGGTCTTAACTAAATGAGCCTATTAATCCACATGTTAAAGGGCATCATTAATTTTATCCCCCTCTTATTTCATCAAAATAACATTCTACGATCACATCCTATTATCATTTATCACAACACATTACTTTATTTTGTGATTATACATCATCCATTTTTACATCTATTCTACTATCATCATTACATTAACTATGTGCTACAAATAAAATTTGTATCAATCACATCACATTTTTTATCTATTATCATCATTCACCGTACACATTTTATCTATCATTATCAACATTATAATGTGAATCTACCTTAATCAAACATGACTAATACACAACACATACACTATGAAAATAAACATCAAATCATACGTCAGCCATTATATTGCAATATTTGTATACAACAAAAATCAATTCATTATATAAAAATAACACATATCACTACATATAGTAGATACAATCATCATTGCAAAAATGTTTCATCACTGGGGGAAACTCCCCCACATCATACACTAGTAAAAATCAAATCTCAGCATTGCTATCGCTCTTGGGTACTGTGAGAACCCTAGAACTAGATGCCTCTACACCAACGCAACACCGCTATTCACGGCCTCAATACCTCTTGACCTACCTATGAAATAGGGTGATATTCATAGCCTACTCAAAACACTGACACTGCATATCCACATATCGTGCAAACACATCTTGCACCAAGGGACCACCACCTACCACCTCTTAGGCTCGTCGAGTCTCCTTGTGTGCCTCGTCCTTCTCACCTATCCATACCGTAAAATTCACCACTATCTCAAATAAATAGGCATGCTCACGTGCTATATCATCCACTCACCAAAGTATACCTCCACCAAGTACAACAGTCGAACCGTTCCACGTCAATTTATGGATGAACGTGTCTACTATCAGGGACCAATACGCATTGCCTAAAAAAAATAACAAAATGTGTTAGACAACCATTTTTATCACATAGGCCAACCACAACATATACAACATATATATATATATATATATATAGGTACTTACGCTCAGCTACAGTTGCTGCTACATTTTTGGGGGAATGTATTTCCCCCTCTCCTCCTCCTCTATGTGGTAGCCCCATTGGACCTGTGAATAATGGGAACAACAACACCCACCAATGTTTCTCCCTCCATGAATGGTACTCTACCATACAACCCACACCATCTAATTCTATTGGCTTTATCACCACATCCACATCATCTGGTCCTGGTGGTACTAGTTGCTCTGCTATGGGCCCTAGTCTAGCTCTAAACCTCCTAGGTGCTTTGATAGCTCTCAACCAAAAATATAGCTCTAGGGGAATGTCCTAAGCCATACCAAACTATCGTGATACTCTCTCTTCCTGGAAAATCTTGGACACGCCTAGGAATCAATCCTCTAACCACATAGGCCTTTGAATACACCGCAACTCCATAACATTCTCAGGCTATCCTCCATATTTATGATATGGCCTCCATGTGACTACCTCGGGCCCCATCCTATCTATCAGTGCCCTGTAGGTATCTATGTCCATCCTATGCCTACAAATATTAATCCACCTCCTCTTATATATCTCTAGACTATCCCACTCTCCTCATGGACCTCCAACTGGTCTCAACATAGCTATGTGCTCATAATCCCATACATGCAATAGTTTCATGGATCCTATCCCACTACCATGCTCATCGTGAGTAAACTGATATAGATCTTTGTATAGGTGGTCTAACACACACCATGCCCACATGTATTTATTACCCTCCTCCTCTATCCTTCGACATATGTCATGCATCTTATATAAGATGCCTACACCTCCTCCCTCCACTGCTATAGATGATGCTATCACAACTATTATGAACTTTCGTAAATGTAGAACTCTAGGCCGTCAGATAGCATCCAAGATGATATGGGCCTCGACAAGTACTTGAGTCCCCATAAAATATTGTCTCGCTGCTCACATCTACCTCTCCATATCCTCCAATGGCATAACATGTACCCTCTCTCAAAAAACCATCAACCACAATATACGATACACATCCTCCAAAGTAACAGTCATCTCCCTCGTAGGCAACCAAAACCTACACTTATCCACACACCATATCTCGCATAGTGTAGTCAACATAGGCATATTATGGGGCACATCCTGCATCTGTGCTATGTTTCACAGGCTAGAATAGTCCATCACATCCCAATCATCATCTGATAGTACCAATCTAATAAAATTACCCATGGGATGCCCACCGCGGATATCCCTCGAGTGAATGTCTCTCTACACAACATAAAATGATAACAGGCACAACATTATATCACTATATAAATTAAACACACTCGATCATCATATTCCTATACATTACAAATCACATTTATACCATTCCGGAATGAATACACATATTTTGGACCAAGGCACCAAGATGCAGGACTAGGGCACCCAGGAGCAAGATACTAGAACCCGGATTTGGGTGCTCCTGTTATAGGGGTCACTAACACCCTCACTACTCTTGTCAACGTATCAAATGCCAATAAAATTAAAAATCTCAAATTTTCAAAAATTCAACAAAAATGAATACTTTATCGTACATTTTTTGAAAATTAACACACATACCAAATCTGTGGTCGTATGTGACGATATGGCAGTCGCCACCATCTCAAACCATCTAGGATGTGCTACTCTCACTTGCGGCATCTTCACTGACTCAAAGCTCACTATCACTATCACATGAAAGAAAAATGAAGTAACTAATCACTTTTTCCTCTTACTATTTATAGTTACTTGTCACCACCCACTTTATTCTAGTCATTTATTTTGTGCTTATTCTTACAACTAATACACACCATGCAATTTTCATCATATCTTGAGTGTTTCTATTCTAATTTACACCTTGTTTGTGGTGTTCTTTTCAAAATTCCACCTACCATCGTACTATACACATTACTCATATATTATCTCTCCTCTATATTGTCTTCCATCCAATTCATACACATTTTTGGTAATTCCTATCACTTTCTTCCTATTTTTTTCTTACTTTCGGATTTGTGTTCATTTTTCTCATCACTTCCTATTTCAAAAAAAGGGGGGATATCATTGGGGTTATCCTATAATTCCCCTTACATTACCATACAATCAATCAACAATACCAATTCATAATTTCTAAACATTTACTAATGCACCACATGACATCTTACCATTAACTCCCCCTAACGACCTAATTTGCGGGTAATAAATATACAAATTTTTCTATGCAACATTTCATCACTTCCCCCTAATGACATAGCATGGGGGAAAAAAGTGCTTATAAATATTTTCATGTAATATTTCACCAACTTCTATTGATTTTCTCTAATGACCTAACCTAGGGGAAACTAGCATAAAATCTCTTTATGAGTAACAAAGCAAAAAAATTAGTCAATCAATCAATGCGTTCAAATCTCTAACAATCGAAATCACACCACTTAATCCATACAATACAACACAATCGACCTCCCAAATGGCCTAACTTGGAAGTTACATGAATTACTTTCCTAGATGACCTAACTTGTGAAGTTATTCTACATTTTGCACTTTCTTCTAGATGACCTAACTTGGAAACTATCATACATTTTTATGCTTGCTCCCAAATGACCTAACATCAAAATCCATCATCTATTTCATGTTTTCTTCCAAATGACCTAACTTGGAAGCTATCACATTGTGGCAACACCTGTGGAGTGGTGGAAAAGAGTGCCTTTCCTATACCACTCCTATATGGGTCAATTGTTTGATCGAAATTATTTAGATCCAAAAATCGAAAAAAATGATCTGAATCTATCTGCAGCAGCTAGATCTTAAGGATGTAGTTAGATATTGGAGAATAACACACTTTTCTCCATATACTCTTCCTCTGGTAGCAGGTCACCCAAATCCTCTGGTCGATTATTCATATAAACTTGTTTGGGTCAGGAACTAATCACTCCATACCCCATCTCATCATCATCATACAAAGTTCAAAATCATTAATCATATCATTACAAGCATCACTCACTTTTCGTTAACTTCATCGTGACATTATGTTTTCTCGCTATGTTACATGGATCAACATGTTGATCCATGGTTTGATATAATTTTACTACACATATGTGTGTTTTACTACAGGATGGGATTCTCTAGAATTTTCTCATGTACGCATATCTATCTACTTTATGTTATCAAGATTTCCACTCACCAACATAAAGTGGGGGAAAATGTAGTCACAAAATCATGCACTTACTATTACATTTATATTGCCAAGTATGTTGTTTTATAAATGGATCTCGCTTAAGAAAAGTATTCAATAACGACCTATCCCCTAGTCCTATCATCTATTAGTCAATCATCATTTTGATTTATCTTACATAGTCACCAATTGTTTATATAGTTATGGTTGTCTCTCAGGGAGTCTCAGGTGTCATTATTTGGTCATTTTTTATCTCTAGTCTTTTACTAGCACATGCCCAGGGTAGAATTGGGGGTGCCTGTGGGTGCTCATGGTCCTTATTTTAGGCACCCTGGTCCTAGTATCACTTGCGTCTGATTTAGAGTTTTCGAGGTCAGTATTGGTCTTTCATGGTTTTCCCTCTTATTCCCCTAGGTACTAGTCGGCATGTTCGAGGTCATTAGTGCTCGAAATTTGAGAAATATATCCCTATATAAACATAACATACTTACTATCTTAGGGATGGACTATTCTACTACTCAAGGGCTAGCTATCTACTAAGGAAAGGGAATGAATTTGGGCATCATTACATCACACACACTTGCATAGGAAGGGTTGTATTCTATTATATTCCATCCACCATTTTGCATTTACATCTAGCTATTTCCCCCTATTTTTGTGTGATTGGCACTAGGGCACCCTTGGCACATTATTTCACACACAAAGCACACAGAAATACATTGGCTCTAGAATGTAGTGTAAAACTTAGTTGTAAGTCCACTTTAGTGGTATCTAAGGTTAGTTTGACCCATTCATATGCATTTTTATTTTTTATGGGTTTGATTCTTTGTATGGGGTTTTGTAGGTTAATATTCATTACAAGTTTACGGTGTCATCAACGAAGTTACTACGACACTCACGCGAAAAAGATTGAGATATTGCAAAGATCTAGAGACACTTCCATATTCAGGGTCCTAATTTATTCTATAAGACTATAGTGCCCATACTGTAGACCAAGGCACCCATAGGCACCCCAATCCTCCCCCAGGCACCCTAGTCTGAGAAAATCACCATCTACCGCAATTCTCTAGGTTGTTTTGTCATCACTACCTTCCCTCCGTCTACACATCATCATGTTCAGTCCCGACACACATAGTGAGGTAAGTCATTTACAGGTTAGTACCTTATCCCTTCTATTTTATGTATTCCATTTCATTTAAATATCAAAATAAAATATTTAGCATCATTATTTCAGTTGATATCATTTATTGCATTTTTTACCTTCTTAGATTAACTTAGATATAGATACAAATTTCATATTTTAGTTAATCGCAAACCATATAACTATGTAACCAGCAATTAACCACTTACTATAAACTAACTACAGTAAATGTAAAATTATCTATAGTAAATATGTTTTACTTAACATTCTCCCCCTTAATGTTGCATTTCCTTAAGGTATGAGGAAAGGAACTCTCTAAAAAACTCAAACTTGTCACATGAAAGTGACTTTGTGAATATATCTACTCAGTGTTCAGCTATTGGGAATAATCGAAGTTGTATATTGTGTTTCAACACATGCTCGCATATGAAGTGAACCTTTACCTCAATATGTTTGGTTCTCTCATAAAACACTAGATTGTGAACAAGTTTGATAACACCCTCATTATCAACATATAAGGTAGTGGATTTATCCTATGATACTCCAAGTCCCTCAATTATGCGACATATCCATATCACTCCACAAACAGCTCCACATGTAGCATGATATTCGGCCTCTATGGAAGAGTGAGAAATAAAATTTTGTTTCTTGTTTCCCCATGATATCGGTCCGAATCCAAAAAATAATAAAAATATAAAAGTAGATTTCCTCTCATCAATTTTAATTGTATGATCTGAAATTGAATATCCATACGCTTGAATAATTGATCATTCTTCTTATATTCTAGACCAAGATCCATAGTACCCTTGAGATACCTCAAGATCTACCTTGCGTATTTCCAATGAGAAACTTTGGGTTCCTGCATAAACCTAGAAAGATATATCATTGCAATGTCGATATCTTGTCTAGTATTTGTTAGGTAAAATGATAATCCAAATTAACTATTGATAAATATTTTCATTTACCAGAGGAGATGGATCTGAATGAGATAACTCCAGTCTCATCTCCATGGGTGTAGTAATAAGTATGCAATCCATCATCCATAATTTATTGAGTATTGTCTTGGTATACTTCAATTGAGACAAAAATATTTGATTCTCCTTCTGCCATACTTCCATTCTAAGACAATAGTGCATGAGCCCGATATCTTTCATATCGAATGATCGATTAAGATCTTTCTTCATAGCATAGATCATCTTTATTTTGCTTCCATTGATGACTAGATCATTGATATATACAACAACTATCACAATATCTCCTCCTTGCCTCTTGAGGTAGATATTGGGATCAAATTGATTTATAAAAAATCCATGCTAAATGAGATGCTCATTAATTTGTACCCAAGAGCCTCTCACTGTAACCAATGAAGATGAGTTTTTATGATTTCATATCCAACTTATTTTTATTTTCTCGGGTATGTACATGATAGATTTGCACCTGAATACTCTGAGGTTTGCAATGGATGGATTTTAATTCGACCATGCTTCATGTGGTGTTACTCCATCAAGAGCAATTTTGGGCATTATGTTCGTAAAATATACTGTTGTCTTTGTTGCTTCTGCCCAGAATGTCCTCGCTAGTCCAAAATCGTTGATCATTAAATGCTCGATATACATGATAGTATGGTTCCTTCTCTCAACAATTTCATTATGTTGTGGTTTGTGTGGAGGAGGCATCTTTCAAGGAATATCGTGATCTTACAGGTAGGCTTTAAATTCATTACTAGTGAATTCCCCCCTCGATCTAAGTGGAGAGATCTTATATGATGACAATTCTTGTTCTCAATATCCACTTTGAGCTTTTTGAAGTTATCAAAAGCTTCAATTTTCTTACAAAGACAACAAATCCACATTTTTCTATAATATTCATCAACACATAACATGAAATACTAAAATCAAGAATGACTAGGTCACATTAGTCCGCAAAGATCGATATGAACCAAATCAAGCTTACCTGGAGCATGATAAGTACTTTTCTGGAATGAAGCTCTATGTTTTTTAGCTGCTAGGTAGTTAGGAAACTCATCTATATCCTTCTTAAGATATGTAAAACCTCTTACCATATCATACCGGTGAAGTGTTTTGATATATTTGAAACTAATGTGACCAAGTCCTATATGCCACAACTGTACATAGGAAGAATTATTAGCCACTAGTGCTTTATCATCAATGTGAAAAAAATCAAGTTGGAACATACGTCCCACATTTGAGGATTTTAAAACAATTTTCAAGCCTTTTTATTTGTCTCAAATCAAACACACTTTATTACTGGAATGACTATCAAAATCAATCTTCAGATTATGATGTAAAATTTTACTAACTAAAAGTATATTCTTTGTTAAGCCAGGGACATATAATACATATGTTAATCTAAAATTTTGTGAAACAAGAGGTAGAGAAATATTCCCAATACCTTGTATCATGTAAGAATAACCATCACCTAAAAAAACATGATTTTTTGAAGTGTTGTCCCTCATGGTGATAAACCAGCCTCTTTTCCCGATCATGTGTCAAGTTGCTCCTAAACCAATGTACCAAACAATACTAGATGACATGGATGGTTCACTAGACTGGAAAGTGTAAACAAAGTCCTCATCTACTAAATGGTATTCCTGCTCAGCTACATTTCCTTGTTGATGGGGTTTCTTTCACTAGTTCCCCTTCTTTTTTTTTATTTGTATTTTGATTTTCCCTGATGAGACTTCTAATTTTGAGGTATGGAATTACTCAATGAGACTTTCTTGTATGTATTGAACCAACAATCTTTCAACTCATGTCCTTGTTTGTATATAAGAAATTTATTTTTTTTGTCCCTTTTCCAATGATGTTTTTGGGAATTTTGAGAAGATTGTGCTTTTCCTTTTCCTTTTCCTTTCTGATGAGAATATAATGCCTACTCCTCTTCATCATATTTTTTGTAAATTACTTCTTAATTTTACAGTAGATTCACTATCCTGTAAAAATTAACTATTTGATCTCACAAGTTTAGTGTCATCACAAAAATGTGGTAAGAGGAAGGAATTTCTCTCAGAACAATGGGCATGAGAGTTGTATCAGTAACCTCCTCTCTCAGGGCTAGAAGTGAAGCCCTTAATTCTACAACTCTTTATAAGAAAGCTTCCACTTTCTCATTTGGCTTTAATTTGAGTGTATGCAACTGACTTTGCAAATTCAATATTATGTTCTTGTTTTTGGCCTCGTACACGGTGCTTAACTTATCCCATATTTCTTTTTTTGTTTTGGCATCTTGAATGTGATGTTGTATATCATCTGACATTTTGAACAAGATTATGAATTTGGCCATCTGATTGGCCTTGTCAAACTATCTTTGTTAGGATGCATCATTTGGTGATATGGTTTTTGAACCATTCACAACATGCCAAATCTCTTCAAACTTGAGTTGAGTTTGAACTTTGGTCCTCCATGTGGTGTAATTCTTTCCACAAAGTAGTTGTGAGTCAGGAAAGAAGAAATTTGGAGCATTGTTCTCCATAGTGGGTGGTTATACAATTTCCAACTATATGACTTGTTAGCACAAATAATTCAAAAATACATTAAAAATATGATATACGATATTTCAACCGATTGAGTGAAAAAATTGAATGGTAGGAAGATTTTTGTTTTTTGATGCCCTAGTGGCCTTTGGAGCTCAAAATGGATCACAAAATAAAAAATAGAAAAAAAATAGCTCAAAAGAATGAAAACAACACATTTAGATACCCCTCCTTTAGAAAAAGTTGCTCAAAATGAATTTTTAAGCTATCTAGGAGAAAGAAAAAACAATTTTCAAAAAATAGTGTTTTTGCCACTAAATTTAAAGGGGGGTTTGGTTACAGTTATCTCCTTTAGTAGTGGTTTTTTACATCTAGGTTTGGAAAGAACCACTAAAAAATCCTCCAAATTTTAAAATCAAAAGGGTTATCATATGGGGAGTTGGTCGAACTCAGGACCTTCAACTCCCAAAGCTCTATCTCCAACAACTAAAGTGCTTAAAGTTGTCGGTTTAGTCATAGGTCCACATGGTGATACAGGTAGGGAGGGCAGATTAGGTATTATATGAATAACAGATCTCAATCCTTCGCAATGTCCCTTTTGCATGTTTATTATTTTTTACTACGCCATTTGATTTTTTATTGTTCTTCTTTGTAAATAGTTTTTTTCTTCGTCATTATTTGATTTTGCAAGGTTTTTCACACTGGTTTGATGGCTTAGCTTAAATGGTTATCTACACCGCTTCTTAACACACATGCCCAGCTCATGGGCTCTACTCGATGTGTTTTTGATACACATAGCTTGGATTTGCACTCGGTTTTCTAATGTATGGAGATAATGGCTTGATCCAAAAATGGGAAACTCACCAATCAATGTTATATTGGGTGCTTCAATGCAATGTGTGATACTCCAATGACTTGCCATAGAAATCTTTGAATTCAATGCTTCAAAAACCCAACTTGGTCACATAACACGTGATAGGGCTAAAAAAAAGGGGGCTCGACCCCTATAGATTTGGATCAGACATGGAAAATAAGGAAAAGCTTAGTTGATTTGTAGGCATCTCGATGCTAGAGCTCGGGAGACAGAGATGGCTGACCCAATGCCATAGCCAACGTAACTCTAAAGGAAATACAAACCAAACTCAAATCATCCTTATTTTTCACAAAGTAACTCAACACTTAAAGTAGGCTTGGTAGGAAGGTAAAAACTCACCAATGCAGTGGATTTAACTCTTCAAGTCACTCTATTTTGCAGAGCTCAATTTTAATGAAAACAAAGAAAAACTCACCCTTGCAAAGGCAATGCAACTCACTAGATGCTCTACACATCTTAGTTAAGAGATTAGAGATACCTCTAAATACAAAAAAAAGCAACCAAATATAGAAAGCTGCTAGTTTTATCAATAGCTAAATATACCTCTAAATTTATAGGGAAAACCCCTAATTAGGGAAATGATTTTTTTTCAATTTCTTTATCTGAATCTAATTTTATTAAATCAGAATTTCTCCAAAAATTAAATTTGTCATGCAAAAAAATTGATTTACAGCTACTTAAAACTAGAAATGGTGATTGTGGGGATGTAGGGTGGGTGTAGGAAACTATTAGATGGTAGCACAAGCTCTTTTGGAAACAATTTTCTTCTCCAAAGACCTAAATCCTTCTGCAACCTCTCTACAACCTTTTTCTTGCAAAGGCTCCTAAAATCCTTGTTCTGATACCAAATGCTGAGGACCAGAAATAGGGAGGTAGCTTGTGATTATTTTTTTGATATGAAATAAAGTATATTACAATCTCATTATAGAGGAATGAGAGGGCTGCAATATTTATAAATATTGCACAACGACATACAAACAAACATGATGTTGTAACTATGCAACAAACATACATACGAGATTACAATAAAACAAATATAAATGGTTATAAAATTGTACTAGAGTAAAAACAAATAATATGGTTGTAATAAACAAACCATATAACTATGTAACCAAAAATTAACCATTTACTATAAACTAACTACAATAAATGTAAAATTACCCATAGTAAATATGTTTTACCTAACACTAACTTTTGCCATAGTTAATTTTTTGGTCTCAAACATCTTCATAGTCCTGGAGAATTTTTTAAAAGCTCTAGCTTCTAGAGCCGAGGCTTCCCCAAAAAAAATAGTATTTTCCAAAAAAATGTTGGTGGACCACTTTATCACAACTGATCACAGGAGTAATACCCAGAATTATCCCTTTTAGTGTTATAAAGTTCACAGCCCCACTAAGAGATTCCACCATGAGAATGAAAAGAAAGGGAGAAATAGGGCCCCCTTACCTCAACCCTCTGGTGCTAGGGAAGAAGGAACAAAGAGTACCGTTAATTAGAACAAAAAATCTAGTAGTGTAGATATAAGTTTGGATCATACTATGGAAAATGAATTCAAAGCCAAACCTTTCAAGAACTTTATTCAAGAAATCCCAAGAGAACCTATCATATGCCTTCTCCATGTCCAATTTGATCACCATAGCCTCTTTCTTACTTTATTTGATACATTATGAAGTTTCATGTATGGTGATAATTATATATTGAATTTTTTTTCCCATAAAAAATCCATGTTATTGATCAAAAATCAACATGGGGAGGAGAAGTTGAATTCTGAGAGCCCAAATTCTAGTACACATCTTGTAGATGTGATTGCATAGGATAATAGGTCTAAAATTTCTGAAATCCATAACTTTCTGATTTTTAGGAATTAAGGCAAGGAAAGTGAAGTTTAAATCCTTCAACATCCTCTTGTTCTTTAAAAAATATTGAATTGCAAGACAAACATCCCCTTTAACACAATCCCAAAAAACTTGAAATAAGAAGGAAGGGAAGCCATCAGGGACTAGAGCTTTATCTAGGCTCATAGATTTAACCACATACTCTATATCATCTAGGGAGGGGATTTTAACCAGCATTTGATTGTCTTCACAAGATACCAAATTAGGTATGCAATCCAAAAAGAGATCTTCTTTACCCAAATTAGAACCAAATTGGGAGGAAAAAATATTATTAAAGAAATTGACAACTGCCTTTTGAATATCTTTGGTTTCCTCCATAAAAGCATCCCCTTACCCTTTTATTCTTCCTATCCTATTAGAGTAGTTACGCTTGAGGGAAGAAATGTGAAATAATTTGGTATTCTTGTCCCCCTCCTTTAACCAAGTAATATGATATTTTTCCTCCAAAATATCTTCTCCTTAGCCAAGATGTTGTGGTAATCTACAAGGAGTTACTTTTCCTTCATCTAGCAATCAACAATCCTATCAACATCTTCCTATTCCAAAGACAATTAGAGAGAGGAAATCTCCTTCTCTAGTTCATCCTTGGATAATAAGATGTTCCAAAATTTGTTTTTATTCCACCCTGTAAGATTCCTTTTGACATTAGCTAGTTTCCTTGAAATCCTAAACAGAGTAGACCCCTAAATTTTGATGTTCCATAACTCTTCAACCAAGTCCTTAATTCCTTCATGTCATAACCATGTATTCTCAAATTTGAAGGGAATCCTTCTTCTCTTAGCTTATTTAACTAAAAAGAGAATAGGGCAGTGATTGTTGTGCTCCTCCTAGGACACAAACAAAAAACACACCAAACGTGACTAAAACTTCAAGGTAATTTTTTTTTTTTTTGAAAGTGTTGAATTAATACTGATCCATCACTTAACCCATTCTTCATAATAACGAATTTTATTCCCATTTAATTTACCTAATTAAATTAATCACTAGCCTAAACTGAATTTAATTATTTAATTATATTTTAAACTTACTAGGGCCATAAATGATAAGTCTACACCCCTTCTATTCTATTCACCCCTCTCATTATTTACTAAACTCATCACACCCCCCCCCCTTTTATTTAATTTATTTAACTTATATTTCCCACAAAAGGGTACAAGACCTTAAGTGTGTAGGGATAAACAAGAGCCCTAAGATCTAATCCAATCAAATCAAATATGACCCTTGATTTCCAAATTACCCTAATGATGCCCTAATTTTCTCTTTGTTATTTTCTTCTTGTTCTCTTCATTTCTTTCCCATTTTTCTCTCTTTTCTCTTGTTTGCAGGTTGTTGGGGAGAAGCTATGGAGTCTATTTTTATTATTATTATTTTTTTGTAATATCCTTGTTGTATTGTTCTTTGTTATGGGGTAAATACACACACACACACACAGATATATATATATATATATACTATTAATATTAAATAGAGTATGGGGTGGATTTCTTTGTTTTTATAGGGGGATTGTGTGAAGGTGGGATGTGTGGAGGAGTGAGGAAGGGATGGAGTGGCATGGGTGAAGGCGTGGAGGGAGGCATAGGGGGTTTGTGGGGAGTCAGGTAGGTGTGTGTGTGTGGGTGGGGGCAGCGGCGAGGCGCGGGTGTGCACAGAGGATGGCCGGGGTTGGGGGTGGTGCTGGGCTGCATAGCAGTGAATGGATGCCACGGGGGGGGGGGGTGCTGGTAGGGGCGCAGTGGCAGCCGAGGGGAGGGGTTTGGCCCTCCCCCCCACAATGTTTTTTTGTGTGTTTTGTTTATTAAATTTTTTGTTTATATAATTCCATATGTTTTTGTTTATTTATTTATTTTTGTTTTGGGTTATATAAATAAATAAATATGTGTGTGTGTGTGTAATGTAAAATCTTATATATGTGTGTGTGTGTGTGTGTGTGTGTGTGTGTGTGTGTGTGTGTGTGTGTGTGTGTGTGTGTGTGTGTGTGTGTGTGTGTGTGTGTGTGTGATATAGATATATATATATATGTATGATATAGATATATATACAAAACACAATATTTCTAAAAGGAAATATCCTATTATATAAATAAATCTATAATTTAAGACTTATTTTGATAACAAAATATGAGCTAAGGTTATAAGATATCTTGAAAACTGAATAAGAGTAGTTTACACACGATGGCAAAACATAAAGATTTCCCTTGAAATAAATAACAGATTTTAATTTTATCCTTTGATGCAAAAACAAGCACTTAGAGAGTTGCATCTATTCACTCTCCATTCCATGTTGTCACAAAAGGGAATAACAAGAAGAGATACTCTCTCTCTCTCTCTTTATACACACACACACACACACACACACACATATACAAATGAGATTTCAACAAGATGTTAATATTGCTTTTCCAAATGCAAAAATTACTAAACATTTCAGATTTTTTTTTAAATAAGATAGATATTCATCATGAAGGGTATAAATTAGTTCACAATAAATTCATATTCCAACCTATACATTTTCTTTCAAAAAGGAGATTACAAATTTTTATTTTTATTTTCATATTAAAGAAAACAACAAAACAATATTTCATTTTCAAGTTTTGAAGTGTTCATATATAAGACATACACCAATACATAACTACTCAAGTTCATTTACAAGACTTCTTACAAGCTTGAAAAGAGAGTTTGCTCAAGAGTATCTTACACTCGTTTAAAGAAATTTTCAAATACAAAGGATAGGTTTTACAACAATGGAGATTCTACTAAACCATTCCTTGCAAGAGACAAGAAGTAATGTCCACAATAGAGTGTAGGAAATAAAGAGCTCCAATCCAACAACCCACTTCCAACATGAGATCCCAATGTACATTGCCTTCAAGAAAAACCAACAAGGAGAAAAATCTTGTTTGCCACCCAACCATAGGCATCATTACATGCCTCTCCCAAGGTTGGGATGCATGCTAGCCTCCCCAAGCCCATGGGGAAGAGGGTAACCAACCACAACTTTCACAAGAATAAGGGTGAACAACAAAGATACATCCACACAAAAATAGGTCAAAATCCAAGACAAGACTCAAAATTTTCCAAGGTGAAAAAGAGGAGAAAACAAGTTCTACCTCTAAAACTATGGGGAAGAGAGGAGAGAAGTTCTCCAGAAGTTGTTACCAATATTATAAGCACAATAAATAGACCTCCATACCCTCCTTATTACTCCTATATCATTTAACCCCTCCTTATTCCTCCACCCTTTCTCAAAGTCCTTCTTGGAAGGATTTTCAAACCCCAAAGGGTTTTCCTTACCAAGAATGGGGAAGGATGTTCAAGCCAAATGAATCAACTTCCCCACCTCAACCATCTGAGGGGAAAACAATAAGACCCTACAAGGCTTGTCCATCAAGCCGTGAGGATTGAGAGGGAAAACTCCCTCTCTCTTCCCCCACAAACTCCAAAACTCCATCATGCCATATGATGGAGGGAGTAAAAAAAACAAACAACCAAAATTCACATGCAAAAATAACAAATTCAAGTAGCCCATCTAACAACTAAGATGAATAAAACACATGTAATAAGACATAAGAGCCTACCTCAAGGAAATCTCTCCAAAAATCTTTCCGACTTCAAATTTCTCCACTCGACTCAAGTAAATCTCAAGCTCTAAATCCCCCAAGCATCCCAAGTAAGAAGTTCAAAAAAAAAGTCCCTCTCTTTTCCCATGAAGGGGAATTTGAAGAGGAGCAAGCAATAATCCTCACAAATGAGGGGGTGACATGTGTCACCCCTCTCCTCCTTCAAGGTCAAATATGCCAGAACAAAAGAGAGAAAGGGTAAAAATTTCTTTTTGCCCTCTTCTCCCAAATTACTCCAAATGCTAACAAGACAAAACTCGTGCAACTTTTAACAAGCACTCCAATCCACACCCCTTACATGGATGTGACCAAACAAGAGGCAAAAAGGGAGGGAAAACTCCCTCTAGCCTTGGAAATAAGCCCCCTACCCATTAGGTAGGGTCCAAGGGATCATTTTTAAGTTAAGGGAACTCCCAAACAAAAAAGGGGTCCCTAAAAATGCCCAAAATAACCCAATTTCGGGTTTGGAAAGATTTGGCACATGGTTAGAGGGTGTGGGGACCACCCAAGGGTTCATATGTGACCCTAAACCCCCAAAATTAAGTACATCATTAACCAAAAATTAAAACTTAATGAAAGTGGAATCATTAACTCCGAAAAACACGTTTATCACAAAACTAATCACCCTAAGAAAAATTAACAATACTATACATATTACATTACAAATGAGGGTCACCCATGGTGCCCGAAATAATAATTCTAATGCTAAGGTTTCACACAATGAACATGGCTAGGACTCAGCCCATGGGCTGCTTGTGCAAGATTGTGTAGCTGGCCTGAATCCCATGTTCTCCTATAAACCTGTCACCTGCACACTCATTGCACACATTAACCGTGCCTGTCTGATAAAATATAAAACAACGACTCAGTAAGACATCAATGAGTTCTAAACTAGCCTAACATCCTACTGAAATCAAAATGTGACAACATGCACAATTATACTCAATTATCCAAAGTTAGACAAGATGATAAAGTGACATATAACCATAGAATCCCAACATGCAACAACTAAGTATCCATCAATATAATTATGCTCCAAAAACAGCATCATATCCATTAGTATCCATGACATCATAAGAAAATGCAACATAGAAATTAAGCTAAATTGGCGCTATACGCCTGAATGTCCACACATGTCTAATAAGATCCAATCTCTAATATAAGGTCCAAAATATAAAAAATCTCTGTCAAAACATGTCTATGAGCAAATAAACAACAAGTAACTAAGCTATAAAAGTGTGGGCACTACATTGATCAGATCCAATACATGTGAGGGTAGTTATGAAAATATCCCTTTTTAACCATTCTAAGGAAGTCAACACCCTATCCAACCTGACTTTTATAATTTGATCTCCCAATATTCTATTATGCCATGTATACTTGTACCCTTTCAATTTAATATCAATGAGGTTATTAATATAAATGAAGTCTTGGAAGTCATCCATACTTTCATTAAGTTCCATGTTACCTCCCTTTTTCTCACCTAGCGTTAAGGTAGTATTAAAATTTCCCATGATCATCCAATCCGAACCTTGAGTAATTTTTTGGAAGTTAGACAACTGATTCTAGAGAACCCTCCTTTCCACTCTATTGTTTGGAGGATAAACATTGGAAAGGAACCAAAAAATATTGTTATTAATTTCTTTAATAAGGACATCCAAATGATTGTCTTTCCTCATTAAATTTAAACCCTTGAAATGAAGAGGATCCCAAATCACAGCCAAACCTCCTGACATACCTTTAGAACTTACAGTCAAAGATTTATACTTGTTCCATAAATTGTCTTTAATCAGAATAAATTACTTCTCACTCATCTTTGTTTCTTGAATAGCTAAAATATCCATCATGTACTTCAGTCTCGGGTCCTTGAGAACCCTACATTTGGTGTGATTATTTAAACTCCTTACATTCCAAGAAATTGCATTAATTTAGGAACTTGATTTTTAAATTTCCTAAATCTTATCACATCTAATTTTTATTGAGTCCCATCATCTATTTCCTTTTTATTGTTCTTCTTTCTAGCAGTTTTTCTATTAGGTCTACCATAACCTACTTTTCTCTCTAGAGACGCAACATTTATAGGGATTTTTCTAGCTGATTTAGATGATTCACTTTTTTTGCTGGAGTAATCATTCCTTCCTCCTTTGGGATAGCTATAAAAATATCAAGGTAAGGTGTGGAGAAAATTGTATCTTCAATAGTAGGCCTTGTCTTAGCATTGTCTAGATCTTCATTGGTCAAAAGAGTATTCCTTTCAGCTTGAATTAGAGACTTAGTTCTTTGTGCTTCAATAAAATCACTGGTTCTCAAGCAGCATGTTACAGACTCCAGATTTTCAACCATGGGTAAACAAATGAAATGTAGAGAGATCTATCCCAAGCCTTCTAGAATCATAGGTTCTTTTAAAGGTGATCCCTTCCTAATAAATTCTTTCCCCTTTGACAAAGGTAAATTTTGTAGCAAAGGCTCCAACTTCCTAACATCCATCACCTTTTCCACTTGAATATGTGCTTTCATATATTGAAAATACAGATCATAGAAGGATTTTTCTTTATTTTAATGGGACCTAACTTCTATAAACCCTTATTCATCCATAGTAGATATGTTATTAGATCCTTTTACACCATCAATAAAAAGGGTGTTAGAAATGGTAGGAGGATCCATATTAGCACCATTTTCATGTATGACTACCCCCTTATTAGGAAACAAGGATCTAACTATATTCTTGGATAGATTCAAAGTACTTATGCCTTTACCCTTATCTTCCCTTTTGCCAAATTTTGGGACTTCCTTATAGACTAGGGATGATTTCATCATACAATATTGTTGAGAGTAACCTCATCCTTAGCACTTCAAACACTTCATAGGGTAGCTTTAAAATTTAATTTTTTATAGCCAACACATTGTAATAATTATTCTATCCTTTTCATTCATATTTCTAGAGCAATTCAACCTTTTTGAGTAAGAAAGAAAGTGTCACGAATTATTCTTTGTGCTTATTTCACCTCTTGGAGATATAAAGGACTTGTTGTAACCTTCTTACAATATATATTTAGTGCATACTCTATTTTATACTAATTTAATATTGTGATAAATTCTTATCCTTTTGTTTTAGTTTAATCTTCATGACTTTATGCAGTCTTATATCAACTTACAGGTCATAGATTTTGTTTAAATAGGTCGTATGCAAGATTTTGTTGTGGGTCCATCTACTACCCCTTCTTTATCTTATTACAACTCATTCCAAACCCTTATATGAATAATTTTTTCTTTAATACAATTAATTTTAGTTATTGTATGGTGTGTGTGGCTCCTATGCTTCATCTTTGTGACCCAAATAAGTCTGAGATCCTCAAAACATTCTAATGTATCACCATATTTTCATTTTTTCTCTTTTTCTTCCTTCTCCCTTTTCCTCATCAGTTTTGGTAAATTAGAGTTATCCTTAGAGGATATAAATAGTTTAGGTGTTACACTAGGGGAACCAGCCCTTGTTTAGAGACTCACTCAAATATACAAGTCACCCACAGCCTAGGAGTTCTTACATTTTTTCAATTGAAAGGAGATTTATCACACCATTCTCCAAGGGTGTATTTCAAAGTGATAACAACAACCTAGTATCTATATAAATAAACTTATATATACTTCCATGCACATGAAACACACTTGAAAACCATGTTAGCATGTTACTTTCAGCTATAATGAAGATGACATAGTTGATAAGATGGATAGAGGAAGGATTTATAATGACCGGGAAAGAAGGTTTTTAAGGGGGGGTTAGGTTTTCATTACTAAAATTAAAAATTTTGCATGCTCAACATTTAACATGAAATAACTTCTCAAGTCACTTTTTTTTTACGTATTACAACCTCTCCTAAGTAGATTTTTAATATTGCATCACATTATAATGTTGTTCTTGAGTGGATTTTGAACATGATTCATGACTTACTTGAGAATGTCTATGGTTTTTTTGCATTGGGATGCTCTTCCTACATAAATTTTATCTCCATTCAAATAAATTGTCAATTTAAATCCATACCAAAATACCAAATGAGGTGCATAGTAATGCACTTATAAAAATTGTATCAATTAGGTCAAGTATTCTCTTGTATCCCAAATATTTTTGAAACCCTAAATTGTAATATACATTTATTAAATACTGAAAATTTTAATATGTTATTTAGTTTTAGAATGGAGTTTTTTTAGATGGATTACATGAAATATTTTGTTTATGAACTCTTATTTTCTTTTAGGATGGAAAAATTATAGGAACCAATAATTTTCTTTAAATTTTGTCAGGCCACCTTAATATCCTTTAAAAAAAATCATTCTGTTTCTAAAGTGTATAGAACTATGATTGATTTGGATTTTGTGATATATTTTATCATGATAACTATAGTTTACATTAATCTAACATGAAACCATAGGCTTGGTATATGAAAATAGAGGTTAATTCAAATTTTATGAAGATGTACTAAAAATATGAATTTAGGTTTTCTTTGGTAGATCTTATGGAAAATATTATGAATAGATCTTCAACCTTATATTTGGTTCTTAGGTACTTATAGGATGTATGATGGTATCATTAAAGTAGTACGTTTTATTTTTAATTTTTAATTCTTCATATTATCCATAATATGAAGGTGAATTAAATAGATTGATGAAGTTTCATTGTTGTGTTTCATATTGAAAGCATGTTAAGCATACCTTCTCTTTTGTGACAAGAAACAAAATTCTACTCAAGCTTTCTTTGGCTTCCCATTCGTTGATTACCAAAAAAATGATGATTTATACCACTAGTATTGGATCTAGTAGATTTCTTCTTATGGGAAATTATCCTTCTATTTTAGTTTTGTATGAATATGGATTAAAACTTTAATAGGTAAGTAAAATAGAAATTGATTACGTAAATTATAATTTTATATATAGATATGAAAATTAAGTCAAATGTGCACGTTTATACGTATCATAGAAAAACATACAAAAACCGTAATTGACATATAACATGAACCATGTACGTATATAAAATGGGCCATATTTCTCTCTAGCACTACAAATAGCCCTACATATATCTATATAAAACCATTCATATAACAATTTATTCAGATCCTTATAGTCACTAAATAAATTTCCTCTCTCCACCTTAGATGTAGAGCCAAGGGTGTTCTATCTCAACAAACAAAGAGAGATCCTCACCCCTGTCATTTATCCTTGTATGCGTGATAAATAAAGACATTATTTTTTTTCAAATTAGGAAAGTAAATCTAATCAATTTTGTATGCATTTCATTAAATGCATACCTCTAACGCAATCATTATGTCACATATCACTTGGATCCTTAGGTCATGTGGTGTGATAGACACATCCTCTCTTGTCTCAACATTCATCTATATTCATTAATGATATAATTTAGAATTTAAAACAATATATATGAGATTCATATATAAAATTATGATTTAATTTCATGAATAATTTTTTTATTGTACCTTTGATGTTACATCCACAATAGTGTCAAAAATAAATGTCTTTGAAACAACCTCTCTAAAAGGTTATAAATATGGTTAGGAGGGAGCATCGGGCCTACGAAATGTTTACCTCACTCTAGGATACCTCAAGTACATAGCTAGTTAATCATGTAGATTATAAAAACACATATATGATTAACTATACTCAGAAAAATGCAAGTAAAAATGGAATATAAAGTAACATTGTTTGAAATAATAAATTATAATTAAATTATGTGTTGGCACCACTTGAGTAGCCTACAAATATTTTGGGGTATAAATTAGGCATTAGGAAACACACCCTCAATATCTTCATCTATTGTTGGTTGCAATGCAACGCCAAAAAATTATTATTTACATGTACAAATAGAGATAACAATCTACCAACATCCTTTAACAATAAATAACTCAACAATATCTCAATCAATTTTGAAAATTTACCTTCATATATGCATGTGGAACACTAATAGCTATGTTCTAATAATAGAATCTAATCTAGGATGTTGGCCATGGACTTCGGTATCAACTATAAAAAAAAACAAAAGGAAGAAGTTAGAGTTATGAATGAATTACTTGTAAACATATACTAATGCACACTTATTATTACTTTTATTACAAAATTATGATTAATTACATTTATGAATAAGTTATTAGAAATAGTTATGTCCTCGATATCCCACTTGGTACTACCCTTGACTTATTTAGTAACTAGAGGGGATATATGGACGTCATGTACATATCTCTATGTAGCATCCCCAGATAGTGGAGTAATAATAGATAACATAAACTGCTACATAGAGTATCAAAAAGTGGTATCGTTGGGCTTTATGAGTTAGAATATATGCTCCATAGATGTCGTCTTTGTAGTTGGTATAACACGCATCCTCCCACAATATGTACAATGATGCACAAAATTTTTAATTTTGTCGCTACTTATGCCTCCACCTAAACAACTAAATGAACTGTCACCTGAGCCATCAAAACTATGAGGGGAAATATGACTTAAATTACCACTTGTAGCCCCTACAATTTGATAACTCTATATAACCCCAATATTCCTCCCATGGGAAATCAATGTATCTATCAAATTGGTAAGTTCTTGAAATATCTCTTTGAGTGCATTCTAATGAACTTCACTATGGATAGTAACATATACTTTTTTCCTCCTACCTTTCAAGGGATGGTTCTATACATTTTGGTCTCTCCTAGCACTAGATCTATCATATGAAGACCCTCCTCCCCTTCCTTATGATTTTCTAAAATCAAAATAATTTTCCTTGTTACTAAGGAAAAACTCACAATATATTTTTTCTTTAAAAAATATAACGGAACCTCATTATTATTGTGTAGATGCTCATTAAAGACCATCCACCACCTTTTAAAACATTTTTTTATTTCTTCATGGATAAACTAGTTAATTCTTATATGTTTTCTACTCATTGGCAGTGGATCATTGCTTCCAAGATTATGAAACAAAGAAAAAAATTCTTGTTTTTTTATGTTTTCATTCCTTTCATGGCATCATATAACAATCCATAAATGTATAATTGTTTACATGAAACCCTTTCACTTTATATTAAATCTAATTTCCCTTAAGCATTTTTACTTCATTGAAAACACTTTACAACATATTCATAAGAAAACTGCATGCATTTTTGGTTAATGAATCACACAATATATTTATGATTATTTCCAATTAAGGCTAGTTTGTATTATATTGTTGTAATAATTCCTCTTCTTCATGTATATGAATCTCCTATGAATTTATAGCGTTTACATGTGGATTTTGTTATAGATTATCAATACTTTCTACACCTACCCCAATTTCCTTCAAAAATGCCTCCATTATATTTTTGAAAAATAAAAATAAAAAATGTTTACTTTTTATTTCAAAAATCTTGATTTATATAAAACAACAAATTAACAAACTAAATTGAAAAATAAACTCACCTAGGCTAGTGGGAGTCACATTGGTGTGTGAAAGATGAAGTTGATGTTAGGAAATTATTGTTTAGTGTTTACATTAGTATGGGTGATAAGATAATATATTAATTATTTATTAATATGTAAATGAGTTGTTATTAACAACTCATGTTATTTAGAGAGTATATTGTTACATGAGTAACAATTACTCTTAATATGGAGTTTCAGGTATTTTGGTTTTTAAGCCAAACTCCTAAAATATAGGATATTATTGGGCTATTTATTGGTATGGAGACCCATTTGATGGGATGAGGAAAATACGAATATTATATTGTTTTATATTCTTTTTGTTGTGAAATTCTAAACCAAATTTAAGAGTAGAATGGGGAAAATATTTTCCAAAGGGTATATGTTCTTTATATTTAAGCTTTAACTCATTTTTCTTTAGCATTCATGTTTAAATAACTCAATCATGTTTTTTAATTTTATTTTATATACTACCAATGGTGTACACCATTTTTATTATAAAGGGTGTCTAAAATTTTGCTTTGTATCTCAAAAACCTATTAAAAATAGGTTTGGGAAGGATTTTACAAAGGCCATATGATTTTGTAAAAAATGGCCAAAGTGACCACAAATTTGACCTCCATTTTGGTGCATCTACCCTATAGGGGGTTGGTTATTTATTCACACTTTTGTAGGAACCTAGGAAAATTGCATGATGATTTATCTCACGAGGGAATTGTTGGTCGTAAAACTTGCACCCACGTCTCGGATCCGGAAGAGTTGAGATGTTTGAGATAACAATGGAACCGTACCCAAGTTGTGTGACCTTACGCACTTGGAATGGATATTTGGAGAAGGAAGATTACTCTACCTACCTCTAATGCTACAGCTACTCCTAATGGTGAAATAAAATCCTAGACTAAACATACCAAGGAACCAGGGATAGAAGGATATGCAAAAAGGGGAAATCCTAAGCTAAGGAAGGTGATAGCAACAGGGAAAGGGTCGATCTCTCTCCATGAGAAGAAAAGGAAATGGAGATGGCACAGGAGAATAGGGAAGATGATGTGTGCCATAGATCAACATGTGAACTAAACCTTCCAACAATCACAATACATGAACACGGGGACTACAAGTGGGAACACGCACAACATGTCATAAAACGTAGACAGAGAGGTGAGATGTAATGAAAATGAGAAAGGGAAGACAAGAATTCCACAAAACATGATTTTATTACTTAAGGGACGCACAGTCATTTACATTCACGGCAGGAGGTGAGAATACATTACAGAGACCATACCAAGGTCTAAGACCGGTGGGAAGTCAGCCACCATTTTGGCATGGTGCCATTACAACAAGGAGGGATCCTTTTTACAAAGAAAAAATATGTTATTTATAGAAGGAGAGAAGAGAAGGGAAAAAAGAGGGAAACTCATATTCAAATCTGTAACCACTAATAACAAGTGATAAATGCTTGCAAAATCACCTGCAAGGCTATCAAATGCACTTCCCCATGTCTATTTGGCATGTGAAATAAGGAAGAAAGTAAGATCTGATTGAAATCTATTGATTGAGGTCGATTAGATGTGTGCAATGATGATTAGAAAGAAGTTTCCCTATTTTTCACCTACCAAATCCCACCTAGATTTGAATTTGAATAGTCCAATGTGTAGCTTTTGTCAGTAGCTCTCTAACAATCCCAAGTGCATGCCAATCTGAGCACTGCAGCAGAATATATGGTTGTCAAAAGATGTTAGTCATCTGGGCATGTAAGACATGTGCTGTACATTGATTGACTAAGGAAATCAACCAATTGTTCATTTGTTTTGTCTTTTTTGCCACATGTTATACACCAGTTGGTTGTATAGATTTGGTGCCATGTTGGTGCACTTTGATAGGTTTTGTGTTACACACTCAAGTCTGACAGATAATGCGGCATAGTGACTGGCGCAGAAGAAGGCACAAAAGAAAAAGGTAGGTGCACAAAAGGGAAACAGAGGGAAGGCACACGCGAAGGTGTGTGCGCAGGAGGAATAGGAGAATTCTTGCAGTGTACAATTATGGGGAAGGGGTGCAAGTATTAAACTGACGGAGGACGCATGGAAGTAGAAAGAAAAATGGTGCACGAAGGAGCTAATTATATGTAAATGCATAGAAGAAATGACAAGGACTTAGCCAATTGGAAGGCAAGTCTACAAAGGTGTACACAAGGAGTGAGCGATAGGATAGGAAATAAAGTGGGCGCATAAGAGGAAGGTGCAAAGGAAAATGGAAAAGGATATAGAAGAATGCATAGGGAGAAGAAGGAAGGCACATAAGGGCACGTAGAGGAATTATGACTGTGCCAATGGAGCAAGCTTGAGTGCACACAAACTGAAATGTGAGACATCAAAGTTAGAATGATAATATAACTTATCCAGATAACTAGGAGAGTTATTTGGATATAAAAAATGTAGTAAAGCACTTGAAATGGTTCAACAGCTAGGATTCTGGTCCCACCAAGAGTATTCCAACCTCAACCACACACACACACACATGTTTTATCCTTTTGGTTTTTTAATACTATAAGGAATGGTTCTACAATTTTCAATGGTTTCTAGTTTGTTGCAGGTGATTACATGTCATCCCAAATTTATATGAATAAGAGGGACATACAAAACATAAAATTTCTATACAATCAAATAACACAAGAAGTTTCAGATATCAAATATCATGAGGTCTAAGATCATATACATTTTCAGGTCAAGACCATAAAAATTAGGTCTAAACCATACAATAGTCATTTGTATCACTTCTTTTGAGTTTGTAGTTCCAAAACTTTCATTAAAGCACTTAAATTTTCTAATCTACCTATTACACCATCCTATAAAACTATGTTTCTCTCTCATCTTGTGTAGTATAGAAATTACTTATTATTTATTAGTTGTTACATGTATAAATGTATTATTCTAATTCTAAATTATTAATGTTGGAGTTTAATTAAATTATCATAGTACTCTAAGGAATTTATTTACTCTAGAAGTTAGAGAATCGGTCTTCAACTATTGGAATGAAGAGAGAAAATGGATTCAGATTAGGCCACCTCCTAATTATGTGGGGGACTTACAACCCTTTGATGATCTTAATCAGCTCCTCTAGGTTTGTCATATTCCCCAAAATAGATCCCAAGATGAATTAATATGGATAAACATTGACTCATGAGAGTATGAGGTGAATTCTGGTTACTTGCTAAATTTTGATCAAATAGAAGCTAACAATTTCTGGAGGAGGATTTGGAATAGGAACCTTATACCCAAAATAAAAAATTTCTTTTGGGAATTTGTTAGAAAAAGATCCTAATAGTGGATAGGTTGAGGAAGAGAGGGATTATCATAACCAACAGGTGTAGTATGTGCAAATTCCATGAAGAAACTATTTGGCATCTTTTTCTGGAATGCACTTTTATTTTCAACTCTTTTCTACTGTGCTTGGGTTTTTCAAGATAAATTTGGCTCTTCCTGGGGATGTGGCCTTACTTCTAGATCAATGGAACTTCAACTTCCAACATGATTTGACTAGAGAGATATGGAAATTGGCCCTTTTGCATACTATGTGGGGCTTGTGTATTAAGAGAAACAATTGGATATTTAGAAAAGGGCCTTCAAATCCTAATAAGGTTATTGAAAAAGTAGGCCAGGATCTTAAAGAAAATGCTAAAATCCTAAAAATAAAATCGTCTAAGGTTTTCCCAATTGTGGAAATAAGCATTCTATGTAGCATGAACATCATTCCTAACATTCATGCGAAGGATAACGAAATCAAAAAATCAAATTCAAGTGGTCGGGACCTCCCAAAGGGTGATACAAACTTAATTTTGATAGGTCTACTAAACAAAAGGAAGGATCTTCTGGGGGAAGGACTTGTTCATGACCATAATGGTAGATGTTTGAACTATTTTGTAGGACCTTTGGCAATCATTCCAATAACTATGTGAAAGCTAGGGAAATGTTATGGGGTATAAAGATGTGCTATGATTTGCAACTTAAATCCCTCATCATTGAAGGTGATTATTTATGTGTTATCAATGCACTAAAGGATCAAAGAAAGTGTGGTTGGATATTTTTTTAATATAATCAGTGATTTTGGAATCATTTGATAGAGTGGAAATCTAGCACACATGCAAATTTGGTAATCAATCTACTGATGCGTTGGCCAATTATGGTAATAACATGACTAGTATGATGACGTGGCCAGGGGAGTGTATACCTTGGCATAACATTATTAAATTAATTAATGATGATTAGACCTTGGAGGCAGTATAATGATAGCAACCGAGCTTCATAAGCTCAGGATTTCAAAAAGATCTATTATCTTTTGGGAAAGGATACACTTTATGAGTATTGGTATTTGTTTAATAAAATTGGTATTTTCAAATTCATTTTGTTTATTTTCGAAGGTAATAAAAGTGTTGGGCTTAGGATGGGAGGTGATTGGGTTCAAACTGAGATGAAAACCTAACTTCATCTTAAAAATGATTTCACCCTTTGGATAATGTTGTATAGATGAGGGTTTTCAAAGTACACTCAAAGTTTAAAAGGTAACAATCCTCTACTCTTTTTTTATTCCAGAAATTCTTGGGTTTAGGGAAGATTTAATCTTATGGGGTTTGAGATAAGGGTCTTTGAGGAGTCCATAGCTGAGATTATTGGGCTTTCTATGGAGGGCCTCGAAATCTTTAAATACAAAACTAGAAGAAAACATGAATTGGCTAATTTCTTTTGGTCGAGTGAAAATATTATTTCTTATGATGATGGGATTTCCCATACTTGTCTTCATATTCGATGGGCCGTTGTTTCCCTGGTTGTGATGAATTATTTAACCTTGGAAGGGAAGTTTAGGAAAATTTTCTCATACCAGCTATTGATACTAAATTTCCTTCAATGGGACCAATCTATGAGTCTTCCATATTTCCTCTACATGTCCCTCATTTCTTCCATAACATACTTTAAGAGAAAGAAAATTGAGGTCCCTTTACATTAGGGTTTGATTCTCCTTTTGGTTCAAAACGGTAAAGCCTTTATCCTTGCTCAGTCGGAGAATACCAATGACTTTGAGTCTAATCTTGAGACCTTGGCATCTTTCATGAAACAGATGAAGAAGGAGAAAGGGAAAGACACACCGGATGGGATTTCCAATGCCCTCTATAATTTTAAAAGAGGCATCAATGTGGATGAGGGTTCTGGTAGCAAAAAGAAGGATTTTTTTATTGGGAGGCTAGACTTATGAGGGCTGAGTCGACTACTGATACCATTCTCATTGTCAACAAAAATTTGATTTTGTAAGTGAGAGATTTCCATCAAAAGATTGAAGTTCAGAAGAAGAGAATTGGGGGTTCGCAGGCTAATTTTTTTATGCAAAAGTAGAGGTTATCTATCCTTCAGGATCAAGTGGCCAAAACTGGCTGTAACAAGAATAACATGAGGCTCGTCCTTAGTAGCTCTGATAGTAAGGATATTTCAGCTTATGAGACTAAAGAAAAAATAGAGACTGAGATTGAAGACACCTAGATTGAGGATTTAAGTTGAAAAAAGGCCTAAGTGGGTGGATATCAAGGTTGTTGGTTTGAAGGGTAGCAGACCAAGTGCTGGTACCCACAGTAATGATCATACTACCAAGAAGAAATAATGGCAAGCCTTTGGCTGACCTTTTGTTGGTTTACTATTTTTTCTTTGTCTTTCATCTTTCTGGTTAGTTTCTTTGTTTTTTATTTTTTTAAATATAATGGTTAAAACTTCGGATTGTGCAGTGTCTGATCCTATTGGGGAGGTGGCCCTCCTATCAAGCTATTTTTATGTTTCCATCTTGGATTTTTTTTGGTTTATTTTATAAACCTCACTTCTTTTTCTGTAAATTTTGTTTTGGTCCCTTCACAAACAAAATTTCTACCTTATCCAAAAAAAATAGAATAGTACACCTATTGTAAATCCTTCTTATTGTTATGTATCCCATAACACCTATATATTTAATTAAGGTGTAAATAATGAGTATTTTGAGGAACAATATCTATCCTATATTATTCCTATGCAACATATAGTTTTGTCCTTATACCTTTTAGCTCCATCATCTTTTCCAACATTTCCACTATTACCACATTCGATACATATCTTCTTGTTGGAATATTTGCTTCCATATGCATTAACACCACTCCCATTACCATTGTACTCTTACGGATTCTTAAAACAATACCCAATGTTATCCACCCACTTTCCTCATAGTGGAGAACAACATTTTACTAATTGTTTCACATTTGGTGTTCAACTTGCCTTCTCTCAAAAATTTATCAAATCTCCCCCTAGAACTTTGTTTCCATGATTTGATACTAGATTGATGGAAATCCTTATGGTTATGGTTCTTATTATGAAATTACCAACCACATTTCTTCATATTACATAATTTATTATCACATGAACAAATAAGAGATATTTATTGATCTCAAAATCCTTTGCAAAATATATAATTGATGGTGCTCAATTAAGTATCTTTAAATATTTATATAGACTCAGGCGTATTACCTATGGACCTATATCAGATTGGCTCTAGTTTGGATTGAATATTCTCTCTTCTTATCTACTTAGTTGTCCTATGAATAATTTTAGCAAATATCACCTCCTTATTGAATTGGAAAATGGTTGATTCAACTCTCCTTATACCCACATGTTCTTGTTTTTTCTATTTTTTAAAAGGTGTTCATGGTAGGCTAGGTTTCTTCTAAAATCTTCCCAAAATTTTAGTTCAATTCAAATTTTAACCGGTTCATTTAATTTTCTCAGATACCATGTCATCTAAGGGTTTTTTACCTCATGTCATCTTAAACATGGTAGTTGAGGTTAGTTAGTATTTAATTTATCCTTCGTTCCCTTGTGTCCATCATTATTTCATTAATGACATATATCTATGGGTAGTTGGCATTCATCAACTCCTTGTCACTCTAACACACCTTGTCAATTAGCAAGTCATCCTTCATACTCCACACCACTATGTGAAACCTTTTTACATCCATTTTCATTTTTTTACACGCTCTCACATGCTCAATATTTTCTCAAAATAATGTGCATGTTACTTTTTGCTCTCTGATAATATATGTTACACGTAACTACTACACCCAACTCATCATCACACTCCTCTCCACAAAATATTTCATCGTCTTTATGTTCCTATCTTCTACCAAAACTATCATGGACCTCACCCAAAATACCAAATGCATCAAATGTCCCTTTTTCCTTCATCATAACCTTTGCAAACTATTGCATTCCATTCATTCTAAAATCCTACATGCAATCATAAAATATTACCCAATGCCTTCACAAACTCTTGTGTAATTGATAGAATTTTGTGTCATACCTCCTTAAATAATCTTTACGTTCAATATCCCTTTGCTCTTTCATACTTAGCCAAAAAAATTCAAGATTTCTTTGAACTTGGTATGCTCCTACATTATTAAGAGATTACTTGTCAATAATGAATTAGGTCTAAAAATTTGTAACATATCTTTCCTTAAATTTTTGGGTATATCAAAAGATGACCTAATGTTACCAAACATGAACATCCATGACTTAAATAATATATGTTGAGCACATATTTAGAAAATTACACATATTATTACCTTGGGGAAATTAAAAAATTGCCATTATATTTCAAGTTATAATCAATGATATTAATTATAATATCCTTTTAATATGGCCACGGATACAAGCTATGCATTTCATACCATGTACCCTACACACTAGCTTAAACTTTAATTATCAAGGCTCTATATATTATTTCCACGTGGACTCAAATTCATCTAAGTTTTTTACTATGACATACACCAATGATAATTATGTTGCCTACATGTAGCCACCTTATTCTATTACTAACCAACCACATGTATAAGACACCAAACCTTTTTATTTCCATAAATATGGGATTGGCTATAAATGTTTGTGAAAATGGGGATCACATGTCAAGGATTTAGTAAGTAAAAGTAAGTTATTCATATTCCCATTATGTTACCCACCCTTACTATATGAAAATGTATTGGCTATACACCCTATATAGCACATGGATTCTTATATTCTGATATTCATACAAACTTAAGATGTTAATGAGATACATCAAACTTCCAATTTTAAGATTTTTTATACTAAGCTCATTAATAAAAACATTTCACCATATACACCTACATTGGATGTATTTTTTAATGAAGAATATATTTTAGAGTACCTAGGGCCTATGAGGATCTACCTCCCTTCTTTCACACAAATAGGTTTCCTAATGCCACAAATACTTACATGTATTTTGATGAAGGTGATACAAGTTCTAATATGGAAATCCTACTATGTGATTCAGATACCATCCTTACTAGGAATACATTGAGTACATATTCACTATTTTGAATGAAGAAACTACTACTTATAATTTTTGCACAAATGAAAATCCCGATAGGTGATTCTTGTGGCTTCATTAAAAAGATGATGAGGGGGAAGTCCTATAATTTTTTATAATATTTTTCTTAATTTATTTTCTTGGGATTATATTGGAATAATTATAATTTATACATATATTGATATGTATAAAATTTTCCTATACCCAAATTCAAAACCAATGCAAACACAATCCAAAAGATGCACCCCGAGGTCATTATCCTTGTTAAAAAGGAAATAAAAAACCTATTGTATGTAGGTTTCGTTTGTGTTTTAGATCTACTATTTTACCTAATTTTGAGATTTAAATAAGGCCATGTCAACACTAAATTTTTCCTCTGTAATTTCTATTTCATTAATGTATGTATTAGGAATAGGATGTTGTTAAGTTTAATAAGTAGTGACATCTAATAGAAGATAATAGTGCTTCCAGTACGGTGCCACCAATAATGTATAGTACGGTAACAGTCAAAGTACAATAGGCATGTTGTGGTAAAAAGTAAATATTTGTCGTAAGTGGTCTGGGTAATGTTAAAAGGGTCAAAATTCAATAGGGTCTACATGATTTAGAATTAGAAATATTATATTTTTAATAATGACAAGGAGTGATGTCATAAATATTTTGTATATTAAATTTGTATATCTATAAAGGTGGAACCCATGTGAGATGATAAGGTATATATTATCTTAAAAGATAAGCCTACATGTAAAGGTAAGAGTTTAGGCATGGAATATGATTGGACGAAAGAGATTTCCTATCATATCTTAGAGATAGGGTGGATAAGCCTAAATTTCTATAAATAGAGATGCCACCCCCTCTCATTTATCATAGAATAAATTTGTAATAATTATTTTATGAAAAAAGGATTCATTGTGAAGGTGTGTTAAAGAAGCCAACAAGATGAGTAATTGTGAATTTTCTCCCATAACTATTGTTGGAAAACAAGTGGAGTTGGTAACACTTGGAGTAATTCATGGGTGATATTGTAACAATTTCATGTTAATAATATATTTTACAGTTGTATTTTAGATTTGTCATCATTATTTTATGTCATAGTTTGTTGTATTATTGTGTTATGTCTGCTATTGTGTTTCTAGATTACTACCACCAAACCAAAAGTTGTGCATTACTAAAATAATCATAGCACGAGGAGTTCTCGGTGAAATATTATCAGAGTGCCAGATTGGTGTTGACATTTTGGTTCCATTTCTGGGACATTTCCTCGTTGGTGGGTTTTTTTGAAACATATCCCCACTTAGTCAGAAATCATTTGGAGGGTAACCTTGTTTTTACCATGCATAGTAGCTACCATGGTAAAATCACTTTCTTGAATAGTATTTTCCACACTAACTTCACTTTTATCATGAATAGTATCTACCATAATAACTTCACTTTTTACCGTGAATAGTATTTACTATAGTAGCTTCACTTTATACCGTGAATAGTGTTTACCATAGTAAAGTCAATTTTTACCGCAGTAAGTTAATTTTTATCATAGTAAATGTAATTTTATTTGTTATAGAAAGGTGTAAAGTCACTTTCTATTATGGTGATTCCAATTATTTATGCACATAAGTCTTGTTGATTGTACTTGTGGGTTGGTATTTCATTGTGGTTACTTTTAGAAATGGGAAAGATTCATGTTTTTTCAGCCCAATCTAATGAAGATGTTCCCTCTTTCATTCAAGAATTTAAATGATCTTGTATTTGTAATGGCCTAATAAGAAGAGAACAATGGACTGAATTTTTTCCTACCTTTTTAGATGGTTCATCCCTTAGGTGGTTTAAAACACTAGGTGATAATGTTAAAAACTCATGGGGTTTATTAACTGAAAGTTTTCTTGAAGAATTTGGTGAACAACAAAAATATGCAGAACTCATGATCGAGATCACAAAGATATCCCAAGGAGAGAAGGAGAAGATAAGGCATTATCAAGATTGTGTTCTAGAGCTAAGGAGGAAGCTCAATGCCCAGATCTGAAAGGAAGGATTAGCAAATGGGTTGATGAATGGCATAGATAATCTCCTCTATAAGCACTTCATTCTTGGGATGAATCCAGAGATCAGAAAATGAGTGAAGTATGACCACCGAATGACCATAAAACAAGTAAAGGATATTGCAAGAAGTTAAGAAGAAAACATGGAAGAGGAGCCCAAAGAATTGGTTGTTAAGGCAAAGCCTACACCAACACCTTTGGTCTAAACACCACAACCACTATTGGTGAGAAAAAATCTACCCTCTAGTACTTCCACTGAGTACAAAGATCTCCTTAGGAAGATGGGCCAATTAACTATTAATCTTCTTTAAGGAAATGAATTTAGTTCCCAAGGAGGAAATAGAGGTCCAAAAATAAATATATCTGAAGTTATATGTTATTATTGTCATAAAAAGGGTCATTATAAGTATAATTGTTCATATAGAGCTTCTACATCTGGTACAAGAGATAATGATAAAGTAAAAGCACCTATGAATTATTTTTATGTAGTAGATAGGAGCATAAATAATGAAGTAGATGTTTTTAGAACAAAAAGAAAGAAAGAAAAAGATAACCAAGATGGAAATGATCCTAAGAACATGAAATGAGAGACTAATAAGAAACATAGGAGAAGAAAGTTGGGTGTGAAATATTTTTTGATTTCACAAGGGTAAAGACCATACTCCATCTTAGAAGATTTTTCCAAAAGGCCTGCAAATATTACATATGGTCAACTTCTTGTTATGTCTTCTGAGAAGAGGTGGGAGCTGTGAAGTGGAATCAATGCTCAGTGAAGGAAGGAGGTTGAGGTCCCTATTTTGGAAGTAGAGGCGGATCCCTACGCTCCATAAGCTAAGGTATTATGTAATGGTATTTCAATTCATGATGTCTTAATAGATGGAGGTGTTGCAGTTAATGTAATGACCGAGTATGTAATGAATATGTTGGGTTTAAAAATTGATTGCCCCTCAACATGTATGTTAAGGTCATTAAATAAGGGGAAAACTAAACTAGAAGGTGTTGTTTCAAATGTAGAAATATATCTCATGGGTGTTGTATGTGTGGTAGACTTCCAGGTGATGAAGAATGGTACTATTATGTACCCAATGTTTTTGGGAAGGCCATGGATAAGGAGATTTCATGCAAGAAACTAATGGAATGAAGGCTTCATGACACTTGGACATGGCAAAGAGAGGGTGAAGATAAATGTGATCCATCAACATCATAAGGTAGAACCTATGGATTCAAGTGATGAAACTAATGATAGGACATCCTCTTATTACTCTAGTACCAATGAAGTGGACAAAAAATGAAGAAAGTGAGGTTGATGTTTTAGTCATAGATATCCTTCCATTCACACCGACTCATGAACCCATAAAATTATCTAAAGAATAAATTGATGATCATCTCCAACAAATAAATATTGGTGATGTTGTGATGGAGAGTGAGAAGGAATCCTACCTCTAGTTCTTTGAAGGTACATGCACTTATTCACTTTTGATTACAAGAAACTCTGTCAAGTAAGTTGGGTAGAACATTTTATTGAGCTTGTAGATGGTGTTAAGCCCATAAATAAAATGCCCTATATAATGAATCCTAATTTTTCCACAACTGTAAAAGAATAAATAGAATAAGTTACTTGATGTAGGATTCATATTTTTGTGGAGAATTCATAATGGGTTTCTCCTATTGTTATCTCAATAAAAAAGAATGGGAAGCTATGCATTTGTGTTGATTACAGAAAGCTCAACAAGGAAACAAAGAAAGATCATTACCCTTTTCCATTCTCATATCAGATCTTGGATGAAGTAGTTGGCTAGGAGTGTTATAGTTTTGCAAATGGCTATAGAGGATACAACCAAGTTCGTATAGTGGAGAAATATCAGCTAAATACAACATTCACCACCCCTTAGCAAACATTTTCTTATAGAGTTATATCATTTGGGTTGGGTAATTCTCCTGGAACAGTCCAGTGCTTGATGAATAGGGTGTTTGAACCCTACATTGGAAGCTTCATCAGGGTATTCTTGGATGATTTTTTCATCTATGGGAGCAAATGGACCACCTGCACCAAATGGAGATAACATTTCAAAGGTTAGATGAATCACAAGACTCAGTAAACCCTACAAAGTGTGTCTTTGGATGTTTTAAAGGCATTTTGTTAGGGCATGTTGTATCCAAAGATGGTATTGGTACCGATTCTGATAAATTTTCAAAAATCAAAGAGTTACCATATCCTATGAATAGAAGCAAGTTGAGATCATTTTTAGGCCATGTGGGTTATTATAGAAGGTTCATCAAGAATTTATCAAAGATTACACAACCACTAACCCAGTTCTTGAAGAAGGATGTTACTTATGAATCAGGAAAGAAGGTGCACGATGATTTTGAACAACTAAAGGAAGCTTTGGTTTCTTCACTTGTTTTAAAGAATTCAAACTAGAGAAATCCATTCATTGTGTATACTGATGCTTTAGATGTAGCATTAGGAAGTACTCTGAGCCAAAAGGATGAAAATGGGAATGATCGTTCAGTTTACTTTGGGAGCAGACAAATGAGCAGTACTGAGGTAAATTATACTGTAACTCAAAAAGAGACTCTAGCTATCATTTTTGTTGTAAAGAAGTTTAGAAATTACTTGCTAGGGAAGAAATTTACAATTATAACAGATCATCAAACTCTAAAATTATAAATAATCCTAACCCATCAGGAAGGATAGCAAGATGGATAATTTTTCTACAAGAATTTGAATTTGATATTATAGATAGGCCAGGAAAGAAGCATGTCAATGCAGATGCACTCTATCAAGCCTATGATGGTTTAGGTTCATCTTGTGATAATGATGATTTCCTAGATGCAACATTGTTACCCTTAACACAATCCCTAGTGAATACATAGATATTTGGAATTATTTAGATGATTTCAAGTTTCTTAATGGTGTCAATAAAAAGAGTAAGAGGAAGATTATTCAAGCCATTCGTCCATATTCTATTCTACATGGAGTATTATTTCAGATGGGGCCTGATGGATAGTATAAGAGGGTGGTTGGACATGATCAAGGGAAGGATCTAATAGAATAATTCCTCAATTGTATATGTGGAAGAAACTTCTCTTGACAACATACAACAAGAAGGATCTTGGATGCAAGTTATCACTTTCCCACTCTTTTTAGAGATTGCTATAATTATTGTAAGACATGTGATATTTATCAAACACATGGGAACTATAAGACTTCATCAGCTCCATTATGCCCTATTCTTTCACTTGGTCCCTTTGAAAATTGGGGAATAGATATTGTAAGTCCACTTCCAACTACCCCACGCTAAAATAAGTTTATTATAGTTTCCACAATTTATTTAACCAATTGGGTTGAAGCTAGGCCCTTCAAAACAACTTCCATGGATGAAGTGGTAAGGTATATGTATGAATGCATTGTCACTAGATTTGGTTTTCCATTAGAAATTGTAACAGATCAAGGAATCCACTTCATTAATGAGGTAGTAGAAGCCCTGGTAAACAATTTTTCTATTAAGCACAGGAAGGTAACAACTTACAAGCCAAGCACAAATGGACAGGTAGAGCGAACAAATTATGTATTGTGTCAAATTCTAGAAAAAGATGCATCTTTATAGGTACATAAGTGAGATAAACAAATTCATGGAGCATTGTGGGCATATAGGGAAACATCAAAGTCAGCAACAGGATACTCCCCATTTCAGCTGGCTTATGGCATTGATCCAGTTCTTCCTATTGAGTTTTATATTCCCACTATGAGACTTATGAAAAATGAAAGGATGGATGAAAGTGATTCAGTAAAGGAAAGGTTGGAACATCTTCATTTTCTAGAGGAAATGAGGGAAATAGAAAAGAATACAAGTTATAAGAAGAAAATGAAACAAAAGGAGTACTTTGATCAAAAGATCCTCTGGTCTCCATTTCAAGTGAATGACTTGGTCCTAGTATATGATTCCCAATACAAAAAGAGGAGGCATAGAAAACTTCTTCCCAAATGGATGGGGCCATACAGAATAGTAGTTGTGCATGAAAATGGTACATATCAACTGGAAGAATTGGATGGTACTCCTATTACGAAATGGGTAAACCACAACAAGTTAAAGATTTACCATGCACCAGCTTCATAATGTCCATAATATTCTACTCTGAGGATGGAGTAGAAGCTAGGGAGGGGAAGATGTCGACACTAAAATTTTCCTCCGTAATTTCTATTTCATTAATGTATGTATTAAGAATAGGATGTTGTTAAGTATAATTAGTAGTGGCGTGTGATAGAAGATAATGGTGTTGTTAGTACGGCACCACCAATAATGTATAGTATAATAATAGTCAAAGTACAATAGGCATGTTATGGTAAAAAGTAAACATTTGTCATAAGTGGTCCGGGTAATGTTAAAATGGTCAAAATTCAATAGGTTATACATGATTTAGAATTAAAAATATTATATTTGTAATAATAACAAGGAGTGATGTCATAAATATTTTGTATATTAAATTTGTGTAATATCTATAAAGGTGGAACCCATGTGAAATGATAAGGTATATCTTATCTTAAAAGATAAGCCTATATGTAAAGGTGAGAGTTTAGGAATGGAATATGATTAGTCAGAAGAGATTTCATATCCTATCTTAGAGATAGGGTGGATAAGCCTGAATTTCTATAAATAGAGAGGCCACCCCCTCTCATTCATCATAGAATAAATTTATAATAATTATTTTATAAATAAAGGATTCATTGTGAAGGTGTGTTAAGGAAGCCAACAAGATGAGTAATTGTGAATTTTCTCCCATAAATATTGTTGGAAAACAAGTGGAGTTGGTAACACTTAGAGTAATTCATGGGTGAGATTGTAACAATTTCATGTTAATAATATATTTTATAGTTGTATTTCATATTTTTCATCATAATTTTATGTCATAGTCTGTGGTATTCTTGTGTTATGTTTGCTATTGTGTTTCCAGATTGCTACCACCAAACCAAAAGTTGTGCATTACTGAAATAATAATAGCACAAGGAGTTCCTGATGAAATATTATTAGAGTGTCAGATTGGTGTTGACGACCACTCCTAAATATAGTTTCCCTTTTCCCAATATAAATATGATTTTTGAATTTTATGCTAGATATGAGATGTTATATTTCATATATGGTTTTAAATATAAAACCAAATCAGAATAAACCTCGTTGACCAAGAAAAAAAATCATTTACTAATCCACGAAGTACCTTTGGATAATTCCTTTAAGGTTAAAGAATGTTAGGGCAAATTATCAAAATGTTATGCCACATATATTCCATAACTACATGCATAAGATTATTGAGGACTATGTCAATGATTTAATAGGAAAATATGGTGTTAGTCAATAACATGCAGTAATTTTTGGACAATATTTGAATGGTTAAGATAATAGAATACATGATTAAATATTAATAAAATTATCTTTGTTATCATCGTTTCTAAATTACTTCTATTTATTATCTCTCGTCAAGGCATTGAGGTCAATGCTAAAAATATCAAAGAATTAATTGACTTGCCTCCACCTATGAATTTAAAATAATTAATCTCTTTTCAAGGAAAATTCAAGAAATGCGTTGATTTATGGCTCAACTAGCCAACAAGAGAAAGATTTTACACATTTATTAAAGAAAGAAACTAATTTTGAATAGGGAAAGGATTTTCAAAATATATTTTAGGATATCGAGCAATACTCTCTCTCTCTCTCTCTCTCTCTCTCTCTCTCTCTCTCAACTATAATATCATGCGAAAATAATGTTTTGCATTAGTATTTTCCATAAACACATTAAAAACTACATGATCAATAAAGAGACACATATGATCACAAAAGTAGACCCACTATGATATCCAATGTCTCACACTAATTTATCTAGATGTATAATCAAATGGGTTATGTTTCTTTTCAAATCCAACCTAAATATTGTTCCTAAAAATCATTAAAGGGAAAATCATTGGTTATCAGTTATAAATTCACCAATATCTAACTCCTCCCCTAATAATGATTTTTTATCATGTATTCACCACATTAAACATGGATACAAAGACTTGATTATGTAATTTGATGGATCGAAATGTGATACTAGAGTAGGAGCATGAATGTTATTCCTCAAACCTCATGACATGACTATACTATTTGCATATAAGATCAGAGTTTTTGTGTACAAATAATGGTGTAGAATTTGATTATTTGATTTTGGGACTATATAATAATCACACATTTGCATATTTTAAATTTTAAGGTATTTGGATACTCACTCCCAATTAGTTACTAATCAAGTTTTAAAACATCTACCAAATAAACGAAGAACAAATAATCCCATATAATAACATGACTAAATGTTTAATTGCATCTTATGATTCTTAATAAATTAGTAATATCCATCATAAGGATAATTGACATGCTAATGTTATGTCTAATATTTCCCCATAATACCCTTCAATATCAACGAGTATGGAATTTTTTACTATATATCAACTTTGACATACGTAAGTCACTACATATACTATTGATAGATTGGAATGTTTAGGTGTTACTATAAGTACACATATGTCTTACTAAACCAATATGTACAACTTCCCAGTTTAGAGCCAATTTGGACATTGAACACTAAATATCCCAATGTGGGTGACATTGATGTGACACATATAGACCTAGATGATCTGAAAGAAAGGATGTTAAATGAACCTTGTGAACCTGTGGAGGAAAACATCTTCTCAAGAGGGTTATTCAGAATAGGTGGTCATCTATTTGTCTATTCAAAGCACCAAGCTAGTCCTAGCATATGCTCAGTACTATGACCTAGATTCCAAAACAATCCTAACAGATGAAAATTCAATTTTAGCAGTCCTCACTCCGAAAATTATTTCTCAATTCCTATAAATTCCTACTTGTAACAACATGGTAATTATCATTCGAGTATATACCTCACAAGAATGGGTAAGAACATATTCATACTTATATGGCTTTGTAATTAGTTTGGCTTAAACAAGGAAGAAAATATTCTAATATTCCTAAAACTTGGACTCGTAGTGAATTTCATAAAGCATACTCTAATGAAATTATCTTATTAGATAGGGTGATGGGGGAAGAAACCAAAAATGAATTCCAAGACTAATGTCCCAATTCATTTTAATGGTCACTAAAGGAGATAGAATGATTGATTGGTGGTAGATCATAAGAAATAACATTCACCGATAACTATTACAGTTTCCTAAATCTAAGAAGTTTAGCATAAATTATTATCTAGTGTAAGACCTCACATATAAAAGGACCTTCTGGGGTCTCTCCACTACACCTAATGTGCCACAAAAGTCACCACCCTATGAAAAATACCCATAGCCCACATATCAAGAGAGTAACCCTCACTTCTTCAGGGTGAATGATGCATTCACCATGCATGCCAAAGTTTTCTCAAAGGAAACCACGAATGGAGAATTTTACCCCAAGTAGATAGGTTTATCAAGAAATAAAAAATTCATTTCATTCAATTTCCCACCTTCAACTATATTAGGGTCGAAGGGTTTGATCTTCTACCTCACAAGCTACCAAGGTATCAAAGTGACAAGATTATAATGATTCAATTGTGTAGCTAGTTGTCCCATGTTCATACTAGGTGCACGAGTGAAAAGAAGAAATGTGTAACTTTCCCTATATCCCTAAGAACCTACTCATTCAAAAGTATCATGTATGTAACAAACATTGAAACCTCCCTCTCAGATTTTAATTTAGATTCCTATATATACTAGCAAAAATTTGATATTAGGAATAATCCTAAGATTTTCTTCCTGCTAGGTTTGTATCACATTCCAAATATTGAGGACTATTGGGCCAACTACATTGATGATTTTGAGGTTAGGAAATGGGACTACATGATAATGATAGTGGATCACATTAGGGACTTCAAGTTTGACTGGTTTGTGGAAGGAATGAATGATGATGGATCTGACTTATTTGATCTTGAGTATTAAGCAGTGAAATCATATCCTCTTCCTCCCACCCCGTAAAACATTTAAGAATTTTTTGACATCAAAGAAAGAACCATGACAGTGATTCATAGGTCAAAATATTGGTTCAAGTGGAAGAGTTCCTCTTTTATTGAGTCTAATGGTCTACTGAATCCATCTAAGAAAGTTTCCCTCACTTATTCTCTCAAGGCACCTAATAGGGGCACTAAACCTACTCATTCAGAAGATTCTTCTAAGAGGAAGCTTGCAGGAGGTGAGCGCACTAAAGTTTCTCCCCAATGAGGCTTCATAAAAGTAAAAGGATAAATAAAATCCTATTGAGCCACTTAATTTAGGATAAATTGACCCATCTCAATCTCCTAATCATCCCCACAATGCAAGTGTTTCCTTGGAGGCAGCTAAGTCATATCATCTCAGGCAGGCTCTGATTCTATATTAAGTTCCCAAGAGTTCCTCCATTCCTAATTTCATGTCTACACTAGATGAGTATTTCCCACAGGTACAAGAGTTACTTGGATGAGAATCAATAAAGGTTCATCAATCAATGACACATAACTTTGAGGTCATCTTAAAGTACATCAAAACCAAGTGTACCAGGAAGGCACAAACAAATTCTCATTTCTTCACTAAGGCTTCTGAAACCCAATATGTGGAAGTTGTAAGCCCAAATTTTATCAAACCCTTGGGATAACTGACATAATATGATTATGATATTTCTAGGATCTCTTTGGGGTAGTACACACACAAGGGAGATTTTCCTTTGTTCAAATAGTCCACATCTCAGTCACTCACAAGAAATAAAGAGAATATGCAGATTATGGAATAACTTAAGGAACATGTGAGAACCTTGATTGCTTATGTGCAGTTATTCCTAGATCCCAATGTGATACCTCTTCATTTGGTTTGAAATATCTCTCTTATCATTATATTTTATCCCCGAGTGATCAAGAGATCTCAAGGGTACACCATGCAGGGAAGATCCAATGATAAATGGGTGGAGAAGATCCTTGAAAAAGGGAAGGTGTTATTTGTGAAGATTCTCTATCTATTAATTTTTTTCCTCACCATTATTTCTAAGATAAAAAATGAAAAAGGATGATATTGAGAAAGAAAATTTCAATTGGGATATTTTTTCCTATTGTTATCTGAGATGAGTTGTCATGATTCTCACTTCTAGTAAAAAAGAATGTATTCACATCTATCTCCAATAATTATTCTCTTGTGTGGTCATGAATGATGAGTTCCACGTGTGATATCATAAATAATGTTATTTTGGAACTTCATTCTTGTGAAGAGCATGCATCAGAAATATGGGGAGATGTCAAAAAAAGTGTGTAAAAGATCATATCGCCTCCACTCAGTGAACATTAATCATTGGAGGGAATCCTCAGTTCTTTCCAAAAATTGGTTTGAAAAGAATCAGGGGATCCTTTCTCCTTCAATTAGGATACATCATAATCCCTCAAAAAGATTAGAGGTTCCTCCTCTAATACCATAAGACGTTGTCATATTTGGTTCACATAGTGTAAGACCATTGGTGGTATTCCTCAGACTTGGATCAGTGTTTTGGGTCATGTTTTCATTCCACATGAAGAGAAGATGGAACTCATAGCAACTATGTTCAACAAATACATCAAAGGTGAGGAGTTCATCCTTGGGGAATTTACACAGAGTTCACTAAGAGAAATATCTTCATCATTGGAAGCATCTTTATCCTCTGATTGATCCCTCTCTTCTTCTCTCTCTCTACATTCTAATTCTTCTTTGGGAATGTAATTTTTGACTTCTTCTTATTCACTTAAGTGTCTTTTTAATTTCACATTGTAAGAGTTATTTTTAATTAATAAGAAAAAGAATCATCTTTATTCCTATATGAATATGAAAGGTCACAAGTGGTAGGAATGTGAAAATTTGTGTGGGTGGAGATGAAGAGAAATGTTGTAACCCTATATATTGTGATCACTTTTGCATTCCAAATGTTTTATATATTTTGATTTCCTACTACAAGAAATAATTTATTTCTTCTATTTTATTGTCAATGCTCTTCTACTTCCTAATTTCAACTTTGTAAGAATTGTAATCTTGAACCAAGTTTAGGAACTTTGTATCTTCAAGGAATAAATAAATTGAAATGTATGTCTTTGATTTGTTAATCTTAATATTTATGACACAGTTGTTTTATCCCTCTTGGATGTGGACTTACTCTGGTGAATGTTAGTAACCCTCTCTCTCTATATTCTTATCTCTCATTCACCTCTCCCTAAGAAAATTCATCCCTTGTATTCATTATAAGAAATTAGCCACAAATTTAATGGATTATTCCTATATGATCCCTGAATTAATGGCCACCACGTATTTTAATTTTCTTGCATTTAATAAATGAAAGCCTCCCCATTCCTAATAATAGGTACTGAGTCTCGTGATTGTTGGTGAAAACCCACTAGTTTTCCCTTGTTGGTGTCTAGTGACCTTCTTTCCCTTGTGCATGTTAATTCTATGTTGGTTGCACACAAGTTCCCCACCATCGCGCTAGCACATCACACTTAGAAAAACTAAGCATGCTCACCCAAAGTGCAAGAGGTATCCACATCCCTTCATAGTTATGAAAGGTGATTTGGATTGTTTTTTAGCGAATAGACTTATATTCCTAGTTTATTAACATGTAGCAATCAAAAGTGAAGTCTACAAATTCTAGCCATCAAGTAGCAAGGTATGAGCACAAGTCACTCATATATCACTCCTCTAGCTCTCCCAGATTTATCCCATAAAAAATACTTACATTGTATACCCCTCCATGGGTATTTATACAAGTGGGGACTTACCCTTCACAAGTATTACAAGAACTAATAGTAGCCCTCGAGTTTACAATTACAACTAACTAATATATTCAGACAGTGGACAAAATTAGCCACTCTCTGCCTTAACCTTGTTTTGCATGTTGATCCTTCTTAGTAGACAATGTTTATCCTTAGCTTTACCCAACCTCTTGCTAATTCTATGAAAGTATCGAGAACTAAAGATTTAATCTATTTTGAACTCACGTTTAACATTTATCCTTTAAAGATCTCCATGCAATTTCCTTGATCTTATCTAGTTTTCATTATCTTCCATGTGGATATTGTCTCCTCTTGCACATTTTTGGTATCCTTCTCATGCACACAATTTCTATATTTTTCATGTTTGGTTACCCCTGCGCACTCCCCTTCATATTCCACACATTCTTCATTAAAGTCTTGTGCATGCCTCCAAAGAATAATGGGTCATGAATAAAGAGTATCAAGTCCTTAAGTACTTTAAAGAATAAAAAATGCAAAACTTGGTTCCAACATTACCCCAGACTAGATTGGTTGTCCATCCTTGGGCAGTCGTTATTGGGTTTTGTCAAATAATTATAACACCTCTTCCTTAAGTAAATAATAATGTGATTTCCATTTATTGACTAATTCAAGAATCAGTTGTTTTAGACTATCTAACTATAGCGTTATCTAGTTAAAAATACAAGCACCTTTTACCCCTGTATTGTCGTGCACATGTGAGAAACATTTGGGTTAAGCTATTTTATTACTGCCCAGAACTCTATTTCATCCTGATCGGTGGGCTTTCATTGTTCTGTTAATTTCTGCTTCACCTTTTCCTTTTTCATAATGACTTCTTTGCTAAGTTTCTCACACTCCTCCTTAAGCGCATTTTTGTTAGTCTTATTGACAGATTCATCTTCCATCTAAACTTCCATCTGAACTAGCTTGTTATCCATATTCTTGACTTACACTTATGATCCTTGGATGCCTATAGAGTCCTTATATCAAATTATCTTACTTTTCTTCCTTTGCCTCCAATATTCTAACATTCTCTTCGCGTTTCTCCAATTTTTTGGCGTAAACAATGTAGATATTTTTAATCTCCCCCTTATCGTTTGGATTTTTCTCTCTCCTTCTCCATTTATATGAACAACAAATTCACCAACTACTCGAGCTCATCTATTGTTTCACTTGGTATGAGTGAATTATCTTTTATGAGATTAGGCTTATTTCACATTATTTTATCCTTCGTGGTCTCTGCTTTCAACTCTACATGCACATGTTTTTATCAAAGACCTTTATTTTCGTGTTGAACTTCACACAATTGTCGTTTTGTCTCCCTTAGCTCCTCCAACTTTCTTTCCTCAACCCTATATGCTCTTGCTTCATTTTTGTTTTGTAAAATTTTTGTACTATTTCCCCAATAATATGTAGCAATGCCTCCCTTGCTCAAGTCTTAGACATGTTATAGGTTGCGGAAAGGAGAACGTGACCACCCTCTTTGGCTGGAATGGTGTGGATGTTATCTCTTGGCAATTCAATGAGCAGATCTTCAGTACAAGCATCCAATGAAAAGGACTTAGCCCTTTTTGAGTGCTCTGTGGCCATAATGTTCTTAATATATTATTGTTGGAAAAATTCATTCATTTTCCCCCCATTGATACTCTGCACACATCGACCTCTTTTTCAGATTTGGGTAGAGTTATGTATCCACCTCCTCATCATGTGTGTTGACTTCTTGTTCTTGTACTAGCCTCTTGCCCATACTTGAGTGGTTTTTCTCCACATTGAATTCACTTTTGCAACCAGCTCTTTCCTCATGACTTCCCCTGGTACTTGTGCTTCGTTCAACCTCCAGATTATCTCCGATCTCTATCAACTTCGTAAGTGACATGTGAGTGGATGTTGTTTTTCCAACAAGGCTTGGATGTTCCATATGTCCACTTGGACCAACCCCAGAGCTAGCATGAGCTAGAGAGTGTTGCATTGAGACCTTGACATTTGTCCTGTCTTGGCTAAGGCCTACTATGGGTTTGACGTTACTGGGTTTCCCTAGATCATGTTGTCCTTCCTCTTCCTACACTAGGGTTGACCCTTGCCTTGGATCCAATATTCTTTTCTTCTTAGGCTAGCATATTTACAAATGTGTACTTTCTTTCTCTTGTTGTACGCATTGTGCCCAGTCTAGTTTATCCCGTGTACTTCACTGTGTGTGCTTAGGCATGACAATATTTTCATCTAGTTCTTCATCTTGTGTTTCTTCATCAGTATCCCTTTTCTTGGAACGTAGAAAGAAAAATAATTTCTACGCAACATTTTTCACTATAATGATCTCCCATTGAGTAAGTTTATAAATATATGTCGTTTGCTTCTCTTGATAGAATTATGTATTAGGGTATATATAAGTGGTGTGGAGTTTATGTATATCTTCATATTTTATTTTCATGTCAATGTTAAATTTCTTGGCTTCTTTAATCCGTTTGATGGATCACATAAAATACTTTATTGAAAAGGCATATGGAAACTTAGCCTATGGGGACCAAGTTTCATCAATTCTTGAACCGTGTCATTAAATAATGTATAACCATCATAAGTTCTAACTATATGGCCAGCTCTTTTCATAATTGGCTTGATATCTACCAATATTGTTCAAAACCTTTGCATAAGCTCTTTAACCAACTCATGAATCTTGCCTTGTATGTGTTATTCAGTGTTACAGGTGGCATAAATTTATTATAAATTATTGCTAGTGATGGATCCTCTTGTGAGAATATCCATTTTAGGTCATGATCCCCTTATGGAACTCCAATTTCATCAAAACTATCAGAAGTAGTATCGTGCTCCAGTAAAACTTGATTCATTGGTTTTCCTGTGCCAAGTTGACATCTACTGCTATACTCTGCATGATAAATTGGGAGAAGTTGAAAAATGTCTCGTTTACTACCCTATGAGCAATGCTTAAGAACATTTTATTCATCTTCGTCCACCTCTCTGCCCTTGCTATTTTGCAGTAATTAGTCGCATAATGAATCTTGTCCCAAGGTCTTAAATTTCATCGATGGACATGAACTTCCCTCCTCATTTGTATTTCAAGTGGTCTCCAATGTTGTCTATTGTTACATCATCTTCTAGGGCTTGCACTAAATCTCCCCCTTGATTGTTTAGCCCTATTTTTATACTGATCAGGTGGCATGACTATGTCATGCACCTTCTCACAAAATATAAATATCCTTTCCTAATGCATGAGATAAGGTATTGGCATAATTCCAATTGTCTATTGAAGAAGGGAAAGTCGAGTAGATGTAATACTCATGTATTTTCCAACATTGTTTTGATGTTATTATCATAGATGTCATTCCCTTGGTTGTTATTCTATCCTATCGGGTGCACCATTTATTTTTCAATAAATTCAATTAAGCCCATGTGTGAGATGATTGAAGTTTGATATTTTTGTTGAATCCATAGTGCTATGCCACTGTCCAATCCTTTCCTCCTCCTTGAGGATTAAATTTCAAAACTAAGGGTTAATACACTAGAGCTTGAATCTTTCCCCTTTTGGCTCCTACTTTTTTGCCCTTCTTAGGCATTGAGGAGTTTGTACCTATTGTTTCAAACCTTAATTTTTCCATAACGTGTGCTTCATCATACGAAGTTTGCTTGATGAAGGTACCTTTAGATTTAGATGTTGAAAAGGAGCTAGACACACTTTCTGTTATTAACACTTATTTTATCTTGGTCTCTTCTTATTTTAGTTGAATATGGGTTTTCTTTCTGGTCCTATATCCACTCTATTTTACCCTAGGGTGTTTAATTTCCCCAAAACTTGTCATCTTTCCGCTTACTCGACCTCCATGTTAATGACATATGCAGTTGTAGTTTTCTATTACTATGACTCTCTGTAGTTCTCCTTCCTTCCGGAGATCTTGAATATTCGTTAATGGCAATTGATAATTGTAAACATTTTGGGTGTCGGATCATTGTTCATCATTGGAGCTCTTGTTCTCATTGTATGGTAAAAATGAATTACCTGAGCTCCTATTTATACCCTCCTCTTTTGGTAATAAATGATCCTTTTATTTATCCTCACACGTGCAAACCTTTAATTTCTATTCACTCCTTGCATGTTCCTTCCATTTGTTCCTTGCACGTGTAAACCTTTAGTTTCACCATAAGTGTCATTAATGCCTACTGAATGACAACTACCCCTAGCCTTCCTTCCCTTTCTTGGCCACTAACTCCCATTTAAGTGTGCTTATTGGGTTTCCTTTCCACTCATCACAAGTGTAAACCTTTAGTTTTCTCATAAATTTCATTAATGGAAACTAAATGACATATGTCCCTAGTATTTCTTCTCTTTCTTGGCTCTTTCTTCTTCTTTCCTTTTATCCATTAATGCCCATGAATGGTCATGAAGGGAATCCAAGCTTCTCTTGCATTTTATCCTTGATCTCATTTTTATTATTATTTTTGTATTGCAGTTTATGATGGAGAATATTTTTTTTCTTTTTGTTTTTGAGGATTGTTTCATTGTAGCAAAGATTTGGGAGAACCCAAGGTTAAATCTCTGTTTGTTCTTCTTTTATTTGTTTAATTTATTTCTCTTACCAGGTGAAGATCTGGTTGTGGATGCCAATATGTTACCATTTGAGAATATAGTAAAATGATGTATTAAAACATGTGAAATAAATCAAGGATGCATTTACTTGAAGGAAGAACGCAGATTGTATTTTAAAAATCCACCGTTAAGAAGATGGAGCCGGCCTGAGAGGTAGAGGGCGGTGGTTTAGGCGCTGGCGTGGTCTGTGGGGTGGAGGAGCCCACGAGGGGGAGGGGACAACACAGGGGCGGCGTGTGTGACGCCGGTGGGGACGTGTGGGGACAGCGGTGGGCTGGGCGCACGGAAGGGGGCAGCAGCAGGCCTAAGGGGCAGGTCGTGGTGGTGGTGTGGGGAGGAACAGGTGGCGGGGAAGAGGGGACTGTGGGGGCCGTGGTCGGTGGGGGCCGGGGGGGGGGGGGGGGGGGGGGGGGCAGTGCCCCCCCATGGATGGCGCGGTGGGTTGGGGGGGGGGTTCGACCCCCCCCTCCGGTTGCTTTTTTTTTTGTTTTAAAATTTGTTTATAACTATATATACTAACCCTATTTATTTAATATTATATATTATATGATATTTATAACATATAATATTGTGTGTGTGTGTGTGTTTATATATATATATATATAATACTCTTTTAATATAGACCTATTTTACCCTCTCTCTTTTTAATTTATTTGTTAAAATACGTAATTTTTGTATATAGCTTTAAATTTGATCTATACGAATTTTATATGTTTGAGGATGTTAATAAGTTTCAAAATTGTTCTTGTAGGTAACTAAATCCTTATTGTACTTCGCTATTTCAACTCAAAATAACTTTTTGTTTATCACAATTACTAGATTTCTAAAGTGTAAGAAATATCTTGAATCAAGAAATAAGTGTAAGGAAATAACATTTCTCTCTTTTAACAACTACTTCTAATAGCAACCAAATTTCCTTTTTAATACAATTTTTAATTTATTTATTTTTCTTTTTTTTTTCTTGTTTTTCCAATGTTAACAAGAAGGAGATACCCTTTCATTCAAGAACCTAAACCTTTCATTTTACACTTCTATTGGAGAAAACATACTCATAAAATCTCTAGCTTTCGATTCAAGGAGAGAACTTTTCATTACAAATAAGCTCTTTGGCAAGGGAAGTACTACTTCATGAAAGAATACTTCCATTTTAACAAGAATACTAATTGTTTTATCACACATTTTAAGCTATAATCTAAATATATCTTTTCCTTTTAGCCTAACAATGAAGAACATAACTTCTTAGTCTAACAAGAATCTCCCTCTCATGGAGAGAAGTAAGATTTACATATTACATACAACTTTCAACTATATTCAAGAGAAGGATAAACACAACTTCAAACAAAACATGTTTCCACAAACCTATACATCTATTCCACATGGAAGATTTGCAAAAAAGCTCACTGCCATATTTTACAAGGAACATAAGTTTATCAAGAGCTACAATTTTCTAAACAAGAGAGGGACAAAACGGACCATGCCACCAAAGATACTCTAGCACACCTCAAGGACAAGGCTCCAACTTCGAATGCTTTACAAGGATTCAACTTCTAGAGAACAAGGCTTGTTTAACCTCCCAACCTTCAGACATCATTACATGCCTTTCCAAGGGTTGGAAGACATGCTAGCCTCCCCCAAGCCCATGGGAGAGAGAGCTAGCTTCCATAACTTTGAGCACAAGATCATTAGGGAGAAAAACACCACAATACACTCACAAACAAGAACAAACCATGCATGAAGGAAAACACAACATTGAGCAATAAAAGAAAGGAGGAGAAACCATATTCATCCTCCAAATTTGGGGAAGAGTAGATGAGATACCCGAAAGTGGCATAAGGTGTGATCTAACAAAAGAATGCACACATCAACTTCCTTCTCCACCTTATTTCTCTGAAGTCAACAAGATCCTCATTATTACTCCATCCATTCACCAAAATCCTTCTTGGGAGGATTTTCAAACCCCTTGGGTTTCCTCTCCAAGAATGGGAAAGGGGTTCAAACCAAATGAACCCCTTACCCACCTCAAACCATATGAGGGGGAGTAAAGAAACCGACATGGCCTTGCCCATCAAGCCATGGGGTTTGAGAGGGAAAATCCCTCTCTCTTCCCCCAAATAACTCAAACATCCATCAAACCATATAATGGATGGAGTAAAACAATGCACAAATATAATCAAGCAACAAACCATACAAGCAACTAAACCAATAAATCAACTATGAGCAAACTAAGATTTAATAAAGGAACATACCACATAAATGAGCTCAAGAGGATTACCTCTAATAGCTCTCCAAAACAAGATTTTGCAACTCTCTTCGTCAAGCAATCCTCAAGCTCCAAATTTCTCAAGCACCAAGTCAAAAACTCCAAGAAAAGAAGAACCCACCCCAGAAGAAGAAGACCCTCCCCATTCCCATGGATGGGAATTTCAAGAGGAGAAAGCAAGCATCCTCACAAATGAGGGGGTGACATGTGTCACCCCTCTCCCTCAACAAGGTCAAAGATGCCAAAACAAAAGAGAGAAAGGGGTGGAATTATCTTTTTGCCCTCTTCTCCCAAATTCCCTAAAATGTTAGCAAGACAAAATAAGAGCAACTTTTGATAAATACACAAATCCACATCCCTTACATGGATGTGACAAAACAAGGGTAGAAAGGGAGGGAAAACTCCCTCTAGCCTTGAAAACAAGCCCCCATACCCATTGGGTAGGGTCCAAGGGCTCATTTTTATGATAGGGGGACTCCCAAGCTACAAAGGGGTCCCCAAAAATGCCCAAAATACCCTAGTTTCGGGTTTTGCATTTTTGGCACAAGGGTAGAGGGTATGGGGACCACCCAAGGGTCTCACATGTGACCCTAAACCCTTGTGATAAGAGACACATTAAACATAATCAACAATTTAAAGAAAAGAGGAGTTATTAACTCCCAAAACAAGTTTAAATCTTAACCAACTACCCTAACCCAAATTAATAATTCAAAGCACAATACATTACATACATTGGGGTCGCTCATAGTGCCCAAAATAATAAACGTCTATCCTAAGGCTTCACACAAAGAACATGGCTAGGACTCAGCCCGTGGGCTGCTTGTGCAAGATTGTGTAGCTAGTCTGAATCCCATGTTCTCCTATGACCTGTCACCTGCACACTCATTACACACATTAACCGCATCTGTCCAATACAAGAGTAAACTAGCTGCTTACCAAGCGAATAGATTCAAACATGTAAATTAATGATATCACCATCATCAATGTGGAATGCACAATCTCACACAATTCGTTGTATGTTAGGTATTACAATACATATCATGTCATATCAGCATGTCATCATGTATCCTCATCAGAAAAACAAATACGTTACAAAATCATGGTATGTGACTAACTAATTATCCAACATGTATCAATTTGACCTAAATCACATAGGAAAGTGTTAATGTCCACAATATCAAATAAAAGGTGTCAACCTACTAATCTAGTTAAATTAGCGCTACGCGCTCCAAATCACCATACGTGTTCATGAAAGCAAACCAACATATCCAAAATCCATAACTGGGGTTTAAGAATTCAGCAGATCATAGAGGCTAGAAAAGGTGGGCACTACATTTGGTAGCTTACTTTCCTGATAAAAGTTTCCTTATACCTCAAACCTTTGGTATGGATTTAAGATTCCTGGTAAATTATATATGACCCTTAAACATAGTATGTTATGTCCCCTAGTTGCAGTGCTCGTAACTATTATCTTGTGAAATGTTTTATCATATCATACCTATGGTATGCATACCACTCTGGTAGTTGATTTCTGAGTTACAAAAGTGCTTTAGTAGATGAGGATATTGTGTCTTTGTACTTAATTACTTTTTTTGAAATTTATAGTTTTTCCTCCAACACAAAAGGTTGCGCGGTCCTCCGTGCATTGTCATAGAATGGTATATGAAATAATTTGGCCTAAAAACAACACCCCATGATTTCAAATATGTGTACTAATCATATGTTATATTACAATGTGTAACCTAATGGAATTATAATGCTATCGTAATGGTACACCACCAATATTTACTTATGTGGATTGTGCATATGTACCTAATGTGTTTCATTCTCATGAATACTAGACAATGATGATTTACAATCCCTACTTGTAATATAAGTAGGTTGTTAGTAATTATGTCCGTTATTTAATCAGTTTTTCATGCCCCAGTAAGGCAATTTATGATCCACCATAAATCATAAAAACCTAGTCAATGAAATATCTTCAGCTTTCCTAGACATACAAACGTAAGATGTGGAAAGTCATACAGGAGATAAAGATGATCACCTTTCTTCATAATTGTTAGCTCTGGAAATGAATACTATGCCTTCTGTCCCAAGTTATATTTTAATACTGTATAGAGACCATCTATGCCTATAAATCTTGGAATGTAACATCCAAAGGACAAGAGAACCTATTATGGGACATGGCCACCTGAGCACTAACATCTTTTTTGGGCATCGGTGTCTGCGAAAGAGATTCACACTATTTATTTTTGTGTTTCTTCTTGTGACTTATTGTTCCATGACAAGTTGATAGTCATATTCACTTCACTTATGATGTCCAATATTACAATTGTACCTGCTAAAAGAAACCATATCTACATGCATAAGTATTTTCTTTCAAAATCACATTTTTTTGTCAATGTATCACTTAATATATTGTTAAAGGTCTCCATGGTACCATTAGCTTATGTGTGATAGGGGTTATCTTATGAAACAAGTGGTAGGAGCATATTTGCACAACACAAATATATTATTTGTATTATTTCATTGCTATAATTTTACAATGTATGGAGGGCTATTTAATAGCCATAGGAATAGAAAACCAACTTCCTACAAACTTAGAGGTCATACAACCAAATAAACCGTTAATATTTTTATGGGTACAATCAAACAATATGTGAACCGATATTGTTATATACAAAAATATACGATCTAACCATATAACCGCAAGTAATATTTACTACACGGTAACACACTAAGTACATGTAAGCACTATATTTCCTAACATTCCCCACCTTAGTGCAAACATGGGAGAAAAACAATCGCACTTCTTCTGCAGCTTGTCGCTCATGTGTGCTCATAATTTGGATGGTTTTTCAGGAAAGCCAACAACCTCAACAAGGATGGTTTTCCAAGGATAGCCAACAACCTACAAGGATGGTTTTACAGGACAATAGACAACCCAAATATCAGTATGTTTCTTTTTATTTGTGCTTTCATATTTTCATATATAGATTTTCACATCAGGGAATTATGTAGGAAGCTACTGCTCACTAAATACAAATTTGAAGAGAGGCAAAAATGAAAATGGAACATTAAGACCATGTTCCCCCCCTCAATGTGAACTTTTCACTTATTCAACACAAAACATGAACTCTGAAATAGAATCACACAATTGAAAGAAATTGCAACTCTGAAATGAAAAAAAAAACTCACACACACACACACACACACACACACATAGTCACCACAACTTGGTGCGGCCCTATTGTTGGTGACTGACAAGAGGTTGTTGATTGACCTCCAGCCTCCTGTGCCTCCATCCTCCAGTGAATGACACTACTACCTCAATGGAATGTGATCATGTTGCTCAATAATTCCCATATTGTGTTCATTGTTTTCTTCCCTCCCGTAATGTGAAACACTTTATTTTTTCAGACGTCGAGTAACACCGAAAATGCATCGATAAGGTAATTTTTATTTATTTTTTACAAATTTTGACACCTTGACTATTTTCACTAATGAACTTGACATAAACAAAAATAACACTTTTGTATCATCATGAAAACTTAGATTTTGACAATAGTGACACTTTGAAGACTAAAATAAAACAACACCCTATGACTCTTGCTAATACGATGTTTTAACGACTTACATCTGTTGAGCACAATAATTGACTCTTTTACTACTGAAAAGATGAAGACTTAAAAAACACCAAATATATAAGTATGACAAATATATTTTCTTGACGAAAGACTATAACTCACAATGGTGCATGAAGGAATGTATAAAAACACACCAAAATGAAAAAATGAAAAAAAAAAAAAAAACAACTACTTTAACATGTAATGACTCTACATAAAATAACTCATAAAAAGTAATATTTAATTACTTTTTAGAACATATAAAGTTAATGTCCATGACTTTCACTTTATATCTAGACCTATAATACAGAATTACAAACTCTAATTTAAAAAATAAAAATAAAAACATGTGTTAACCCTAATGTGGAAAAACTCTGCAGGAAGATTAAATCTAGTCAATAAATATCCAAGAACACTCATGCCTCCAGGAAAAATGACGTCACCAAAAGGTGGAAAATACCACGGGGGTTGATTGGCTAGGCAATATCCTAGCACGTGGGTTCATATTGAGATAATTAAAATTAATAAAATTCAAGTCAATATACCAGTAGACATGAGGGGGTGAAAGGGTTTAATTTATTAATATTTTGAACCGAGTATTGGGGGTAGGTTAGAGAGGTGGTCAAAGGAAAGAGAGGTTTAATTTTAATATAAAACTAAAACATTTGAGCCTAGTTTTTAAAAGTAAATACCTTAAAATTTTAAAAGGATTGTGGTCATAAATTAAAATTATAATCTCTTTTTTAATAAAGAAATCTCAATTAAGAGATTCTTAACAGTTCGGCGAAATAATAAGATGGTAGAAAACTAGGATTGAGTACGTACTTTTCAAAACAAGTGATATTATTTCACGATCTTCATTATTTGAAGAACTATTGATAAATGATTAAAGCTCAACATTTATAAGGTGATTGGTAATATGTCTTCAATGGCTTCAAACTATCTTTCTGGAGGAAATGTATATTACAAAAAATTGAGTGAGAAATATAATATATTTTATATGTCTAATATATTAGGGTAGAAATAAAAAGGGGTAAATAAAATTGTGATTGAAAAATGGGTAGGTAAGGTACATGGAAAAAATAGGTGGTATTTTCATTCTAATAATATAATAGGAGGGGGTATTATCAATAAAATAATTAGAGGTAGAACCTAGAATTAAGGGTATTCTTTAATGCCCTTCGAACGCACGTGCTATACCATACTTTTACTAAGTGAACCCCCTGTGGAAAATACTAAATAGTTTGATTTGATGCTAATATAATCCCGGAGATGGTATGTGAAAGCTTCAATGCAACTGCAGTTAAGCATGAAGAATGGCGCTAATTCGAATTAGAGAAAACTGGAATTAGAAGTCTAGAAGTTGAATGTAGAATGAAAACAAATTGCGATCTGTTAGTAATGTTTCCTTGGAATGTCTGATCACCAAAGGTGAGGGCTCAATCACAAAAATAAAATTACGAGCTATGTCATGGTAGCAATACTTTAAAGATCACAATTGGGAAACGTAGATGAATGAATTGATAAGGGTTGTGTTACACGGTAGTGCGTTCTGATAGGATTGTGTAGAAATAACAAGATTCATGATAGAAAAATGGAGGTTTGAATAGATAACACAATGAAATGAATGTGGATGGATCTTGATAGCAATGAAGTAATATGAGCCCAATTATAACAAGAAGCCTGAGATGAATCACATTATACGCATGCAAATATACGTGGATGATAGCACTTTCTTTTGAAATGCATGTGTCTATTTGAGACTATTTTCCTGTATGTCACTTCGAGACTATTCTCTTGTGTGTCGAGATTGGATTTGTGTTTGGAAGTGTTGTGTAGGGGCCTGAACTTTTGATTGCAATACAAATAATCTATCAGATTCACGGTGGATGTCAACGATTGACAAAGCTGATCAATGCAATTTACAATCTTAGGAAGAATATAGACCACGTCACTGTAGTATGATCTAAAAGAGCCGAGTGGAATCTCATTCATAGGAAACTAAGATCCAATGAATCGACCCTTTTCAAAAAAAATTATCTCTCCATCATGGGATGATCAGAAACCACTCATACCAAAACAAGTGGTAGAAGCAGATTTGCAGAGCACAAATATATTATTGGTATTATTTTGTTGTTGTAATTGTACAATGTATGGAGGGATATTATATAGCCATAGGAATAGAAAACCAACTTCCTACAAACTTGGAATTCATACAACTAAATAACTCATTAATAGTTTTGCAGGTACAATATGTGAACCGATATTGGTATATACAATAATATACGATCTAACCATATAACCGTAAGTAATATTTACTACACAGTAACACACTAAGTACATGTAAGAACTATATTTCCTAATAATGATGCGCAACCATAAATTATTGCAATAGAATTAAAATGGTGTTATTCAAGAAATGTGTTCCTCTATCGCTTGTTAGGCTCAATGGGAAACCAAATATGCTTATAATATTTTCCCAAATAAATCTTTCTATTGTGGTTGCTACACAATCTTAAGTTAGTGTGGCTTCTGCCCATCGTGTGAGGTAAATTATTTTTGTAATAATATAATTGGTGTCCATTCTACATGTCACATGGCTTATTAGTCCAAAAAAATCAATTTCCCTTTTTTCAAATGGTGTTTGGGAAGTTTTTAGAATTAAATGCATACTGTCGTGTCTTCCAAGTTTACCAAATATTTGGCATTGGTTGCATGTCTTAGAAAATTATTGTGTCCTTAAATAAATTTTTCCACCAGAGTCCTATGTTTAGGATTTTTTGAGTGGTTACATCTTCGACGTAGTTTCCCCTACAATTCCTTCATGCACCTCACTTAGGATATCTTTATTTTCATGTGGTAGGACACATCGCCTTAAAATTTTGTCACGTCCCAATTTATAGATGTGATTTCCAATTAGTTTCTATGGTGTTGATTTAATAACTAATTACTTTCTTTGACTGAGTGTATAGTTTTTTGGTGTGACTCAATGGTTTAGAAAATAGGTGACGTCTTCCAGTTCATCAGAGGTACTTTTTATTTGCAACAGTTGAGAGTCTTACATGCCATCTTATATAGGTTGCACTTCTTCACCAGTATAGATATGTGACAAATGATTAGGTCCTGCATTATTTTTGTCCAGTTTCACCACCATTGAAAACTGGAATTCTTGAAACAATATTATCCATCTATAGATCCTTCCATGTAATATTTTTTTTTGACCAAGTGTTTAAGAGCCATGTGATCCATAAAGAACACAAATGGAGTGGCCAAAAGATAGTGTAGAATTTTTTGAAGTGTATAGACCATTTATAGTCATTCATTCTCTGTGGTAGTATAATTTCTTCCCTCTTACATCGATTTCTGACTTGAAAAATAGATTAGATGGTCAAGAGTTCCCTTTTCTGGTTGTGCTAATATTGCTCCAACAGCGATTCTTGAGGCATCTACATGTACATGAAATGGTTTACTCCAATCTGGGAATTGTAAAATAAGTGATTGGGTTAATCTCTCTTTGAGTTGGTCAAAAGCATGTTGTTGATATAATCCCCACTCTAATTCTCCAATTTTTCGTATTAGATTTTCCAATGGAATCGCAATTTTTGTTAAGCCTTTAACAAACTTCTGATAATACCCATAATATCCCAAAAAGGAACAAATCTCTCTTTGCATCTGTAGCAATGTAATATTTATTGTTGCAATCTTGGTTGGGTCTACTAATAATCCAGATTTATAGATAATGTGTCCTAAAAAAGTACCAAATGGTGTGGCGAACACACACTTATTCAAATTTAAGGAAATTTGTAACTGTTAGCAACGTCCAACTATAAATTTCAAGTTGTCACAATGATCACTTACTAAGCCATAAACCATCTAATCATCTAGGTATACATGAGTAAAATTTAGTATGAAATCCTCAAAAGAAACTACAATAATGCACAAGAAGATAATGGGTGCATTTTTAATCCCTAACAACATAATTGTATAGGCGTATGATCTCCATTCGGTCGCAAAAATTTTCTTTGGTATATCCTCTTCTATAAATTTGACCTGGTGATAACCATAGAACCCACCTATGAAAGTTTATATCTATCTTCCTGTTACTCCTAAAATTTATTTCGTAAAAGGAGTAGGGAAGGGGTCAATTATGCACACAAAGTTCAGAGTGCAATAATCCACACAAATTATTATGTGCTCATCCTTCTTAATGTTGATCACCATATGTATTATCCATTCATATTATTCCAATGGTATGATGACCCTAGTAACTAGCATGTTGTGAAGTTCCTATTTGAATTTTTCTTGAAAGTTTGGATTCATCCAGTATGGGCACTTTTGAACTAGTTTAGCCCCTTCAGTTAATTTAATTCGCATCATCCCTAAAGATAGGTCTAAACCTTTCATCTCGTGGTACTAGTTGGGAAATATATATTCATATTCATGTAATAACTCAAAGACCTTTGTGATTTTTTCTTCACTCTAACTTAGTCACCAATCGTTTCCATTTTGGTTCATTGTCGTTGCCAACATTGATTTTTATGGATTTGAAGGGTTCATCCTATGGTGAATTACATTATTTTTTCTATGAATCCTCTTGACCCATACGAGACATCCATACTTAAATGGTAATTATCATCCTCATCTGTGATTTTCCATACCACTTTATCTTTTCCTTTATGTGCATAATTCCCCCATTCCACCAGTACCTCCTCATCATCGTTGGATATGTTACCCTCTGTATCCTCAAAAATCGTTGTAGTTAACATGGAACCCTTATCTTTTTATAACATCAAAATTATTTCTTCTATTGGAGTATCAGCCTCAAATACCATGTCTTATATATTGAAGGGGATGATCAACTGAGGGGCTAATGATACAAAAGAAAAGGTATGGATGAATCCTTATGTCAGTCATTTCAAGGAACTTGATTCTCTTTGCAACTCACACCTAACATACCATATGCATGCTTATACATGGAGTGTATGATAGAATAAATGTTTCCATAATACAATGTTAACCTGATCTATAGTCATCCATAGTTCCACGCATTTTTTGTATGTACCTCTAGACTAGTGACTCCATTATAGTTGGGGTATCTTTGTGCACCATTATTTTGTTTAAACCTAATCTTCATGGCTTCTTTTATGTCTATCCATAGTAAAAATGTTAGATTATGTGTTTCCCACCATCTTCTTGTGGTACCCCTCAAAAAATATATTAAACAATTAATTCACGCCTCTTCAATTGGCATATAAGCCTTTATATCTTCAAGAATATATTAGATAATTTCACTCCCACTAAACCCTAGTGGATTATGATATTTTTCCTTACATATTTTCCAAATACTTGTTCAAATGTATGTAGGTGCTTGGATAATATGGTATTTGGATGTGTGCATAATCATATTGTTGCTGCAAAATCATAGCACCCCCGAATGGCCTCATTTTTGAGTGGGGTATCCGGTGTGATTGCATAACATGGGACCATATCTCAAGCTGTGGGACTTGTGAACTTGAGATGGAACTCCAGAAAAATATGGATTATTCTTCCTAAACTACCTGCCATAAGCTACTCCAGTGTAGGAAAACTATCTAATCCTAATTTAACCTTCCAAGGAGACAGGGAGAGAGAGAAATGCATAAAAAATAGAGCCTACACTAAAGTGGTGATACACTAGAAAAGGAAGGGTTTCTGATCACAATATCAGCTACCTAAAGTGGAGTGAGGTGAGCAAAGTAGAGGGTGAACAAGATGCACCACAGACTAGAGATGAAGTTTACAAAGAACACCACTTCAAACCCATTAAACACGGCTCCCAAAACCTATAACGGACATCAGAAGTATGCACAGTATACCCTGCAACGATGAGAGGAAAGAAGAGACAATAAAATAAGGAAGGATGGACAAAATGCATCACAAAAATAGATTTTATTGCTCCATGAGTTCACACAGTACATCATTAGCGGGCAAGAGGCAAGAAAATGCCATTACAGAGCCATGAGAGGAGGCTTAAGCTCCACATTCTACCCTAAGGAAGAAAGAGAGAGGGGGAACCGGAGAGAAAATATGACCAACCTTTAAAAACATGCCCCTCGTTTATAATATATAGGGAAGAATGAGAGAAGGAGAGAGGGAAGAATCCTACTCCAACCACCCCTGTAAGCTACATTGAATCCACCTACTCCCCACCCTAGAAGAGTATTGAAATCTGCCTGCAACAATGATGGGCTTCACTGCAATACCCATGCCTCCATGTGTTGTTCCTTGCTGGGCAAGAAAAGAGACCCATTCTTCATCATGGTGGTAGGTGGGAGACTTGACAGCCTCGAAAATGGTGGGCTGAAACATTAATGGTGGTAGGTGAGTAACAGGCACTGGGATATTTCTAAAATGTCTTTTCCCACTCAAAACTGAGCTCCCAGTCAAAAGTTATGACTTCCTGAAGGTCAAGGGTTAGGCATTTAACATGGGCTCGCAATATGCAAATGTGTCTTCCCCTATAGGGTCCACAAGGCAGCCCCGAGTGTGTTGAAGATTCAGACCCCCTCTTCTCGCTCTTGAAGTTATGCCGGAACTAGACATGTGGCAGTCTGCAGCCCTGCTCTAGCTTCCTATGTGTTCTACCTAAGTCCCTCCTATTTGGCGTAGACACTCTGCCTGACCCAAGACATGTGGAGAGCTTGGCACATATTTGGGGACTGCTTTTGGATTCACCCTCTTAAAAGCAGCGTTAAAGAGACACATGGCTCCTTCCTGCGGATTTACTCTGTTTCTTTTGTGTTTTGGGATGAGTTCTACCTTTTGTTTGGTGGGGCCATATGTCTGACCCAAGACACGTGCGAGGATCAACGCACATTTGGGGACCTTTCTCCAGATTTTTCCTTTGAAGTTGCACGAACGAGGCACTTGGAGGCCTTCCGTAGGCTCTTTTATACTTAGCTGATTCAACGGCCATCTCTGCCCCCATTTGACTTCTGGCCACGTGGCGAGCCTGTGCTTGTTTGGGGATTGCCTCTGGATTTTAACTTTGAAGATGCGCTGAGCTGACACGTGGAGGGTTCCTTCGGCCTATCCTGAAATTGGCCTTTTCAATGGTTGGTGTCCCCTTTTCAGACTTTGGACATGTGGAGAGCTGATGCTAGTTCAAGGTCTCTCTTTGGGCCGCGCCTTTGAAATTTACATCGATTGGACACGTGGAGGCTTCTGGTACCCTCTTAGACTTAGGCCGATCAAACTGTCAACTTTATCTCCTTTTTCAGACCTGGGACACGTGGAAGCTTGGCGCTCAGTTCAGGGTCTGTCCCTTGGGTCTTACGTCTGAAGTTGGGCTGATGAGGCACAAGGAGGTTTCCAGCTGATCCTCTTATACTTCCTCATGTATTAAATGGCCAGTTTTTGTCCCTTTTCTACCCATTTAGGAAATCGTTGGACCTTAGACATGTGGAAGCTCCGCACTCATTTGGAGACCTTGTTTGGACCTGACCTTTAGAGGTGTGCTGAGGAGACACACAGAGGCTTCCACTGTCTCTTCTTTCCTTCGCTGATTCAAAAACCGATTCTACCCCCTTTTTGACTCTAACCACTTGGCGAGCCTGTGCTTGTTTTGAGACTGCCCCTTGGGTCCTGCCCCTAAAGTTACACCGTTGAGGCACGTGGCACCTTCCGAGGGTCTTTGAATTTTCAACTACCGATGAGACCCTTTCTATTTAGGAGCAACTCGTCAGACCTTACATGTGGAGGGTTGGAGCTTGTTTGAGTCTGGAGATGTGCGAGATATGTGGTGGGTTGGCACTCATTTGAAGACCTGCTTTTGGGCTTGACCTTTTGAGATTGCGCACTGATGGTGGAGGCTTCCGTTGTCACCGCTCCTTTTCCCCGAATTAAATCTAAGATTTTTTCTGTTGAGCCTCTACTCCTCTTTTAACATTATTGGCCTCCTTTGTCGACCTTATTTCTCCACTTTGTTTTGGGATCACTTGAGAGCTCGCAGGAATGAACCAACCCTTCCAATTTTATTTTGTTCGGGGTCATGTTTGATCAATTTTTCCGGGGGGAAAAACTTGGATAACAGTATGGCGACTCATGGGGACATCTACCTGCTAGATGAAGTGATTAGTGGCCTTGAAGTATCCATTGGGCATGGAGTCATGAATGATAGCCTGGTACTAATCTTGTCCCTGAAACTGCGAGCCTGACTGCTTGCAATTGGTGACCTTGAGCCTTCCCCGTTGTCTGCACTCTCAATTTTCATAAGAAAATATTGAAAATGAGGTTTTGAGAGTCGAAAATTGTATTGACCTAGGGATTTCACCTTCTCTTGAAATGGATTGTCTCAAAACTTGATTTTAGTTACTTTGTATTTGGATCCTTTGAAATTAACAATTGTTACATGCAACTATGGGAATCGCTACCGTGAATACTGAAGGGCTTGGCACATTGGCCTTTGCCAGGAGATGTATTATGCATGAGCAACAAACACCACGACACACACTATGTATAAAAAATTGAAAATCATACATATCTCAAGTGGGATATGCAGAGTGTGCAAAAGCACTTGTTTTGCTGAAAGAAAATCTACTCTTACTCCTACACTAACCCTATCAAAGAAAAGCTAAAAAAATCCCACCACAGGTATGGAGAAATAACTTCCCTTTCTTAGAAAATGCAGCCATGTATATAATTTGGCACTAAACATGGCTCTTATTATGAGTGAGAAACCAACAAGAGGCCGATCTTCCACCCAAATCATCAAGGTATCAACATCAATCAAAAATATCTCCTCAAGCTGATTGGCATTGGAATCCTGGAGGTGTTGATGGTGACCCTTGGTGCTTTGATACTCATCCTCATGCCCTGAAGTGGGCATGACTGGTTTTAGCTTCTCCCTTGGCTCCAATGAAGCCAAGTACCTGATTGGGCACGATCTGATCTAGATGGATGTGCCCATTGTTCTGAATTTCAACTCCAAGAATGGAGTCTTCTTACGGACCTTCCTGGGTGGATGATGTGGGAGAGATGGGATCCTCGTGCTCTTTTCCTTCCTCCTCCTGAGAAGAACATGGAAGATTATGATCCTCCAACCTTGGTTCCAAAGGGTCACTATGAGACACATGCTGATGTTCTTAAATGGTCTCCTTCAGCAATAGACTCATGTGCTTGGAAGGTGGATGATGGAGGAGAAAATGATGTGATCTCCTCGGGCTCCTCTCCATCAAAGCAATCCTCCAAGTCTGATAGAAAATCTACCTCCTCATTGTCCTGCTGTGTGCTCAACCTCCTCCATGGTGTCCTTCAGATTTGTGATTTTCTCACCATGGTTCCCCTCATCTCAAACATGAAGTTTGAAAGCTCAAACTCTTCTTCGACATCAAAGCTTGAAGGGGATGAAGTGGGAGGAAGAACTAAAGGTTCTTTTGTGGCCTTCTCTACACTTGAAGCCTCTGGAACCGTATGGTCCTCCTCCGTCATGGGTTCATCAATCAAATCAGACCCTTCAAATGAAAGTAAAAAATCTTCAATAATGCTTTCTTCATTAAGTGGCCTCAACTCTGATTTGATCTCCTCCAGCTACTCCTCTTCAATGGGACTTGAAGCCAATTGTTCTTCATCCTCTTGACTGGTTGTGCAGCTTGGATTGGATCAGCATCTTCTTCAGACATAGTGCCATTATGGACACTGCATTCAGAGCATAAAGATTTCTGATCTTCTTCCTCTTGTTCTTGTTCTTCTTCTGTTGCAAACTCAGCTTCCACCACTTGTGGTCTAACCCTGGCCTCCTCTGAAGGTTTACAAGGGGATTTTTGTAATCCCAAATCTAAGAGCTAATCTTACTAAGCTTTTGATAATTTCTTCTCTGTTTGTCTCTCCTTGATTGGGTTTTGGAGTCTCTCCCTGACATGGACTCGGGAAAGTAGGAGGAGTGGTGGGTGGGATCTCCACTAGTTTTTGCTTTATCTATGGTGGAGGGGAAGGTATTGCCTTTGGATCTTGTGGAGGGGACTTGGATTTGGAAGGGAAAAGGGTAGAAGAATTGAGGTGAGATGGAAGACTAGGGGATGGAGAAGAGGAATCAAAACTTGGGGTAGCAGATGGAAAGCTTGGAAATTGGAGCTCTGGTTGAGATGGTGTTGCTTGGGGAATGGAGAGAAAATTACTAGGTACTGGTGTATGACTTACTCATTGACAAGGCTCCCTAACACCAAGTTTGTAGGCCTCTATCTCCATAGTCCATTGCACAAGTTGGGGCAACATCTCAACCATGAATCCAAGCTTCTCCTACAGGTTGTAATGTCTTGGAAAAGGGTCGAACCATGGACAAGGTGCCCTGAAACCAATCCTGAATGCCTTCATTTGTGCTGTAGCCCTAGACTGCACCATGTTAGCCTCCATTCTTTGAATCTTCTCCAACAGATCAGTGTTCTCCACATAACTATCACCATCGTATCTGTACCCTTTCTCTTGATAAGCTCCATGGCCAAACTGGTTTTGACACTGCTCATATGGGTAAGCATAATGGTTCTGGATCTGATCATAATGTTGATCTGAAGGAGTTGGGAAATACATTGGAGGTGGACTGCACTATTGTTGCTACAAGTGTGAGTTCCAAGATGGGAATGAAGTCATGATTGCACAACTTCATGGAATGGTAGAAAATGAAATATGTGGAAGGAATGTTGGGTGGAATTGGATGGGAACAAGTTCTGCAACCTCAAAGATGTGAGTTGTTGACTAGATGGAGACGCCATATGTGTTTGAAAGTGCCTCCAAAGGCTAGATATCAGCAATAACACATCAAACCTGTTGAGATGAAGATGTAAATATCTTTAATCTAGTCCCATCGGGTGTGCCAAAACTATTGATGAAAAATCACAGTACACCCGAATGGCCTCGAATTTGAGTGGGGCATCTGGTGTGATTGCATAACATGGGACCATCTCTCAAGTTGTGGGACTTGTGAACTTGAGATGGACCTCTAGAGAAAGTCAACTTCTTCTTCCTAAACTACCTGCCACAAGCTACTCTAGTGCAGGAAAACTATCTAATCCTAATCTAACCTTCCAAGGAGATAGGGAGAGAGAGAGAGAGAGAGAGAGAGAGAAATGTGTAAAAATAGATCCTACACTAAAGCGGTGATACACCAAAAAAGGAAGTTTAGATCACAATCTCAACTGCCTGAAGTGGAGAGAGGTGAGCAAAGGAGAGGGTGGAAAAGATGCACCATAGACCAGAGATAGAGTTCACACATAACACCACTTCAAACCCATTAAACAAGGCTCCCAAAATTTGCAATGAACATTAGAAGTATGCACAGTATACCCTGTAATGATGAGAGGAAAGAAGAGACAATAAAATAAGGAAGGATGGACAAAATGCATCACAAAACAGATTTTATTGCTCCATGAGTTCACACAGTACATCATCAGTGGGAAAGAGGCAAGAAAATTCCATTACAGAGTAATGAGAGGAGGCTTAAGCTCCACATTTGACCCTAGGGAAGAAAGAGAGAGGGGGGCATGAGAGAAAAGATGACCAACCTTTAGAAATATGCCCCTCCTTTACAATATATAGAAGAATGAGAGAAGGAGAGAGGGAAAATTTGAATCCTACTTCAACCACCCCAAGATTACATTGAATTCACTTGCTCCAACCACCCTAGAAAGCATTAAAATTCACCTGCAACAATGATGGGCTTCACTGCAAAACCCATGCCCCCATGTGTTTTTCCTTGCTAGGCAAGAAAGGGGGTCTGTCCTTCATTATGGTTATAGGTGAGAGACTTGACAGCCTCGAGAATGTCATACTAAGCTATTAATGGTAGCAGGTGAGTAGCAGGTGTCAAGAGCTTTCCAAAACTTCCCCTCCTGCTCAAATATGAGCTCCTGGTCGAAAGATATGGCTTCCTTAAGGTGCTTCAGGTTTGGATTATATTCGCACAAGATCCATGTGGTGGCCCCACACATCTTTAGATTTCACCCCCTCTTTTCACTCCTAAAGTTGCACAAAAATGACATGTGGCATCGTCCATGGGCCTGCTCTATTTCCTTTATATTCTACCTGAGTCCCTCCTATTTGGTAGAGACACTTATGCCTAACCCAAGACATGTGGAGGCTTGGTGCATATTTGGGGACTCTGTTTGGATTCACCCTTGGAAAGAGCACCAATTGGACACGTGGAGGTTCCCGCTTTGGCTCTATTTTCCTTAGCCGATTCAATGGCTAAGTTCTACCTTTTGTTTGGTCCATATATCTACCCAGGTGGGTTGGCTCAACTCACATTTGGGGACCTACCTTTGGACTCAACCCTTGAAGGTGTGTGGATGATGCACATGGAGGCTTCTGCAGGATCTTCTTTACTTAGCCGATTCAATGGCTGGCTCTGCCACCTTTTTCACTTCTAACCATGTGGCAAACCTGTGCTTGTTTAGGAACCCCACTTTGGATTTTAACCTTGAAGATGCGTTGAGCTGATACGTGGCGGCTTCCTTCGGCCTGTCCCAATCTTGGAATTTTCAACGGCCGGTGTCCCCTTTTCAGAATTGGGACACATGGAGGGCTGGCGCAAGTTTGGGGTCTCTCTTTAGGTCGTTCCTTTGAAATTATGCCGATGAGGCATGTGGAGGCTTCCGCTGACCCTCTTATACTTAGTTGATTAAATGGCCGGCTCTATCCCTTTTTCAAACCTTGGACATGTGGAGGGTTGGCGCTAGTTCAGGGTCTTTCCTTGGGCCACGCCTTTGAAATTGTGCCGATGAGGCAAGTGGAACCTTCTATGGCTCTGCTCTACCTTCCTCATGTTTTTCCTAAGTCCCTTCTGTTTGACAAAGGCTTTATGTCTAACTCAGGACACGTGGAGGCTTCCTCCTCATTCGGAGACCCTATTTAGACCTAACCTTTGGATGTGCACCGATTAAACACGTAGGGGATTCCGCTACCCTAAGACTTTTCAATTGATGAATTTTTCTTGTTCTCGAACCTGGGACATGTGGAAGCTTCACGCTCATTTAGCGATTGTCCCTTAGGTCTCACTTTTGAAGTTGAGTCAGTGAGGCACATGGAGGCTTCCATTAACCCTCTTATACTTAGTCAATTAAATGGCCAGATCTGTCCCTTTTCCACCCATTTAGGAGCAACTCATCGAACCTTAGAGACATGGAAGCTTCGTACACATTTGGAGACCCTATTTGGACTTGACCTCTAGAGGTGTGCCATTGAGACACGTGGCAGGATGGCGCTCGTTTGGAGACCTACTTCTCTTACACCTTTTGGAATTACATCGAGCTAATGCATGGCGCCTTCCACGACTCTACTTTGTTTTCCCCCCAAGTCGACTCGTATGCAAATTTCGAGAACTTTGAGCCCTTTCTCCAATTCTTTTTGTTGAGCCTCTGGTCTCTTTTAATGTTATCATCCTCCTTCGTCGACCCTGTCCCTTCATTGTTGGTTTTGGAATCTGGGCTCTCATGACTGAACCAACCCTTTCGATTTTATTCTATGCGGTGTATTGTTTGATCAATTTTTCCAGGGGGAAAAATTGGGATAACACATACCACAATATCACCCTAGTAGTTTATATGAATTATGCACCTAATTTTCATATGCCACATTGGTTTTATTAGACATCGATTAGTTATCTCCCCACTTTATTTCTCCTTCTATATTCGGTTCAAAATTCTTTATCCCAATAGCTTGGATATTGCATATATGCTCCAAATCTTCATGTTCCTCTGTAGAATCCACATATGGTGCATTCTATTTAGGGTCCATCGGGAAGATGACATGTTGACCTCCATTTTTAAAACTCACATATCATTTCTTGAATCGTAAGTTGTCGTTTTTGGCAAACCACCAAGGTCTTTCGAGTAGTGCTAGAAAATTATTTTCTTTTGCTAGCAGCATGAATTTGAAATTTCCATGGAACTTCACTACCATAATGCTTATTATGACATCCTTTAGGACTCCTATAAGCACTACCCATGTTTTTTTAGACATGAACAATATATGTGTGGACGGATGCAACATTGGTCACCTCATATTATTCCAGGCATCAAGTGTCAGTATGTTAACTTTTATGCCCTTATCGACCAATATGTCATTAATGTTCTAGTCATCTATACATGCATCAATGAGTATCTCTCGATCAAAACCCTTTGTATTTTCAGAATTTGCATCCTACATTTATGTCTTCCATAATTATTTTACAAGTGCCACCTTCCTCAACTTGTGTGATAGCCATTAACCTAGTAAGTGTAATATACCTTATGTGCGTAGTAACCTACATACCTCTTGAAACTCATTTTTTGTTAATTCATTCATCCACTTAATCTTTAACTTTTCATTTCTCAATATTGCTTCATCTCTAAGAAATTCTATTTCTCCTTAAAGTTATCTTACCAAGTATTTCTCTTATCTAAGAACCTCTTTTTCTTACTTATCATCAGGGTAGAACTTCGCAACATCGAATTCGGTAGGCTTTACCTTGTCTAAAGATGTCTTTTATGTGCATAGAGTAGTGCATGTTCTTACTTGTACTCTAGTGGATGAATCCACTATTGTAATAAATGTTGGCCTATTATTATCCATGATATCACATGAAATTTTAATCATTCATGTGCCCTTTTCACCTTTTTCTTTCATTATCTTATACAATTCAGGGAAATATTTTACTTTATGCTCCTTTTGATAATGTGCATAGATTGAAAAGGCTAGGAAAATTCACTGGTAGTGATATGACAAATCACATTTATAATAAGTTTTGGGTGGATATCTACCTCCTCCGTGACCTCCTCATCCTCGTTCATTTCTTCCTTGACCATATCCATGGTGCCCTTCATTAACATCTTCTAATGTATCCTGTCGAAGTCGCAATGATCCAGTTTTATGGATTTGGTCAATAATACAACAATCTAATGTATCATGGGTGTTTGCATCACATATTTTGTAGTAAGTGGCTACTTTTTCATGCTTAGAGTGGTGGAGTATAGGGTATTTTCAAATGTCATGGCTGCCTTCATAGATCTCACAAGCTATAAGCATGTCCTTCAGACTTTTGCACAGGCTTGTGTTTTTAGTGTGGTCCTCTGCCTCACAATCATTACACTAAATATCATTATGTGTTTCTTGTGTGATGTTCACTTTTAATTTAAATTAGGTTCCGATAGGTGTGATTTTTTCCTCTATGAATGGGCTTATGACAATATCAAGACTTCCCATTGCTTCAGTGTGTAGGGCTACTTTTAATGCTTCTCATAGATTGGTGAAATTTTTGTATGAAAATGCACACCTAATGGGTATTGAAATCCCCCCTACAAACCATTGTGCATGTTGTGTAGGATGTATATCATAATAAAAATTGGAGATCAGGGTTTTAAAACCCACATCATATGCATGCAAACTCTCATTGAGTTCTTGATTAATTTCCTCGATCTCCAAAATACTCTACTATTCGAACTCTATAATATCAAATTCATTTTAAAATGCCACTTTAAGTTCATAATCTATCGCTGCTTCTAATGGGTCGTGTTTTCGATACCAGGTATGGGCACAATCAACCAGTGTCATCACAAACGGAGTTGGTATCCATTCTGAGGTAGCAACACCCTTTGCTTGCCATATAAGTTCACATTTGAACACATGTTCTACAACATTCTTGACACCATGATACTCTAGTAGGTGTAAAAACATTTGATAAAGAAGGTTGCTAGGAATAGTAAATGAAGGGTTCTGAATGGGAATGAATAGGTCATCCTACATGGAGATGACATGCATCCACATTGGGGGTGAAATCGAATGGGGAGAAAAGGAAAAAAATTGAAAATAATAATATTGAATTATATTATTATTTTCTAGTGCTTCTTATTGGGGGCATATCTCCTACCCTATTCAACCCAATTTGTAAACTGTAGGACATGTTCGAAACATGATGGAATAAACTTAAAAAATATCAATACGATAATAACACCTCAACTATTGTCAAATATTTCAAAGCCTATAAATTCTTGGAAGACCATAAAAAATGCAAAATACCAAAAGTTGTCAAAACACATGCTTAAAATAGATTTCAAGACTTTCTAAAAATAAAAAAAATTCATGCTATTATTGTAGATAGTGCTTTGAATTCTCATCTTGACCATTCACTACTAAATATAGATTTCCGTACCTTTTGAAAAAATGCTTTTATACATCATTCTTCAAATGTCAACATGGGTGCATCTTCCTCTGAGCACTCATCTAGATCATTAGTTATCCCTCTTAAAATACATAAATTATATTTTTTCTTATCAAGCAACATAGATTTTATGGTTTGTTCCTTGTATATTTTCAATTTCATATGTGCTCTACTATTACAATTTTACAAATACTTAAGGACATGCAATCAATGTATAATTTTACTATTGCTAATTTATGTGTAAATTACATGTCATATACATTCTATTTTTTGATGTTTTTACTTTTCTCAAAATATATAATATATAATTTTTTCTTATCTATAGATTGATGTTAGTGCATTTTCTCCCAAACCTTATTTGAGTGTTCATGGCCCCTTTGGTGGAAATTTTTAGTTTATACATCTTGGACTTGCTTCTAATCTTCAATACACGGTGTTATATTGTTGGAACAGTGAAAATCCCTAATGATGATAATTTCATTTCTAGATTAAATGATGTATCCAAGTCAAATTTTCTCACTTGCAGCATGTTCTTGTAGCTTAATTTACCTTACTTATCTATTTCCTATCTTTTCTTGCTTTCCTAGTTGCTTTTTTCAGCCTTTTCCTTATAATTTTTTCCTTAAGTCATGAAACCACGGTGGGTTGCATAACCACCAGGGTCTGCCTTGAGCAGAAGTTATGCAATTGCCCCAATGTTGTATAACTCCATCGGTCTGCATAGACTAGTGGTTCCATGTGTTTAACCCGAGACTTTGCCAGCATGTTCTAAATGCATGTTGTTCTTTCCCAAGTTGATATCTCACATGTTTCTTGACCAAATCAGCTACCTTTGAGCTTATTAGATGCGTATAAAATTCTCATCCTTCACTTACTATTATTAGTAAGTTAACTACCCCTTCCCATGGTGATTTGGAACATCTTGGTTGCCAAGTGTGTTGCACCATTTCCCTACCAACTTTCTATAAAAACCAAGTTTTTTCCCGAAGTGTTGGTTGGAGTCTTTTGATTTGGAATTGCACTATTATGCTGTCAGAATCTTGCCAAGAAACACACAAGAAAATACATAGCCTTTTCCTTTTTACTCTCTTGCATGCATTACTACCAAACTACTGTAAACCAGCTAGCTCCAACACTCTTACATCTTCTTCTTGCATATCAACCAGCACATCTCCCTGGAAAACATTGTATATTTCATTGGAAAAGAAGTTGAGGGGATCTAAAAAAGCACAACCAAATTGGAAACTATCTCAGTTCTACATTTCTAGGTTAGAGGTGTACTTGAATTCCTAGAAGCTTTGTTTTAATTAATTAGATTTCATTTCCTAGCTACATAGAATCTTGTTTTAAGGAAGTAAAATTTACAACCAGCTACATTTCTTGTAGGTAAATTCCATTAAGGATTTCTTCTCATCTCATCCCTGTGGATTTGTCTGGGAAGGATTCGGAGGAAGTTCTTGTGCACAAAGTATTTCATTTCTTCATAATCAAAACACCTGTAGATTTCTTTTATTCATTTAGTTAGATTGTGTCTGCATACGAGCAAGGCTTCTTCTGACAACTTCCTCCTTGCCTATCCTTGTGGATTTGCAAGGGAAGTGAGTTTGAATAATCTTCTATGTATTGTGCATTCGTTTGAGTTTCTTCATATTTAAAAATCTTCTTAGAATTTAGTATTTTACCTGGGAAGTATCATGGAAGAAATTTCTTTGAGAAGCTTTCAAATCTCCCCGTGATTCTGAGGTAGAACTAGAAGAAATTAGATCCACAATTACAAATTAGGAAAATCCTCTTTTTAATTAGATTAGATTTAATTCATTCTGCATAAGGAAATAGCCACATTTGGCTATCTCACTATTTAGTTTATTTTATTTAGAATAGAAGTAGTTCCAATTTAATTAAAAGTAATCTTATTGTCTGTGTAGCTTTTATTTATTTAATTCCAAAGAACCAAAATAATCCTCAAAAACATAGATTAGATTAATTAAATTTGTTTATTTGTCTTATTCCCTTTCATCTAAAATATTTGAAAATACAAAAACAAGTAGATTAGATTTGGTTTCATTGTTTTAATCAATTAGTCTCATTCCTTAAATTAATTAGTTGCATGTAGATTCAATTAAATTAAAGGAGAGTAATCGAATTTGTTTAAATATGCATTGTTTGGTTAATTTAGGAACATATATTTAATTAGATGGGGATTAACACAAGCTCCCCATGTTACCTTAGAGGCTTAGGTTACCTAAACTTCACCTTGGTTTCTTTCGGTTTCTTTGCGTGCCTTGTTTGTTTCTTTAGATTCTTTGTCTGCATGTCCACGTGACCATCCAAGGCCCCAGACAACCTAGACAAAGAGTGTGTGATCCAAGGGTACTTCAACCAAATATTGTTACACAACTCACCAACATTGATCAAGGCCTTAGGAAACTCATATTCCAAACCACCCCAGTTCCGTCCAACATTATTTCACAGTTGATAGCCTTGAACGACGAAGCAGATAACGCTAATGAGTTCTAGCACAATCAACCTGGTAGAGACTAGATTTTCCTCACCTTATCATTTGTCATACATTCATGTCCCTCTTTGGAGAGGAATTCATAGATGAAGAAGGAGAGTTTCCATGAGTCCCACAACCAAGTCATTTCTTGTTTGGTTTCAATGAAATTGACACCGACTTGCGTACCACAATCATACTTGACCATACCATTGCCCCAGAACAAGTAAGAGAGGCTTTCATTCTCAATGAACAGATACCCATTGTGCCAGTTGAGGATATTAGATTGCTTTGATTTCTTCCACTCATTCCATCCGCATTCCTATTTATCCATTACATAGTCATCTATCCATTTCATTGTGGTTGTCCCAACATGACCTCAGGAGGTCACGTGCACCTTGAGTCACGTGTTGATTCTTAGGCGTACAAAATTGGTGAACCCAATGTGAAGGACTAGTTCCTTTTCATTTCCTCTTTTCTTTCTTTTCTTTCATACATCCTTCTCCTCTCCCATTATTCTATGGGTGTTTATACACCCTCCGAAATATGTTGGGTTAGGAATACAGTAGACCCATATTTGGGTCTTGAAGCTTATTACTATCAAATGGGTATGCAACAATCACCTTCACTATCAGGGTGGGTTGATAACTACTCACCAAATTTTTCATCACCTCACACTCCTCCTCAAGATTCCAATACCAACTCATCAGTTAGGATTGAGGAGATAGATCAACCCAACCATAACCCATGACTAAATTTCTCCAACTCTAACAATATGATATTCACAAGAGAATAGGGGTCTTATCCACACATTTTATCTAGACCTTAAATCAACATGTGCAATATGATTCCTTCTCTTCCTATATTTCACCAAATGATGAGCTCCTAAGCATGCTTCACCCGAAACAGTGAGCGTCTTAACACTATAGATAAGTCCTTGGATAGGATGTAAAGGTATAATGATATTCTTTTTGGAACAATGTTGTTACTCCTCTCCTACAATATAAAATGTGTCTAAAAAGGGGTGGTCTACAAAATATCAATTCATAGCAGGATATCACATGCCTTTTCTGCCCAACAAGGCTCAACACACACCTAAGAAAAATGCAACACCTTCATCGGGTGATGTGATTTCAACATTGGTGGACAGAGTTAGAAAATTAGAGATTACCCAACCTTCTCATTCTACACCATTCATAGGGCAAGGAAAAGTCCCTCACCATGCTCAGAACTACAATTATGTTCCCTCTACGCCATCACCTTCTCCATTCTACCTAGGCATTCCTAGCCATAGAGACTTCCTTACTCGATTTGGCACACTAGGCATGCCTCCTCATTCTCCATACAGATATCCATCACAAGGGAAATCCAAAAGTGTGTTCTCATATTTCATTCTAACCGGAAATGTGACGTTCCCTAGATTTGTGCATGTCAATCTGTATCCAAATAGTGTCCCCCATACCTTCACATGTATTCAAAATCACCACAAGGGGACATGTTTTCTTTTCTTGGTCCATACACTCAGCAACAAGGGGTTCCTTATGCCTTGACCAATGCTTATGTTGTGTCATACCAAATTCTTGTACCACCTCCACCTCCCTACTAAGGGTCGTCAATGGTTGAATCATATGCAATAGGGACATACTCTAAATACTTGAAAGAACCTTTGGATTTTTCTATTCGAGGTGTCATGCTCCCACGACCATTTTAGAAGCTCCCAAAATTTCAAGGGGGAGGGAGACCCAAATGCCCACATCAAGGCATATGCGACTGCCATTAGAGAGCTACTCCCTTGGGATGCAATTGTAGCGAAGATATTCCCCAAGACCCTTGAAGGGATTTCTCTTAACTGGTACTATAGAATCTTGCAAGCCTCCATTCATTCATTTAAGTAACTCGTCTAAGAGTTAATAAAGGATTTCAACATGGAAAAACTATTGAGAAGAAGAATCAGAGAGTTCCTACACATTAAAAAAGAGCATAACGAATCTTCTTCCCACTTCATCTAGAGGTGGCGAATGGTTCCTCTACTTCTCTTCCAGTACTCCAAACATGGATCAAACGGAAGCTTTGTGACCTATTCCTCCACTCCCTCAATTGAGAAACTAAGGAGGAGGTACAAAAGTTTCCTCTTAGGAGCTATGAGGAGGTCTTAGAGGGTGCTCTCCACATTGACCAAGTGGCAATTGACAGCAGATGAAAGACGTATGGTTCAAATGGGAAACCGGTCACTCCCTCTCAAGGTAATTCAAATTACCCAAATGGTTTGAACAATAACAATCAAGGACACATAGTTCTTAACCAAAACTGTGGTACTACAACAGACAGTGTAAATGATCAACCTAAAAATCCAAATGTTGGTAGCACTAGTAACAAAAATAATGGACATAACAATTCAAACAAAAATAACCAAATGAGTAACAACTTCACTCCTTCTGTTAATGTGGTTGACTTTAGTCACCCTCCTCTTCCTCCTCAACAGGTCCAGTTTCAGGGCCTGGTTCAATACCCAAGCCAATATCTGAACCAATTTCCAAATCAGTATCAGATCTAAGGCTAGAGACCTCCAAACTTCCACTATAATAACCAACAAAAGAATAACATCAAAAACTATGGGCCGTAAATAAAACCATAACCAAAGACCTTGTGACGACTACGATCCCAACTTATACTGTGGTTTCCATAGGGTTGTAGGACACAATGCTCAGACATGCTGTGATTGAAATAAATTCATGCAACAACTTCCAGAAGACAAGAGAAAACTCTTCATTGAGATGTTCTTGGCTAATCCCACAACACCTACACAAAACACTTACATGGGTCATGTTGCCCCATATGATTCTACTCTTGGGATTTATAAATATCCCTTCCTAACGATCCTTGAAAATAGAAAGCTTAACCCTCATGGCACCAAAAAGTGGGCTTCTTAGGGAACAATGATCATGAGACATCTACATCTACTGATCCGCGGGTAGCTCCTCCTCTAGAAAACCAGAATCAAGATAAGATTATAGGTCTAGTTGAATTAGAAAATAAACCAAAAATTCACACTGCCACTCATACTCATGACTACGTGTCACAACCTCTCCCTGTTGACTCCTTGATGCAGGATATCGCACTAGTAGTGCCTAAGCTAGTAGGGGCCTATAACTTAATCAAAAATCTAACCAAGAATTTCTCTCACATATCCTTCTTGGATTTGTTGAAGAATTAACTAGCGCACTAATCTACTTTATTAGAAGCATTGGGTCTTGGTCACTTAGTTCATGTGACACCTCCTCCTAAAGTCCAGATAAACCATATAGAATTTGATGTTCATCCTCCAAGCCAGCATGAGAGATATGTTGGGTTTATGTTTGATATTAGCAAGATGCCTACTGATGATGAGCTAGCACAGAGAGGTGACTGCACATTATATTTACAAGTTTGGATTTATAACAATTATGTTAAGTAAGAAATGATAGATGATGGGGCTACTATTAATGTAGTCCCCTTCTCATTTTTTACAAAATTTAGGCTATGGGGAAATGAACTATTCCTCAACTTGAAACATGCTAAGAGGTTATGACAACCTTAAGGAAACATCCATTGGAACCATAGTGCTTCCAGTCACCCTTGGACCCAAGACCATTTTGACCAAATTTTATATTATAGATCGGAAACCAACTATAATATGATTCTCAGAAGACCTTGGATTCATAGGATGAAGGGCATCCCTTCCACGCTATTCCAAGAAGTTAGGTTCTTGCATCTAGGGAAGGTCTTTGTGTCTTAAGGTGACCCAAAGCTTTCATATCCATTTAGCCAACCTTAAGAAGAAACCCTAGAGTTCACACTGAATTTGAACTCCCAACTAACCAATTAAACAGCCTAATTCCTCTCAGGGGGATCAATTCCCACATCTAAGCTTGTGTTCAATGGTTGAGTTAGAACCACCCAAGGAAATATGAAGGGGTGTATGCTAATGAAAACAAGGCCATTGTAATAGAAATTGAGTCAAAAAAATACAGCCAAAATTGTTAAGCTTTTGGAGAATGATTTTCTATTATTCTACCTTTGATTCTTTAGGCTTAGGTCATGCTCTTGGAATAACCTCTCTTCATTCAATGGCATTGAGAGGTTAGCATGGTTGAGGTCTCAAACATTAAGGAAGAAGATTCAATAATGATCAAACTTATATCTTCCCAGACAACTGTTGGACCCTCAACTACAATGGTGCAAAGTTTTTCTATGGCATTGGGGTAGGGGTGATCCTCACTTCCCCAGAGGGGAGGGTCATGCCTTTTTCCTTCAAGTTGAACTTTGAGTGTATGAACAACAAAGCTGAGTATGAAGCTATTCTTCTTGGTCTTATTGTGGCCAAGAGGATGGGTGTGAACAATGTTAGAGTCTTGGGTGACTCATAACTCATTTCCAATCAAGTCTCAGAAGTCTATGAGACCATAGCAGAGCACCTTCAACTCTACAAGTCCACCATTCTCAAGCTTTGTAAGGGTTTTGACTTTATCTCCATACAATCCATTCCCAAAGAGAAAAATCAACTGGACAATTCTATGGCCACTTCCTCCTCTCATTTTTGTCTAAGTGAGGACTTAAAAGAAACCAAGTTCACCATTTTCAGTCTGAGCCAAGCCTTTGGTTCAGAAAGATGCCAACCAATGCAATTATGACATACATTGAGACTGAAAATGATCCCATTACATTGGATTTCATAAAATGATGAGGTAATCTTAGGATACCTCAATGCTTACACAGACCTTCATCTCGCACACCACAAGAAGGGATTTTCCCTCATACCTCACCCTTCCTTATACTTTAGATATCGTACGATGAAGTCTTCTTCATCTGAATATTTTGAGATCTATGAAGTTGAGGAAGAGTTGGAGATGCCTCCAGCCCCACCTAAGTTTGAAGAAGGTAACACTTCTTTGATCGAAGGAATGATAGACATTAACATAGGGATGGAAGAGGAACCCAAAATCCTAAAACTCAGTTCTTTGTTGTCTCTAGAAGAGACAAAAGCAAACATGAAGGTGCTTAAAGATCATTCTAAAGCCTTTACTTTCAGTTATAAGGAGATGACTGGTATCACTCCTGATGTGGTAGTTCACAATCTAGTTATGAAACTTGATGCAAAACCTGTAAAGCAGAAATTGAGACCCATGAAGCCAAAGGTGGCTTTAATGGTTAAGGAGGAGGTAATGAAACTCCTTCAAGTAGGGTTTATCAAACTAGTAGATTATTCTATGTGGTTTTCAAACATCATCCTGGTTCTAAAAAATAATAGGAAGATATGTATCTATATTGATTTCATGGATATTAACAAGGTGTGTCCCAAAGATGATTTTCCACTTCCTTCAATTTACGTTATCATTGACACAAAAAATAGGCATGATTTGGTATCTCTTATGGATGGCTTTTCTGGCTACAATCAAATAAGGATTTCCGAGGAGGACCAAACTAAAACTACCTTCACTACTCCTTGGGGAACCTTCTTTGTTACAATTTCATGCCCTTTAGTCTAAAGAATTTCGTAGAAGTTGAATCCACCTACCAGTGGTCCATGACATACATTTTCCATGATCTTATTCATAAGATAATGGAGACTTATGTTGATGATTTTCTAGAAAAACTAAGAAATTCAGTGATCACCCATAGGTTCTTCACATTATTATTTCACACTTAATCAAATACAACATAATGCTAAATCTAGAGAAGTGTGTGTTTGGAGTGACATGAGGTAAGTTATTAGGTTATATCATCTCATCTCGTGGCATTGATGTTGATCCAACAAAAATTTGGGTAGTTTTGGAAATGTCCCTACCCACAGAGGAGTATGGAATCAGATCTTTCCTAGGAAAGCTTGGGTAAATTTATAGGTTTATCCTTTACTTAACGTATGCAATTCATCTCATTAACAACTTACTGAAGAAAGAGTGTAACAAAGATTGGGCAACCGAATGTCTTGAGGCATTTTATTCGATTAAATTCTTTCTCATGTTTCTGCCTACGCTCATGCCACCAAAATCTGACCATCCATTGATTTTATATACTCGAGCCACTGATGTCTCGATAGCGTGCATGCTGGCACAAGAGGATGACAATGGTTATGAGTGGGCCATATATTTCATTATTTGTACTCTTCTCGACTACGAGACATGATATACGTAAGTAGAGGAGTGCTTGGCTATAGTTTTCACAACAAAGAGGTTAAGGCACTACATGCTTAACCAAGAGACATGAGTAATAGTCAAATCTGAAAACAATTGCGAATGTTCTTAACTCAGGCTACATTGTATAAGAAGGCCATACATTTTATTACACTGATGGGTGAGTTTGAACTCACCTTTATCAATCAAAATTTTGTTAAGGGACAAATCATCGCCGATTGGTTGGCAGACAATCCAACAGACTGCTGGGAATTAGTAGATTTGGATTTCCCTGATGAATGCGTGTTCCTTATAGAAACAAAGCCTCACATCACTTCATGTCCATGGTACACTAATATTGTCAATCATATTGTGGACCGTTCATACCTTGAGGCAGCAACCTCATAGAAAAGGTGGATACATGTCATAGCTGTGAAGTATGTAATTTTAGAAGAAGTGATCTACTGCAGAGCCTTTAATAACATGCTTTTGAGATGTGTTGATGAAGAAGAGTCAGAGAAAATTATCTTTGAAGCCCATAGTGGAGTCTGTGGTGGTCACTTTAGAGGGCATGTAACCACTCATAAGATCCATCACATGGGCTAGTTCTAACCAATGTTAGAACACGACGTTGTAGAATACATTGCAGGTGTAAAAGTGTCAAGATTTCCTCATGAGATACACATTCCTTCCCAGGATTTACACCTAATTGTGACACCCTATCCCTTTTATACTTGGGGTCTTGATCTAATAGGTAATTATCTCTCCCTCATCATCAGATGGCCATAACTTCATTATCACGGCCAAATTATTTTACAAAGTGGGTTGAGGCCATGCCTCTTACGACTATACCTGGATCTATAATTGCTAAGTTTATTTTAAACCAAATCATCTGTAGGTATTGTGTCCCACAAGTCATTATTTCAGATAATGACATGCCTTTCAAAAATGAAGAGGTGTGTGAGTTGTGTGCACAATTCAAAATATCCCATCACACAGCCTCTTTATACTATCCTCAGGCCAATGGACAGGTTGAGGCTGTGAAACAAAACATTTAAGTCCATTCTCCTTAAGATGGTTAAGGAGAACAAGAGAGATTGGCATGTAAAGTTATTTATGTCCTTATGGGCCTATAGAACGTCAAGACAAACACCCACAAGGGAAACCCCTTACTCTTTAGTTTTTGGTTCTGAGGTAGTCTTACCATTAGAAGTAGAGCTACCTAGTCTTTGTATATCCCTACAAGGTATCCTGGATGAAGACTCTTATCAAGAAGCGTGATTGGTCAAACTAGAAACTCTTGATGAAGCTCAGCTTAGAGATGAACAACATCACCAAGTTTATGCTAACAAGATGTGTCGCCAATATAACAAGAAAGTGTATGAACATGAAATATAGGTAGGAGACCTAGTACTGAGACTTGACAGTTGTATCGATAAAAAGGTCGGCAAAGGAAGGAAGTTCAGACCAAAGTGGTTAGGCCCATACCAAGTAATGGAAGACTATAAGAATGGTGTGTACCACCTGTGTACTCTAGAGGGTGAAGAATTTAGTGAATCAGTTAATTCACTTCACCTCAAATGCTTTTATGCATAGTTCATTTGCATCTCCACACTGTACATTATTGCATTCATACTTTTTGTCATCTGCATTTTCATCTTGTGAAATTGTAAACTAGAACTTACTTTTCAAGAAACTTTTAAAACTTTCAAATATTGGAAAAAACATTTAATCATATCTCTTCAAGTATCCATCTTATCATCTCCAAATTATTTAATCTCTTTATCATTTCAGCTACTTAGATGGAATTTTGACATTGATCCTACCAAGACTTGCACACTTAGTCCTATTCATGGTTTCTTCTAGCTCAAGTGTCTTTTCCCATAGTCTATACTAGAATCTTCTTGATGTCACATCTTTCCCTAAAAATATCTCTTTTGAAAGAAACAATCTAAACATTTTACCCGGACCTCTTGTTCGCCTATCTCTACCTTTAGTGGTGAGCCCTCGCATCTTATTGGTTGTGTGGGGTTGAGACTAGGGGGAAGCATTCCTTCCCAAAAGAACAAGTCTAAAGTTAAAAATAATAAAAAATATAAATCAACAACAAAATACAAAAATGCTTTCTTTTACAAATAATACTACACTTCTTTTCCCTACCAATCTTTGGTGATGAGCCCATGCTTCCTACTAGTGGCGTGAGGTTGGGAAAGGAGGGAAGTTCCCTTACTCACCTATGTCTTGTCCTTGGTGATGAGCCCATGCTTCTTACTAGTAGCATGGGGAAAGACATAGGGGGTCCCATCAAATAAATCAGTAAGTTGTAAATAAATCAGGAAATAAAAAGTTCTTTGAAATCTTAAAAATCCCTAGAAAATGAGCTAGATGTGTATGTTACAAGAGATTCAATCCCTAAAACCATATTTTTTCAATCAAGAGGCCATCTACAGATCTAAGTCTAGTTAAACTTGTAAGAAAAATGCATTATGAACTGTTTAGTTGACCTTGCTTAGGGTTGAGTTGTAGGTTCTAATTGGATCTCTGTCAAAATCTTGTCTTTTATCACCATCTTCATTCTTCAAAATCATACAACTCATGTCCTTCTTGGCTCTCAGTGATGAGCCCTCACATCTTACTAGTTGCATGGAGTTAGGAATGGAGTGAGTTCATATTCTTATCATATCACATTCATCATATTTTTCCAATAAAACAAAAGTGTTAAATATTGCTTGAAAATAAAAGTATCTAAGTTACAATTTGTTCTCATATGCATCATCATATATATACAAAAAAAGTGTTCATTTTTTTTATCACATTTGCATCATTATCATCCATAGCATGCATCCATAAAACATATAAAAAGCATCAAAAATTCTAACTATCTAAGAGTACACAGATGAGACAAATCATGACCAAGTCAACTCTTACATAGAATGTTGAAACCAAAAATAGATATCCATATGTATATATAATAATGTCAAGTTTTCATGTACAATGTCCATCACACTCTTAGTGTGGTCAAAATTCTCATCTATGAGCCGAAAATCCAAAAAAAATGATATACATATCCAAAAATAGTCTCAAAGCAATAAAGGCATGTAGCATATCCCTCTCTATGGGATCCTTGTGAAGGTGCACAATAAGGACTCCTACTGCAGCTCCTATGACGAGAATGAGAGCCTCCATGTGTTGATTGATGGGAATTTTATGAGACTTCCCATGAGATGGGGTAGATGATCTACCAGTAGTAGTGGCTCCACTGCGAGAATGGTCTCACCATTATCTCCTCTTGCCTAGCTCATGTGTTGTCAGGTCAGTCCTCATCTAAGTCATGGCCTCTACAACATGTCATGCTAGTGTAAACACATCTATGTGATGTCTAGCCATTGCTGGGTGTCCATATTTGCACAAGCAAATTACTCTCTGTGTCATCCTGTAGGGAGTGAAAATGTATCCAAGGAGAATCCATCTAATAAAATCTCACCATCCATCTACGGTAGCTGCAAAGCACAAGTAAATAGAGGCGAGTTAGAAAATTTCTAAAGAAAAAAAGAGAGATAGTGTGTAGTTTACTAATAGTCTAGTCTAAAAGGTAAGTCGAGAAAAGAGTATGTTACTTACTCATATCTTTAGGCATCCAGGATGGATTGACTAGTGTCAGTGTAGGAGCTGTTACAGGCACCTCCTCTACTCTAACCTCCTCCACTACATACCCGTCTCCCCATACCCATCTGTCACCAGACTGACTCCTCATCCCCTCCTCCAATGGTTAAAGGATCCTTTGAGTGTAGTGTCTCTACCTTAGCCTCTACCTTGAACTCTAGCATAGCTACGGAGGCCTCTCCAGTGGCCTCCCACTCTGTGTCACTCTCCTCCTCTGTCCCTACCTCTACCTCTATCTTATCCTCCTCCTCCTCCTCTCCATTGTGTGTGGGTCCTTCCTCTATCTACAGAATCTACCTCAGGCTAACCTCTTCCCCAATGACTGGATCTCACGCAACATGGGATGTGTCTGATCACAACTCCAGGAGTGATGATGGTCCACTCAATCTTTCCCCTCGGGCCATCTCTCACCTCTCGGATGCCCCTATACACTGTGGGGACTACTGGGAGGGCATCAGAATAGGGTAGCCCAAACTGTTGAGGCACCCTAAGGACTGGATGAGTCTCTACTCTGTTGGTCATGTCCACTAACTGTAAAGTAGAAATGTATGTAGTCAAATAATAGACATCCTCACCCCATATGCCAGCCATGTCTTGATATGGTGCGTGTGATCATATCATCCATGTGAGTGTGGAAACTAACTGATATGACCCTTGAGTGGAGCCATGTCGACCCATCTCGCTACTCTAACTACCCTGGGATCTTCTATCCCAATTCCCCTCTGATAGGGGATCATCCGCTCATATACCCATCTCATGACAAGTGTGGGATGACTGAGGGCCTTTCCCTTCAGTCAAAAAACTCTATACAAATCATGATATGTGGCACCAAGAATGTCAATGCCCCATGCATATATCCGGCCATGTTGCTCAATACTCTGTATGATGGGTGCCCAATAATAAAGTAGCTTGTCCCCACCCTTGTCCCCTACCAAGTGTGAGGCCAAGATATTAATAATGTCCTTACGTAGGTTGGGATAGGAGTAGGAAACTGATAATAATCACATCCTATGCTTGGCACTAGTGTCAAGTGTCTATGCATCCCCCATGTATGTAGCCCACTGGCGAGGCATAAGCAACTGAACCACACTAATCAAAACTAACTTCTTACCGGTGACCGGAACCCCCAAAATATGGTAGACATCCTCCAAAGTGATCGTCTACTCACTTATAACTCCAGTTAGCCAGAAAGTGTTATGGTATGCATCCCAGTAATTCAATAGGTCACACAATAAATGGCTAACAGGTGTAACCAAATGTGTCTGTGATATCTGCCAAATCCTAGCCCTGTGAAGTAGGTCCCTCTCATCCTAAGTCAGTGCTCTCAAAATTGGAGGCAACCAGTCACACCCATGGGCCCTGATCCATCTGACATACTCCCTCTGCATTCACAAACATCAAAAAGAGAAAGTTAGAATCATATAAATGCATAATAATCTCACAAAAACATCAAAGTAAAAATCAAAAACCAAAAAAATTTAACACTTAGTCAAATTTCAGGAAACTTCCCTGACAATTACGCAACCACCACTCTATGTGCAATTGTGGTGGTTGCGTAACCACCATGGAATTTACGCATTTTTCACTTTGCTAAGTTAGATTAAACCAACGTTGGTGGTTGTGCAACCACCACTCTGTGCAGAGAGGTAGTTGTGCAAGTCACCATAGTGGTTCCATCTGTGAAATATGGGTCGTACCCTAAGGCCCAAAAACTCAAAAAAATAAAAAAATACATCATTTTAAATAAAACAAAAGGCATCATCCTATGTGTGCCCCCCCTTATGATCATTTTCACTATAAAATTATTAGAAATTCCCCATACAACTAGTTTTTATCATTTCCTACATTTTAGGGTAAAAACAAACAAATACAGATAACTAACCTGATCATGACCCATTATCCTCCCACTAGTTGGGCTGCCATCATGTGGGAATGCTCTTTTACTATACTCTCTCGCAAACCATCACAGGTAATCTAGAGCTCAAATTTCACTAAGTGGGTAAGTGCAAATGATTTTTTATAAATAGTAATTTCTGATATATATAACATGTTTCTAATATTGTTTTATGTGTGTGTGTTTTGCATGCCGGGAGCGCTAGCGCATGTATATTTCTCCTCACTGTGGATATGGTAAGTCCTCTTGTCGTTTTAGTTTAGTATGACTTGTCGATTAAATCTTTATCTACACTTGATTCCCATTTTCTCTTGCAGGTGGTGGGAAGCTTAGATTGGCATCATTTCAACACATGGGCGTGTAAGGTATAATTTCTAACTTTCCCGTTTGGGAGCACCATACTCGGACTTCACGTTTTACACCTCTTCATGGCTAAAATGATTCTCTGAGGGGGCAATATGTACGCACCCAAAATTTCATGGTGTTATATTGTCGGGACAGTGAAAATCCCCGATGATGATAATTTTGTTTCCAGATTAAATGATGTATCCAAGTCCAATTTTCTCGCTTGCAACATGTTCTTACATCTTAGTTTACCTTACTTATATATTTCCTAGATTTTCCCACTTTCCTAGTTGCTTTTCAGCCTTTTTCCTTAGCATTTTGGCCTTAAGTTATGCAACCACACCAATGGTTGCATAACTTGGTTGTGTAATTGGTCTACAAAGACCTGCGGTTCTGTGTGCTATTAACTTGAGACTTTGATAGTTGTTCTGTATACATGTTGCTCTCTTCCCAAGTTGACATCTCACATGTTTCTTGACCAAATCATCTACCTTTGAGCTTGTTAGATGTATATAGACTTCTTCTTCTTTACTTACTATTATTAGTAAGTTAACTACCCCTTCCCATGGTGATTTGGCACTTCTTGGTTGCCAAGTGTGTTGCACCATTTCCTTGCCAACTTTCTATAAAAACCAAGCTTTTTCCTGAAGCATTGGTTGGAGTCTTTTGATTTGGAATTGCATTGTTATGCTATCAGAATCTTTCCAAGAATCACACAAGCAAACACATAGCCTTTTCCTTATTACTCTCTTTCCTACATTGCTACCAGACTGCTTGCAAACCAGCTAGCTCCAACACTTCTACATCTTCTTCTTACATACCAACCATCAAAGCTCCCTGGACAACATTGGATATTTCATTGGAAAAGAAGCTAAGGGGATCAAAAAGAGCACAACCAACATTGGAAACTGTCTCAGTTCTACATTTCTAGGTTAGAGGTGTACTTGAATTCCTAGAAGCTTTGTTTTAATTAAATAGATTTCATTTCCTAGTTATATAGAATCTTGTTTTAAGGAAGTAGAATTTGCAGTTAGTTAAATTGCCTATAAGTAGCTTCCATTGAAGATTTATTCTCAGCTCATCCCTGTGGATTTGTCTGGGAAGGATTCAAAGGAATTTCTTGTGCAAAGAGTCTTTTAATTCTTCATTGTCAAAACACCTGTAGCTTTCTTTTATTCATTTAGTTAGATTGTACGTGCATACGAGAAAAGATTCTCTTGAAATCTTCCTCCCTACCTATCCCTATGGATTTGCAAGGGAAGTGAGTTTGAAGAAGCTTTTGTGTCTGTGACATTTTTTTGAGTTTCTTCATATTTAAAAATCTTCTATAGAATTTAGTGCTTTACCTGGGAAGTCTCGAGAAATAAATTGCTTCTGAGAAGCTTTTAAATCTTCCCATGATTCTGAGGTAGAACCAGAGGAAATTAGATCCATAATTACAAATTAGAAAAATCCTCTATTTTAATTAGATTAGATTTAATTCATTTTGTAACAGGGAAATAGCCACATTGGCTATTTCATTATTTAGTTTATTCTATTTAGAATAGAAGTAGTTCCTATTTAATTAGAAGCAATTTTATTGTCTGTGTAGCTTTCATTTATTTAATTCCAGAAAACCAAAACAAATCTTCAAAAACATAGATTAGATTAATTAAAAATTTATTTGTCTTATTCCCTTTTCATCTAAAAATATTTAAAATACAAAAACAAGTAGATTAGATTTGGTTTTCATTGTTTCAATCAATTAGTCTCATTCCTTAAATTAATTAGTTACACATAGATTTAGTTAAATTAAAGGAGAGTAATTGACTTTGTTTGATTTAAATTTGTTTGCATTCTTTGGTTAATTTAGGAACATAGATTTAATTAGACGGGAATTAACACAAGCTCCCCACGTTACCTTAGAGGCTTAGGTTACCTGAACTTGACCTTAGTTTCTTTTGGTTTCTTTGCGTGCTTTGTTTGTTTCCTTAGATTATTTGTTTGTATGTCCACATGACAATCCAAGGCCCCAAACAACCTAGACAAAGAGTGTGTGATCCAATAATACCATAACCAAGTACTATTATAAAATTGACCGACATTGATCAGGGTCTTAAGCAACTTATATTCTAAACCACCCCAATTACGCCCAACATTATTTCACAGTTGATAACATTGAACGACGAAGCGGATAACACTAATGAGTGTTGGGACAATCAACCTGGTAGAGATTACATCCCATAATTCATAGTTTTACCCTTTCCACACGTCTTCTCTTGCGTTTTCATGACCCTATCCAGAGATTTCTATGCAAGAGACACAAGACAATTCCCACGTATTCCATAGTCCGTTTGAGATATATTTGGTGATTTTGACATTGATCGAAACCTTCGTGTAGCCATTATTCTTGACTGCTCCATTTCACCTGAGCAGGTAAGACATGCTTTCATTGCCTTAAACGAGCAAATACCCATTGTGCATGTAGAAGACATTCGTTTGCCTTGATATACTTTATAGCCATTCTCACATATTTCATCTATACCACATGTTCATCCTATTTAACCATTCCATAGCCATGTTTCCATCTCATTTACAGCTGTCCCAACACGACCTTAAGAAATCGTGTGCGCCTTGAGCCACGTGTTGATTCTTAGACATACAACAACTTCATAGCGATTATGATTCGAACCCATGATCTATACTTTTATAAGGTATGCATTCACAAAATCAAACTCAAACTCAAACTTAAGTGCTACTAAAACAATGAAATAGTTTGTAACAACTTCCATTTATTTTACAATAAAAAATACTTATTTTTGTGTAATGCTATAGCTTAAGTATCATATATGTATGATGGGATATATGTAACAATGCATACACATCGTCGCACTCCCCATAGAGATTACCCCATGGCCAAAAGACTATCTGCTCGCTATAAGAGCTTGTGGCTTCACCTGCCCCGCGAATTACAAGATTTTCCCCGTCGATCCGGCAAGAAGAAAAACAAAATTCCTCATTAAATTAAAACCCCCAGCTGACAGCCCAGTTCAATTATCGTCAATAATTGTGCGAATCATGTGGGAATCTTTTGCTGGAATTGGAAATTCATAGTTTAACCTCTTCTTTGATCGATTGCATAAGTAGCAAATTTCAACTGACGTCCAACGACTGTATTTTGCAGATTCAATTTTACTCCCGGTGACATGGAAGATTCATCCTGCAACATCAATGGATGCATTAATGCCCAAGAAGACAAAGTTCAATCAGAAGGGCCAACACTTGATTCTCAGAAAGGATCCCTGGTTGGATATAGTTCTCTGAACCACCTTCTTCAGTCCAATCTATCACCATCAATCTACAAGGTATGGTAAAAAACAGGGCTATTTTGCCACATATTTCAATGGGTTTATGTTTTTTGAACTGAATTGGTATTTTGATTCTTTAAAGAAATGTGATTATACATTTGACAAATATATAGATGTATTTAAGGCTAGTTTGTATTTAATATATGATTTTGAGCTGGTAAGACTCGGCCTAAATTCTACCAAAGCTTTTTTTGCAACAAGGTATGATAAAAATTACCTTTTTTTGCAACATATTTCGATGGGATTCTTTAAAGGAATGTGGTTACAGAATTCACAGATCTCTCTCTCTCTCTCTCTCTCTCTCTCTCTCTCTCTCTCTCTCTCTATGGCTAGCAATTGCAAACCCTCATGCTATAATTAGTATGGTGAGGCTCGGGGTCTAGATGATACCCAAGCTTTATTTGGACACCCAAAATTTGCATTTGGCAACTTCCCAGCAAGGGATATGCACTAGGAATCACCCAAGGAAGGGCGATTCCAGTGACCCGGGAGACTAGACCCAATCACAAGAGGAATCGGCTCAGCCCTAACAATGTTAGATCCAATAGCGAGAGGAATCAGCCCGGCCCTAGTTATCCCCGTCACCTGGATAGTAACCCCTGAAGAGGATTCTCCCCAGCCTTGCAAACGATAAAAAAATGTCTGGTCATACCGGGCAAGAGAGTTTATCCATAACCATAACTTGCTCTTTTACTCAAAGTTGCTTGGATAACCATAACTACTGGAGCTAAAACAGGGGTGATTTAAGGAGGATCACATTTGGTTGAAGTGGTGGATAATACAAAAGATTGAACACCCAATATCAAACTAAGCCTAAAAAGCACATGGAATATGAAATTATGAGTAAATATAGGGCTTATTAGGTGGATCAGAGAAAGATGAATGCATTATATAGAGATCACAGATACAGAAATAGCAGTCCTTCATCACGTAGGCAAAATATCAAGCTGGATATAAACACAATTGCTTACTAAAGTAAATACTAAAAGTGAATTTTAGTTTCCCTAGTCTTGGCTGTAGGGTATTTGGCTCAAATGCATTCTTCATACTTCTTCACTATGTTACCAGAAATTGAACAGCCAAGGGGCGTTATGTTCGCAGACTTGTTCCTCAAGCAACTGCATTTTTTCTTGCTGTTTTTTGGCCTTCAACAAATGGCTGACCAAATCATCAAAGTAGTATCCAATAACCATTTCGACATATGTCCATAATAATTCTTTCTTTTGATCTGTTACACTGAGCTCTCCATGGAGATGGGCTTATGATCAGCCAGTCACCTTTTGGGGTGTTTTGCGGATTTTCTGCTGTACAAATTTCCTTCGGATAGTCTTAGGATAGATTTTCTTAAATCCCAAGGAATTTAAAGTTTAAACAACTATTTTGTTTTGTAATTCATGGAGTAGAATTCGAGATCTTTGTAATTGTCGGAATTTGAATGCTTTGTGATTCTTTTGCATAATGATATTTAACATTCAATATAAATGCAAAGGTATAAAAAACCTTAAAATATTTTTTATCCCTGATACCTTATAAACCCTATTTTTTGGTTAGATTTGTTTCCCATCCCCTGTTTCTGAGAACATAGCTTGTTAGGTTTCCATATTCTAGCCTGGCTAAAGTTTATGTACAGAGGCAAACAAAAGTCTGCAGATGAGATATTTGAATTTCCAGTATAGTTCATGTGGGGATTCCCTGAATACCTGCAAACACCCAGCCATATGGCGTTTGGTGGATGCACCTTTCTAACATTCTGTGAAATGTAGAAGTCCATTAGTCAAACTCGCTTTCCTTGAGAGGAAGCAGGCCCTACCTAGATAGACTTGATGAACCAACATTTCACCATTGCAGCTGAAGGATGAGAGACAGAAACCTACATAATCTATGAAAGGAAAGAGGACCTGTCAGTTAACCGATGCAATTATTCTTGCTCCTCTACAATGATCAGACAGGACAAATATAGAAGATGATTTTAATTGCATTGCAGAAAAAATTAAAACATGTAATATTGAAATATTGTTGAATGCAAAGGACATACGTAAACCACAGAGCTTGGTGTCAGAAATTTTAGAGTAGGAAAAGTTAATATTGTAAGCTTAAAGGTCGAATACAATTAGGAAGCTCCATAATTACATTCCATCTCATCTTGATCAAATATTTTGTGGTTGTCTTCATAAAACCTGATTAATTAGGATGCTACTTATCATTTTGTATTGTAGCTAAGCTTCATGTAGCTCCCTGTTGGCGGATCATGTTAAAGAAGTCCTAAATTTTATGAGTGCATATCATTTCAAACATTTCAATGCCTAGTAACCCTTGAAAAAGAGCATGTGCGAAATCACTAATCAGTGGAGAATCAGAAATTCTCTATAGAACCTGGAATACATGGTTTTTACATGAAAACTTCAATGTGCGAATCATCATCTTTCATAATTAAGTTTCCAATTAAGGCTTACACCCTGTTCTGGTTTATAAGATATCATTGATTAGAATTCAGCTTATATAACACAATTTCCTATCTATCAACCCATGCAAAGTTGCCCTGTGCGCATTTCATCTACTGTTTTTAGGTGGCGAGATATAACAGAAGTTAATCATAGATTAAAAATAAGGCTATGAGCAAGAAAAGAAAATATGACCTTTCAAAAGTTGAAGGTTTGAATGCCAAGATTCTTCTTGATCTGGATCCCAGATTCTGACCAATTGAATGAGAATTGAAGATATTGTATAGGCTGCATTGAATTTTTAATTTTCCAACAGTTAATATCAAAAAAATTTAGAAACAAATAGACTGTCACATCTGTGAGTGCTAATGTTTATTGCCAATTTGTTTTAGTCAAAAGAAATTATAGGTAAAAGGGAATCACTAAATAATAACATTCAGAGACATTTTGAGAGTTGCCACAACTTTAAGCAAGTTACCTTGGCTGTCTTGGTCATTCTAAAGGACTTCTGATTCAATCTATCATGTTCCTGCTTTTACTTTTTGTGTATGGTTATTTGCTTAAATGTGCAATAATCTATCCATCTTCCAGGAAGTCAGCCGATTGCTTTTCGGTGTAAATTGTGGAAAAGCAGTTTCACCCATGCCTTTACCAGACTCTGTTCTTCCTATGGCCAAAGAATTGTCTTTTGACTTGAAGGTAATCACATAAGAAAAATACGTTTTTGATTTACGATTTTGTCTGAATTTTAGCATTTGAATTCTCTGTTTTGCCCGTCTGGCAGTGTGTAATGAAATCTAACCTTACTTGAGGTCATCCGTGTACATGAAAGGCATATTGTTTCAATGCTGAATCAGAGATGATGCGATCGCCACGCATTGTTCGTGTTGGCCTTATTCAAAATTCCACTGTTCTTCCCACAACTGCTCCATTTTTAGAGCAGAAAAAGGCCATCATGCAGAAGATCAAATCGATGATTGAGGCAGCTGGTGCAGCTGGAGTGAATGTTGTCTGTCTACAGGTAAGATCGGGAACATGTATTTTCTTCACTCTTGTGCAAGATTAGAGTGAAACTCTTAAATTGTGCAATTCATATTTCAGGAGGCCTGGACCATGCCATTTGCTTTTTGTACACGAGAAAAGAGGTGGTGTGAGTTTGCAGAAAGCATTGATGGAGAATCAACTCAACTTCTGAAGGAGCTGGCAAAGAAGTATGACATGGTGATTGTCAGTCCTATTTTAGAGAGGGATATAAATCACGGTGAAACTATCTGGAACACTGCAGTAGTAATAGGGAATCATGGAAACATTATTGGCAAACACCGTAAGGTAACAAGACACTACGCAGTGTGAACCACATTTCACACCATATTTTTATTTTATTAGTTTTATGGGAAATGTAAGATTTACTGTATGCAAGATTCCAATATTTCCCTTGGTTAATTCTGTACATGCACAAGTAGAGTTAATTTTGTATATTTTTCCTTGTTGAATTAAAGGTACTGTTGTTCTCCCTGAGCAGAATCATATTCCACGAGTTGGTGATTTTAATGAGAGCACATACTATATGGAAGGAAATACAGGACATCCTGTGTTTGAAACTTCTTATGGGAAGATCGGAATCAATATATGTTATGGAAGGCATCATCCCCTAAACTGGTTAGCATTTGGGCTGAATGGAGCAGAGATTGTGTTCAATCCCTCTGCTACTGTTGGGGATCTTAGTGAGCCTATGTGGCCTATAGAGGTGTGTTCTATCCTGTTCTGCAGAAAATAATCTAGAGTTAAATCAAATTTGATCTGTAGAGTAGATGGCTGGTGGCAGTTTGTGGCTGGTCTTGCAACATTTTTTCAAAACAAATTAATTGTGAATGCATTAGTAGGGTCTGCTACATATTGTTGATATGAAGTTATGAACTATAATATTTTAGTTGAATTTTAATGGCGGAAAACTTGGTCTCCCATAGAAATGTTGGGGATCAAGTCCTTATTAACAATCAGAAAGAGAATAGACTTGACACTGCATGACTACTGCATCTTTGAATGACCATTCTGATTTCTTCAATGGTATGTTTCTGCAGGCTCGCAATGCAGCCATTGCAAATAGTTACTATGTTGGAGCTATAAATCGTGTGGGAACAGAGGTGTTTCCAAATCCATTTACATCAGGGGATGGAAAGCCTCAGCATGCAGACTTTGGTCATTTCTATGGTTCAAGTTACTTTTCTGCTCCAGATGCTTCTTGTACTCCATGTCTTTCTCGCTATGAAGATGGTTTGATTATTGCAGATATGGATCTCAACCTCTGCAGGCAAGTAAAGGATAAATGGGGATTTCGAATGACAGCCCGTTATGATATGTATGCAGAGCTACTTGCAAATTACCTTAAGCCAGAAAATAAACCACAAGTTGTTACAGACCCCTTCGTGCAGAAGGAGAGGTCTCAATAATGCCTTCGGCGTAAGATGTATTATTCATCAGAAAATAATTGGAAATTTTATGTAGTAATTGCATTGACAATTTTCTAGAGCATGTTGTATCATATAAACTGTAGCAAAAACTAGCACGCAGGGTTTCAAAGAAAACCAGGTTATTTTAATCACTGCACTTTCTTATATGCGAAGATATGGATACATGCTCATTCTGTGTTATTTAATAAATAACAAGGATTGGAGAATGAGAAAGATATTGATTTGTATTCTGTCTCATAAACGAAATAAAAGATTTAGTACCTAGCATGAAATGTCTAGCCAAAGTGCTGCCAAACTGAGTCGATATTTCAATGTGGTATTTGCATATCTCATGTCTATTTTTACCTGTGTTTTGAATGGCATTTTTTGAGCAAAGAGGCACAGAGAATGAGAAATGTTTCTTTCATGTAGCATTTTTTATGACAAACGTAGACTAGTTTCTAAATGTGAAATAACTCTTCTGGATGCAAAACATTAGAAATCTGCAGGTACTGTTACCACCTCTAAATCCAGGTTATGGTGCAATAAATCACCACATGTGGCAATTCTATAAAGAGTTTTCTTCGAGTCCCAAACAGTGCTTTGCAATTAGTAGCACAGTAGCACTTCCATTTAAATTAAAATATCTCTCTGGTTTTTTAAATTTTCTGAACTGCTAGACTTTCCAGCTCGACAAGACTAAACATCTAGTATTCATGCTTCTTTGATAGGGTACCTAACTACATGGCATGGAAATTCATGTAAAAGAGTATCTACAGATTCCGGTTATGGAAGAAAAATCTTATATAATTACATTGTTTTCGAGTTATGCATACAATAGGCATTTAATTGGTAGAGAGAGTTTGGTGGCTGCATGACAAGGAAGATATTGTCTCCCAGTCAAGTATGATGAACACGATGTTTAAACAAATTCAGGTTTCTAGACTCTTGCACGTACTTGATGATGGTTGAAGACTTCAATAGTCCACCTTTCTCCATCCAAGCTACACATTGGATGGCTTTGAATTGCTGCGGAAATGATGTCATATTTGCTCCTCTCGGACTATATTGACAATTTGACAATTGTAATAATTATATTGAGTATTTGTTAGTAAATGTTTCGTATGCAATATCTGTAAATGTTTCATGCATATGATTGCAATTGTCATTGTACGATACTTTTGCTTTATCTTTTAATATAGAATTTGATTTATCATTTTCTGACAGTTGTTACTGATAGATAGATAGATAGAGATTTTAATAACGTCCACAAGACCAAAATAGTCTATAGGACCCCAAACAGTTTTTTTGTTGATGGCATTTGTGGACACAAGTTGAAGGCAGGGATGGTTGGACCAACTAGGGTAGTGCCCACACTGACAGTGACACTATTAGATCCATTGTTGACACCATGTCAACCATCATTAGTGAACCATCTAGACGAAGCATCAACACCTATACATGATTTTTAAACATCAGCACCCAACTTAACATAAACTTAAACCCTAGAGTGTCACTTTGACTTATTATACTTGTTTTTAACACTAAACCCCTCATTTTGAGTTTGTAATTGTCAGGGACATTACTTATGCCAAAAAGTGTTGTAAAGTACATTGTTAAGGGGAATGGTCTGCACCTGCCCTATGTTGGAGTTATGTAGCTGTAGGTTGTAGGAAAAACTTCAATTTCTTTTGAGTTTAAAAAGGGGGGACAAGTCGAGCGAGGAGGAGAGGCGTTGATGGGGGGTGGGGGAGGGAGGGGAATATATAGGGGGAAAGGGGGAGTGGGGGGAATGTATAAGGTTGTTGGAAAAACTTCAATTTCCTTTGAGTTTAAAAAAGGGGGACAAGTCGAGCGAGGAGGAGAGGCGTTGATGGCGGGGGGAAGGGGGGGAATGTATAGGGGGAAAGGGGGAGTGTGGGGAATGTATAAGCAAGAGTCGGGGAAGGGGATGTGTAGAGGAGAATGGAAACATTGGATGTATAAGAGATTGGGAGAAGAAGAAAAAGGAATGGTGCATTCTCAAGAGAAAAACAAGACGAGAGATGGAAGAGGATTGTGGCAAATAAGGATTTACAGACAATTGACACCAAATCTCGTACGTTATTATTGGTCCCATTTTTCTTTGTAGCTTGAATACCCATGTTTGAAACAAACTACTACATGTTAAGACCTCGAGGAATGTTGAAAAAAAAAGTTTGTTACACTTTGGTTTGTGTTATGAATTGCGACTTTCGTGGTTAATATATACATTAGATTAGGGCTTTGTGTATTGTTCCGAATGATTTTTAGGTAGAGCATAAACACTAACTATGGCCTTTAGATAAACAAGGTTTTATCAATTTACAATCATAGGAGACGTGGTGGGGATAGGGTAGTAGTCCTCATGTGGGCTTCTTTGTTGCTAGCATGAGAGACTCATTATTTTCTTGGACAAGTAATGAGGGAATAGAATAGTAGCCCTCACAAATCATAAAATGTGTCATACATTTGTTCGTAGGCTTCTCAATCATGAGACATAAGTTGTAGACACGTAAGGCTTGGTATCCACGTGAGACACAATGGTTAATATTGGGGCTTACCCACATGACACGAGGAGGGGGGAGTCACTTGGTAGAAAATGTTCAAAGCATGTGCGATCAAATGATTCGACATATTACGCCTTATTTTGAGGACTTATGATCCGGATTGAAGTGCAACCCAACGAACAACACATTAACAATGAGGCTTAATGTGCTATAACAATCAAATTTCCAATGAAAGAGTTATAAACTTAAACAAATCTTATTTCAATTACAAATTGGCGAACTCCATAAGAGAGATGTATGGCAAGAGATCTATCTCTTTATTTAAAACTAGCCACTTTATAGCTAGATATAAGGAGAATATGAATTTTTTTTGCTAAAAATAGAATATGAAGGTTTCCGGATGGGAACCATAAGGCCATCTTACATGGAGACCATTCGTATCCACCTCAAGAATGGAATCGGAAAGATAGAAGTGGAAAATCCCAAAGCTATTTAAGTATTGTCGGGGTCATATCTCCTAGCCCGTTGATGCTTTTGGCAAATCGAAAGAAGTGTTGGAAAGAGCATGGAATGAGATTAGCGTGGGCAGCTCCGAAGACAATTACACTTTGTTTCCTTTTTTGTTATTGTCGAAACTCCAAAAACGCTCCGGAGACCCTCAAAATTGCAAAATACAAAAAGCTGCTAAAACTAGATTTCTAGGACTTTCCAAAAATATATTTTTGGAAAATTAGTTCTAGATCATTTGTCCCTCTACATCCTCTCATTCTTAGGATCCCCTTTTACACTACTATGCCTATTTGTACTAATATACCAATGTTAAAATTGTAAATAAAAATTACCCCATATATGATCACATGTGTTATGTACCACCGTACTAAGGTGAACCCCTTGTGACATAACTAACCTGACTTTGTCGTAGCAAACCCTCTAATTTCACCATTGAACCTTATTTTGACTCAGGACTATAAACTTAAAATTTATTGAATGAAAACTAGCGATTGTTGATCCTTGAGACACTTTAACTAATACTTATTGGCATGGTTTTTGACTCAATTTCATTTTGGGATGTTTTCGGTGCATGATCTAATTGATGGTTGAGGTGGAGTGCACCACCAATATGTGACTTATATAGTCCACCCCCTATGCCTGAGAGGCCTGTACAATGCATTGCATGAATTTAATTAGTACGAAGAGACCTTTGAGTGGCAATATTGCACATGCATTCATGGGAAACACAAAATTAAATATTAGTTTATCTCAATCTTGGATGATTTACATTGATCTTACTTGTAAATCAATTTCATTGATGTAATACTTGTCAACATTTAATAAACTGGTTTCTTATGTTACGGAATGAGATACTATTAGCTATCATATGCAAGTGGCATAGCTATGGAGGACATGCCTATAATGACTTTCAAATATTTTGTTGATTATGAAATAGTTGTAAAATATTTTCAATGATCATACGTGTTTGCTATTCCATTGCTTTCATGTTTTACATTCTTAGTATGTTGGGTATTGTCATACTCAACTAAGGTTAACTACCTATAGTTTCATAGAGACATAAGCCAGTTGTTGGACACAATCAATACATTTATTGATTGTTTTTCTTACAATACTAGAAAAATTATATAAATGTACTAAGAACTTTATCAAAACAGTCCTTGTTTATTTTGTATATCAAAAATGATAAAATGTTGTTCTTGTTAGTCTTTTTTTTGTCATCTTGAATTTTGTCATGGTTGACTTGGCAAGAAAGAAATGTTTGAAAAAATTAGAACATCAAGATTCAATTGAAATAATTCTATTAAATGCAAGTTATATGATGTTTGAGTGTACTATTGCAATTTCTTGAGTTGTAGTACAAGCTCTTCACTTAAGTTTCTTTTGAATATCATGGTTTGAGGGATTGAAGAACTATAGTTGTTTAGGGATGTTATTGTAATTATATCTTTGGTGTTTATACGTTGGAGAATGTTAATAAGTCACAACAATAAATGTATAGTTATTATATTGATTTGCAATAATTTTAAAGAAGGTTCAAGTGTAAAGTCATAATAACTAGTCTTTTATTGTATCTTTTTGAACTTTAGTAGATCTAATAAAGAGCTCAACACATTTTAAAGATGGATTAGGTTGACATCTTTAGGAGGCTAAGGTGGCAATTATGTTAAATGTTGTTAAAGTTAAGTTACATATTAAAGTTTACACCCCTATTTTGAAAAAGAGAATATCGTGGCTTAGTCACGAGCCTTCTATTTGTAAATTGGTTTTCTCATCTTAAAATGTTTTACAAATTACATGGACCTTATATGACTATAGTTTTTATGAGATGGTAGGGACTCAATGTTTCCATTTTCAATATGGTTATTTATGCTTGCACTTATGGCTTTCATGAATGGTCGTATGACATTACCAATTACTTAAGAAATTATAAATGTCACTTAAGATTACATGGACATACATAGGTTTCACGGTTGTCTTGTTTTTTTCACTGTTAGATTGATACAGATTAAAGTATTGTCATACTTTACCTTGTAATGTTGTGAGGCAGGAGCATCCCTAACATAAAGCAATTTTGCATCAACCAAAAATAGGAGTTAGATGTTTTAGGAGTAAAACTAATTTTGTATATGTGCACGGGTAACATATCATAAAAAATGTTGAACTCTTTCAGATTATGCAAGAGCCCACTTGCACGAAGGAGGAAGGAACATGGAGTTGTTTGGGATTTGGAATTTAGGTTTTACTGAGTTTTAGCTAAGGTAAGGAGTGCACAAAGTTATCATTGTGCCAGAGAACTGTTTATAAGAAAGAAGAGCAAGGTGTATACGTGAAGATTTACGCTACAGGAATAAAGGATCAGGACATTTACAAGTAGGAAATTTCCTAAGCTAGGGATAATGCTTTATTGGAGGTCGATGTTAAAGTCATTGGCTCAAAGGTTGTGCGCAACCATGCTTGGTGTAAAAGAAAAGAATGTAGAAACTTACAAGATTATATTTGTACAAAACTTAAGGCATGAACAATGCAAAATACTGTAAGGTATGTGGCAAGGGGTTTGTGCCAAAGTTAGAATGTGACCATCGGAACTCAAGAACCTTGGAGATAGATGCAAGGGACATGTGTTCTCTTGCATTTAACTATATTGATCAAAATCAATATGTCACACTTTAAGAGGCCCATATGAAGGTGTTTTGGGAAAGGAATATAGTAGTTTGGAGAGACTCTAGAGAAATTTATACTAGACTCATATTTCTAAGAGTAGTTGAAAGAGAAGGCGAGTGAAGTGGAAGCATGATATAATATACTATTGTAGTAAGGAAAAACTTATTGTTGCAGCTTGAGAGAATGTATAGTGTATAGCTAATGTTTGATATTTACGTAACACATTTGTAGCATTAATATAGTGATTTTTTGGTGTAAAATATGCGTGTGCAAATACACGTGTGCATGTGTGTATTATGTTTAGCTATTTGGTTAGGGATTTCCTTGGATGTGAACTCCATCCTTGTGAATGTGTAAATGTGGTATCTAAGAAAGGTTGTGAGCCTTGTAGCCTTTTTCATGCTTATGTATGATTGCAAGAATAATTCTTGCAGTGATAGGGCTTGTGGGAAAGAAATCCTAAATGTTTCCAAGGAGAGTATAAGAAAGGGGTGGAGTTAATCCAACTATGGATAGAGTATTTGAAAAAGTTTTAAATGAATAAGACACGTATAAAATAAAATGGAATCTGTATAAGAATAGCACATGAGATGTTTTTTTTTGAATAAATGACCATAGTGATGTTGGAGAGAATGAATAATGTTCACATAAAGAGGAATACATTGAAGATGAAGAAGGATATGCTAAAGAGCCCACACTCTAACCATTATTGCTAGGATGAGGAACATTCCAAATATGGACATACCATGCTTCTCTGGAACATTGCTGAAGAGCTTGTTGACTAGTTCATGAATATGGATGCATATTTTGAGTTTGAAGAAAAATGATTAGCAACTTCTCTTTTTGTTCGAGTATTATAGGTATTGGGCTCCTATTTATACTTTTACACATAGTGCACTTTACACAAACATTTAATACTATATTGCTTTCTTTACACACATGTTGTCTAATACATTACCTACTTTGCACGCACATTATATGATAGATTACTTGTTGGGGACACATGTTTCCCACACTTTTTTGGATTCATTACTTCTTGGGCACACATGTTGTTTGTACATTGACTGATTATTACTTTCTTTACACACACATTACCTAACTCATTTATTTATTTATTCACATACTTGTTCCATACACATGGTACTCGATACACATATTGGCTTATAACATATCTAGATGATACACATATTGCTTATGACACATTAGTTGAGACACATTTTTTGAGACACATATTGGCTATACCACATTTATTCATACACATATTTCTTGACACATAATTGCTTCACACATAAAACTACCTACTACTAAAAATGGTCAAGTCATCATAACAATTTTGTGTCAGTTTTCTATTCTTATGGTGGGTCTGTCATTTCATGTATTGTTAAGTAATTTCATGAGTCCCAAAGGATCCTTTATTGGTGATTTGTGTGTCTACTACTAACATGCTGCTTTTTCATTGTTAAATTCTTTATCTACTAATTTTTATGGATTAATGGACACATTTACAATATGTTTTCCCATGAGATGACACACATACTACTTGCTTCTTAATGCTCATATTTGATGCATATTGCTTTCACAACCATGTTTAATAAATATGTTTTATATGGTCCACATATTAGATCCTTTGGTTATGCATATTAGAGCTCAACAAATTGTCCTTTTTGATTTGAGTGACAAATTGTGGCATTCCTCATCTCAAATCAGGGGTATATTTTAGGATATCTTAGAGGTTCAAAAATATCATGGCCAAAGCACCACATGGTAGGAAAAGCGATAACATTTCACTCAAATCAGACACATAGACAAATACAACTATACAGTTTAGATCAAAGCTACATGGACTACCCATACAAGTTCATTCACCTAGGCTTAGACTATTGGGTACCATTTATATTAGATTAGTTCTAGAAATTTTGTTTAGATCACATTTATATGGACTTGGTATAATTTTATCAAATTTCAAGGTTACATTGGTGATATTTATTCAGTTCATACCACATTTACATGGATCCAGTACAAGCTCATCACATATATATATATATATATATATATATATATATATATATATATATATATATATATATATATATATTCATATACAAATCTAGCATTTACTTAGTTCATATTACATTTACATGAAATTGGTACAAGTTCACCATACGAATTTAGATATGTTGGTGAAATTTATTTGATTTACATGGACTTGACACAAGTTCATTCATATAGACTTAGATCAATGGGTCACATTTGCATCATAATTATGGAAATCCCTGGCTCCTTGAATAGCCTGAAATTTATCTAAATCCTTTTGTATAACAAGAATAGTATTGGTCCCTTTGCAACCCAAGACTAATATTCTCTTTAGGAAACTAAGTCTGACAATTTATCATTTAGAAATGAAAAACATTGGATTTATCGCTAGAACATGACTTTCGCGCAAACTTCAATCCTAGGTGAGCACTCCCTATCTCCTTTACATGGCTTTCTTCTTTATTCACACTTCTCAATTTCTCACAAAACTAATTACATTCGATCATAATGGTATATTCCTCCTAGGAATCAATCCCAAAATTTTTGTAGAATCCCACAAAGTGCCCATACAAAATCATTGTTTTAGATTCAAACCATCTAAAATTTTGGGTTTGATGATGATGTTTTCATCCCCAAATATCCAACAATTAATTTTTTAATCTAATATATTTTATGAGTCAGCTCATATCCTATTGTGTGCCCTTAATGTGAAATTACACCTAGGAATTCTTATATAAACAAGTATAACTCACATTTTTACCTCATTTGCATTTTCAAGAGAATACTTGCAAAATCAATTGTAAAAGTTCTCCAAGCTCTCCTAAATCCTTTTAAAGAAGTAACACATTCTATGAGTAGCACCTATACATGTCTGAAGCACACTTAACCAAGTTACAAATTCACATATCCCAAGCTAGAGACCTCTTAAACTAAGTCATGCTAAGTGGACCACACTATTGTTTCTCATTTTCAAGAGATAAAATTTCCAAAGCTAGTTGCATCCATATAGATATCACATGGCAGGTGTAGAAATATATGTGGTTTGAAGAATCTTCAGATTATTGCAAACATAGGTGGTGTAAGGATTGCAATTCAACCCAACCATTAACCTTTCTATAGGGTCTCTTACCTATGGTTACGGTTTGAAGATATTTCACATCACACAAAGGGTTTCAAAAATGTACAACACCCAGGGGTTCAAAGTGAAGTACATCACAATCAGACCCATAGGTAACAGGTCATAAAATGCTAGCACATCACCATATGTAATTGTCTAATAGGTACCAAACCATCTGAAAATTCCATATATGCCAGACGATTCCATACCCTCACAGTTTTGCACTCAAGATCCCCAAATGAAACACTTTTACATTATTTATAACCTATACAATCACACACCGCCACAAGTTCAAATTCCTACATCTTTAATCAACTATGTGCATCTACTTGTGACTTATCAATTATTTCTATATTTTGGCTCACAAATTTATGATAAAAGTAAATTCTAATTTATACATTAATATTTATTTATTAATATAAATACATATGACATATTGCCAACCCTTAACTATTAAGTAAACAAGAACACGTTAGCCAAACATAACTCTTATTTATTTATTTATTCTAATGTTGAATCATTTTGTGAACCCACTCCTTTCTTGAATCCACAACCACTTTGGCCTAATTTTCTTTATTCTATATTAGGATTTCTATTGCACATCCCTAAGTTTTATTTGTCAAGATACAATTCTCATTTTTCCTTTCTTACTCTATTATGCCCTTTTCTGTTGATCGCTCTTAAAGGAATGATCCACATGAGGGTTATAATAGAAATACCCACCCCTTTACTGTAGATGATGAACACACATTTGTAAAATTTCTACAACAACATCCTCAACTCATTGAAACACTTATATACATTGATATGGGTGTAAAAAAGTTTGTGAAGTAATCTAAGATCCATGTATTCGATATTCTTGAATATAAAGTTAATCTTCCACTATGGCCTCATCTAATATTGATGTATCTATTATACATTTACCTATGGGGGCACCCCATATTCCCCTTCCAAATGTTGCAATGTCTATACCTATGTCTATTACCATTCCTACATCTATTGTAAATACCCATGGGACTTCCCATTCCTCTTCTAATACACGTGCCATTGAGCATCTTGTCCATAGTTTGTAATCCCAAGTGTTACAGTTGCAAAAAAGTGGCTCTATCTCTTATAATATATGGACTATACTCATTTTCTTCACAACCTACTTGCATATAAAGTGTCTTCCTATCTTTTTCCTCTTGATTTTATATCTTCAAAGTTTCCTATCTATAATGGAAAACGTGATCCCGAACAACACCTTTGCAATTTTCATGCCACTGGATTAGACTATTCTTACGAAGATTTATTACTTACTAAGCTCTTTTATATAATCCTCAACGATTATGCATTAAAATGGTTCTATAATCTTCCCATTCACAATGTGTGAGATTTTATCCCTTTGAGTAATCAATTTCATACACATTTAAAATCAATATTAGAGAAAAAATATCCTATGCTCAAATGTATAAGATGCAACAATGCTGCAATGAACCCATTAGTGCTATGTTATGCACTACAAGACTATGTTTACTAAAATGAAAAATATCCTAGCCAAAAATGATCTTCAATATTTAATCATTTATTCATGTGATTAGGTATGCCAAAAATTACAAAAATGGGAGGCAAGCTCCTTATAATGAAGAATCTTAAGTATGTATCAAGTGTTCATAATACATATAATTCTAAATTACCAGGAAAATATAATTACAATGGAAAACCTAATGATAACAAGGTTGGTGCTAAATTTATTGTAAATTTTGTATCTCAACATGCTAATATTCAGTTATAACTATTTTATTAGAGGTAATTCACATGATTACCTTATTTAGGTCCCAAGTGGTCCTTCAAAAGTTTCTAGAGTACAACCTTGTATCTCTCCCTTCACCTCTCGAGGTTGATAGAAGTAGGACTCATGGTAAATATTATAATTCTAATGCATATTGTAACTTTAATATATGTATTGGTCATTATAATAATAATTCTTCAAGCTTCAACATGTCATCTGATATTTCATTGATACAAATGATGTCCATTGAATTTAACTCTCCTATTGAGCTATCGAAACCTACTAATTCCAATTCTAAGATTAATATATTCAATGATCCACTTCCAATCGTAATTAAATTATTAATCTAATCTATAAGTGCATCATAAATATTGGGATTAGCCCCCTCTTCCTTCATATGATCATCCAATGGATTCTCTAATTGGTACTATCACTCATACTCCACTTCCTTTGGATATTATTGCATTTTATGATATTGGTATTTCTTGTGATCTTGTTTCTAATACACTTTGTGTTTGAACCTTTATTTGTCTAAGCGATATTCACAGTGTCTTGATTGATAGTGCTTCTATGCACAACATGCATAGATATAATTTTTTTGCTTCTCTGGGCTATAATAAAGAACATATGCAATTGATACTAAGACCTCTCATGGGCATATTATTTTACCTCTTACTTTGGTTATTCTAGTATGTCTATTTCTTTTTTGGTCACTTATTTCCTTAGTTCATGTGACATGTGTCTAGGTTACCATTGGATTTGTACTCTTAAGGATATCCATTCCATTTATCACTAATTTTTCAAGTTTTTTACTAATAAGAAAGTAGTTATGACCAATGGTATCCCATATGAGAATCATTTTCCTAATCATTTTACTAAGAAAGTGTCAATTTTCTACATTGAAGCTAGTTGCACTTATGTATGTTACCTCTAGAGGATATATCCCTTATAAGACCAATCCTAGGTATCCTATTGTACATCCTACAACTCCTAAGGATTATATAAAATCCAGACTTGTAGAGATCCATCGTTACCCTAACTTCTAGAGGTCCATCCTAATTTTATTGCACATGTTGTGTATTTGAGATCCAAGATCCCTTTTCTGTAAGGTACCCCCATCATCCTCTTGACCCCATCATAGGTTAGATTTATTTTATACATATTTATAAAATAAAATAAAATAAATAATCAATTAAGAATAAAAACATTCAAATAATTTCAAAATACGAAATTAGGACCTATATATGACTTGATTTTCTAGATTTTCACTTTACACATGTTATTTGTCATATTGCTTTGATGGATGACATATTAATTATATATAATATTTACACATCTGCAATAATAGAATATCTTGAGCTTGATGTAGGAAACATAAAATTCTAATTCATTTTCCCCATGGCCTTGATATTTAGGGGCATCACTACACTATTTATGTGCTTTTGTTTCATTATTGTTACTTTCACTGCCCCTTTATTCTCAATTTATTATATTGTGCCATATAATATTTTATAGAATAATGAGAATAAAAATTATGTTTTGAGCAGTGCTATCTTCTCTTAATATATGCAACTCAGGGCTACTATATTCTATTATATTCACTTGCTCGCTTGCTTTCATGTATGTGGCCTATGATTTTTTATGATTTCCTTTATGAAACTCTCTTGTCCCTTGTTTGTGTTCGTTATAGCCTATTTATTATGCTTGAATTTGTGTATGAAACTCTTGCATCACTTGTTTGTGACCTGTTACATCTTATTTATGACATTTCTTGTGTACTTATATGTTTGATTGCCTACATGCTTGCTTTATTTTGTACATTTTCCCCTCTATTCTTATTTCTTGTTTGATTGTTTTCTTTCTTTATGTGTCATGGTTTCTGCTCTACATGATCTTACATGAATAAGATCTCAATAGTGGCCACCCACAAAAAATTTCCATTTGATCCAACACTTAAAATAAGACACATTTGACATGGATACACGTATAATTTATTTTGAGATGAAAATTCTATTTGCATATCTTACTCACCTCAAATGAGGGGTAGTTCAGTAGGGTGTATTACATGTATATATACACACATAATGAGCACAAAAATTATTTAAAATTCATAAGAAGTGTGGGATAAGGTACAAATACTCATGCCAAAAATTAGATATAGAATAGGAAAATATTTCACATAGGGAAAAGACCATCCACTAGGGAAAAAAATACCAGATGGTTGTCTGATATGCATGTTTTCATCTTGGGACAACTTCTTGGTAGATTTTAGATTTCTCATATTCTCACAAATAAATACATGTTTCTAATATAGGTTCATTTTCATTTGGCATAATCTAGGGTAGAGTCTACTATATTTTGATAGACAATGTGGGGGTTTGAGTATCAAAACTACAAAACTTAAGCACCATTTCATTATAGGGTATGTGGGCATAAAAATTATTATCCTTTTTATATATTCAATATGGTACATATGATACATATGGGAAATCACACATATGGGGACTGCGATAATTCATTCCCTTTCAAATTTGTGTTATTTTCACTTGGACCTAGATCCATTTGCAACACTGTAGTCCATGGTTAGAATAAATTTGGGATGACTAGAAATTCATGAGGAAATATTCTTCTTACTCAATTTGGAAGGTTCTTTAGAATGACTAGACATACTATAAAATCCTTTCTCTTTCTTGGGATGATTAGAAAGTCTCGTGATTCTCCTTTTGGTGTTAAGTCAAGATACATTTGAATCCTAATTTTGGATCTGAAATATAATTCATAAAAATTGGGTACTGAACACCTCCAATCCTTCAATGGCTTAGTTCCAATCCACATATGTAAGCTAGGAAAAATTGAGGAAGATCCTTTCATTCTTTTTTTTCTTTCACTTTACTAGTTACAAATTCAATTTTACAATTACAAAAATATTTTCAAAGCCAACTAAATGTTCAATTATTTTATTAACACTGACTACACTCTATGTTGTAGGATTCACCATGGAGCAAGCCAAAATGAAAATAGAATCAACAACCTTGACAAAAGATAAAATGTACTTACACACTTGACTATCTTTTCATTTAAGCATTTAATTTCCATTTCATAGTTAAAGGGGTCAAATATAGAGACCTAAATTTGGAAATTTATCATTTGGCAATGAAAACTTTGGCTTTATCCCTATATGATGACTTGGGCACACATTTCAAGTGTATATTTATTTTGCATGATTTCTCTATTCACACATCTCAGTCACTCAAAGAGATAATTTCATCAACCCATAACAATGTATTCCTAGTAGGAATAATTCCTACTAAAACTTGATAGAATCCCACAAATTTCCTAAATGGGACTATCCGTTTAGGACCAAACCATCCAATGATTTGGTCTAAGGATGGTGATTTTGTCCCCAAACTACCCAGAAATTAATTTTTCTATCTAATATATTTTATGGGTAAGTTCATATCATATATGTAGGTCTTAATGCAAATTTATACCCACAAAATTCCTATATAAGAAAGTATAACTCATATATTTACCTTAGCTACTTATTTCAAGAGAATAATATAAAAATCAATTCAAAAGGCATCCAAGATCTCTTAAATCATTTCAAATCAATAAAAAAACTCTAAGTGCAGCCCCTACACAGGTCTAAAGCACCCTCAACTAGGTTATAAAGTCACACTTCCCTAGCTAGAGACCTCACAAACCAAGTCAAGCTAAACATGCCAAATCGTTGTTTCTCATTTTCAAGCAATAAAATTTATGAAACTATTTTCATCCACATAGATATCATATGTTATGTGGGAAAATATATGTGGTTTGAGGCCATTTAAAAGTATTTCCAATATAAGAAGTGTACAGATTGTACTTCATATCATCCACTAACGTTTTTTAGGTCTCCTACCCATGGTTATGGTTTGAAGTTATTTATCATCACAAAAAGTGTTTTACAAATTGGGAATACCTAGGGTTTAAAAGAGATGCTCATAAGATTAATTTGTAAATGCAATTTTTTTGTATAATCCAAACATATCACTGCAAATAACTACCCAATGGGTACAAAACCATCTAACACTTCCATATATACCAATGGTTCCATTACTACTCAGTTTTGTTGTCTAGACTCGTAAATGGAGCACTGCTAGGTAATTATAGCCTATACAATCACACATCACTATTATTTCAAATTTCCACATGTAATACACTAACTGCATCTACTTCCTTGTGTTTTAACAATCATTTCTATATTCTATATCACAAATTGTTAATAAAGTATATTCAGATTTATGTACTAATGTTTATCAACTAATCTGAATATACTACGTATAGCTAACCCTTAAACATAAAATAAGCAAGAACACATTACCCAAAAAATATATTATTTAATTAGTTTAGGGTTGGATCCTTCTCTTAGCAGCCTAATAAATGAAACCTTGAATTCAATGGCCCAAGGTTGATCTCACATGGGATATTACATCACTTACAAAATTTTAGCGCCTACTCAACTAGGGGGTAAACTCTGTCACAAAAATTTCATATAATATTCTAGAGACATAGTTTGACATGAACAATTAAGTGTATTTTATCTAGGTATATTTTCACTTTACACATTAGAGTTTTTCATATGCTGATTTGACATCACTATTGAGAATTTTTGTATATGTCATTTCCATATGGTTGTAAGTGTCACATTGGATTGGAGTATAAAAACATTCATAGTTTCTCACCATTATCTTATGATTAGAATGTGAGTTTTCTATTACATGTTATTTTATTTTGATCAAGAATTTTTCAATACCAAATTAAAAGGGGTCAATGGTAGAACCCAAATTTTGGTCTTGTGCACTTGCTAATATAACTTTGGCATTTATTTTGACATTTTTCATTTACCTATTTATCAACCAAATAGAATCCACTTCATCTTCATGTACCTATAGTTCACTAGGGCATAACTATTATCCATTATAGAATTTCAAGAATTAATACACACTGTATAAAACACATCTATTGACTATCACTTTTCTCCAACTTTAGCTTGGAAAAGTTTGAGGGTCAAAGACAAGTCCAACTGACAAAATTTTCCACATGATATGAACCTATCCCTTGTCCTTACAACGATCATATTTTCAAACATGAATAATTTTGATTAGTTGGCCTATGTGGTACTTTTTGTTTGGTTGAGTGGGAAATAATTTAAACAATCACCTATATAAACACACATATCCTAACTTATTAGGGGTATCTAGGGATCCCATATCAAAAGAACACTCTAAAAAAGGCATGATAAAATAATTGAAAGCATCCATTCCTTAAAGAACATCTACAAAATTGCTACTCAAATAACGAATACATTTTTATTGCTATCCTAGATCACAAATCCATGCACTAAAACTAAGGCAAGCATCAATTTCCAAATGTGAGGGCTGAATTGGGGGCTCCATCTTGTTTACACTATTTTATCAATATTAATCTCATCATAAGATTATGATAGCTACATGTGATTTGATCCCTCTTCAAAGTATTTGTATGTAGTGCAACACTCATCACATTAATGGGGGTGTTGTGAGGTTAATGTAGACACTAAAATTAGGTCACACTCCCCTTTGGTCCCTCAATGAATAAGCACCCTTCATCACATTTACCTAGCCATGGCCCCCTTCACCCCACTAATATTAATTTAATTAATTTAATTAAATTAATTCATTATCCTCACCATATTTATTATTTAAATATCTTAATTTAAATAATATCCACACATACACCTCACTTAGACACCTCATCAAGCCAACTCAACCTAAGACCTATTCTTAGTAAGTTGCCATAACTAACTAAGACTTACCCAAACCTTAAAAATCAATGCCTACATTCTCTCTAACCACATTCCTACATGCTTACAAGAAGCTTCCAGTCTAATCCGCGGGTTAACGACACAAGATCTGAGAAAATCAAGAGGATCTCCCTAGTTTAGTAAACCTAGGAAATCTCACCTTAACCGACACTGGTTAAGCCGGAACCACCATCGCTTACCATTTTAACCCCCAAAACAACCTTATTTTCAAGGTTGGTAAAAGATTGGAAAAAGTTGGCGAAAACATTGAGATCTTCCTAAGAGATATCACATCTTCTGAGATCGAATTCCAGCAAGAGCACATGTGCAAGGAAAGAGATCAAGCATTTTCTCTTGCACAGCCACCCCAACAATGATCTGATCTAACCAAGCAAAGAGGAATGCACATGCAACCCATGCAGAAGCTCTCCTATGATTAGAGATCACCTGCAGCCTTCAACCTCTTACCAGACACCTCCATCCCTCACTCACAGGTGTCCAGGACCAGAATCCAAGTAAGTAAAACATTCTACTTCTCTGGTTCACTTCATTTTATCATTATATTATCACCTATTGTTTACCTAGCCACCCATTGACCTCCTTCAACATTCCCCCTCAAAATACCCATTAAAACCTCACCAAATCCCTCCAAAATTACCCAATACCTCATCCCGACCAACCAAAATCCTTTGTGCAATTGCAAAGGAGACCTAAAACCCATTCTGTGGCATTCCCATAACTTCACAGTAATCGGCACCAATTATATCTAACCGCCGTTGGTCACCTTGAACCGGCATCAGTTACTGTATTTTCCCATACAGCTCAGAACAGTGACCTACCCACCTAATTCCGCCTCACCCTCACTCACCTGTGATGTACCTGAGAATTTTGTTAGACCTATAGAGACCCAGAACCAATTATTTGACCTTCGGATCCTATTCTAACCTAGCCTATTAGATTAGATCTTTCTTATTGTGTTTTAAGTGAGATACCTAAATCATTTCAAATTACAATAGGATTTACTTTATTACTCACATTAAATTGTTTAAAACAGTGGACTGACAGCCATCTAGGAAGTATCACACTTCCTAGATCTAGCACACGCTAGGTAATTCACTGCATATATTGTTTAACTTTTTCTGGTGGTCTTTCTTTTCATTACAGGTAGTTCCTCCTAGCCAAAAGGAAGCTCTCACAATCAGTTGTGGATTCGGAAGTCATATGCGTGCAACAACTCATAAACCAACATTAAAACAGGTATTCCTCCTACACCCATTACCCTATTTGTTTCATCAATACTTCAAAGAAACGCCTACGAATCAGGTGAAACATTTTGGCATGCCCGGTGGGACCCATCCGGGGTTCCTTGCATTTCATTCATTCCTAGGAAAAGTTGTGTGTTTGTTTCCCTTCTGAAAAGCATACACATTAATTTTCTTCCTTGGTAACCCACCTTTTCTTTCTATTTTCTCTAAAGGAAACCTTTCTTTTGGTGTAATTAAAAAGAACCATTTCTTTACATTTTCTGCATTGTAGTGAAAGAGCATCCCTCTTCCTCTTCATCTTATTGTGTCATCCAACTTCACACTTCGATTTGGGTTTAAAAATAAGTGCATTCCATTCTGATTTATCACATTAGCTCACATTAATTGAGGGCAACCTATACACTGGAAGTCATGACCAGCTGATGGTTGACAAACGAACCGTAGAAAGCACTTTCTTTCTCTTTCTCTCTCTCTGAGTCTTACCAAACCTCACAAAAATTGAAAATACACACATTCTTAAACAACATCTTACTTGGAAGAAGTTGTAGGTGATCACATGATCACGACATAGTGGGCACCTAGCTCGCTGCTCTGTCGAGTCATACTTCAGAGCGAGGCCCGCCCCCACCATAACATACCTAAAACCTCACCTTTTAGATATCCTTCTTCGTAGGAAGCCATCCTCACCAAAAAAATCTATTTCACAATTCATGTGTCAGTCCTTAAATAGCATAAGCTAAACAAACATAATAGAAAAGGCACTCCTAGGATCACATTTTTCTTAGTGTTTCTGCTTGGCTTGCGTTTTGAGGTGAGAGATCACGTTCTTCATTTTTCTTGTTCATCCTTGCACGCTCCTCATCACAGCTGGTGTATTCCAGCTTCACCTGAGTGTGCCTGGGCCATATCATCATCATTCTTAGAATTCTAGGTCTGATTCTACATCAGATTTTAATTCACAACCACTTTTCTTTCATCACTGTTTCAATTTCACAGTAACCATCATCGGTTACCCTCTTACCGTCGTTGGTTATACCCAACTGACGTCAGTTCCAGGTCCTTTTGTTAACCTACCCAAAAGGACATTTTATTCATTTTCTTCCACTTTTCACAGTCCCTGTCACTGCCATCATTCCCATTGACATTGTGAAACACCATCAGATTTGGCATACCTGTCAGATTCGACTTTCTACCTGGTTTTTCACTCACTGACCATTTTCTACAGTGACCGGAAGCGGTTACCCTTGACCGGAGTTGGTGTTTCCAAACTGGCATCGGTTAGCCTATTTCACTTTCCAACCTACATTTGGTACCGAATACACTTTTTACCATCAGATTCACCTGTTCCTGCTTATTTTTCTGTGTCATTTACAAAGAAACAACCTTACCTGATCAGTACTGGTTCACATGGTGCTGACCCAAAAATAAGCAAGTGCACTCGTATTTCATGCCAGTTGTCAACCACTCCCACCTAGTCCTTCACCACCTTCCATTTTATCACCAGCCATGGATCCCATCCAACCTATCACTATCGCTACAGGAGATGAGGAGTTCACATGAATCCTTGACCAAAACCCTACTGCTTTGTAGTTTTACCTTTCCCACTCGTCCAATCGAGATGCCTCGGGTCAGTTGATATATGGCATGCCCGTATCTATCCCCCAAACTCTCACTCCCACTCCTGCATCAGCTCCATCTGGCTCTGTGCTGCCTGTATCTACCTTACCCCTAGTCATTTCGTAGCTAGGTCCTATACCCGCTATGACTGCCACATCTGCCACCTCCATGGCACCCGCCACATCCACCATACCCTCGATAACTACCCAAAACACAACCTCATCCGCCCCTAATGTCTCACACATACCCGTAGCTACACTGCCACCTCCCATGTCAGTGACCCCTATCCCTTTTCAGAATGTGGTCCTTTCCATTCCATAATCATTAGCCCCCATTGCCACTAGGGTTACCACGACCCTTCCACCTCCATATACATACTATCATCCACCTCCCGTTTCATCCATTATTCACTCCGGGTACGTACCTCCTGTTTCACTACCTTCTTCTCAATCAACCAACATGGTAGCACCATACACTAGAGTTGCACCCTCGTTATATGCCCAAAACCAACCCCATCACGCTACAGGAGGCACCCAATCATCACAACCTACTAATGACCTAATCAAATTAATGTTGGACAAGATGCAGACATTGGAGGCATCGGTTCCTAGCTCCTGCAACACTCTCACCTACGATGAGATTTGCAATGAACCCATCCACCCATCCATTCCTATCCACACATATCCCATGCATTAGGAAATGACTAAATTCAATCGTTTCAATAGAAAAGAAGACCTACAACAGCATTTGCGGTCATTCAAACATGGGTGTTATCTAATCAATCACGATGATGCCTTGCTCTAGAGAACTTTTCCCATGTCTCTGACTGGACCTGCATTAGATTGGTATAGTGGGTTACCTAGACACTCTATATTCTCATTCAATCAAGTAGCCCAAGCCTTCTTGGATCATTTCTCTATCAATATCATCAAGAAGGTTACCATGACTGACCTATACTCCATGCGTCAGTATGAGGATGAATCTATCATAGATTTTGTCACTCACTGGCGTAGCTTGATCAACCAACTCACCTTCTAACTCTCGCAAATAGAACTCATTGAGCTCTTCACACAGGCTTGTGCTAGACATATCTCACCGACCTTGCAGGTCTAAACCTTCCGAACATTTGATGAAGCATTCACTATGGCACGAAAGTTAGAGATTCGGGCCATCGAAGAGAAGAAAATCCAATTATGCAATAAGAATTTGGAATTCAAGTCAAATGATACCTCTTCTTCTTCCAAACCAAAAACCAATTACTCAAATCTAAGGGCATCACTAACGTAGTGGTACTCAAGGCTAGCCTAGCTCATCCGTCAAATCAGGCTACCCCCTCATCTAATCTCTCACTTGTCCAGACTTTTCAATTCAGACGAGAGCAATAGAAATACACCCCAATTGGGGAACCTTACTCTTCTGTCTTAGAAAATCTTATCAAATCTAGGGTCATTACCCTTCCACCCATAAAACCACACACTAGTTTTGACCTTGCTCGCCCCATGCCCACATGGTATAAAGAACATGACTTTTGTAACTATCATCGAGTAAAGGGTCATAGTGACGGAAATTACATCACTTTCAAAAATATTGTCCAAGAAATGCTCAAGAAAGGTGAGTTAACCACGGATAATCCTAACACACATGCCAACCAAAACCTACACATCTTTAAGAAACCATTTCCCAACCATGCCCCTTCGTCTGATCAAACCGGTGAGACCTCAACTCATGATACTCATACCTGTGAGGTTCATGCTATTTTTACTGACATACCTGTCACCTCCCAGTTACCCCATATTCCTTCCATAGAGAAAATCCTAGCCCGAAATCCTCCACCCATAGAGGAACACCTTTCATCTCCTTCATCACCTATGGAGGATTCTTCTACTAACATCGAGACCATTTCACCTTTGGCTTCTCCACTTAGAGAACCGGTACCCATAGTACCTCCTCCACTCACAGAGGAGCACCCATTACCTCCTTCACCCACAGAGGAGCACCCATCATCTCCTCCACCTATAGAGGAGCTCCCATCATCTCCTCTGCCTATCATAGACCCAGTTGAGATACTGTTGCCTCTTGGTGAGCATTCTCCATCAGCTACCCAAAATCCTGCAGACCTACTTTCAGCTCTCCTACCCACGGAAGCTGAAGCTAGCCAATTTCATGTCTCTAAGACACATTTTATAGGAATTACCATTAATTCCTCATCAAATCCACCCACAGACGTGTTGTTCTCACGTTTGGCCGATCACTTAGATTATGTGGATAGAGCCTTATTATGGGGGCATCTTCTACTTCTGGTCTCAACATAGATGCAGATGTCACTTACTGATACTTCCACTATCTACCCAAAAGTATTCCGACCAATCGAACCAAACACAACATCCTCTATCACAACTCCTTCCATGACACCCATCATAACTTCACATACACCCTTACCCATAACCCAAACTACATCTAAACCCAAACCCACACCTACAACATTTGCCTCGACTAAAATTATTACCACCTTAGGGGTCACCCCAACCACCAGCCTTACTCATCCACATATAAAACAGATTTATTTACATCCTCTCAAAGTCAACACCACACCTACTACGACACCCAAATAAAAGTACCAAACCCATAGAACCCATACCCCGGCTGCGTGAAAATCACACCTTCACCTATCCCGTCTGTCTTAAGACCTCAGCTTCCCAACATGGTCAAGAAACCTCCACCCATCAATAAACCAAAAGCACAACAACCCATTCCTTCCTCACAAACCTCTAATCTCCCCAGATGCCCAACATGACTTACACCAGCACCTACAGTATCTTTACCACCCATACCTCCAATACCCTCAGTTATTACTTCACTACCCACTACACTTCAGTCGCTGTCTCTCACACCCCCAGCATGACCTGCATCATCTACCTTCATAGCACCTCCATTATCCCCATGGGTAACTCATCTCTTCCCCCATCTACTTTTCCTTCTAGACCTCATACACCCATATCACCTTTACCCAAGAAGGTGTGACCCAAAAACAAAACTCCACTACCCCACAATAAGGTAGTCAAAACAACCACACACCCTCCTACCTGTCCATCTACTATACCCTCACCTAAACAAGCACGACCGACACCCAAAACCATGCTAGCACCCAAACCCATAGCTCAACCCGCTCCTCCTCTTCCAAAAGCCGTTCCTCAACAATCAACCACACCTACACCCAAACCCATGTTCACTTCCCATTGCGATCCACTAGTAGGGTCTTATGCCAAAATTTTAACCAACCTCCTTGAGACTTCTGTCATCACATTACCACCACTCAGACCTTACGACCCCCTCAAACCCAAGCTAAAAGGGTTTGAAAATACTAATATTTGCATCTACCATCATGTGCCAAGCCATGATGTGGAGAACTGCAAGGCATTAAAAACCATCCTGATCCAGTTATGTCTTCCGGAAGATAACTTTGACAACAACAACCTTCTTGACGAGGACCTTACTTCACCAACACCCATTCCCACACTGCCCACTCAACAACCACAAACTCCACCCTCACAGCTCCTAGAGCCACCCCCAAGATTTTAAATTAACATGGTTCGCATCAGATAACTTGCCATGCCACCACCCAAATGTCGTTGCTCCCAACTCACCTCATAGGGTTTTTCTCCTCCGATAGGTTTTTTCCCATCGTGTCGTTATACCACTCACCCTACACCTTCTCCATTTGCCAACTCCCCTCAGATCAACATGATACACATCACTACACGTGCTTAGAAGGATAAGGGTAAAGAAAAGGCAACTGACCCACCAACTAATCCTATACCCAACATACCATCTGCACCCATACCTAAAATCACTATCTGTGGCCCTACATACCCCATTTCTAATGGCATCACACATCACATCATACTCAAACAATTACACCAATCTCCCCTCAAAATGTCCTTATATGACCTCATCCAAACCTCAGAATCCCATTGTCAAGCTCTCATGGAGGTTCTTCAATCTATTGAGGTTTTACCCAATGACCCTACACCCGTAGCCTCCATTATCACACCCCATCATGTAGCCTCTCTCACCAAATTACCACCTTCATCTTTTCCGCACCCTATTCACCAAGTATCCTCCCTTAGCTTTTCAGAAGAAGAGATTGTGCCACACTAAAAAGATGACCCAGACCCAACCCTCTTCATCTCTATCCACATAGATGACATACGGGTATGCTGTGTGATGATTGATGGGGGCGCTAATATTAACATCATCTCATCCTATGCATTCGCTCAAATGTGCATACCTGAAAAATTACATGCATAAACATCCAGTCATGTTGCGCTCATTCAATGACGTTATCACTTCTACACTAAGCACCGTCATCCTCCATGTTCACTTGGGCCCCACACTGTTCTATAATTATTTTACGTTTTGGAGGAGGAATTTGAATATAACATGTTGTTTGGAAGACCCTAGATTCGTGTCATGGGTTGCATTCCTTCCACTTTGCATCATTGTGTAAAGTTTGAACACAAAGGACACACCTATACCATTCCAGCTAACCCATCACCTTTTAAAACATGCAACATGCTTTACCGACCCAATGATGTGCTCATACCTATTAAGCCATCTACCTCCACAACTGTTACTTCTTCACCTACACCTCCACTTACCAGTACAACCACTGCTTCAACCGCACATACCTCTTCCATTCCTACCACTACCCCAACCTCCACGGCTGACCCATCAGCTTCCCAATCCATTAACTCTACCTTTGCATCAACCTCTGACACATCATCCATTCCAGCTACCTACATACAAACCACCGATCCCTTGGAAGGTGTTTTTCAACGCCTCACTCTGGGGGAGTACCACCTATATAGTGTCAACACATTCCTTACTCCAAAAGAGTACGAAAGTCTTCACCAACACCCTCGTTATGATCACCGTATAGGAGAACATCTCCTATATGGTCCCCCTCACCTTCGTACTAGTCTCACCTATGGGGGACTTGATACTACCACTTACACACCTGAACCACCGTCACAAACTCACCCATTTTCCACCGACTTCCAATCACTTACCAATCACCATTTCACCCACACCTTCCTACACTGATGTGCATGGAAGGGTTTTGGTTTTGGCTTTTATGAGAAAGGCCGCCATACCATCATTCCATATACCACCCGTAAACATAACGATCGTAGTGGTATCAGATTCCCTGAACCACCTACCAAATAGGCCCGCATTGAACTCATTAAGGACACTAGCCCTTCTCCACCTTCTTCACCCACTCCACCTTCATCACCACCCTCACGGACAGAGTCGATGGATCCTGACTCTATCCCTCTTAACATTTTTTTCTCATAAACACCATTTCCTTGGGGCCTCTAAATTATCAACGTGAGGGTGATGCCCCCTCCACTCTTCCCTTCCTGTATCCTGAAATGATAGATGACGATACACCTTCAATTAACGTCATTCAATGTCAGGATGATGAATCTATACTCACCTACCTTGGTGCAGAAGACTCATATATTCATCGGTCGTTACCTTCTGAGATGCAAACCATGTTGAATGAATCGACTATTGAGATCAACATTCATACTCAGGATGACCCGCACATCCTAAAGATCAGTCAATCTTTAGATGCTGCTGAATAGGAAGCCATCACTTCTTTTCTCAAGGATCATAACCACACTTTTGCTTGGTCTTACGTAGACATGCCCAGTATTGATCCCACCATAGTGGTCCACAATATTGTAACCGTTCCCAATGCCAAACCCATTAAACAAAAGCTGAGGAAAATGCACCCTCGCATTGCCCTTCTCATCAAAGAGGAACTTCAGCGCCTTCTTTCCATTTCCTTCATCTTACCCATTGATTATCCTCATTGGATTTCTAACATTGTCCCTATCACTAAGGCGACAGGGGGACTCCATATTTGCAAGAAATTCCATGACCTCAACCTAACATGTCCAAAAGATGACTTTCCCTTACCTGGTATTGACCAGTTGGTTGACCTTACCGCTGGCCATGAGATGCTATCACTCATGGATGGATTCTTGGGTTATAACCAAATCCTGCTTGCCCCAGAGGATCAACACAAAACCTCGTTCATCACCCCTTGGGGGACCTTTTGCTATCGAGTCATGCCTTTTGGCCTTAAAAACGCTAGTGCCACATATCAGCGGGCTATGACTTACATCTTCCATGACATCATGCATCACATATTGGAAGATTACGTGGATGATCTCCTGGCCAAATATAAACGCCACTCCGAGCACCTTGCCATCCTCAAAACCATTTTTGACCACCTCATTAAATATTATGTTCGCCTTCAGCCAAAGAAGTGTGTCTTCGCGGTCCTCTCAGGAAAGCTCCTGGGATTTATCATTTCCCTATGTGGTATAGAAGTTGACCCTGCTAAAGTCAAGGCCATTCTGGAAATTCCTCAGCCCACCAACCTTAGAAAAATCTGTAGCCCATAAGGTAAGTTGCAGTCTATTCATCATTTCATTTCACAATTGTCTGATCGATGTCAACCATTTCATCATCTGCTCAAGAAGGATGTCTCCTTTAAATGGGATGATGAGTGTCACAAATATTTTGAGGCCCTAAAACAATACCTTCTCCAACCACCCGTACTCATTCCACCTAAAGACGATCAACCTTTTTACCTATACATCTCAGCTACCAATCATTCCTTGGGAGCCATACTCACTCATCACGATGAATAACACAAGGAGAAGGTGGTTTATTATATAAGTTGTACTCTTTTAGACTATGAAACCTGATACACCCATCCCAAAAAAAATTTCTTAGCCTTAGTGTTCGTTGCCACCAAACTCCATCATTACCTACTCAACCACAAAACCTATGTTGTGACCAACACCGACCCCTTACACTTCATGTATGCCAAACCTTATCAAAATCAGCATGCCACATGATGGCTTATGCTCTTAGCTGATCTTGACCTCAAATTAATTCATCAAAATTCCATCAAGGGCCAAGCTATTGCCAACCAATTGGCAACCACACCTATTTCTGGGGATCAACCCTCTAATTTTGACTTTCCAGATGAGTCGATTGCTACCCTTTCCCTGGACGAACCCCCTTACCAAATGACACTCTTCTTCAACGGTTCCAAGTGTCAGCATGGGGGTGGGGCTGGTATTATCCTCATTCCCCTTGATGGTGAACCCATGCCTTTGTCTTTCAAACTAGATTTTGAATGCACCAACAATATTGCCGAATACAAAGCATTTGTACTAGGTCTCCAAGTTGCCTATGCTCTAGATGTCAAATCAATCAACATCTTTGGTGATTCTCAATTGGTCGTAAACCAAGTCACTGGTATATACCAATGTCATAACGAGATACTTCAAAATTATAAACATCATGTAGACATACTTTTGACCACCTTTGATCGTTACACCCTTCAAACCATCCCACATTCAACCAACAAATTTGTAGATACCATGGTCTGCTTAGCTTCCCAAATACCCACTTCACCTGCCGATTCTCAAATATTTGTCACCGTACAATGACTCCAATCACCTTCTTATTTACCTCATGATGTTTACTTGATCAGAACTGTCACCTCTGACCTGAGTGACCTTTGGTACAAACAATACTCTGACTATCTTTCTCTCTCCATCTTACCTCCTGATCTCACCCGTAACAGACAACGCGCCTTCCTTAAAAAGGTCTCACGTTACGTCATCATGGGGTTCCTCCTCTATAAGTGCAGATTTGATGGTATTCTCTTACAATGCCTCAAAAGTTTTGAAATCCCTTATACCATTAAGGAAGTTCATGACGACATATGTGGAGGTCACTTCAGTGGCCTTGCTATTGCTAAGAATATTATTTTCTTGGGCTATTACTAGCCGAACCTTAACTATGATTGTTATGACTATGTCAAACGTTGTGTAAAATGCCAACAACATTCCAATCTTCATCATACACCCAGTCATGCTTTACAGGTCACCCGTTACCTTTGGTCCTTCTCTCAATGGGGTTTGGATATTGTCAGAGAAATCAATCCCCATTCTTCCTAATGCCATGAATGGATCATCACTACTACCGAATACTATACAAAATAGGTGGAAGCCATACCACTCATTTCCATGAAAGCTGAGAAAATATGTGAGTTCATTAACCACCACATCATTTGTCACTTTGGTGTTCCTCATCACCTCATCACTGACAATGGAAAACAATTCAAAAACAAAACATTACAAAAAATTTGCGACACCTTCAACATTCAGCTTAGTTTCTCATCACCTTATTACCCACAAACCAACAGCCAAGCTGAATCCACTAACAAAACCTTAAACAAAATTCTTATGAAAGTGGTTAACGATACTGGGAAGGATTGGCATATGCACATTCCTTTTTCCCTGTGGGCATACTGCACTAGTATTCGCACTTCCACTGCGGCCACACCTTTTTCTCTAGTCTACGGTACAGAGGCAGTCCTGCCTCTCGAAGTCCAGATCCCCTCACTCCTCATTTCTCTCCATGACATGCTCAATGATGATGAATTTCTTCAGGACCATTTAGAACAGCTAGAGTTACTAGATGAATGTCATCATAACACTCTGGATCACCTTCAAGTTTACCAAAAACGTATCAAATGTGCCTACAACAAAAGTGTTGATAAATGAACCTTCGAAGTTGGCGACCTTGTCTTGAAAGAAAATCAACACATAACCAAAGTAGAAAAAATTAAACGAGGAAATTTTTCTCCTAATTAGCTTGGACCATACATCGTGACTCATACCTATAGATTAGGTGCTTATCATTTATCTTCACTCGATGGTAAACCTAAACCTGAGCCCCTTAATGCCTTACATCTTTGACCATTCTATTGTTGACTTGTAGTCCTACCTCACCTTTTGTCTCTTTCCATGCTCATCCCTTGAGTGCTATTCACTTCATACACCTCACTAACGATTAAACAAGAATCATGTGAGTACTTGCCACTTGTTATCTTCTCTTGAATATGTGTACCACGGAACTACACATAACATGATTCTCATGGATACTTTTCATCTACCTTCAGATGAGATCCCATGGTCATTTCACCTTGCCTTTTGCATGAGAGTCCTATTCTCCACCTTGGTCTTGTCCATGACTTCAAAGACCTCACATGGGACCAAACTCCTTGAGTCAAACTTCTAATAAAAAGATGACTCCCTCAAAAGGACATCTTCCTCTCGACAACTGCTGCTATAAATAGACTGCTCCCTTGAAGGAAAACTATGTAAAACTCTTAAGAAAACAAAAAAACAAAAAAAAACGAGAGTAACCAAAGCTTCCCGCATCGATTAGCTTCATGAAGACCTTAAGGAGTTAAATTTTCTTCATCCCATATAGACTTCCTACATCGATCAGTCTATTTCAACTATAAGTCAAAACAAACTTTTGTCATGTACCATCCCATTGTGACCTAGGTTCTCTTGCCCGAAGTGCATGATACCTATACCATATAAAAATTACCTACCTTTCACCCTTTTTACCATTCCCACTCCAATTTCCTATTGCCTCAAGGGACTTCTTGGAACTTAGACATTTGGTGATCATGTGACTACTTTTCACCGTAGAACAATCAATCATGCAATGTCTTTAGGGTCTTATGTTCATCACCTCTTTCAAGGTGTGATTTACTCGGTATGATCCTACCCAATCTAGTAGCTTTCTTGCCCCCTTTTATTTTTTAAACCATCTTTGTTTACGTTTTCATTACCTTATACAGGACTTGGTCCTCGACACTTACTTTTGGGGTAATCTTCTTATTTTGTCACAATCGACATTACCTACATCACTTTACCTATAATCCACCCATACCTAGCAGATCTAAAACCCACACCATGCCTAAAACCTACTACCTCATTTTCCAACACTCTCATATTCTTCCCTAGCTCATGGGAGAACTACATCGGCCTGAGGTCCCTTTTTCACCGGGACTATGTAGGCAGCACTCTGAGGGCATAGGGCCCTTGGAGGTTAGCTCGGCCATCCTCTACCTTAAACAATTCATCTTCCATGTGCCTCACATTACATCACACCTAACTTAGTTTCCCTTTTATACCCAAAATTGGAAATTCAACCACATAAATAATGAGTTGTTTCATATTTTAAACATTATCATAGCATATATTTATTACGCCTACCATTTCTCTAACATCATCATGCATCTATTATAACACATCTCACATATGACCCATATTATCATTCATTGCATGAAATAATTACTCACAACTTCACCTACTTTCAACTCAACCATGCCAAATAAACCTGACTCGATCCATGCCTAAACCACCCTAACTCAACCATGCCTAACAAACCTGACTCGATCCATGCCTAAACCACCCTAACTCAACCATGCCTAACAAACCTGACTCGATCCATGCCTAAACCACCCTAACTCAATCATGCCTAACAAACTTGACTCAATCCATGCCTAAACCAACCTAACTCAACCATGCCTAACAAACCTAACTCGATCCATGCCTAAACTAACTTGACTCGATCCATGCCTAAAATGACCTAACTCGATCCATGCCCAAACTAACCTGACTCAACCATGCCTATAACCTGACTCAATCCATGCCTAACAAACCTGACTCGATCCATGCCTAAACAAACCTGACTCCATCATTCCTAACTCACCTAATTTCCCTCCATAGGGTAAGTGCACGAAGTTGGTGGACAATTCCATGGACATAAAAACCCAAAATTTAGAAACTGTGATCACGGTCCCTGAATTTCAGGTTTGGCAATAACCGAACCTAAAACCACGATCGCGGAACTCTGAGACAAAAAAAGTAGTCCCACGAGTCCTCATTTTCCCCATTTTTCATTTAAAACCGTAATTTCTCCTAGATGTTTTTCATTGGAGCTTTGAATACCACCTCAAAATTGCTCATCAGACTTCTGGATCATGATAGATTCAACCATGCCACCAAGACGAGGAGGTAAGCCCCCAATTTTAATCCTTTTTTTTTGCATTTTAGGTTTTTTTTTACATTTTCATGCGTTTTTTGAAATGTTTGTTTATGTATACAATTTTTTTATTTTGTCAGTTGGCCAAAAAGCTCAAAATCATGTAAATCATCAAAACATTCCTCAAAACCCTCTGAACATTCCTCAAAACCCTCCAAACATTCCTCAAAACCCTCCTCCAAACATAGATTCGCCTCCTGTGGCTCCTTCTGTCCCCACTGAACTAGCAGGAACACAAGATAATATCATTGGAAGAATCCGAGAAAATAAAATTGTCATTGAGAACCTTATTCAGACTATAAGACAAAATCATGCCACAAATCCATCCCGCATGACTTTAGCCAACACATTACAAACATTGATTGGTGAAGTCGACTCCGCAACCAACCAAATGCATAGATGGAATACATTTAGAGGTGATTGTAGGTGGTGGTATGCAGATAAATTATCCCATGCGGCCGTAAAAGACAAAAAAAATTGGAAAATACCTCATTTGTGCATTATTTACTGACTCGAGAACCAATGCTCCCTACAGTTACTTGCAAACAGTTCCCAATTCATTGGTACCATGATGATCGAATCAAAAACAAATTTGGAACTGATGGTGGATGGTTTTTGATTATCCACCATGCAACAACAATTAGGTTCCTCTTTATTTTTTGAAGAAATTATATTGCAAGTTCATGTTTAATGAGGTCCCGAATTATTTTGACTTTTCTGACTTTTTGGTCAAAGAGATGGCTCTGCAAAGATTAGACCTGGTGCATGCGTAGGTCACCCAAGGATCCCCCATGCCCTAAAACCCCCATTGCCTTTAGTTATCCCTCCTACAGTGAAATAGGTTGTGGAGATTGACACACTGCATGCATTGAGGGAGCTCACTGACACTCTGACCCAACATAGTGAGTAGATTACATCTGGTGATGTTGGTGGAGGTTCCAGTTCTAGTGCACCACACCACTATGGATCATGTGGTGCCATATGCACTGTGGGTGAGACATCATTTGCTGGTTCACATGATTTCTTTTCTATAGATGAGATGCTGGGGGATGTTTTTGGAACTAGTGCCACTGATATTGGTCTTTCACAGGTAAATTTCAAATAAATATAAATTATATATATATACAATAGTTTAATTCACATATTTGAGATTTTAATATATATGTATTTGATTGTACGTCATGTACATACATGTAAAAAACTAATTTTTTATTTTATTTTAAATAGCAAGAGCCGGTGAAGGAAACATCCGACATTGACATGCTAGCTACTGCAGCTGGGCATGTTTCAAATGTAAGTTTCAAGTTGTACAAAATTACATTTTCAATTGCATTTGATTGCACTAGATTATTATTATAATGTTTCACGTGTATGTTGTACATATTAATATGTTTGTCTTTTATACATAGGAGCTTGACAAGTCATCATCTTCTCTGGGAACTAAGGCTATTGGCACGCCTCACATGATTTTTATGCAGGTTAGTTTCTCTTTACACTTTGTTTCTAATTGTGGAAGTTCACGTGGATTACATGCTTTGGACCTCTGTTATGTGGTGCAGTCATGTAGATTTTAATATTGATTTGTACATGTTTTTTGTATAGCTTATGATTGCCAGAGAGACTCCTCCATATATGCAAACTATGGAGGCTGCTGTAGATACTACCATAACATCTACAGATCTACTAACTGAGGTATAATTTTTGAAATTTGTTAAATTTTGGAGGTTCATTATTTCTTATTACATAAATCTACAATATCAAATTTTGTATGTATGTGAAATATTTAATTTGAAAATTAATTATTTGTATGTAGCTTACCCCTCGTGAGTCTTCTGTTGTCCCTGCTATTCGTCAACGAAAAGTTGATAGGGATCATGACATTGCAGTAAAATTTCACATGCATTTTAACTAAATTGTACAAGTTTCTAAATTTTGAATGTATTTTAAAATTTTGAGTGTTAAAAAATTTTTGTTTATGAATGTGCAGGTTAGGTTGTAGACCTGCTTAGAGACACCTCAGACCACATGGATGAAATCCGTAGTGGCATCTCCCTCCACTACATCCCCAAGTCGTGGACGTGCTAATTCTAGAAGGACGAAGAGAGGGAAGATGTTTCATGAGTAGATTCATAGTCCACCTGGATGTACATATATATATGGGCCATCTGGTCCTAGTGAACATATTTCTTCATATAGTCCATTGTATATATATAGCCTTTTACGAATGCATGTGGTCCTATATACATTATGACACACTTAGTTCGAGATGTACACATGTTATGAACTTACATATTTTCAGATACGTGCATCTAGAGCACGCTTTGTTTGATTTGATTTCATTGCATGTATGATATCCTTTTATGTATGTTTTCATAACCATTTATTAGTTCTAGATATGTATGTTTGATTTAAAATTAAAAAACCATGTCCCGGAGCACTACATGGTACAATTGTTAAGAAAACGTATTCCATTAAGCAAAACCATGCTAAGTGAACTACAAAAGGGCAATATGTAATTTTTTTTGTTTGTTTTTAAAGCTAACACTCATCTGTTGCATATCAAATAATGTGAAACATTGATAGAAATAAGTGAGGTAGAGCTCATCTTGAACTATATGAATATAACATTACTTATGGTGCAACATTGTATGGTACAATTGTTAAGAAATGAAGGGAAGCATTTACATCATTTTAGAGAAATTAAGGGAATCAATAGATGTACACACCTTATCTCTTTATAATTTGGTGCTATATGTCAATTAACTAATAGGTTAAACATTCAATTTGATTATCATTTAAATTAGATTCACTTCTCTATTTCATTTTCATTGTTTGTCTCTTTCTTCTTGGACTTACCATCCTCTCTTTCCTTTTATTTGTTTGTATGTATTCAAGACTTATTTATTTCTCCTTCTTATTTTTCCATTGTTCACTCTTTTTTCTCTTGACTTGTCTCTTGTTGCTTTGAATATCTTGTCATACATATCTCCTCAAACCTTTGTATTTCCTCATGTACAACAAGTACTCACTCTCTCCTTCACTTTCTTCATTTATTGATCACAGCCATTACATGCTTGCTTCAAATTGGAATTTGACCTTTTCTCACCACTTTCCTCTTGTTTCCCATTTTATATTGAATGAGTACCTATTTATTCTCTAAGAATTTCATTTTGCACTTCCTTTCTCCTCCATTATTCTTCTTTCATGCTATGTTCTCCATTATGAGAATTATCTTCTCTTCTTCATGTTTCTCATGCATGGAAACTATTTTCCTCTTATTCCTTCATAGGCTCTCACTTATTTGTTTCATTCAATTCTTTTAGCATGATTCATAAGTGACTTGATTGGCCACTTCACTTTCCTTCTAAAATTCCATCCAAATATGCAAATTTGAAGCTACTTGCCTTAGACATTTTTTTGATAATATTATTCATATGTTCACATTCTCACCATACTATTAGAAACAATGAATAAATGTATTTCATTCCTTTAACATGATTTACCTTTACTCACCACTTTTCACTAGTTCTTTCTTCACTAGCAATTATGGCTCATTTAATTTCAAATCCATTTAGTATTCTTGACCTATATTCAAATACTTAATCCACTATTAAAATAACAAGGGAATGCTTTATTCTTGTGAATCTTCAAAGCATGATAATTATGGTATTAGATACCCATTAATTGATGAAAAGTATGTAAAAAGTTTCAAGGTAGCCAAGAGCAATGACCATATTACAATGCAAACATAATGAGCATGTAAACACGTAGTTGGGGTAGTAGAGGATGGAGAGAGATCACCCCAAAAACATAGCTTAAGAGAGAAAACCAAGGACAGTGACGAAGCACCTAAGAGGATAGAGGCAAGTCCAAAGAGAACAAGAGAGATGGAAGGTAAACAAGTGACATTGAATGTTTTGAGTCCTAGGAAATGAACGAAGGCGAGGAGTGAGAAGTCATGCCTTAGGATGTCATGGCACCAAACCGAATATGCCAAAACATTCAGGTGTCTAGGTAAATGCTAGAGGAGGCATTGTTTCAGTGCGTGACAAGGTCATTGCTTCCGGGCTACTTCGTTCAGGCGTAGTCCATTAAGAGCCTTGAGACCAAAATATCATTCAACTTCAACATGTGACTACTCGGAATCTGTGGCACCTACAGACATCTCATCTGATCCAAAACCTTGGCATAGGGACCCTCTACAATAGCCTCTCTTGGTTTTTTCCTTCCCAGATTGGTGCTCTCGTTGCCCTATTGTTTGCAAACGTGCAAAATAGTGCAGTTTGAGCCAGTGTAAGGTTGTCAAATGCTATATTTTGCAAACGGCGGGTCATGACACCAAACTAAATGTGTTAACACATCTAGGTGGCCAGGTGAACACTAGAGGAGGTGTTTTTTTGGTGCGTGACAAGGTTGTTGCTTCTGGGCTACTTCGTTTGGGCGTAGTCCCTTAAGAGATCTGAGACCAAAATATCATTCAACTTTGATGGGTGACTAATCGGACTTTGTGACACCTAGAGATGTCTCATTTAATCTGACACCTCAGCATAGGGACCTTCTATAATAGAATCTCTCAGTTTTATCCTTCCCAGATCACTGCTCTCGCTGCCCTATTGTTTGCAAACATGTGAAATAGTGTAGTTTGAGCCAGTGTAAGGTTGTCAAACACTATATTTTGCAAATGGTGGGTCATGGCACATTAGCATAGGAATCCAACTACAATAGAATCTCTCAGTTTTTTCCTTCCTAGATTGGTGCTCTTGTTGCCCTATTGTTTGAAAACGCGTGAAATAATGTAATTTGAGCCAGTGTAAGGTTGTCAAACACTATATTTTGTAAACGGTGGGTCATGACACCAAACCAACTACACCAAAACATCCAGATGGCCAGGTGAATGTTAGAGGAGGTTTTATTTCGGTGCATGACAAGGTCGTTGCTTCTTGGCTACTTCGTTCGGGCATAGTCCCTTAAGAGCCCTGAGACCAAAATATCATTCAACTTCAACCGAGTGACTATTCAGACTTTGTGGCACCTAGAGATGTCTCTATCTAATCTAACACCTTGGCATAGGGACCCTCTATAATATCCTCTCTCAATTTTTTCCTTCCCAGATTGGTGCTCTCACTTCCCTATTGTTTGTAAATGCATGAAATAGTGTAGTTTGAGCCAGTGTAAGGTTGTCAAATGCTATATTTTTCAAATGGAGGTTCCTGCCACCGAACCGACTATGCCGAAACATCTGGGTAGCTAGGTGAATGCTAGAAGAGGTATTTTTTTGGTGTGCGACAAGGTCGTTTCTTCCAGGCTACTTCGTTAGGGAGTAGTCCCTTAAGAGCCCTAATACCAAAATATCATTCAACTTCGACGGGTGACTACTCGGACTCCATGGCACCTATAGATGTTTCATATGATCTAACACCTCAGTGTAGGGACCCTATACAATATCCTCTCTCAGTTTTTTACTTCCTAGATTGGTGCTCTCGTTGCCTTATTGTTTACAAACATGTGAAATAATGCAGTTTGAGCTAGTATAAGGTTGTCAAATGCTATATTTTGCAAACGGTGGGTCATGGCACCAAACCAATTGTGCACACATGTAGGTATAGTCTTGTAAACACTTGGGGAGGAGTCGTTTCAGTTCTCTAAGCACCAGGTGCTTCTAGGCTACCTCCTCCAGAGCCAAGAACCCCCTCCACGGGTACATAAATCATTTTTTAATTTCTTATCTTTTCTTGTAAAACAATGAAAGCTTCTCTTAGCTTTGAGAATTTAAAATTCTCTACTAACAGTGCTAACCACGTGAAGGTGGAAGCTTTTCTGGCACCACTAACTTGAACATAAAAGTGTTGGTCAAAGAAATTTAAGTTTCAAATCAAAACCATAATATATATATATACAAAATACACAAATGTAAAATAAAATATATGAACTTAAATCTATCTAACTAAAAAATTTATATACATCAAAGAAATTATATATACTAGACATGAGCATTGTAAATTCATTCCAATGAACAATTAGGATTGGATCTACTTTGAATAGCGGACAAGATTGTTTCATGATCTGAGTCTCGAACCTTCCAAAGAATCTTGTTATTAGGCCTTCCTCGATATCTATACAACTGAATATTTGTCGCTAAAACTTGATGAAAATATAAGAGTATTTTCTTGTGTGTCTCAAAGTCTTCAAACACATAAACAAAGGAGTTTTTTAATGGATACTGTCAAAGCCAAGTTCTAGTAACTACCACTGACCCTGGACGATACTCAATATGTTCACCATCTATAATAGGAGAAGTCATCTTATTTCTTTCCTCGATGCAACGACATAAGAAATAGTTTGTTCCTTCTTCATTTTCTTCTATCACAATAACTGTAAACACATGTCCTACAAACAAATAAAGGTTGAACAACTCAAATTTAAATTACATATTAAAATTTCAATGGACATAACTCAATACAAAAATTAAATAAATAACCATAAATACTTTGTCACACCAAAATTGAATTTTTTTTTCAAAGTTCTTGGATGTTTTAACTTCATCTGTAGAAACAATTTCGTAATGCTTGTGGAGGTTGATAACTAGGAAGTAGAGTTAGAGGCCTACAAATCCATCCATCCACTCGTTCTTATGAATCACACTCAACTAGTGACAAATTAGATACAAGATGAACAAAAACATGTCAAATTTCTTGTCCATATGCAGTCCTATGAAGTAGTGTCTGAGCTACAAAATGAGTGCATATCACTAGACCCAGTGAGTATCATACATTCCTTGTAGTTAGAAATTTTTTGTTCCTCTACCAACCAAAAATATCTATGAATTGTGAAATTTTCTTGAGAACCTTGAGCCATGTTGTCAATACACCATTCCACTATGCTCTTTGAATTTTTTAATTTCGCACCATCTTTGTACTTTAATTCTTCTCTTGCAAGAGCTCTTTTCACACATGCCCCTGCACCTGTCATGCTCTCCTTTTCCATGTCCAGCCTCAGTGAAACTCCAAATATGTTACACACCCATCTTGACGTGCATTTTTCTCATCCAATAAAACATTCATGCATTCTTAAACTGAGATGTACAATTATCTGACCATATATAATGTTGTTTGAAGTGGATGTCCCTATCAGACAAGTTTCCATAAAATAACTAGAAACACCCTTGCACAATTTTAGTAGAATGAGTACGATCATCACTGATATAAAAGTGGTACTCTCCTAAAAAAAATTGATCATTCTCTGTACTGTTAAGAGAATATAGAAACTGCTATATGCACAAAAATGACAACTTGTACTAAGTTTTAATATTACGATTGAACCTTTATTTGTAGTTGTAATGTGTAATTCTCTACAAAATCGACCACTGAAACAATAGTACCAATAAGAAATGTTTCTTTTCATATCTTGAATTGTTCATCCAACCATTGAGCTCTATGTGTATGCCTAGCATACTCATAAACAATTTCATTCTTAAATTTTCTCAAAAAATTGGAAAACAGGCATTTGTTTTGTAACTAGCTCACATCGTTTAAACTCTTTTCCATCTTTCAACTGGTATACAGTTGATTTATATTTATCAAACTCAACTAAATTATGTCATATTATACCTTTAATTTTCTCATGGATACATAACTTTCCAATTTAGGTAATATCTTCTACATGTATTACAACTTCCATCTAAACAATCCTGACTATAAAAAAGTTGTCCAACTTCTTTTTCACAAAATATAGTAGGAATGAAATTCCTGGAAGATATTGGTGGAACTTGAACAACACATTCCGATAACATAGTTTTCAGACTGAAAAATAGAATGAATACGTAAAAATTTAGCATTAATGCATCGTAAATTCAACATGTTTCCTACAATAAAAAGTGGTGCGAGCATGGTTGATTTTCACATAGAATGGTTTCAACATTTCAAAAAAATGTTGACTAATTTTAATTTCTAGATTCTCTTATTCAAACTTACGAAAAAATTGAGTTTGAGTCATATATAAGAAATACTTTGGATGTGGTTCACGATTAGTAGAACCAACTCTCTATTTTATAATATCTCTTGTATTAGCTAAAACTCTAGTGTTATCATGCCAAAATTGAATAACAACTTCTCTTATAGCATCAAAATTATTTTTGTCCTTACACAGTGCTCTAGTAGAAAATGCCCCAAAAATTGGCATTATTGAGTGATTGAAGGATATTACATCTTTCAATTACTTTCATTAGAGTTTTTTTATTAACTTGCAATATTCGACTTGTTTGCATAATCAATTTTTTTTTTTTATTGATTCACTTACAACACTAGTAGCAAGTACATGACGCACAATATTACTATCCCTAGTGCGTCTCTTGACACCAACAGTGTGATATGCATGATGAAGGTTTTCAACCATTGTAGATGTTTGACCATGTATATCAGATGTTCTCACTCCTAAGGTGTTTAATGTAGGTCTCATTTTAATCAATTTCATCAAACTAACCAACAACTGACATCTTTGGGAATCATTTAAAATTTCAAAATGATTATGTCAAATTTTAGTGGCTTTTCTTCTGATTTTTCATTCAAAAAGTTTTTCAGACATTGGTTTCAAAACGTTTTCATCAATTTTAATAAAAAAATTAGGTTTATTACATAAAATCCTAGGAGGTGTTTTTGTCAAATTTTTCATGTCTACAGTTTCAACATGAATTTTCTTATTCACATTTTCATTGTCTCCTTCAATTTAAAAATTTTCTACATCATGAGTATTTAATTCTTCTTCAACATTGACACTAAAAACATCTTCATCACGAGTATTTAATTCAACTTCAACATTGACAATAGAAACATTACTTAGTTCTTCATTGCTTACAATAGTTGGGGTTGAAGATGAACCTCTTTTTAATTCACGAAGATTCTACATTCACTCAGCATTTTGAATTTTTTTGGCCTCTAATTCATTCGGTATTTTTTTACTTAATGAATTCTTTTTTTGACTTCGTTTCTTGTGTCCCATGATGTTTTGTTTCCGGTGATAAGAAAAAAGTACAGAAAAAGATAGAATTTCAGTAATAATTCATACGGTAAGGTTAGAGAGTAAAAATCAAATGGTAATTTGGACATTGGGATGTGTGTAAATATGATTTATGAACTACGAGCATGCTTTATGAATACCATGATCATGGTTTCTAAAGCACACTCGTGGTTTTGTGTTAAAAAAAATGTGATCGTGCTTTATAAACCATGATTGTGGATTTATCTGCCGAACCTAAGCCTTGGGAAATCTTTGTTTTTCCCCAACCAAAGTTATGGAAGGTCATTATGAAGTGTAAAAGGTCAAAAAACCTAAAATTTTATCTTCCAAAGACTTTAACCATGCTAAAAAATTGAAAAATATTTCACACAAATGGTGCCATCATGTAGGGGAGACTGTTAGCTTTGTAGAAATATTGATTTTAAAGTGAATAGAATAAGATAAATATCATTTTCTAATTTTTATTAATAATAGGTATTTAAGACATTTTTTCCCATGAATGTTCATGTCTACTGTTTAAGAATGTAACTTTTGTTTCTCTTATCAAAATGTGATAAAAATTATACCATCCCAAGCGTGGACAAATTCTATACACGTTTAAAAATAATTGATTTCAATATTTTTTGATATAGTTATGGTGGGTAAACAGAAAGTGCTCCCGTTTTCTAAATATTTTAAGACCAAGTTTCAACGGAAAAAATCATTAAAAAAAATATTTCTAAAAAAAATACAAAATAAAATCCATCCCAAGATAGACAACCAAATCTAACTTTTCACCAAATGAAATAAAAAATAACAAGATTTCGTCATCCAAATCGAGAGTAAATGGACTACAGTCTTATAAGTTTTTTTCAAAAAAAAAAAACCAAGTCATATAATTTTAATTGTTTAATATAGCTAAACTTGTCCATTTTTTTTAAAAACACTAGTATTTTAGAAACTAGATTCCAGATGCTACAATTCATATTTATATATGTTTTTCTAATTTTGAATGCGCATATTGCTAATAATCCCTACAAGTTGCAATTTTGATGTTTTTGCAATATGACATCCACGGATGACCCCATTTTTGTCCATCAACTTCCTGCACTTACCCCATATCAAAATAGTAAATCAACAAATCAAATCATACCATGTATCTCATCAACACATCAACAAATAAAAAAATACCATGTATCTCATCATATAAATAAATCAATGTGTATCTCAAAAATACATGGCTATCTCATCGTGTCCATCATCTCAAAATCATCGGCACGCAATCCGATACAAAATACAAAATTCCATCGGCACGTAGGCCAGTCTCATATATACAACAAAATAATGAAATAATATAAAATCTCTTCAGCACGCAGGCCGGTATATGCTCAAAATATACAAAAATCTCTCATACATCCTCACTGTCATCGACACACAGGCCAGTATGTGATCAAAACTATAAATACCTATTGGTACGTAGGTTGGTATATACCACACAAAAACTATCATACATCAAAAACCAAGTGCCATATCAAGAATCTCGGTGGATGTCCTCCATCTTGGTATCACATGTACCCTCGACCTCCTGCGTCCCTGCTGGCACCTCAACTGAAGCTAGCCTTCGTGCGCTGGTAGCCTCTACCTGATCAGGCCTTGGAGCTCGCTGACCGCTTGTGCTCTCCACACTGTGAGTGCAGGATCTGATCCTCTCACTGGATGCCTGCTGTGACATATACTCGGCATAGGATATGAAGTCTATCCTGACCGCCATCAGTTGGTCCTGATAGTATCTAGCCTCACCTAGGACATCCCATAACCTAGATACAGGCACAGTCTGTGGTAGTCCCATAGGTCTCGGCCCCTGTACCTGTCTTGCGGGACCTTGTCCTACTCTTTCCTGTGAACTGGGACCCAGTCCCGGTGCCTATGATGGTGGTGCATGTGGTGGTGCCCCTGCCCTTGTGCCTGTATCTGGGCCTATAAGACCCTAATTTGTGCTTGGGATGTGGCCAACTAGCCCAATAAACTTGCCACCTACACCTATAAGGTTGCTACCTGACCATCCCCCTCCTCTCCATCTCCATCTCCTCCACCAGCCATATGAGCCTGTAGATTGGCCATCTATCTGTGTACCTCTACTACCTCCACCTCTAAGCCCTCTAGCTGTGTCTGCAGTATACCCAACTGGGTAATGAGAGTAGCCATCTACCCCTTTAGGGCATCTATCTACACCGTGATGGTGGTTAGATCCGGCTACCTCGATCTGGGTGGTATGACTTGTAAGTGAGCTACCCACCACTGTCTTTACCTATCTATACACCAGACGTCATCTATCCGTTAGTCCACTGGCTCCTCCTCCTTCCCTGTGGGCACTGTAGGCTGTGGTAGAGGTAAGGGCCTCTCCATGTCATCTCTCCGGTACTATGGGAAGAGCGGAGGTATGTCCTGTACTAGCATGAACTGCTGCCGAACTCTATCTATCGGGATCATCTCGTCCTCCTTGACAAAACGACCTTGTATCCATCTCTCTAGCTGGAGCTTAGCTAGCTCATCATGCATATGCCTATATGAGTGGAAATCCACATATGGCCTCCAGATATTGTCCACTCTAGACAACCCCTCCCGTAATTGCCAGAAATGGGCCACATCATGTGTGGGCCTCTCAGATCTCCACTCTCTAATCACTGGCACCCATATCCTATACCCCACCCACAAATCTTGCAGGGAATGCATCTGCTTGGGGCATTCCTATATGCTACACATAAAATATGTGCTCATATGCCTAGTAGTGCAATAAAAATGTACAACACAGGTTGATCCTGCACAACCACCCATATGCCCACAACTCCATGTACAGCTACACCAAGAATGCTGGTGCCTAGGAAAAGTGGGTCTCATCCACCATCATGTCATGGAGTACCCCCATCAGTGATTGGGGAAAGTGCCCACCCTCTGCATCTGGCAGTGCATAGCAGCACACTACCTCCATCAACATAACCACTAGCCTCGTCTCCTCTAGATGAGCTAGGTACATCTCTCCATAGCTCAAGCTGGCACTATAGAATCTCAGATTGGCTATCCCCTCTAAAAATAACACAATCAACTCCTCTAAGGCCTTAGAGGAGATAGAATAAACCTGTGCACCTAATATGGGTAACCGAAGAATCCAGAACACGTCCTCCAGGGTGATAGTAATCTCACCCGTCAGTAGGTGGAACGTGTTGGTCACGGAATCCCATCTATCGATGAGTGAGACCATCAAGCTGGGATGGCGGACAACATGTCTATAATGACAAACTCCACTCAACCCAACTGCCTCCACATGCTGTAGCTCCTCTGAGGTCAGTGCACCACACACTGTCACCAATAGAGGCAGAACCCTATCTCGCATATGTAGCTGCGCTCTCTCCTACATCCAATACAAGCATGACATTAATTTACACGTATCAATTCATATTCAACAATTATCATTTTCCTACACCCTATTTTCACCCTACCTATTTCAACCACCTATCCCACATCACTTTTGGACCCTTGTGCCCAATAATCTGACTGGTACTGGTTCATCTTAACTGACCCCATTCACCCTTTAACTGACATCTATCACCTATTTGGTGATCGATACCGATTCACCCTTACTGACCCCGATCACCCCTTAACTGGCATCGGTCACTTGTTTGGTGACCAATACCAGTTCCATCTAACCGATTCTGACCAAACTTGACCAACGCTGGTCACTATTGCGGAAAAACCTACGATTTCCCAAAACCCCCCTTTCTAAAAAAACTCCCCTCGCCCCTTTTACCCACCTACAATTACCTAAACTACCCTTGGACATCCACCCACCCCCCTATACCATTTATTGCCCTCCCCATTCCTATTTTTACCTACTATTCCCCCCATTCCCAAATTCAATTTTTAACCACCCACAAAAATGAAAAACCAACACAACCTACAAACAACACTAAACCAATCCCCTAATCTATCAAATCAACTACACATAGAGTATAGTGCTTACCTCGTTACACTGCCTCCTGTTGTGGCAAATCAGTAGCACCCCCTAGATGTTGATCATATTTCTAGTTTGATCATACTAGCATCCAGTGTGATTGCACAACATTGAATCCTCTTCCCAAGTGTGGGACTTGCAAAATGGAAGAGGAATCTCTAGATTAGAGGCTGGTTCCTCAACTCTTCTGATCGGCTAATTCACTTGTACAATTACAGAGGTTCAAACTCCTAAATCTATTCTAAATTCCAAGGAGATAGAGATAGAGAATGCAAAAAAAGAAAGAACTAATGCTAATAGTTGATGCACCAAAGGAGTTGTAGACACTTGATGTTGCATGAAATACAAAATCCACAAGGAAACACAACACAAAACATGCACAAATGCTCAAAATGTAATGAAAGATCAAGAAAGCAATGATAGATATATGAAAGGATTGAAGGATTTTAATCACAGAACATATATCAACATCTCAGATCCAATATAGTACATTACAGTGATCCAGAGGCAAGAAAAGGTGCTACATTACATGGAAAGGTAAAATTTCTTCACAAATTCTACCAAGGAGGAAGAAAAAGGAAGTTGCAGAGCTGAAAAAGTGTCTCTCCTTTTGCAAAATGAACTCATTCTGGGTTTTACAGTGCAAACCATGACCCCAAGAGAGAGAAACATGGGAAAAAGTGCAAGGGGTTCAACCATTAACCAAAATGCCATCAAAATAGCATGGGCGCCCTGACAGACCCATTCCCTAACATTTTTAACCATGCTGGGAGAGAATGCGAGCCATTCTTCATTAAAAACGGTGGTTGAAACATCATTTCTGTCCATGACCATGTGCCAGAGGTGTTTCTTGATTTTCTCTCTCCAAACTCCACCAAAATGCAAAAATGACCTAAGAATCTTATAGATAATTTCACCAGCTTTCCATTGATATAAAGAACGTGAAAAACTGAGCTCTGGATCAAAAGATATGGTGATTTGAAGTTTTAGGGAAAAACAGGGCCAAATCGGGTTGGTGGGCAAAAATTCAAATTTTTGCACCTTTTTGGTCATTTGGGAAATTTTCCAAAATTTCCCTACGCTCTGCCACTCTAGGTGCCACGTGGTGGCATCTCATTGGCCACGGGCCTTTCAAGGGAAAATTTTCCAAAGAAATCCGTTGAGCCATAACTTCAAAAATACATGGAGTTAGGAGGAAAACTTTACCTTTCTGGAAAGCTGAGAAAGAGCTCTATAAAATGGTGCCATTTCCAGAAGGTTTTGAGTGCCTGAAAGAAAAATTTTGTGACTGAGGCACAAGAAAGGGAATAATGGGAGGAGTTAGCCACAAAATGAGCAGGGAGCACATTTTGAATAACAATTTTGGCGACTCAGAGGGGGCATCTGCCTTCTAGATGAAGTTACCAGTTACCTAAAGCATCCATTGGGCATGGAGTCATGAGTTGTAGCCTACAAACTGATCTGAACTTTGAAAACCTCCTCTCTGAGCCACTTGGAAACCAACTAAAATGGACTATGCAAGAGTAAAACCAACACCACAAAAACTATGTACAAAACTAAAGGTCATACATGCTCAAAAATGGAACATGCAGAGTGTGCACAAGAACTTCTTTTACTGAAAGAAAAACTACCTATCCTACTCTAACTAGAAGAAAAAGTGGGCTAAACAAACCCTGCAACTGGTTGGGAGAAATAGCTTCCCTTTCTCAAAAGTTACAACCATGCAACTAATTTGGCACTGAACCTGGCTGATTGGATGAGTGGAAAATCAACAAGAAGTTGGTCTTCTACCAAAATCATCAAGGTGTCAACTGAAAACAAATCCAATACCTCTTTTAGTTGCTCTACATTTGGATTGAAGAGGTATGACAGCTGATCCTTGGTACTTGGTAGCTCACCCTCATGCTTAGAAGCAAACATGATTGGTTGTGACTTCTCCTTTGACTCCAATGAAGTCAAATACCTTATTGGGAAAGGTATGATCCGTTTGATATGCTCATAGCTCTGATTTTCAACTCCAAAAATGGAGTCTTCTTGTAGACCTTCTTGGGTGGGTGATGTGGAAGCAGTGGTAGGACTTTTCTGCCCTTTCTCTTCCTTCATGGCAACATGGAACTCTTCTATAGTGTGAAACTCCTCGTTATTGATTGTAACATCCAATGAAGTTTCTTTTGCATTGTTGTTACCTGCTGCAATACATTGTTGGCTTTAGAGCTCCTCCATTGTAGCTATTGAAAGATCAAATTCTTCCAGCTTTGATTCAAGAGGCATGTTGTAAAATGTAGGCTGTTGTCCTTGAACTCTTTTGTCCATGGCAGCAAGTTCTTGTTGTTGGAGAACGAATGGTGAAGAAGGAACCATGGTAATTTCAGCTAGATCTTTATCTAAACATTCTTCTAAGTCTGATGGAAAATCAAACTCTTGAATGTCTTGCTGCAACAAAGTCTCTCCCTCTTGTATGGTGGCCTCCAAATCTGCATTTTCTTCACCCTGTATAACTTCATTTTCGAACATGAAACTTGTCAATCCAAACTCATCCCAAAAATTAGATTGTTGGAGAGATGAAGTGGGAGAGAATCATGCAATTTCTTGTGCCTTTTGCTCACAATTTGGACCTGTTTTGTTCACCTCCATAATGGCTTCATCAATCAAATCAGCCCCTTCAAATGAAAGCAAAAATGTATCAATAAGGCTTCCTTCTTCTACTATTGTAAAAACTGAATTGACCTCATCCATTTGCTCCTCAAAGATAGGGTATTGAGAAGGTCTTCCTTCCTTCTCGATGGCTGATTTTGTAGTGCAAACTGGATCAGCATTTTCTTTGGGCAAAGTGCCAACATGGACACCCAACTCATCACCAACAAACTAGTGTTTTTCTCGCTTCACTGCTGTTATAAAATCAGCCTTGTTTTCCACTTGTTCTCCAAATTCAAAATCCTCTATTGGTTTCACCATCAAGGGGATTTTTGTAATCACGAATTTAAGAGCCCAACTCTTCAGACTTTGAATTTCTTCATCCTTGTTTGGCTCTTCTTTCTACTGCTGTTTTTCTTCATTGGCATTCTTATTTTTATCATCCCAACATGGATTTGGGAATGCAAGAGGAGAAGTGGATTGTAACTCAATTGATTTTGCAATTTTTTGTGGTGGTGGAGGTAGGAACTCTTGTTTCTTTGGAAGGAATGGTTGTTTGGAAGGGAAAAGGACAAAAAAATTGAGATGGGGTGGAAGACTAGGGAATGGAGAAATGGATTCAACACTTAGGACAGAAGATGGAGAGTTTAAAACTTGACACTACTGAGATAAAACAGATTGGGAAAGAAGGAGAGAAGAGGCATGAGATGGTGTGCTTACCTATTGATAAGGTTGTTGAATACTCCTCTCATACACCTTTATTCCTTCAGTCCACTTTGCAAGCAATGGTAGTGTTGTAATCATGAAGTCTAGCTTCTCTTGAGGGCTGTAATGCCTTGGAAAAGGTCCCACCCATGGACAAGGTGCTCTACAACCAATTCTAAATGCTTTCATTTGTGCTTGAGCCCTGGATTGCACCATGTTTACCTCCATCTTTTGGATTTGTTCCAGAAGATCTACATTTTCTTTTTGACTACCCTCACAACCAAAATACCCTTGTGCTTGACATGCTTCATATCCAAATTGACTTTGGCACTGCTACTCATATGGGTAGACATGCTGATTTTGAATTTGATCAAAATGATGATTTGGAGGATTTGTAAAACATGTTGGAGGTGTGATATACTGCTGTTGTAAATGTGAATTCCATGATGGAAATGAAGTCATGATTGCACAACTTCATGGAATGGAAAAGAATGAAAATGATGGAAAGAAGAATGGATGGAAATGAATGGAAAACAGATCTGCAACTTAGAGAATGAGTTGTTTACCAGATGGAGTCACTAGATGTGCTTTTGAAAGTACCTCCAAAAGGCTGAATCTTTAACATGAATGCGCCAACCTGTCAAAGATAAAGTGGAAGACCTCTAATCTCCCACCGGGCATGCCAAAACTGTTGTGGCAAATCAGCAGCACCCCCTGGATGTTGATTAAATTTCTAGTTTGATCATACTAGCATCCAGTGTGATTGCACAACATTGAATCCTCTTCCCAAGTGTGGGACTTGCAAAATGGAAGAGGAATATCCAGATTAGAGGTTGGTTCCTCAACTCCTCTGATAAGCTAATTCACTTATACAATTGCAGAGGTTCAAACTCCTAAATCTACTCTAAATTCCAAGGAGACAGAGATAGAGAATGCAAAAAAAGAAAGAACTAATGCTAATAGGTGATGCACAAAAGGAGTTGTAGACACCTGATGCTGTATGAAATACACAATCCATAAGGAAACACAACACAAAACATGCACAAATGCTCAAAATGTAATGAAAGATCAAGAAATCAATGATAGATATATGAAAGGATTGAAGGATTTTAATCACAGAACATATATCAACATCTCAGATCCAATACAATACATTACAGTGATCTAGAGGCAAGAAAAGGTGCTGCATTACATGGAAAGGTAAAATTTCTTCACAAATTCTGCCAAGGAGGAAGAAAAAGGAAGTTGCAGAGCTGAAGAAGTGTCTCTCCTTTTGCAAAATGAACTCATTCTGGCTTTTACATTGCAAACCACAACCCCAGGAGAGAGAAACGTGGGAAAAAGTGCAAGGGGTTCAACCATTGACAAAAATTCCATCAAAACAACATGGGCGCCCTGACAGACCCATTCCCTAACATTTTTAACCATGCTGGGAGAGAATGCGAGCCATTCTTCATTAAAAACGGTGGTTGAAACGTCACTTATGTCCATGACCATGTGCCAGAGGTGTTTCTTGATTTTCTTTCTCCAAAATCCACCAAAATGTAAAAAAGACCCTAGAATCTTGTATATAATTTCACCAGCTTTCCATTGATATAAAGAACGTGAAAAACCGAGCTCTGGATCGAGAGATATGGCGATTTGAAGTTTTAGGGCAAAACAGGGCCAAATTGGGTTGGCGGGAAAAAATTCAAATTTTTGCACCTTTTTGGTCATTTGGAAAATTTTTCAAAATTTCCCTGCGCTTTGCCACTCGAGAGGAAATTTTTTCCAAAAAACTCCGCTGAGCCATAACTTTAATAATACATGGAGTTAGGAGGAAAACTTTACCTTTCTGGAAAGATGAGAAAGAGCTCTATCTAATGGTGCCATTTCTAGAAGGTTTTGAGTGCCACAAAAGCATAATTTTGTGACTGAAGCACAATAGAGGGAAGAACCAGAGGGGTTAGCCACAAAATGAGCAGGGGGAACATTTTGGATAACACCTCCATCTCGGTGGCATGTCTGGCCATTATACCAGTGGCCTACTCGATCCCTCTTTAGCCTCTTCCATCATTGAATATCTACCCGTAACCTCCACCCAATCAAATCCCTTGAAATGATCTTGTGGACTCATTTCTCACCAACCAATCACTCATCGATCACACCGCCAGCTCATTGTTCCATTCTGTCTAGACACTTTTCTCTCTTTTTTCTCTTTTTTGTCATTTTCTCACTTTGAAAAATAATAAATGAATAACAAAAAATGTAGATTTTTTTTTATAACAAACCCAACCTAACCGACGTCGGTTACTCTTAATTGGCATCAGTCACGTGCCCTACCTCACTATTGTTGGTTGATCTATACCAATGTTGGTTGACCTATACCAACGTTGGTTATCCGTGACCGACATCGGTCACCCTCACCTACACATTGCCCTAAATTTTAACCTTTACCCTACCCCTACCTCCTTTTTTGCCCCACCCAACCTTCACCCTGATCATTTACCTCACCCCACCTTTACCCTACCCATTTACCTAACCTTTCCTAACCAAATCATTTACTACCTCCCTTTGTCCTCCTTTGGGGACTTGTTATTTTACCCCTACCTTGGGCTTACCTGTGCCGTGACCTAGATATTTGGATCTGGCCCATCGCTTCTGACCTTTGACCTCATGTGTTCACTATACCTTACGACACTGTTACATGTGTTGTTGACCTAATGACCTTACCTAGCCTATTGTTGTGACCGTTTATCCTGACCCTACCTTTGGTGTACCAGAACATACCTACATGTTCTACATCTAACCTATGTTGTGTTTCCTAACCATATCCTATACCTTGGATACCGGAATCACTTCAACCTTGTTTGGATAAACCTATCGGCCTTAGACAATGTAGAGTTTTCCTACTCTTCAACCTGGTAGCGTGCTACCATTTATACATGTGCATGCATTTGACTATTGCTACCTTTGACCCTGATCCATTACCTAGATTTCCCAAGTAGACCTTGCTCCTCTTTCCCTTGTTAACCACCTACCTTTTCTCTCACATTTACCTTTTATCAAACCACTCATCGATTCTGCCTATTGCCTCATCAGTTCCTGGTTTGAGGGGGATCACCTTCACCCACACATGGAGCAACCACATCTTTTTTTTTGTTAGCATTGCTTACTAATACAAGCTACACAAAAAAGGGGCAAAATGTAGACACTAAAATTAGGTCACACTCCCCTTTGGTCCCTCGACGAATAAGCACCCTTCATCACATTCACCTAGCCATGGCCCCCTTCACCCCACTAATATTAATTTAATTTAATTAATTCATTATCCTCACCATATTTACTATTTAAATATCTTAATTTAAATAATATCCACACATACACCTCACTTAGGACCACCTCATCAAGCCAACTCAACCTAAGACCTATTCTTAGTAAGTTTCTATAACTAACTAAGACTTACTCAAACCCTAAAAATCAGTGCCTACATTCTCTCTAACCATATTCCCGCATGCTTACAAGAAGCTTCTAGTCTAATTCACAGGTTAATGACACAAGATCTGAGAAAATCAAGAGGATCTCCCTAGTTTAGTAAACCTAGGAAATCCCACCTTGACTGACACCGGTTACCCCTAACCGTCGCCGGGTAAGCCGGAACCGCCGTCGGTTACCCTTTTTAACCCCCAAAACAACCTTATTTTCAAGGTTGGAAAAAGATTGGAAAAAGTTGGTGAAAACATTGATATCTTCCTAAGAGATATCACATCTTATGAGATTGAATTCCAGGGAGAGCATGAGTGCAAGGAAAGAAATCAAGCATTTTCTCCTACACATCCACCCCAACAATGATCTGATCTAACCAAGCAAAGAGGAATGCACATGTAGCCCATACAGAAGCTCTCCTACTATTAGTGATCACTTGCAGCCTTCAACCTCTTACCAGCACTCCCATCCCTCACTCATAGGTGTTCAGGACTAGAATCCAAGTAAGTAAAACATTCTACTTCTCTGGTTCACTTCATTTTTTCATTATATTATCACCTATTGTTTTACCTAGCCACCCATTGACCTCCTTCAACATTCCCCCTCCATATACCCATTAAAACCTCACCAAATCCCTCCCAAATCACCTAATACCTCATCCCGACCAACCAAAATCCTTTGTGCAATCACAAAGGAGACCTAAAACCCATTTTGTGGTGTTCCCAGAACTCCACAGTAATCAGCACCAGTTATATCTAACCATCGTCGGTCACCTTGAACCGGCCTCGGTTACTGTATTTTCCCATACAACTAAAAACAATGACCTACCCACCTAATTCCACCTCACCCTGACTCACCTATGATCTATCTGAGACTTTTGTCAGACCTATAGAGACCCAGAACCAATTATTTGAACTTCGGATCCTATTCTAACCTAGCCTATTAGATTAGATATTTCTTATTGTGTTTTAGGTGAGATACCTAAATCATTATAAATTTCAATAGGATTTACTTCATTTACCACATTAAATTGTTTAAAATAGTGGACTGACAGCCATCTAGGAAGTATCACACTTCCCGGATCTAGCACACACTAGGCAGTTCACTGCATATGTTGTTTAACTTTTTCTGGTGGTATTATTTTTCATTACAGGTAGTTCCTCCTAGCCAAAAGGAATCTCTCATGATCAGTTGTGGATTCAGAAGTCATATGCACACAACAACTCATCAACCAACATTAAAACAGGTATTCCTTCTACGCACGTTACCCTATCTGTTTCGTCAATACTTCAAAGAAACATCTAAGAATCCGGTGAAACAGTTAGTCTAGCTTGTATTATATTCATCCATTTTTAGGTTTGCAAGCAGGGATAAAAAAATCCATTCACAACATTTTCATTGCCTTGATCCATCTACAAATAGAATGTATAAGTCATAGGAAAATAGATAACAAAACCATATTGAAGGTTATAATTGTAGGGGATATATTCATAAATCTTTAGACATATTTGTCCATGAAATTTCTATACATACACTTTTACGTCTCAAAATTTCATAGGTAGCTTAACAACAATATTCTCAAATTCTACATTTAGTTTTAGTACATTGTCATACTAATATATTTCAAATACTAAAACATAATTGTAGTTTCATTTGCATATCCATGGAATTTCTTGTGGCAAGATCTATGTTCATAATTTAGGAATGTAAATACTATTACTTATTGTTTTGAAATATATTATACAACTAGTAATAATATTTGCATCCTTAAACCTAATATTCCTTACTACACTAACCATCCCACTAGGGTTTTTATAATTATCTAATAAAGTGGGAGGTAAATTATGATTTTCATCTAATGGGATTTTTTTATTTTTTATTTTATCTAAAGTGACAAATCTATTTTATTTATTATTTTGTGTTTACTCTATTCTATTCTTTATGATGGACCATTGAGTATGATCCAAAACATTGATTTAAAAACTCACATAGATTTTTCCTTGAAATAATTTTCTCTAGCTGTAATATTGAGTTATATATATACTTTTGGTATTTTATTTTTCTCTAGGTTTTTTTATTGATGGTAAAAGAGGGTTAAGGGCTCCCTTCCCCGTACAATATTAAGAACCTCAATAGGGGACAAGAGAAAAAAGGCACCAGTCTATCAAGACAAAAACCACAAAAAGTAGAAAACCACAATGAAAACCACTGCCAAACCAATAACAAAACCCAAAGAAACAAACATCACCACAAAAAAAACCAAACTAAAAGCCTAACACTATGAAACCAACAACACAAGAAGGAGACAAAAATACTTAACTACCATTTTTACCATATTTCACTTCCAGGTGCTTGATTAAAATAGACCATTCCTTTTTCATATTATCAATGATGACCCCTAAGCTATCAAAATCCAAATCATTCACATATCTTTTCCTTTTCTTAGATGGCTCCCCACTCTCTGCTTATTTTTGGACATGAACAAGTTAAGCCATGATCTGTAGAGGTTGAATGGTAGACTTAATGTGAAGGATTCTCTAGTTGAAAATGTGTTTCATGGAATCTTGTAGCTTGTCCACATCCTTTTCTAAATCTGTACACCTACTAAGAACCATATATAAATTACCAACATTTGTGATGACAACCATAGTATCGATTTTATCTCTCATCATATGCCAATACTTCAACATGAAATTCATTGTGTTTTTATTCAAGTTAATATCCATTCTAATTTGATCGAAATCAAAAGAATCTTTGACAAAATTCTCCTTAAAACACTGGCCCTACTCAGCCCTAACATCAAAGATAGAAGGGGAATCTTTCAAACCTTGACCCTTGAGCTAGTTGAGGCCCAAGACAACCACCTCCATGGGATGAGGCTCCGTCCCATGCTCCTATGAAGTAGAAGAATAATACTTACCCTACTCATCTGAATTATTAACGAACCTTGTCTCAGAGAGAGAGGTAAAATCCTCCAATAAAGGACCTTTGAATTGTATGGATTTAGTAAGGTCCATGGAGCCCATTTTAACCAATGCCATTATTATCCATTGATGGAGAGGAACCATAACCCCTCCTTCTTTAAATGGTTTATGGAAGTACACAATGATCTCAAGATGAAGTAGGGGAAGCTAAAACTATTCTCATGTGTAATAAAAGTTAACATTAGAATGTGATAAACATATATGGTTTTGTGTCTGACCTCCAATGTAATGTATTGAATTAGATTGAGGGATATATAACTATACTTCTTAGGAAGAGAATCTATGAGAAAATCAGAAAAATGTGGAATAATATTTTCCTTACCTCTCAAAAAAGAGTCATCCTCCTTAACATAGTCATTTTAGGCTTGAACAATTCCCTGTCATCTTTACTAAGACCAGAAATGGAGGAAGTGGAGTTTATAGAGACCTAGAGAGATACCACAAATAGAAACTGACCCATCTCTCCACACCTTCACAAGTTTCCAAGATTTCCAAAACTCAATGCTCAAATATTCATTAAAACCATTGAAAATTTTGAAAAAGGGACGCATACCAGATTCCTCAAATGTAGACCAAGCATGAGGGTTGATCTCTTTAAACCACATTGATTCAATGTGCACTAGGTCACCACCCATAATCACAACAAAGGAAAAAAATTAGAGAGGAAAGAAAGTGCTGAAGACCCTGATATACCAATAAATATCCCCATTGAGCATGTGAGAAAAGATAATATGGAGCCAAACCTTCTCCCACTCGTGGGTATTAACAACCAAAATATGATTACCATGATTCAACTCATGATTGTACCTTAGGGATATGACAACATCCTTAATATGATTAGACTCTTTATTCTCAAGGCTAAGACCATACCTTGACCTATCATGATTGTAATTAACAACAATCTCCTTCCAACTACAATACAACATACCAATCATTTTCTTCATGATTTCGTTCATAAGGAAACATAGATAACAATTATGAATTGATAAGGGGGTCACCCTCATTGGTATTCAACCCATTAACTTCCTTAATGATAATAACCATCAAAGGAGGTTCAAGCAGAGAAACATTATGCATAACCTTAATACCACATACAAAAACACCTATGTTGGCAAATAAATCTACCACACAATTTCCTTCTCTGTAGGTGTGATTAAAGGAAATATTTTCAAAACTAGTTGATAACACCTTGATGCCCTCAATAGAGTACCTAATAGAGATATAAGTAGCACTCAAATTTATAATTGTGTTAATAATATTCAAAGAATCTCATTCAACCTCTAATTTCCTAAACTTCCAATCCAAAACAATTTTAACCCCCAGTAAGCAGCAACTGCTTCAGCAACATGGTTGGACTGAATGCCCAAATTACAGGAATATCCAAGAACAAAGGATCCATTAGGGTCTCTGTACACCTCACCAATAACAAATTTCCTAAGATTCCCCTGGGCAGCCCCATCAAATTTCAACTTGATCTAGCCTTTCTGAGTACTCTTCTACACAACCAACTCCCTAGGATTAGATATATAATCATTCTTTTGAACAAGAAAATTTCTCTAGGGTTTTAAATTATAGCTTGATTTTACATTTTACTTGATTAATTAATTTATTAATGTTTATTTTTTTGTTAATTAAAATTATAAATGTCCAAATACATATTTGAAGGAACTACACTTAAAATTAAAATTTAAAAATATACATCTCTATTTATTGATAGTTCCTTCAATTATTTGGAGAGATCAATCTCCAAACAAAAATTTAAATTAAAATTATTTAATTTGAAGGAATTATCAAAGACAAGTTAGATTTAAAATGGAAGGTTTTGATAAAGGATGTGACTTCTACATAACATGAGCACTAGGGTTTGTGATTTTCTAATATGAAATCTGCATAAAACTATTAATCAATCCTTTGATCTACAAAAAAGTTTCTATTGCACATTTATTAGGATAATTCAGCCTTTACTCCACCATTAGGGAAGTGGGATTAAAAAATTCCTATATTATAAACATCTTCCATAACACATGTATAATTTGGATTGATATGATATTGGACCCCAAAAAAAGTGAGAAATTTTTTCTTGAATGTTTTTCATGAGGCAATGATCTTAACCCATAATTCCATGCATAATGTTATACTTAAGTTTTTCATTTTGATAAAGCTTGTAACTATTTTTAATATTTAACTTGGGCATTATTTTCCTAAGTCCTCTTAAAAGGAATGCTAAATAGACTTGTTCATTTAATAATTGGAAGACTAATACAATTAATCTTAAGGGTGTGTATAATATGACCAAAAGATGATTTCATTTAAATTTTCCAATTCTAAACATTTCAATACTATTGTAAACTATGGCATGTTGTTTATTCACAATACCTTAGTTTTCTTCTCTCATGGGATATGGGATTTGAAAGCATCAAAATATATAAAGCTGAACAACTCAGTTTGGATTGAGTTTACTAGTTTCCCTCTTCTATTATGAAGTTTTTTTAAACAACTTATTAAAATACACATATAATTTTAATATGCCATGAACAACCCAAGTTTTATGATTCCCACTTGCAGAAATGATTTTGTTTGGGGATTGATCTCTCCAAATACTTGAAGGAACTATCAATATATAGAGATGCATATTTTTAAAAATGCTCTCTTTATATCATTTTTGAACACTTGTTTAAGGTGTAGTTCCCAAATGATATAATTTGAGGCTTCCCTCTTATGAAATAAATTCAACCAACTCCATTAGAAAAATCCCCAATTGATAATAAGGATTCAATGTCTAATGAAGATAAATGGATGAATGTTACAAATAGGAAAATCTATGCACATTCCTAAGGAAAGAAAACACGTAAAATATTGTGTATGAACACATAAGAGGTTTAACAGAAATAATCTAATATACTATTTACAACCCAAATGATGCCACCCATTTCTCACACTCTGTAATTGAGTAATTTATTTTCCTCATCTAGCTAGGCATCGGTTTCTCAAATATAAAAACCCCATTTTGAATTGAATTTAAAGGGTTTAAATGAAATTGATGTCGATCTTAAGTGAAAATGGTTACTGTAATGATCTCATAGTCATTCATCACCTCGTGTAGATGGAGGGTACATACAAGATAAATGGCGGTGTTTAAAATCAATGATTTCTTATGTGCAAACCAAACAAGGTTTTCTTCCACCAACAAGTCCATAACATAAACAATTGGATGAAGAGAACTACATTCACCTCAAAATTCCACCATTATAGTATTTCCTTGAAATATTAGAGGCCTCACTATTGCAACATGTAAATATATGGTTAGGGAAAGTTGTAAGAATTTCCATAAAATCAAATTGTTATGGCCATATGAAGTTAAAAATACAAGGTTTCTACTTCATTTCTCTGCTCACACCATCTAGCTGGGAGACTTTTACATGTTTTCAACCATGATTAAGGTCTTGGAGGAGTGATCACAATAATTTTCCCATATATCACTTGGTTCATTATTTCTTGAGGGTATGACCCACTCAAACAATGGCTTGTATGATTTTTACTATAGTGTTTGTTCCCTAGGTAATACCAACATTTACTTGCAATGATGTTGTAGAAAGGGGTTATTTATAATGATGGCTTACTAAATCAATCTGTAATGGTGATTGGATCATGTGTAGTGAATTCAACATGGTCTAATTCACAAAGGATAAATAGGGGTGTCTTCTCATGAGATGGTTGTTAGGAAATAGTTTTTGTGTTGGGTAAATTATTAGTATATTGTTATTTATTTGTGAGTTTGTTGGTACCCGTGTCTATTACCGAGTTTGTTGCTCCTATTTGGTAGGTGATAGTTGTTCTTTATATATGGATATATAATAGCCAAATGTATTTCTCGAGACATTTAGAGAGTAAATATAATATCTTGTTGCTATAATTTTGGTGTATCCACTTGATTTAGTATCAGATCATGTGAAAATATGAGTGTTAGATGGAGGAATAATTTTATTGCATGGACAACTTCATTTTTCTTGAGTTATGAGACATCTATGAAGCATCTAATATCTGTGTTAAGATATTCATGGACCATAACTATGATTTGATGTAATATGAACTAGATTCATGTGTATGTGTAGGAAGTGTATTCAATCATTCACATGCGTTCCATTAGAGCTCGTTCCTACATGAGATCTTGGGTGGTGGAATTTAGAATACATAGGAAACTAGTATACTAAGATACGATTGATTGGAATTGGAAGCCATTTCATTTACACTGACTTCTGTGTTTTTCATGTAATATCAACGATTTATATCCATCCTCCAAGTTCATGAAAACATCCCTATACACATGTAGACTGCTCATGTTTTTTCTTCATTCATAGATTTACCAACTGTCATAGTTTATATATAATCAGATTTCATCAAATTTATTGGTCAAGTATACTGTCCTATTTTAGATAGCATTGGATTCCAGGGTAAGTGCACCAAGTTGGGGGACAATTAAGTGGACATCAAATCCTGAATTTTACATTAAAAATAGCAAAACATCAAATTTAGTCTTCTGCAGACTTGAACCATGCCGAAAAGTAAAAAATATGTCATAAAAGTTGTACCATTGTGTAGGGGAGACTATTAGCTTTGTAGAAATACTGATTTTAAAGTGAATAGAATAGGATAAATATCATTTTATATTTTTTTACTAATAGTAGGTCTTTAATACACTTTTTCCCATGAATGTTTATGTCTATGTTTAAGACTGAAAATTTTGTTTCACTTATCAAAATGTGATAAAAATTATACCATCCCAACCATGGTGAAATTATATACATGTTCAAAATTTTTTTTTATTTGATTTCAATATTTTTTGATGAAGTAATGGCGGGGCAAACGGAAAGTGCTCTGTTTTCTTTATGTTTTCATACCACTTTTACGGAAAAAAATCATAAAAAATAAAATATCACTCAAAAAAATACAAAATAAAATCCATCCCAAGATAAATAGTGGCATCTAACTTCTCACCAAAGTAGAAAAATATATATCAATTTTTTGTCATCCAAATCATGGGCAAACAAACTATAATATTATAGGCGTTTTTTTAAAAAAAATACCAAGTCATTGAATTTTGAGTGTTTTATATAGATAATCTTGTCCATTTTTTTTAAAAAATAGTATTTAGAAACTAGATTCTAGATGCTATGATTCATATTACTATATTTTTTTCTAATTTTGAGTGTATGTTCTGCTAATAATCCCTACAAGTTGATATTATGTTGTTATTTGCAATATGACGTCCACTTATGACCCCTTTTTTGTCCCCCAACTTGCTGCACTTACCCTCCATAGTGCATGTAGATCACAGTTTCATTAGAAGTTACGTTGGATTCTTTATCAAGCTACATGTAACTGGTTGATCACCAAGCTCCACATGTTAAATTTTGTATTTGACAACATATCTAAACATCTCTACTGGCGTGTTGAATAATATTGAGCCTGTATTGGCGTGGGATCACTAATAGGTTTATCAACTTGGTCTTTATATTATCTACATATTTAACTCAAGTCTTATTTTCGTAATTTCTATGGTTTTTTCCAAATCAAATAGAATTTTGGATTTTGATAGCTTCCATTAATCAAAGCGTATTCGCATCAAAAAGTTTCACAAATTGTATTGTCATTTTTTGTCATGGATAAATTAAGTCATATTCAAAAATTTGATGGAAATGATTTTTACACATGGAAATTTCTAACACAAATATTTTTGATCAATAAATACCTATGGGATATCCTTGACGGAAAAATAAAGAAACCATCAGATGTAGACAAAGCAACAAAAAGGGAGAGAAAAGACCAAAAATCCAAATCAATCATTGGATTGGGACTATCTGATGCTTATTTACATCATATAGACTTGTCTAAATCCTCTCATACAATTTGGAAAGTTCATTAAAAAAATTATTTGGTTCACAAGCTAGGAGCACAACAATAACATTGAAACAAACATTGTTTGGTATTAAAATGCAAGAACAAGATAGAATGGTAGAGCACATTAGTAAGTTTTGATCTATCTCAAATCAGTTAGTGGGAATTAAAATATATGTACCTAATGATGACACAAAATATATTTTAGTGAATAACATGCCATATAATTATTCTAATATGGTTTTTACATTGAGTAAAATTAATCCTAGTTTAGAAGATCTCATTTCTTCTTTACTTGAAGAAGAAAAAAGAATTATGGTTGTTGAACTAGAGGAAATTGCAATGTATGGTAGAAACAAGAAAGAAAAATAATTTGTTAAGAAAAATCCAATTACGGTTCAACTTAAAAAGGTAACAATAAAAAAATTTCCTTCTACTATTGTAAAAAACTTGGTCATATATCTACAAATTATAGGAAAAGAGCACAAGAATTACTTGATGGGAAACTGCAAGATAATTCCATGGTTGTTGACTAAGAAGGAGAGAATAAAGAGGAAGGAAATACTACTCATATAGAAAATTAAAGTGATGAATATTTTCTCTATTAGATGATTTTATGATGGAGGATGGAGGCAACAAAGGATGGAGGTCAGATAACAACCTTTCATCATTCATCAGTGACGAGGCCACATTTTTTATATGATGACATTTGTTTCATTTGTGTTGTGTGGAATTTAGTTTTTCAATGTGACGATTAAAAAATAAGAACAGATGGTGTAAATTCATGTTCACTTGTGAGTATTCCTCATTTAACCCCTTTTGTATAAACGTTGTAGAATATTGATCAAAATGTATATTAGTAAACTATGAAAACCAATTGTGTAAGGTTTTTGGTGAACTTGTAAAACCAATTGTGAAAGGTTATTAGTATACCTGTAAAACCAATTGGATAAGGTTGTTGGTGGAATTTGGAAAAACCATCAGTGGAGGAAGAAATGTATGTTGGCACATGTGCGAGTTTTGTGCAAGTTGGATGATGTACAGTTAAGGAGTTAGTCATGAGAAGACAAAGGTGGCACACTATAGTTAAAGAACGAGATATGTTTTACCATGTAAAAACTAAGGGCGGAATGTTAGGAAATAGTTTTTACGTTGGGTAAATTATTAGTATATTGTTATTTGTTTGTGAGTTTATTGGTACCCATGTATATTACTAGGTTTGTTGTTCCTATTTGGTATGAGATGGTTGTGCTTTCTATATGGATATATAATAGCAAAATGTATTTCTTGAGACATTCGGAGAGTAAATATAATATATTGTTTTTATTATTTTGGTGTATCTTCTTGAATGGTATGGTAGATAGCATTAATAATGGTTCTATATGAGAAAAAACTCAACTTATTTGATCTTAATCATTGTTGGCACCATTATTTCATCTTAGCTTGGTTTAATTTATTGAATTTTTAATAAATAAGTGATAGAGTAGTCAAAATTATGGATAGGTATCTCTTGGAAAAGAAAAGTATCTAAGCTTTCGATAATTTTTTAGATCACCCTGCCAGTGTGATTTTTAACGTGGTGCTCTTTAACGAATTTCCTATTTGATTTTGCATTGAAAAGATAGTCAAGTAGGAAAAAAAGTCAATCCTAGTTCTATCTCAACATCACTCACCTCTTTCATAGGCATACTTTTTTTCCATATCAAAATAATTTGGATAATGATTCCAATCCTGAAGGGTGATACATGCCATATTTCTTAGTCGATAGATGCAATCTCTCACACTAAAAACTTTATTTAGCTATATGGCTGAAAAACTACCATTTTTATATAACATGCTCATGAAGCCTTGAACTATGAATAACTTAGGGTTACAAAAGAGTTATAACTTTCCTCTTTAATGTATATATTAAAATGCAAGGGTCCAAGTGGAGAAAAAAGATTATATTTGAATAATCCTACAAATCAAGAGGAACTCAAACTAGGGAAAGGTTAGATTGAAGCCATTTTCCAGGAATATTCAATGTTTACTAAGATTCTTGATATTCTTTAAGCATTTTTGCAACATTATCATGGAGTTTTTTCTTCCTAACCTTTTTTTCGTGATATACAAGTTTCCCTCATTTAATGCATCAATAGTTTCCCCTTTAATCTCTTTGAGTCTCAAAGGGTGGTTTGTGATTGTTTTTTCATGGTGAATGATATTCATGAGGATATGATGTAGTTTTTTACTAAAATATATTTGGATTGGTGGGTATCCTTATGATTTTTTATCAAATTATCTTGGATATAATTGGTCTTAACCTACATTAGGGGAAATTTTAGTGGCTAATATTCACCATTTGGATAATTTTTTTTTGACATTTTAAAACTGGCTAGAAGTATTCAAGTGTATATCAATACATTAGCACAAATTTTATTCTATTTCTAGGATCCTCGTCTCTTATCACCATATAAAATATTCTCCTGGATAATTTTGGAACATCTATTTTTACTATGCATTTATGGGTTCCACTCATTCCAACATTATAGGGAACACAAACTATTTATTATGACTAACAACTTATAATATTTTTTATAGTGTTAATTATATATACATATATTTTATTATCTAATTTAAATTCATGAATAAATAAGGAAACATCAAATACTACATATATCAGTAATATTAATCATATTTGAATTTTGATGGATAATGAAGGAAATATAAAAAATAATGTACATTTAGTAATAAATCTTACTATTGTATGTATTTATTTTTTCTTTAAAAAAATAAAAGGAAGAGAATAGGGAGCATCAAACTCTTCCCCTTCCCCTTCCCTCTCACTCTCCCTCAAAAATTTGACCAAATTCAAATCTAGTTTAATCCCTTATTATTTTAGAATTGTATATCTAAATATTTTTTTCTTTTGAATGACATAACACTTTTGACATACCTTCCTCCACATCATAAAAATAATTGGCTTACTAATTTTTTTTAACAATTTTGATACACATCTATCCTCATAACCAATGATAAGTATCTATTAAGGTCACTAAAACCACAAAATTAACAAATACCCTCTTATTTGATGAATATTTATATCATGTTTGAAATATTTAATCTTGAGAATATGTTGCAAAAGGTAAATTGATTGGATTAAACAAACATTCATTACAAATTGCATGTTTTTATGATGATTGAATCAATAAAGAAAAAATTATTCAATCGAATCACTATCAATGCAAATTATATCTTCCTTCAAGTATTACCTTTAATTAACCATATAATCGTCATGCCCTTAATCATATATCATATATTGAGATATATATGGCTGAATTATCACTAACATAGTCTCTTAACATATCATATATCTTTTATTTATGCTTTCATATGCTTAGTAGGTGTTGATGAAATAATTTGTTGTGTTGCAAATTATTGGTTTCCACCAACGGTCATCGGGATATGCCCCTACTTATTGTGTATGAGGAGGCTCCCATTATTGAATGTAAACTAACTAAAAGGTATGGGTGTCCATTAGGTCAGGGATCACATAGGGAAACACCAATAAACGTGTGGCAAAGTTCTTGTACAAGGTATAAGGGAGGAATTTGCAATGAAGAGAGGTAAAGGGGAGTTGGGGAAATAAGGAGAGAGAGAGAGGGTAACCTTGTGAGTAGGATTAAAAATTTGAAATACAATAACTAGAGTAGGTCTACATTCAATTAGAAGAACACAAAAGTGATAATAATGATAAGAATTAAAATTTGTAAAAATAGAATTCTATTGATTCATTTATCAAAGGCATCAATACCTTTCTTGGTTTTATGAGATCATAATGTTTACAAAGTTGGAAATTGGAGAGAGAGAGTTGAGGAGCATATACAAAGAGATAGAGGAAATGCAACTTTCATTGCTTGATTTAGTTGTGGTAAATATCAATAACATATAATCAATCAAAAATTGTCAACCCTTTGGAATGGAGAATCCATTATAATTTATAGCAACAAAAATGTTTTTTCATCTACCCCCCATATGAATTTTCACTTATCCTCATCACTTGTGACCTTTCATGTTTCTAGGGATACAAAAGTGAGTCTTTTCCTTATTAATGAAAAAGGTATCTTACAATGTTAATGTTGGAGGTCACTTAAGTGAATAGGATAAAATAGAAAAAATTACATTCTTAATAGAAGCTTAGAATATGGAGAGAGAAGGAGAGGCATAAAGAGAGAAGGGTTGACTAATCTGATGAGGATGAATTTTTTTACTAATGAAGAACTAGCCATTCGTGACCCTTGAGGAAGAATTCCCATAATGAGCTCTTATCCTTTGAATTCTCTATTGAATTGGACTGCTACAAGTACCACCTTTTCTTCTTCTATAATATGGATGTAGCTTAACACTTTGATCCATGTTTTGAGAGCATCATTAATAACTTTTCACTGATTAAATCATTCCTTTTGGTCTCCTGTAATGTTAGAAATAGAGCCTCTGATGTTGGTAAGGGATTATAAAGTATCCTTGTTAAAGGAGAGAGGATCACTTGCCTCTTTCTTTAATAACTCTTGGAAATAATTGACGAGTCCTTTCGATGATGAATTAACGGTGAGTAGAAGGAATCCAAGGTTCTAGAATCTTGAAGGAATGTTTGCTAATAGATTCAAGCTTAGAGATGGCCTCATTTATCATGTCATATATAGCATTCAGAGTGTGGATCCAAACTGGGGAAAATTTCTCAACAATAGATGTAAACACATTCTTACTTTTAAGAGTGTGGGGGTAGAGGAAACTCATCAAAGACACAAGTAGGAACACCTCATCCCAATGGATCTTCTCTTTTTCAATCTCATCCCTTTTTTTATTCACTTCCTAAATGGTGGTAAGAACATACTTGAATAGAGAGAGAACCTTTGGAAACAATGATTTTCCCTTTTCAAGAATCTTTTCGACCCACCTATCACTATGGCTCTTCCCTTATATTGATATAACCTTTGCTAGTTCTCTTGATTGTTTCAGAGTCTGAAATCTACTTACCATGAGTGATAGCTTCTGCATAGGAGGAGGATGTGATAGTGCAAATTGAGATCCAAAAGATGTTTTCACATGTAGGCAGGTGAGAGTTCTCACATGCCCTTCTAGCTGTTTTATTATTTACTTGTACTCCTCGTTTTGAGAAAGTGTGCAGGTAGAAGATTCCTTGAACATATGTGCATCACCATCATGTGTAGTTTGACCCAATGATATCTTTTTCATCTTGTAGTTACTCTGAGTCATTTATTTCATAGGTTTTGCAACCTTCAGCCGAGAAATTTCTACATGCTGGTTACCCAAAGTTCCATTGAAGATACGAGAAGTTACGTGTGCCTTATTTCTTTGCTTGGATATCAATTTTTTGTGATGGGTCCAAAGTCAAGAACTATAGATTGTTATATTGTTCTTGGTTCATTCATGAGTAACTCTTGAATCCATGGGAATGGATCTTTCGGAGTAGATATGATGTTAGTCTAATTAACACTTTTAGGAGGTTGGTGATGGATCATATTTTTCTCATTATGTGAATCTCTGCCTTTGAGAAAGACATACTTGAATGCAAATGAAAAATGGGAAGTAGTGATGGATCAATCTCATGTGGCTCATGAGGCTCTATGGGATCTTCGATGATTCTAACCTTCTTATGAAGCTTCCTAAAATAGGGAACCTCTACGCACCCTTTTTCATTCCATTTCTTTTCAAAGGTTCTTATTCAATGGCCCTTGGTGAAACTAAAGTGATATTTCATTGGAATGTTTCTTCATTTGAGGTGTGATCACATTACCAGTTGTTTGATTAAGTGTTTAAGAACACCACCAAGTGAATGACATCAAATGAAATCGAGATGATTTCTCATTCTTGCATGTATGGTGCTTCACATGAAGATCATCTATTTACCTTTATTGACTCAAGAGTACTTCTTGAATGAAATAAGTTTTGGGATGCTCGTGTACCTTCATGTTTATATGCTTCCTATGGGAAAAGATGATTTCTTGATCCTTCACATATGATGGCTTTGAGTTCCTCAATATCCTGATTAGATCACTTTGACTTGCTTCTCAGAGAGATGGAGGTAGATTCGAGATATGATGACCCTTAAATTTCTCCATGAGCTTCCCATTTCACATTTGAACATGATGCCACCCTTTTTCACTTCACAATTAACTTCCTTAACCAAGATGTCACTTGAGTGGAAACATGCCTACAACATCTGAACACACTTTTGATCAATTTTCTCCTCATATAAATGGAACTTGAAGATGAATCACGTGTTTCTGACATCAAAATTACATTGATATCATCACCATGTACTAATTAAGTGTTTATAAACACTCTTTAGAGGTATGATTTTTTTGGGATCCTGAGATGATTACTAGCATCACTCATGGTGGTCATTTTTCATCATTTCAGCTCCTTGCATCAAGTTGCGCTTTACAGAGATCACTTTAAAACTAATGCTTTGAGATCCTATATAGGGTTTCCTTTCCTATTTGGGACATGAAACAACTTCTTGGCCTTGCGAAGATGGAAAAAAGCAAAAAAGGATTTGCCACAACTTTCTGGGCTCAATTCTGAGACTTGTTATTTTTATCAGGTCATATCCAAGACTGTTATTTTGAGCAAGTTTTCACTGTTATTTCCTTTTGATGTCTCTAGCTCATTTATATTATTTAAATTGATAAATATTGACCAATTATAGAAACTTTATATTTTTAGATGCCTATTTTTTTTTAATATTGTTATTTTTAGAAAGTTTCCCAAATTGCCCTTTCTTGATATTTCTTACTTTTTCACGATGTTTCAAATGTTGAGAATTCATCACTTTGGGAAACTTACTACTTTTAGAAAACTATTTTTCAAAACACATGCTATTTTTAGAAATTGGACTTACTAGTGTCGTGATGCAATGAAACCACTTTCAAAATATTTTGTATGAATTTCCATCTACTGGATCATCAAGAAATTGAAAAATAAGGTTTTATGGTTTTAAATAACATTTTTATACCATATAAAATCTAGGGCCTCAATTAATTATTTGTTACAACCTTCCCAAAGGCATTTTAGAGGGGGATATTCTGGCAAAATTTAAAGGCAATCCGACTTCTGGATGAAAATTTATGTTCAAACCTTCGTTTTTGGTGGCCATGGATGTCTAGAAGGATTTTGATAGCACCTTTATATAAAAATATATATTTGGAGGGTGTTACAACAACATTTTCTTTAAAATGGCTAAATGTGTGGTGAGTGAGGAGTTTAAATGAGTTTTAAAATGATTTTAATTCACCCTACTAACTACACATTGAACTTGGGTTAAAATGGAGTTAGTCGATGCAGTTCGAAAATGGTGTAATGGGAAAACAAGGGACACCGGGGACAAAAAAAATGGAAACTTGTAGCAAGATCATGACAAGTAGTCAGCATCTTGAGAGAGGTGAATGAGATCAGGGGTTGAGAATGAAGTCTTGGGAGCTGGGAAAATACACCTTCGGAGTTATGTGAGGTCACATGGGGGATAAAAGGGATTCATATTTACATGGGTCATAATTTATTATCCCCATTTGTCCCCTTGGGGACATGGGGGACACCATGGGGAACACAAAATTGTTAACCTAGGGTGAAGGTGAGTGAGGTTACACTTTGGTGTTCCCCTGTTGACCCCCTTGCACCGTAAGGGTGAAAGGAAGAACGGGGACACCTAGGACACCAAGGGAGCCCAAAGTGTGACTTATGGAAGGAGGTTGAGTTCACACTTTTGATGTCCTTCATGTAAAAAAATCCCCTTATCCCAAAGGTGGGAATAGGGGACACAAGGGTGTCAAAGGTGTGACTGGGCTATGAACAATGGAAAGCCATATTTGCTTAGGATGTCCAGAAATTAGCCATAAAACTTACTTTGGTTCGCCACAAAGGCTTAGGACTAATGTTTTGGGGGTAAAATATTATACAATTTTGAATCTAAAAAAACTTTATAATATTAATGGAATAACTTTAAATACTTGTTATTCTTCCTTAAATTAAAATGTTAGGCCCATTTTTGTTTGGAACTTGAGAGGGGTGAGTTGCACTATTTTGAAATGCTTCATGAAACCTTCAAGCCTCAGAGAAAAATTGATGCCTACTTTACCTTGTAAATAATTAACATATATTTCCAATTCCTATTTTATTTCCTCATAAATTATTATGGATCTCCCAGAATCATATGGAGAAGTTAGGTTTCACCATTCAGAGTATTTGTTCCCTGCACCTAGAAAACTCGTTGTTGAGCAAATTGTCCCTGAATGGGAAATTCTTTCCTAAATACTTCCTACAATTTCTTCCAAAACCTTCAAGGATCCCCTAAATCACCTTTTTATGTCTTTATATATTTCCCGAACTCTTCTAGAGGATGTATACTAGCTTCAAAATGACCAAAATTGGCCTTTTTAGGCCTTTGGAAAGACTTGTCTTTTCTTTCACTAAACTTCATTCAATTCATCCATAAAATTTATAAAACTTATTTACACACTTAGGAATGATTTAAAAAATAATTAGGAATTTCCTTGGGTATATGATTATGGTACCACTAGAGATAGGTTGGCCAGGAGGAGGTTTCAGTGTGACCCAGAGGCAAATATTTAGATTGTGGCTTAGTTGTCATGCTTTAAAGTTTTGAATTTTTAGGCTAGTAAATTTTCATGACAACACCTGGATATAAATAATGGACCTTGGAATGTAATAGAAATGGAAAACCATAGAACTCCCTTGGGGTAGAAGACCAGTGCTTTGTCTAATTAGGCAATAGAGTCAATTCCTTATTACTCTACACAAGCAATGAATACACACAAAGAGAAAAGACAATGAAAACAATCAAAAGGAAATGAAATAAAACTAAAAGAATGCATAAAATGGAAAGGGAAATTATAGTACTTGGGAGGGAAATTTATTGCAGTGGGAAAATAATGTACACACACCTAACAACAGGTTGAGAGAAGTATGTGTTATCGTTAAAAAACAACACCCTCCGATTTGTCATACCTATGTGAATGAGAAACCAGTGTTTTTGGGTAATATTGGACCATCTCTCAAGCTGTGGAACTTGTGGTCTTGAGATGATCCTCCAGAGAAGGCTAGTTCCTACTCCTAAACTACCTACCATAAGCTACTCCTAGTACAGGCTAGCAAACTAACTAATCCTAATCTAACTTTCCAAGGGACCAGGGAGAGAGTGCATGAAAAAGACCTACACTAATAATAGTGATACACCAGAAAAGGAGGTTGTTGATCAAAATATCAACTACCTAAAGTGGAGAGAGGTGAGAGATGGAAAGGATGGATAAGATCCATCACAAACCAAAGGTGAGATTCACATAGAAAAACACTTCAAACCCATTAAAGAAAAATTCCAAAACCTATAATAGACATCAAATATATGAATAATATACCCTAAAATGGTGAGTGGCAAGAAGAGACAGTAAAATAAGTAAAGGATGGAAAAAATACATCATGGAATAGATATTATTACTTCATGAGTTCACACAGTACATCATTAGTAGGCAAGAGGAAAGAAAATTCCATTGTAAAGTAGAGAGAGGAGGCCTAAACTCCACATCCAACCCTAGGGAAGAAAGAGAGAGGGTGTAGGAGAGAAAAATGACCAACTATTTTACAAATTAGCCAAAGATTACAATTTATAGAATGAGAAAGAGAGAGAGAATTGCAATCCCAAATTTTTCTTTTCAACCACTTGCAATTTGTCATAAATGAGTGCACTTGATGGTATGTTGCTTGCAAAAGGCTCCCCATGATATCCCATGTGTTACAGTAGAGAGATAATGATCACCATACCTCATTAAATGCATCCCAAATACAAATTAAAACACTATTATGATCCTAACACATTTTACTTAATATCATCATTAAAACTTCATCAATTTCTAGATTTCTTGATTTTTGTGCATTTGGATCAGGGTCACAATTCCAATGAGACCAAATTTGTGAAAATCCATCGAGAATTGCAAAATTTATGATCTTCTGAGTGTGAGTAGCTATTTTGGGTTTGCTAGAGATTTCTTGCTATTTATGGCACTGTGTATTTAATTCCTTAGATCTAGAGTTGTTACTTTTCTTTTCACCCACATACTCTTATTAAAATTGAGAAATACGATTCCCATTACATAGAGGGTGTTGAGACCTTTCCAATGATATAATGTTTGTCAAATTTCAAGCAATGGATAAAAAGTAATGCCCATTCGAAGTTTAGAGTGAAAAAACTATCGTTTTCCTTTGTTACGTGGATTTTCCAGTTTTCTGTAAAATTCCACAGATTTGGTTTTCTACGGATTTTTTCATGGACTTTGTTCTGCGGATTTTTCTATGGCTTTTCATGGATTTTCGTGGCACTTTGTTTTGCAGAATTTGGTTCTACAACTTTTTTTGTAACTTTTTTACAGCTTCTGCAGATTTTTCTGTGGATTTTGTCTACGGCACTTTGTTCTATGGAATTTTCCGTAGTAGTCTCCTATGGTTTCTGTGGATTTTTTTGGTGAATTTTGTTATGTGGATTTTTTCTCAAGTTTTTCGCTAGCTCAGAATTTTCTTGGATTGAGGAATTAGAAAAAATGAAGTAGATTGCCCCAAAGCCACATTTTCCCAAATTTTCTCATTTTTCTCAAATTTGGCTAAGAAATGAACTCTTTTTCCTGTAGAAGAAGGGAATTACATTAAATGACTCCTCAAGTCCCAAAAATTATTGCAAGTGAACCAATATTATGAAAACTTACCTGAAAACCCTAGACTCAACCATGAAGCTCTATCAATTGCCAAAGATTAGTTTTCTTAGGTCATCCATTTTTACCAAGGGCGTAAAAATGGATAAAATTTTGGTGACTCATGGGGACATCTATTTGCTAGATGATTTGATCAGTGGCCTTGAATAATCCATTGGGAATGGAGTCATCCTGATAAAAAAAAATTTGATCCAAAACTCTAAAATCTAGTCCCTAAGCCTTGCTTGAAACACACTACTTTACTGAAAGGAGCTAATCGCACCAAACTTTCACCCTCCAATGAACTGTTATGTTCAAAAAACACCACCACACACACTATGTACAAAACTTAAAAAAACATACACACCCCAAGTTAGATATGCAACATGTGTGAAAACACTTCTTATACTAAAAGAAAAACCTACCTACTCTATGTTAACCAGAAGCAAAGGGAACTCAAACAAATCCTGCAACTAGCAGGGTGAAGTAGCTTCCCTTTCTGAAAATAGGCTGCCATGTATATGATTTGGTGCTGAAAATGGTTGTTATTATGAGTTAAAAACTCACAAGAGATCGATCCTCCACCCAAATCATCAAGGTATCAATCTTGGAATGGAAAAAAGATGAAACTTTTAGTTGCTCTACATTTGGATTGAAGAGGCATTGTAGCTGATCCTTAGTACTCTGAAACTCATCCTTACACTCAGGAGTAAGCATGAATGGTGGAAACTACTCTACCTGGCTCAATGAATAAAAGCCAAGTATTTAAAATTGGGTATAGCCTTGTTAAGTGTAATTAGTAGTAGCGTCTGATAGAAGATAACGGCGCCGTCAGTACGGTGCCGCCAATAATGTGGAGTACGGTAACAGTCAAAGTACAATAGGAATGTTGTAAAAAGTAAATATTTGTCGTAAGTGGTCCGGTAATGTTAAAATGTCAAAGTTTGGGTAATTAGAGAAGTAGGGTCTACATGATTAGGAATTAGAAATATTATATTGGTAATAAGGACAAGGAGTGAGGTCATAAATATTTTGTGTATTTTATTTGTAAAAAGTCTAAAAATGTGGAACCCATGTAAAATGATAAGGTTTATCTTATCTTAACAGATAAGCTTACATGTACAGATAAGAGTTAAGGTATGGAATATGATTCGTCAGAGTGGATTTCTTATCCTATCTTAGAGATAAGGATGGATAAGCCTGGAAGTTCTATAAATAGAGAGGCCACCCCCCTCATTTAGCATAGAAAGAAGTAGTGAGAAATATTGTAGGAGTGTGTGAAGGAAGCCATCAGTTAAAGGTGTGTTGAAGAAGCCATCAAGAGGTGTGTAATTGTAAAGTTTCTCCCATAGTCTTGTGAAAGGCAAGTGAAGTCAATAACACTTGAAGTCTCCTCATGGGTGAGATTGTAACAGTTTCATGTTAATATTATAATTTATTTTGATATTTCAGATTTTTCATCATTCTGTCTTATCATAGTCAATGGTATTCTTGTGTTATGTTGTTGTTTTGTTTCCAGATTACATCCACCAAACTAAAGGCTGTGCATTAGTAAATAATCATAGCACGAGGAGTTCCCGGTGAAGAATTATCATAGTGCCGGATTGGTGATGACATTTTGGTTCCGTTGCCGGGACCATTCCTCGTTGGTGGATTTTCTGGAGAGATATTCCCACTTAGTCAAAAATCAATTGGAGGGTAACCTTGTTTACTGTGTGCATAGTAGTTACCATGGTAAAGGTAATTTTTTACCGTGAATAGTAGTTACCATGTTAAAGTCATTTTGCCATGAATAGTAGTTACCATGGTAAAGTCCTTTTTGCTGGAATAGTATTTACCGCAGTAAAAGTCACTTTTTACCGTGAATAGTATTTACCGCAGTAACTTCACTTTTTACCGTGAATAGTGTTTACCACAGTAAAGTCAGTTTTTACGCAGTAAGTCAAGTTTTACCATAGTTTACCGTGGTCATTTCTATTTACTGTAGAAAGGTGTAAAGTCACTTTCTAGTATAGTGATTCCAATTATTTGTGTGCACATAAGTCTTGTTGATTGTACTTGTGGGTTGGTATCACGGTGGTTACTTTTGAAAATGGGAAAGATTCCTGTTTTTTCAGCTCAATCTAATGAAGATGCTTCTTCTTTCATTCAAGAGTTTAAAACGATCTTGTATTTGTAATGGCCTTATAAGAAGGGAACAATGGACTGAATTTTTTCCTACCTTTTTGGATGGATGGTTCAGCACTTAGGTGGTTTGAAACACTAGGTGATAATGTGAAAAATTCATGGGATTTATTAACTGAAAGTTTTCTTGAAGAATTTGGTGAACAACAGAAATATGCAGATCTCATGATCGAGATCACAAAGCTATCCCAAGGAGAAGAAGAGGATAAGGGATTATCATGCTCGTGTTCTAGAGCTAAGGAGGAAGCTCGATGCCCAGATCTGGAAGGAAGGAAGGACTAGCGGATGGGTTGATGAATGGCGTGGATAATCTCCTCTGTAAGCACTTCATTCTTGGGATGAAGCCAGAGATCAGACAACGAGTGAAGTATGACCGCCCAGCTACCATTGAACAAGCAAAGGAGATTGCAAGAAGGCAAAAAGAAAGCATGGAAGAGGAGCCCAAAGAAATTGTTGCTAAAGTAGAGCCTACACCAGCACCTTTGGTCCAGAATCCACAACCACTCCCGGTGAGCACAAATATTTCTCCTAGTACATCTACTGAGTATGAAGATCTGCTCAAAAAGATGGGTCAGTTAACTATTAATCTTCTTCAAGGAAAGGAATTTAGTTCTCAGGGAGGAGATAGAGGTCCAAAAGAAATATTTCTGAAGTTGTTTGTTATGGTTGTTATAAAAAGGGTCATTATAAGTATAATTGTCCAGATAGAGCTTCTACATCTGGTAAGAGAGATAATGATAAAAGAAAAGCACCTGTGAATTCTTTTGATGTAGTAGATAAGAGCAGAAATAATGAAGTAGATGTGTTTTGTAACAAAAAGAAAGAAAGAAAAAGATAATCAAGATGGAAATGATCCTAAGAAGATGAAAGAAGAAACTAGTAAGAAACATAGGAGAAGAAAGTTGGGTGTGCAGGATTTTCTGATTTCACAGGGGCAAGGACCATACTCCATCTTGGAAGATCTGTCCAAAAGGCCTGCAAATATTACATATGGTCAACTCTTGGCTATGTCTTCTGAGAAGAGGCGGGAGTTGCGAGGTGGACTCAATGCTCGAAGAAGGAAGGAGGTTGAGGTCCCTGTTTTGGAGGCAGAGGCAGATCCCTATGCTCCACAAGCTGAGGTATTATGTAATGGTATTTCAATTCATGATGTCTTAGTTGATGGAGGTGCTGCAGTTAATGTAATGACCGAGTCTGTAATGAATATGTTGGGTTTTAAAAATTGATCGCCCTTCAACACTTATGTTAAGGTCATTAAATAAGGAAAAACTAAACCAGAAGGTGTAGTTTCAAATGTGGCAATATCTGTTATGGGTGTTGTATGTGTGGTAGACTTTCAGGTGATGAAAAATGGTACTGTTGCGTACCCAATGCTGCTGGGAAGACCATGGCTAAGGAGAGTTCATGCAAGAAAACTACTGGAATGAAGGTTTCATGACACTTGGACGTGGTAGAGAGAGAGGGTGAAGATAAACGTGATCCCTCGACATCATAAAGCAGAACCTGTGGATTCAAGTGATGAAACTGATGATTGGACATCCTCTGATTACTCTAGTACCAGTGAAGTGGACACTGAAGATGAAGAAAGTGAGGTGGATGTTTCAGTCATGGATATCCTTCCCAGTCACACCCACTCATGACCCCATAAAATTATCTGAAGAAGAAGTTGATGATCGTCTCCAACAAAAAAAGATTGGTGATGCTGTGATGGAGAGTGAGAAGGAATCCTACCTCCAGCTCTTTCGAAGGTACATACACCTATTCACTTTTGATTACAAGGAACTCCGTCAAAGTAAGTTGGGTAGAACATTGTATTGAGCTGGTAGATGGTGCTAAGCCCATAAAGCAAATGCCATATAGAATGAATCCTAATTTTTCCAAGACTGTAAAAGAAGAAATAGATAAGTTGCTTGATGCAGGATTCATATTTGCTGTGGAGAATTCAGAATGGGTTTCTCCCATTGTGATCTCAATAAAAAAGAATGGGAAGCTACGCATTTGTGTTGATTACAGGAAGCTCAATAAGGCAACAAAGAAGGATCATTACCCTCTTCCATTTTCAGATCAGATCTTGACGAAGTAGTAGCTGCCAGGAGTGCTATAGTTTTGCTGATGGATATAGCGGCTACAACCAAGTTCGTATAGCAGAGAAAGATCAGCTGAAGACCACGTTCACCACTCCTTGGGGAACGTTTGCTTATAGAGTTATGCCTTTTGGGTTGTGTAATGCTCCAGCAACATTCCAGCGTTTGATGAATAGGGTGTTCGAACCCTACATTGGGACCTTCATCAGAGTATTTCTGGATGATTTTTGCATCTATGGGAGCAAGTTGGACCACCTGCACCAGATGGAGACAACATTTCAAAGGTTAGATGAAGCACAAGCCTCACTAAACCCTACAAAGTGTGTCTTTGGATGTTCTAAAGGCGTTTTGTTAGGGCATGTTGTATCCAGAGATGGTATTGGTACTGATCCTGATAAAGTTTCAAAAATCAAAGATTTACCATTTCCTATGAATAGAAGTAAGTTGAGATCATTTTTAGGCCATGTGGGTTACTATAGAAGGTTCATCAAGAATTTCTCAAAGATTGCACAGCCACTAACCCAGTTCTTGAAGAAGGATGTTACTTATGACCAGGAAATAAGGCGCATGAAGCTTTTGGACAACTGAAGGAAGCCCTGGTGTCTTCACCCTGTTTTGAAGAATCCAGATTGGAGCAAGCCATTCATTGTGTACACTGATGCCTCAGATGCAGCACTAGGAAGTACTTTGAGCCAAAAGGATGAAAATGGGAATGAACATCCAATTTACTTTGGGAGCAGACAAATGAGCAGTGCTGAGGTAAACTATACTGTAACTGAAAAAGAGGCTCTGGCTATCATTTTTGCTGTAAAGAAGTTTAGAAATTACTTGCTAGGGCAGAAATTTATAGTTGTAACAGATCATCAGGCTCTAAAATATATTGTCAATAAGCCTAACCCATCAGGGAGGATAGCAAGATGGATAATTTTGCTACAAGAATTTGAATTTGATATTATAGATAGGCCAGGAAAGAAGCATGTCAATGCAGATGCACTCTCTCGAGCCTATGATGGTTTAGGATCATCTTGTGATGATGATGATTTCCCGATGCAGCATTGTTATCCCTTGACACAATCCCTAGTGAATACATAGATATTTGGAATTATCTGAATGAATTCAAGTTTCCTGATGGTGCCAATGCAAAGACTAAGAGAAAGATTACTCAAGCCAGTCGTCCATATTCTATTCTGCATGGAGTATTATTTCGAATAGGACCTGATGGACAGTACAAGAGGGCAGTTGGACGTGATCAAGGGAAGGAGCTGCTAGAAGAATTCCACAATGGTACATGTGGAGGGCACTTCTCTGGACAACTTACAACTTAAGCAAGAAGGATCTTGGATGCAGGTTATCACTGGCCCACTCTTTTAAAATTGTTATAATTATTGTAAGACATGTGATATTTGTCAAACACATGGTAACCGTAAGACTTCATCAGCTCCATTATGTCCTATTCTTCCCCTTGGTCCCTTTGAAAAGTGGGGAATAGACATTGTAGGTCCACTTCCAACTACATCACGCCAAAAAAGTATATTGTAGTTGCCACAGATTATTTAACCAAGTGGGTTGAAGCTAGGCCATTGAAAACAAGCTTCCATGGATGAAGTGGCAAGGTTCATATATGAACGCATTGTCACCAGATTTGGTTGTCCATTAAATTGTAACAGATCAAGGAAGCCACTTCATTAATGAGGTGGTAGAAGCCCTAGTCAATAATAAGTTTCTATTAAGCACAGGAAGGCAACAACATACAAGCCAAGCACAAATGGACAGGTGGAACGAACAAATTTTGTGTGTCAAATTCTAGCAAAAGATGCAGCCTTGCAGGTACATAAATGGGATAAAAGGATTCATGCAGCATTGTGGGCATATAGGGCAACATCAACATCAGCAACAGGATACTCCCCATTTCAGTTGGCCTATGGCATTGATCCAGTTCTTCCTATTGAGTTTGATATTCCCACTGTGAGAGTTATGAAAAATGAAAGGATGGATGAAAAAAGTGATTCAGTAAAAGAAAGGTTGGTACATCTTCATTTGCTAGAGGAAATGAGGGAAATAGCAAAGGATACAAGCCATAAGAAGAAATGAAGCAGAAGGAATACTTTGATCAAAAGATCCATTGGTCTCCATTTCATGTGAATGACTTGGTTCTAGTATATGATTCCAGATACAAAAAAAGAAGACAGAGAAAAATTTCTTCCAAAATGGATGGGGCCCTACAAAATAGCAGCTGTGCATGAAAATGGTACGTACCGACTGGAGGAATTGGATGGCACTCCCATTACGAAATGGGTCAACCACGACAAGTTGAAGATTTTCCAAGCACCAGAATAGTCTACTCCGAGGACGGAGTAGAAGCTAGGAAGGGGGAAGATGTCGACACTAAAATTTTCCTCCGTAAATTTTCTATTTCATTAATGTATGTATTAGGAATAGGATGTTGTTAAGTATAATTAGTAGTAGCGTCTGATAGAAAGATAACGGCGCCGTCAGTACGGTGCCGCCAATAATGTGGAGTACGTAACAGTCAAAGTACAATAGGAATGTTGTAAAAAGTAAATATTTGTCGTAAGTGGTGGTCCGGTAATGTTAAAATGTCAAAGTTTGGGTAATTAGAGAAGTAGGGTCTACATGATTAGGAATTAGAAATATTATATTGGTAATAAGGACAAGGAGTGAGGTCATAAATATTTTGTGTATTTTATTTGTAAAAAGTCTAAAAATGTGGAACCCATGTAAAATGATAAGGTTTATCTTATCTTAAGATATAAGCTTACATGTACAGATAAGAGTTAAGGTATGGAATATGATTCGTCAGAGTGGATTTCTTATCCTATCTTAGAGATAAGATGGATAAGCCTGGAAGTTCTATAAATAGAGAGGCCACCCCCCTCATTTAGCATAGAAAGAAGTAGTGAGAAATATTGTAGGAAGTGTGCGAAGGAAGCCATCAGTTTAAAGGTGTGTTGTTGAAGAAGCCATTAAGAGGTGTAATTGTAAAGTTTCTCCCATAGTCTTGTTGGAAGTGAAGTCTCATGGAAGTACCTCATGGGTGAGATTGTAACAATTTCATGTTAATATTATAATTTACTTTGATATTTCAGATTTTTCATCATTCTGTCTTATCATAGTCATGGTATTCTTGTGTTATGTTGTTGTTTTGTTTCCAGATTACATCCACCAAACTAAAGGCTGTGCATTAGTAAATAATCATAGCACGAGGAGTTCCCGGTGAAGAATTATCATAGTGCCGGATTGGTGATGACAGAGAAAGAAACTCCCCCATGGCAGTGAATGGGCCCTTGATGTTGGAGAATGAATGATGAGGCAATGGATGCAAAATACCTATGTTTCATCATACTAATATTTGCCTAGGTGTCCTCTTCATCGAAGTAGTCCTCCAAATCATACAGATAATTTTTCTCATTGGTGTCCTACTACATGTGCTCGACATCCTCCATAGTATCATCTTTTGTTGTCTACAACTTGGTCACCATGGTTTCCCTCATCCTCCAACATGAATTTTGAAAGCTCAAAATCTTATTTGACATTAGAGCTTGAAGGGGATGTAGTGGGAGGAATAATTGAAGATTCTTTTACAGCCTTATTTGTGTTTGAAGCCTCTGAAACTATATGGTTCTCCTCCACAGATAGAATGACTCAATCCTCTTTTTGGATTTGGATTAAATATGTAGCTCCTTCTTCAGCCTCACTTACTTGGACTGATTTGTGTAGCTTAAATTCGGATGTTGGCAATATTATCTTCAAATAATAAGGAGCCAACATGGGCCACTACATTAAGAGAAAATTGATTGTTGATCATCTTGTTCTACTTTCAAAGAAGACAAAATAAGCCTTACCACCACTGAATGGCAAAGACTTGAAAAATCCCCTCATAGGATTCATTAACCATCAAGGGAATCTTTTCAATTCTAAATCTATGAGCCAATCTCACCATTATTCTAATCATTTCTTGTTTTCTTGGCTCTTATTCTTGCTAATCCCCTTTATTGGATATTTGAGTCTCTTCCTGATATGGAATCGAGAGAGTAGGAGGAGTTGTGGGTGGGGTCTCCACTAGTTATTGCTTTATTTGTGGTGGAGGGGAAGGTATTACCTTTGGATCTTGTGGAGGGGAATTTTATTTGGAAAGAAAAAGGGAAAAGATGTTGATATGGGATGGAAGACTAGGAGATGGAGAAATGGGTTCTACAATGAAAGCATTAGGTGGGAAACTTGGGACTTGAGGTTCCAGTTGAGATGACACTTATTGGGGAATTGGGAAATAACCATAAGATGGAAATGCTAAATTTTCCCATTCACCTGCAAAATATTCAAAGGGTTTTCCTTAATCCATTTTCTAGTGGGGCAAAATCTCAATAATGTAATGTCCCCATTTTTCAAGACCCTTAGCCTATCATTAACGTGGTGATGCTTTTGGATGTTGCAAGGGGAAATTATATTAAATAATTTTATAATATTGATAATATTGCTGGAGAGTGCTTTTTAATCATTTTGACATTATAAAGCAATATTGAATGATTTAAGTATTTAATATACCATGGAGCAAGTAATTATTTAAATTAAATTCCCCAAAATGCAAAGATTAAAAAGGGGAATTAATTAAATAATATTTAGGTGGCTTTCAAAATTTTAGGTAAAATATCCCTATTTTCTCAAAAGGGGACGCCACACTAGGGATATTAAAACTACTTTTATTTAAATAATTTCCTCTCTCCTAGGGATTTCAAATTTTCTGCCAACAGTCATTGCTTATTAACAAATTTTTTGCTAGTAGATCATTGTTCACTTAGTGTTATATGATAATTTTTATTTTATGCTCCATCCTTTGAGTTGATGGGATTTTATGCCCATTGATGCTGCTCTCTCTCTCTTCTCTCTCTCTCTCCTCCTCTCTTGCGTGGGAAGTTAGTGAGCTGGTTTAGATCCATTGAAGTATTTTCTCTTTGCTCCATTTGTTGAGTTCTTGTTGTGTTGAAGATTTTCCATTGTTGCTTGAGTTTTTACATCTTTGGGCACCAAGGCTTGAGAGCGTGGAAAATCAATTTGATATTGCTACTTTGAATCATTCTATTATTGTTGCCAATATTCTTACCATAAAAACTTGGGTTGGTGATGATTTGATTATATTTTGATGCCATAAATGATAGATATTTAATCTGCCATGTGTTATTGATTATTTTAGAGCAAGGGGCTAGTATTTTGGTGTATTTGGAGGCTAGGAAGGAGATGGAATTATTTTATATAATTTTATCTAACCCTAGCAACTTGAAATAAATTTTCTAGAACTATTTTGGCTAGGTTTTAAGGCTCATAAAATTCAGATTGATAGCTCTTTGGAAATCCCTTAATTTATAAAACAATCTGCAATTTATTTGGTGAAGAAATATTGAGTTTCGAAGGAGTTTTATGCCAAAAGGGTAAAATTTTGATAGTTCAAAGCTTCTACAAGCTTTTCTGGGTATGGTAAATTAATATTTATTTCAGATCTACAGTTTGGGGGTTGATTTAATATTGCATTTGATTATAGAAATTAGGAGGAATAAGGATATATTGATTTCATAATTTTTGGTGCCCTAAAAGTGCTAGGTGACCTACTTTTTAGGTAAAAATTAGGGTTTTGGGTTGGAATGTGGAAATCTGATTTTTGCATATTGTTCCTCATATTTTTTGTGGTCCATTATCCAAATTTAAGCTCATTTGAATTCTTAGCCAAAGATATGAATTCTTGAAGTTTGCAGCAGTTAGGGTTTGAAAAACTTAATTATTTTCAGCGTGAAATTTTGTGATTAGATTTGTATGAATTCCTAACCTGTCCTAGAAGGGGATATTACATTGGTATCAGAGCAACATTCTTAAATACCTATGGGTTTGTTTGTAGAATACATCATGAAGCTTGCTAGTGATGGAGGTTTGAGGGCCAAGCTAATATAAGTTTTGGGAAAATGCCTTTAAAAAAATGCTCAAAAAGCCTTGCTCAAACTTTGCGTGAAGAGTGTTTGTTTATGCTTGTGGAGAAAAAATTATGCTATTCCCAAGATTCTTAGAAGAGTTGGTAGGGGAAGAAAATGAAAATTGTTCCATGGAAATTTTACAGGAAGGCTAAATGGAAATTTTATGGGTTCAGTCATGTCTCAAGTGTTTTTAAAAAATCCTTAAGATCTTAAAACTTCGATTGTAACGTGATGGATGTTTCTCACTAGTTTTGGATGAAAAAAACTCTAAACCGATTTGTAGATCCTTGAAATGGGGAAACGAAATTGGTCAAGACTGTGGGACTTCCAATTAGTGAAGTTGATCCAGATTGCAGCCACCAAACTTTCTGTTTATTGATGCCAAAGGAGGACATATTTCGAGGTCATTCTCCATGTGGGAAGTTTGTCCAAGGTCTTTGGGACCATGAATCCCTTGCTTTGGTAAGAGGGTTTAGTATTGTAAACACTATGGAAGGGTGATTGACCCAACTAGATTTGTGTGATTAATTTGACCTAGAAGTAATGATCTTGTTTCTCACATGTGTGAAGTGTTCCTTGATGTTGGACATGATGAAAAACTCAAGTGACGAAGTATTGAAATGTTCCCATGCATCAAACCATTATGTCTTTAAGTTAAATGAATATTCAGACCCCCCCACCAGATGATTGTTCATCAGTTGCTTCACTACTTGGGGGAAGGATGATTGAGTCAAGAGGCATCAGTGCTTTCATGCAACAGATTGAAGGGTGAAAATAAAGTTTTAGCAGCAATGTTCAAGAAAAGTAAAAATATCGGATCCATTCTCCAAGGTATTTGATCTCTCTTTGTTTAATGACATTATTGACTCTAATGATTACATCATGGTTTTGAATATGCGCCATAATAAATCAGAAATTTAACTCAAGAGGAAGTGAAGGAAGAAGAGCCATTAGATGGGGGTAAAAATTTGTTGATTGAGAGAGGTTTCTTTGCTTTCATTTGATCACATGCATGTTGATAAAAATGGTTATGGAGAGGGAGGAGCCTAAGGAAAGAAAGAAATATGATTTGCAATTGCCTTTTTTGGACAAGGAAAAATGAAGGTTGGCGGTGCCAAGAGCGTACATCCATGGTCATCTCTCTTTTGTTGTTACATAATGCCACTTGGATTGGGTTTGTCATGTTAATGCAAGGATGCATGTTCTTTTGTTGTTACTAATGCTACTTGGATTGGCAATGAATGCAAGGATGAGGGGATGAATGATAGGAAAGAGGAAGAGACATTTCTGAGCACTCTAGACCATTCTCAGCTTGCTGGTCCGTATGGTACTGCTGTATATATGCAGCAAAAAATAGTGAAGGAGGAGCAGCCAAGGTTACTATTGAGTGATCAAACACAAGCTTCAAAGGGGCAGCTAAGGGTAGACCTCAATATGGCCATAAAAGGGTCTATTTCACCGTATCTCCCTCCACATAAAATGCAACCACTTAACAACTACATTGAGGTAATAAATTATTCCAATTTTGATTTGGCTAGTACTAATGATGAAGTTGTTGATGAGCATGTGCATGATAAAAAGGAAAAATCAGATTTGAAGGAAAGCATTCACCTCCATCATGAGCCATTTGAAGGACAAGAAGGGAGTATGAGTCTCATGGTTAATCCAAGTCATTTCCTACATGACACAAGCATTGGTGAAGGAGAAAAAGGGGGTTTAGATGAAGAAAATAATGGGGGAAAGAGTGCTGTCCTAAACACAAAAATTCTAAGTTTTGTAGATGTTGGGGCTAGCCCAGGGTATGATTTTTCATATTTATTTCCTCCTTATATGTTGAACTTTGATGAATATGATTATGAGCATGTTAGATGGATGGATAAGAGGTATTTGGGTCATACTATTGTTGATGTTTTTGCTCCTAACACTTGGGTGCATAAGTGTCAACATGGCAAAAGGAAAGGGATGCCTAAGACTCCTACAAATGAAAATCATAACAATAAGCTTTCTGGCTTGTGTCTAACAATAGTCATTTGATAGCAAATAAATGTGTTTTCTCTTCTAGAACCAAGTTCCAAGGAAGCTCCGTGCACATGTCAAGTAAAGGTACATAATTACAAGGTGAGAAGTGATTTTTTATGGTGTGAAAATATAATGGGCAGCCCCAAGCATGATATTTTAGATTTATTTTCTTTATCCATAAAGAAGGTACATGGGCACAATCAAAGGTTTGAAGTTCCTTGGGTTTATGGTGATATGGTTTATGGATGCATGAATTATGGTTTCTCTTTTTATATGCATGGTGCAACAAAAATAGTGAGATGTCATCTCTCTACATGGCATAGAGAAGTAAATAACAAGTTGTTTGTATTTACTAGTGCTCATAAGATGATTAAGATGGACATTATATTGTTCTCACACCTTGATAAAATTCAGTTTTTGATTGTTGAGGTATTAAGAGGAAGGTACGAGCATCATCTATTCATCTTTGAGTTTTCATCCAAAAGGAATATGTGCATACTTAACATTCACATTGCTGTAATGTACATTTTTGGTTTGTTTGAGGACATGTTAACATACTTACAAAAGGATTTAGTCACATGGTACACTGATTTTCAGTTTGGAGCATCATTGGTACATGTTAAAAGTTCTTCTTTTGACCATTTAACACTTATTTTACATTGGGAGTAGCGAAGAGGAAGGTTTGGTGCTGAGTTGTCATGTTATGTTCTGAGAAAAAAGAGTAAGCATGTTGTATTTTCAGCCATGATAGTGAGAAGTACCACATTTTTCATGAGATTCACTTTGAATCAGCTCTATATCATGCATATGATTGAGTTTCAGCATTTGTTTTCTTGGTAACAATGTATTGAGGGTTGTGATGATGAAGAATGGATCACATGGGCTTCACATGGAATGGTAAGAGCCTCATTTTCCGCTGTGCATATGGATGATTTTCAAATTTTTATTATAGGAAGTGAAATTTCAGTTGCATGGGGGCCTATTGCTTTTACTAGATGGTTGCTCATTGATGTGGGAAAAAGAATTTGGAAACATTATAGCTGCTGTCCTCTAATTTTTATGGATGATATCACCTCCATAATTCATATTTTCACATGTATTCGATGATTAGGGTGATGGTACTTGATGTTGACTCATGGGTGATTATTTCGGGGTGGAAACCAACCACTCCAATTCTGATTTTTGGAGATTACAACAACACTTGGGGCCACATAACAGAGTTTGGGGGCAGCCCATACATAGAGGAGTTGTACATGCTATGGAGACACATTGGAAAAGTGTTCTTCAACACTTATTTTTCTAAATTGTTTGCTTCATGCACAGGTTTGAAGAAGAAATTACAATAGACTACACTCCTAATTTTTAGGACATCAAGTAGTCCAAGATATTGCAAAGGATACTTCACTTGAGTGGCATGGGAGAACGACTTTTGGAGTACCACACTTTTGGACACGGACACATGAGCTTGCTATTGCTTGAGGGCAAGCAATCTTGGGAAGGGAGGACTGTAATGTCTCCATTTTTGAAGACCCTTATCCTATCATTCCCTGTGGGCTTTAGGGATGTTGCAAGGGGAAAATTATATTAAATAATTTTATAATATTTCTTGGAGAGTGATTTTAATCATTTGACATTATAAAGCAATATTTATTTAATTATTTAATATTTATGGAGAAAGTAATTATTTAATTAAATTCCCAAAATGCAAATTAAAAAGGGGAATTAATTAAATAATATTTAGGTGGCTTTCAAATATTAAAATCTCCCTTTTTAAAAGGGGATGCCACACCTAGGGATATTAAACTACTTTTATTTAATAATTTCCCTCTCCTAGGGATTTCAAATTTTCTGCCTCCTTGCTTATAAAAGGAGTGCTAGGATCATTGTTAGACTTATGTTATGATGATTTTTATTTTATTCTCTATGCTTGGAGTTGGGATGTATGCCCATTGATGCTTTCTCTCTCTCTCTCTCTCTCTCTCTTGCATGGGAAGTTAGTGAGTTGGTTTTGATCCATTGAAGTATTTTCTCTTGCTCCATTTGTTGAGTTCTCATGTTGAAGATTTTCCATTGTTGCTTGAGTTATTACATCTTTGGCACCAAGTTTAGAGTGTGAAAATCATTTGATATTGCTCCTTTGAATAATTCTATTATTGTTGCCAATATTCTTACCATAGCGACTTGGGTTGGTGATGATTTGATTATGTTTTGATGTCATAAATGATAGATATTCAATCTACCATGTGTTATTGATTATTTCAGAGCAAGGGGCTAGTATTTTGGTGTATTTGGAGGCTAGGAAGGAGATGAAATTATTTTATATAATTTTATCTAACCCTAGCGACTTGAAATCAGTTTTCTAGGACTGTTTTGGCTAGGTTTTAAGGCTTAGAAAATTTAGATTGATAGCTCTTTGGAAAGCCCTTAATTTATAAAACAATCTACAATTGATTTGGTGAAGAAATATTGAGTTTCAAAGGAGTTATGCATTTTTGAATATTTCAACTATCTGGAGGCTTTTCTAGGTATGGTAAATTAATATTTATTTCAGATCTGTAGTTTAGGGAGTTGATTTAATATTGCATATGATTATAGAAATTAGGAGGAATAAGGATAAATTGATTTCATAATTTTTGGAGAAGTTTCGGTGGCCTAAAAATGTTGAGCGACCTACTTTTTAGGTCAAAATTAGGGTTTTGGTTTGGCTGTATAAAATATGTTTTTTGCATATTGTTCCTCATATTTTTGTGGTCCATTATCCAAAATTTCAGCTCATTTGGAATTTTCTAGCCAAAGATATGAATTTTTGAAGTTTGCAGTAGTTAGGGTTTGAAAATTAATTATTTTCAGCTGTGTGTGATCAGATTTGTATGAATTCCTAACTTGTCCTAGAAGGGGATATTACACTCAATCACATCATAGAGTTTCTCTTGTGGGATGAAATAGCTTGGACTAGGGCCTTACCATGGACTAGGGACCGTGAATCCAATCTTGAATGCTGTCTCAAGATGTGTATCTCGTGCCTGCATCATACCTACCTCCAATTTCTCAATCTTTAGCTGTAGATCAAAATATCTAAGTGAAGGGTAGCCTAAAAATTTTGTATACCCCTACTGTCATACAACTCCATAGTTTGGTGGATGACCAAACTGATCTGCATCCTACTCATATGGGTATGTGCACTGCTGATTTTCATTGTTGTATGGATTTGGAGGTGGTTAATAGTACCCTGAGAATATGTGTTGCGAATGTGGAGGGATGTCTGAATGGAATTTCTACTGCAAGAGTGAATTCCATGAGTGGAATGAAGTCATGACTGCACAACTTCATGAAATGGAAGAAAATGAAAGATGTGGAAAGAAGAATGGGTGGAAGTGGATGGAGAGGAAAGTATGTAACTTAGAGAAGGGGTTGTTGACTAGATGGAGTTGCCATATGTATTTGAAAGTACTTCCAAAGGTTGAAATCTTCACTAAGAGCACATTGAACCTGATGAAGTGAAGTGGTAAGGTGCTTAAGACTTGTCCCACTAGGATTGCTAGAAATTTTATCAGTAAAAAATAGTACCCTCCTATTTTTCATGCCAATGTGAGAGAGAAACTGGTATTTTTGGGTGCTATTGGACCATCTCTGAAGTTGTGGGAATTACGGGCTTGAGATGATCGTCTAGAGAAGGCTTGTTCCTAATCCTAAACTACCTACTAGAAGCTACTCCTAGTGCAAGCTAGCAAACTAAATAATCCTAGTCTAACTTTCAAAGGGAACAGGGAGAGAGAGTTCATGAAAACAAAACCTACACTAACATTAGCGATACACCAAAAAAGGAGGTTGAATGAGAATAATCTCCCCAATATGCATGAAAAATATAGGCAAAGAGGTGAGCATACTAGAGAGGGTGGATAACAGATCTCCATCAGTCTAACAAAAGGTAAGATTCACATACAACAACACTTCATACACACACAATGATAATGAGTCAACTTGCAAGAGCATAAAATAGACATCAAATATATTTGTACAATATAGGTTGAAATGGTGAGAGGGAAGAATATACAACAAACACAAGTAAAGGATGGACAGAATACATCACATAAACAAATTGCATCTATTGTTTCATGAGTATGCATAATTCAATCTATTACAAAATAAGTGGGCATGAGGCAATAAAATACCACTGATAAAGATTCCACTACAGAGGAGCCTTGCAACTCCACATTGGATTCAAGGGAATACAATTTGACAGAGGGGGTAGCAGACTCAAAAACTGATCTAACTCTTTTACAAATGAGCCCAAGATTACAATTAATAGAATGAGAAAGAGAGGGAAATTTTCAATCCTTAAATTTGTCTTCCCCTCACTTGCAAGATGTCATAAATGGAGTGAAATTGATGGTATGTGTCTTGCAAAAGGCTCCCCATGCTATCCCATGTGCTGCAGCAGAGAGATAATGATGACTATGCCTCATTAAATGCATCCCAACTACAAATTAAAACACTGTTATGAGTCTGGCACGTTTTCCTTAATATCATCATTAAAACTCCATCTATTTCTAGATTTCTTGATTGTTGTGTGTTGGGATTAGGGTCATGATTCCAATGAGACCAACTTTGTGAAAATACATTGAGAATTTTAAAAGTAATGATCTTCTGAGTGTGAGCAGCTATTTTGGGTTTGCTAGAGATTTCTTGCTATTTATGGTACTGAGTATTTAATTCCTTAGAGCTTGTGTTGTTCCTTTTATTTTCAACACCTAGTCTTATTAAAATTCAGAAATATGATTCCCATTACATAGAGGGCATTGAAACCTTTCCAATAATGTAAAGTTTGTCAAATTTCAAGTATTGGATCGAAAGTAATGCCCATTTGAAGTTTCACGTGAAAAACTGTCTTTTTTCTTTGTTTCACGGATTTTTGAGTTTTCTACAACATTCCGTAGATTTGGTTTTCTGCTCCTTTCCATGGATTTTTCCTTGGAATTTGTTTTTTAGAACTTTCTACGGAGTTTGTTCTACGGAATTTTCTACATATTTTTGTGGAATTTGGATTTGCGGATTTTTTTGCTGACTTTTATGTGGCTTCCATGAATTTTTCTACGGACTTTGTCTGTGGCACTTTTTTCTGTGGAATTTTCCTATTGTTTTTGTGGATTTTTCTATGGATTTTGTTATGTAGACTTTTTCTCAATTTTTTTGCTAACTCCTTCGAATTTTCTTGGATTGGGGAGTTAGAAAAAATGAAGTAGAGTGCCCCAATGGTACATTTTCCTGATTTTACTCATTTTTCTCAAATTTGGCTAAGAAATGAACTCCTTTTCCTCTAGAAGAAGGGAAATGCATGAAATGACCCCCATTTCCCCAAAATTATTACAAGTCCTTCAAAATTATGAAAAATTACCTGAAAACCCCAGACTCAACCATGAAGCTCTATCAACTGCCCAAGAATAGTTTTCTCTAGTTGTCCATTTTTACCAAGGGGGTAAAATGGATAACAATTTGGTGTCTCATGAGGACATTTTCATGCTAGATGATCTGATCAGTGGCCTTGAATCATCCATTGGGCATGGAGTCATCCTGATAAACACAAATCTGATCTAAAACTCTGAAATATGGTCCCTGAGCCACTTGAAACACTACTGGAACTGGAGCTAATCTCACCAAACGCTACCTCCAATGAACTGTGTATGAGAAAAAAACACCACCACACACACTATGTACAAAACTTAAAAAAACCATACATGCCCCAAGTGGGACATGTAGAGTGTGCACAAGCACTTGTTCTGCTGAAAGCAAACCTACCTACTCTACGCTAACCAGAAGCAAAGGGAACTCAAAACAAATCCTACAACTGATAGGGAGAAGTAGCTTCCCTTTCTCAAAATAGGCCAGCCATGTATATGATTTGGTATTGAACATGGCTATTATTATGAGTGAAAAAATGACAAGATGTTGATCCTCCACCCAAATCATTAAGGTATTAAATGGAAACAAAACAAATACCTCCTTTGAGTTGCTTTGCATTTAGATTGAAGAGGCATTGATAGCTGATCCTTGGTACTCTTAACCTCATCCTCATGCTTAGGAGAAATCATGACTTTTGGTTCTCCTCTTTTGGCTCAAATGAAGCCAAGTATTTAATTGGGCATAGATTGATCTGATGGATGTTCCCTTTTCTTTGAAATTCAACTCAAAAAATGTAGTCTTCCTGTGGACCTTCTTAAAAAAGAGGTTGCTTGCATGTGATTTTTTCTTGCATTGCCTTTGCAAGTAGCTTATCCTTGCCTTGATGACTGGTTTGGAAATGTGTTTCATCATTGTTTCCTTCCTCCTTCTGAGAAGAACATGGAAGATGAGGATCCTCCAACCTTGGTTCTAGAGGGTTGTTATGAAGTGTAGGCTATTGTAATTGAATGATCTCCCCCATGGTAGTGGGCCCTTGATGTTGGAGAATGAATGATGAGGAAGTGAAGGTGGTAATCTCTACAAGATCCTCTCCATCAAAGTATTCCTCCAAATAAGATAGATAATTTACCTCCTTGTTTCATGTTGCATGTCCTCGAACTCCTCCATAGTGTCCTCTTGATCTACAACTTGTTCACCATGGTTCCCCTCATACAAAAACATGAATGTTTGAAAGCTCAAACTATTTTTCAACATTAGAGCTTGAAGGGGATGTAGTGGGAGGATGAATTGAAGATTCTTTTATGGCCTTATTTGTGTTTGAAGCCTCTGAAACTATATGGTTCTCCTCCACAGATAGAATGCACTCCTCCTCTTTTGGATTTGGAGTAGCTACTTCTTCCCTCTATTTTGTTTGTAGCTTCAAAACTTCCACCACTTGTGGCTTGACCTCAGGCTCCTTCCAACAATTTCACTATCAAGGGGATTTTGTCAAACCTGAATCTAAGAGCCAAGCTTACCAAGCTTCTAATCATTTCTTCTTTTCTTGGCTCTTCTTCTTGTTGCTCCCCTTGACTAGATTTTGAGTCTCTTCCCGACATGGACTCGAGAAAGTAGGAGGAGTGGTGGGTGGGGTCTTCACTAGTTGTTTCTTTATTTGTGGTGGAAGGGAAGGTATTGTTTTGGCTCTTATGGAGGGGAATTGGATTTGGAAAGAAAAAGGGTAGAGAAATTAAGATTGGATGGGAGACTAGAAGATGGAGAAAAATATTCCACAATGGGGGATCAGTAGATGGGAGTCTTGGAAACTCAAGCTCAAGTTGAGATGGTGTTCTTTGGGGAATGGGAGAAAATTACTAGATGATGGTTTAGGACTTACCCATTGACAAGGTTTCCTAGCACCAAGTTTGTAGGCCTGTATCTCCAATCCACTGTGTAAGTTGAGGAAACATTTCAACCATGTAGTTAAGATTCTCATTGGGATATAGTGTCTTGGAAAAGGGCCTTCCCATAGAAAAGATGGCCTGTAAATAATTTTAAATGCATTCATTTGTTTTATCCCTTAACTGAACCATGTGAGCCTCTATCATTTGAATCTTTTCCAGCAGATCAGAATTCTCCATTTGATTGTTGTTCAATGTATGTATACCTTTTTTCCTTACATGTTTCATAATCAAATTGGTTTTGACACTGCTCATATGGGTAAGCATAATGGTTCTGAATCTGATCATAATGCTGATTTGGAAGAGTTGAGAAATAAATTTTAGGTTGACTGAACATTGCTTCTACAAGTGTGAATTCCAAGATGGGAATGAATCATGACTGTACAAACTTCATGAATGGAAGAAAGATGAAATATGTGGAAAAAAGAATGGGTGGAAGTGAATGGAAAGGATAGTCTGCAACTCAGAGAATGGATTGTTGATCAGATGGAGTATGGAGATGTGTTTTGCATGTGCCTCCAAAGGTTGAATCTAAACCAAGAACACATCAAACGGATGAAATGAAGTAGTAAGGTGCTTCAAACATGTCCCACTGAGCCTGCCAGAACTATTATCACCAAAAAAAAACAACCTCCAATTTTTCATGCCTGTGTGAATAAGAAACTGGTGGTTTTGGGTAACATTGGACCATCTCTTAAGTTGTGGGACTTGTGGGCTTGAGATTATCCTCTAGAGAAGGTTGGTTCTTCTCTCCTAAACTACCTGACGCAAAACTACTCTAATGTGGGAAAACTATCTAATCCTAATCTAACTTTCCAAGGGACTAGGGAGAGAGAGTGCATGAAAAAAAATCCTACACTAAAGTGGTGATACACTAGAAAAGAGGTTGTAGATCACAATTCCAATTGCCTGAAATGGAGAGAGGTGATAAATAGAGAGGGTGGACAAGATGCACCAAAGACAAAACTGAATTTACATAGAATACCATTCAAACCCATTAAACATATCTTCCAAAATATGTAATAGACATCAGAGATATGTAAAATATACCCTGCAATGGTGAGAGGCAAGAAGAGACAAATAAATAAGCAAAGGATGGAAAAATACATCATAAAACAACTTTATTACTCCATGAGTTCACACATTACATCATTAGTTGGAAAGAGGAAATAAAATTCCATTACAAAACAAAGAGAGGAGGCTTAAATTTGCTTCACATTCAACCCTAGGGAAGAAAGAGATAGGGGAAGGAGAGAAAAATGACCAAATCTTTTAAAAATGAGCCAATGATTACAATTTATAGAATTGCAGGGAGAGAGAGAAATTGCAATCCAAAATTTTTCTTTTCAACCACTTACAAGTTTTCATAAATGATTGTAATTGATGGTATGTTTCTTGTAAAAGGCTCCCCATGTTGTTCCATGTGCTGAAATAGTAGAAAAAATTGTCCATGCCTCATTAAATGCATCCCAACTACCAATTAAAACAGTATTTTGATCCTAGCACATTTTCCTTAAAATCATCATAATAACTTCATCAATTTCTACATTTATTTATTGATGTTCGTCAAGATTAGATTCATGATTCCAATAAGACCAATTTTTTAAAATACATGGAGAATTGCAAAAGTTATGGTATTCTGAGTGTGAGTAGTTATTTTGGGTTTTCTAGAGATTTCTTTCCTTTTATGGGACTGAGGATTCAATTTCTTGGAGATGCATATTTTTTCCAAATTTTTCACACATATACCTAAATAAAAATTAGAAATATAATTCCCATTGCATGGAGGGCATTGAGACCTTTCCAATGATATAAAATTTGTCAATTTTCAAGCACTGGATCAAAAGTTATGCCCATTCAAAGTTTCGTGCAAAAAACTGTCATTTTCCTTTATTCCGTGGATTTTCCAGTTTTCTGCAACATTCCATGGATTTGGTTTTCTATGGATTTTCATGGTTTTATCTGCAGACTTAAATTTTTTGTAGCTTCCACATATTTCTATGGCACTTTGTTCTATGGACTTTCTTGTGGACTATTTCTATGGCACTTTATTCTGGACTTTTTCTATGGACTTTTTCTACGGACTTTTTCTATAGATTTTTATGTATACTTTTTCTGATGGAATTTTCTACAGATTTTTCCAAAATTTTTGGATTTTTCTACTGATTTTTCTACGGCTTTTTCTGTGGTTTTTTACGCAAACTTTTCCTCAATTTTTTCGCTAACTCCTTAGAACTTTCTTTGATTGGGGAGTTAGAAAAAATGAAGTAGTGTGCCCCAAAGCCACATTTTCCCAATTTTACTCATTTTTTCAAATTTGGCTAAGAAATGAACTCCTTTGTAGAAGAAGGGAAATGCATGAAATGACTCCCAAGTCCCCAAAATTATTGCAAGTGCTCCAAAATTATGAAAACTTACCTGAAAACCCTAGACTCAACCATGAAGCTCTATCAACTACCCAAGTTTATTTTTCTCTAGTCATCCATTTTTACCAAGGGGGTAAAAATGGATAACAATTTGGTGACTCACAGGGACATCTTCCTGCTAGATGATCTGATCAGTGGCCTTGAATCATCCATTGGGCATGGAGTTATCCTGATAAACAAAAATATGATCCATGAAACTCTAAAATTTGGTCCTTAAGCCAATTGAAACACTACTAGAAATGGAGTTGATCTCACCAAATGCTACCTCCAATGGACTGTGGAAGAGATAAAAAAACACCACCAAACACTATGTACAAAAGAAAAAGATTACACACCCCAAGTGGAACATGCAGAGTGTGCAAAAGCCCTTGTTCTCCTAAAAGAAAACTACCTACTCTACGCTAACCGAAAGGAAAGGGAACTCAAACAAATCCAACAACTGGCAGGGAGAAGTATCTTCCCTTTATAAAAATAGGTAGCCATGTATATGATTTAGAGTTGGACATGACAATTATTATGAGTGAAAAACATACAAAAGGTAATCCTCCACCCAAATCATTAAGGTATCAACCGGAAACAAGAAAAATACCTCTTTTAGTTTCTCTACATTTGGATTGAAGAGGCATTGCAGCTGATCCTTGGTACTTTGAAACTCATCCTCATGCTCAAGAGCAAGAATGACTTGTGGTAACTCCTCTTTTGGCTCCAATGAAGCCAAGTATTTTATTGGGCATGGATTGATCTGATGGATGTACCCTTTTCATTGAAATTCAACTCCAAAAATGGATTCTTCCTGTGGACCTTACAAAGAAAATATGTTGTTTGTATGTGTATTTTTTTCCTTACATTTCCTTTACAAGCAGCTTATCCTTTTTCTTGATGACTTGTTTGGAAATGGTGTCATCACTTTTTCCTTCCTCCTTCTGAGAAGAACATAGAAGATTAGGATCCTCAACCTTGGTTCTGGAGGGGTGTTATGAATATTAGGTTGATGTAATTTAATTCTCTCCCGTATGAAAGTGCGCCCTTGATGTTGGAAAAATAATGATGAGGCAGTGAATTTCGTAATCTCCACAAGCTCTTCTCCATCGAACAAGTCCTCAAAATATGACAAATAGTTAACCTCCTTGTTGTCTTGGTGTATTTTCTCAACCTCCTCCATAGTATCCTACTGATATGCAACTTGATCACCATGGTTCCCCTCATCCTTGAACATGAAGTTTGAAATCACAAACTCTTCTTCCACATTATAGCTTGAAGGGAATGTAGTATGATGAATAACTCAAGGTTATTCTACAGCCTTCTTTATTTTCAAATCCTGTAAAACTGTATGGTTGTCCACTAGATTAGGAATGCACTCCTCCTCTTTTGGATTTGCAGTAGCTGCTTCTTACCTCGCTAGTGTTGTGGCCGAAGCTTCCACCACTTGTTAATTGAAATCAGCCTCCTCCAGGTGTTTGACCATCAAGGGATTTTATTCAATCCTTTTCTAAGAGCCAATCTTACTAAGATTCTAATCATTTAATCTTTTCTTGGCTCTTCTTCTTATTGCTCCCCTTTACTAGATTCTTGAGTCTCTTCCTGAACATGGACTCGAAAAAGTAGGAGCAGTGATAGATGGGGTCTGTACTAGTTGTTTCTTTATTTTGGTGAAGGTGAATGTCTTTTTGTTAGATCTTGTGGAGGGGACTTGGATTTGGAAATAAAAAGGGTAGAGAATTTCAGATGGGATGGGAGACTAAAAGATGGATAAAAGGATTCCACAATAGAATAAATGGTAGGCAATCTTGGAATCTGAAGCTCAAGTTGAGATGGTGTTGGTTGGGGAATGGAGAGAAGATTACTAGATGATGGTGTAAGACTTACCCATTGACAAGGTTTCCTAGCACCAAGTTCATAGGATTGTATCTCCTCGGTCCATTGTGCAAGTTAAGGTAAAATTTCAACCATGAAATCAAGCTACTCCTGCCTGTTATAATGCCTTTGAAAAGGTCCTTCCCATGGAAAAGATGCCCTATAACAAATTTTGAATGCCTTCATTTGTATACTAACCAATGGCTAAACCATGTGAGCCTCAATCCTTAGAATCTTCTCCTATAGATCATCATTCTCCTTTTGATTGTAGTTATTGTATGCATACCCTTGTTTTTTATATGTTTCATAACCAAAATTGTTTTTACACTGATCATATGGGTAAGTATAATGGTTCTAAATACGATCATAATGCTGATCTGGAGGAGTTGAGAAATACATTGGTGGTGGACTACACCACTACTACTACAAGTGTGAATTCAAAGATGGGAATGAAGCCATGACTGAAAAAATTCATGAATAGCAGAACATGTGATGTGGATAGAAGAAATGGTTGAAAGGGATGGAAATAAAGTTTTCAACTTAGATAATGGGTTTTTGATAAAATGTAGTTTCCAAATGTGCTTTGCATGTGCCTCTAAAGGATGAATCTCACCAAGAACACATCCACTTGATGAAATGAAGTGTTAAGGTGCTTCAAACCTATCCCACTGGGCATGAAAGAACTGTTATCACCAAAAAACAATACCCTAAAATTTTTCATGCCTTTGTGAATGAGAAAAATATGTTTTTTTGGTAAAATTAGATCATATCTCAAGATGTGGGACTTGTGGGCTTGAGATGATCCTCCAGATAAATCCAATTCTTACTCCTAAAAAGGAGGTTGGTGATCACGATTCTAACTACCTAATATGGAGAGAGGTGAGCAATGAAGAGGATGGAAAGATGCACAACAAACTAGAGATGAATTCATACAAAACACCATTTGTTTCCCATTAAACATAGCTTTCAAAACATGTAATAGACATTAGAGATATGCATATTATACCATGGAATAGTGAGAGGCAAGAAGAGACAATAAAATAAGCAAAGGATGGACAAAATGCATCACGAAACAAATTTAATTACTCCATGAGTTCACACAATATATAATTAGGGGGAAAAGGAGAGAAAATTCCATTACAAAGTAAGGAGAGGAGGATAAAAACTCCACATTAAACCCTAGGGAGGAAAGAGAGAGGTGATAGGAGAGAAAAATTACCAAATGCTTTAAAAATGAGCCGAGGAATACAATTTATAGAATTCAGAAGGAGAGAGAGAATTACAATTCACAATTTTTCTTTTCAAGCACTTGCAAGTTGTCATAAATGAGTGTAATTGATGGTATGTTTCTTGTAAAAGTATCCCAATGTTGTTCCATGTGCTACAGTAGTGAAAAATATTTTTCCAGGCCTCATTAAATGCATCCCAACTACCAATTAAAACATTATTATGATCCTGGCACATTTTCCTTAAAATCATCATAAAAACTTCATCAATTTTTGAATTGATTGAATAATATGCGTCAGTCATAGATTCGTGATTGTAACGAGATCAATTTTATTAAAATAAATAGAGAATTACAAAAGTTATGGTCTTCTGAGTGTGAGCAGCTATTTTGGGTTTACCAGAGATTTCTTGCTATTTATTAGAGCTAAAGATGTTTTCTAAATTTTTTGCACATATAACCTCAATAAAATTGATAAATATGATTCCCATTACATAGAGGAAAATGATAGATTTCCAATGATATAATTTTTTTAAAATTTTGAGAAATGTATCAAAAGTTATGCCCATTCAAAGTTTTGCACGAAAAACTGTCATTTTCCTTTGTTTTGCGGATTTTCTAGTTTTCTTCAACATTCCACAAATTTGATTTTCTGTGGTATTTTTGGTGGAAATCAATGTTTTGTAGATTCCATGAATCTATACAACACTTTGTTCTATGTATTTTTCTACGGACTTTGTTCTATGATTTTTTTTGCGGATTTTCCACCCACTTTGTATGCAGCTTTAACTGCATAATTTTTCAACGGCTTTTTCTATGGGTTTTTCTATGGAATTTATTCTATGGATTTTTCCACAGACTTGATTACGTGGCTTTTTCTAGAGACTTGTTTGTGTGGATTTTTCTACAGACTTTTTCTACGGATGTTTCTGCAAACTTTGTTTTGCACCTTTTTCTGCGGAATTTGTTCTCAATTTTTCAACCAACTCCTTCAAATTTTCTTTGATTAGGGAGTTATAAAAATTGAATTAGACTGCCACAAAGCCTACATTTTCCTGATTTTACTCATTTTTCTCAAATTTGGCTAAAGAAAAAAACACCTTTGCCTCTAGAAGAAGGGAAATGCATAAAATTACCCCTAAGTCCCAAAAATTATTACAAGTGCTTCAAAATTATCAAAACTTACTTGAAAACCCCAGACTCAACCATGAAGCTCTATCAACAAACCATTTTAAAATCTTGAAGATAATCATTTGATCATGCAATGTTATAATGATGGCTCCACATGGTTTGAGAAGAATGTGAGAGACCAAGTTTTCATCTTTATAATGATACTGTATAGAAAACACCCTTGCATCCAATGATCACTTTCGTAATTTCTTGGAAGTTTTGTCTTTTGTAATCTCATCCTATTGCCTCATGACCATGAGAAACCATTACTCCATTTTTCAAAAATGGGGGCTTTGACATTTTCATGAAATTATTCATCATCTTTGAGTAAAGGTTGAAACATGGAACCATTTCTACAGATAACGGGGAGTCCGAAAGTGACGAGTACTAGTTGATTCTTTCCCCATTCAAAAGCTTTCTATAGTACCTCACTTTATTGTTCCAAACAATTACTTTCTATCCATACTAACTTAATATTGGCCTTGATATCATTTTGTGTGGCGGAAGTACTATCCTCATGAATGAAGGTTCCTATAAGAGATTCAAGAATTTATTTCACCTTTCTTTAACCACAAATACATCCTTCTTCACAGAATGAGAAAAAGGAAGATTTAATTTCACATTCATTTTGATCCACCAAGGATTCAAATAGAAAATTGAAATTACCTATTTGTTCCATCTCATTATTAAGCATTTGTGAATCAAAAGGAGAAACAAAACTTAACTCATACTTGTATTTCAATTTCATGGCATAGGTCAGGATCTCAAGACAAAGTTGAGGGAGTTTAATTCCTTCTACAATATTCAAACATCTCAGATGGATTCTTTCTTCAAAGCTACTGCATACTCACTTTCTCGTTAATTAAAAGAATCTTCATATTGGACCTTAGGGAGCTGATTTAAAATCTAATCTTCATATGGCCAGGAATCATTTGAAGAATCTTATTTATCATGATCTACATTTCTTATCACTTGGGGGATGATTTATTTCAAATCAAGGCATGCATGATCTCCATTGTTTTCAAACAGAGAGAAAAAATCCATGCTGAATAGAAAGGGAACATCTTTCAATGCAAGATTCATCACATCATCCTCAAAAAAGGAGGAAGAACACAATGTTGGTGCTACAACATGAGAATAATAATTTACTCCATCTTGCACTCATCCTAGAGATTCCTCTTCTTCACAAGGAGAAGGAAAGACCCACAAATCACAATTATGATCGATGTCACACTATTTTGGTGATGGAAAGGAAACCATCTCGTCAAAGAGAATGTGTTACCCATCCATCCATGATTTTACTGAGAAGGAAATTGGATTCTTCAATTTTATTCATTTCATAATAGGGTTGTTTTTGATCAATTGAAGATTCAAATTAAGAATGAAAACCATCAATAATTATGTCAAAGTAATCCTCCTGAAGAACTTGTGTTGGGGAAGGAGGGTTCAAATCTTGAACATTTTCGTGATTGATGAAATCCTAAACAAACACCGGATCATCCATTATGGGACAGGAATCCTCATCTCTCCTGCACATCCCTCCAAATGGTTGTGCCTCAAGCTAAAATGAAGTTATGAATGGAGGTCCGAATTCCATGCTTTCTTCATTATCCTCCAAGGCGGTAAGTTAAATTTCTGTAGAAGGCTAAAAAAGAGGAAAATTATGGGAATCACTCAAGAATATTTTTTAAGTAACACTTCATAGTACTGAGATTAAAAAAGAGTCCATATCTAGACAGAATTTATGCTCCTCCTTAAGAAGTGATTCAAGTGGTTCATACCTTTCTTGCATAGCCATAACATAATTTATAATTTCAAGATCGGTTTGAGGATCTTTAATTGATTTTGCAATACTCAAAATTATTTGCACAAAATATATTTTACAGGTTGTCATTTCTTAATGTCCATAGCCAAAAAAATCATCCAAATGAAGAGAGAAAAAAAGAAAAATCTTTGAGTTTCTCTGTTAGATGTGTTAAGTTCAAAACAATACCTTTAAGATATTCTTCATCTTCATGCTTTTAAAAAAAAATTACATCTCTTATGTATCTTTCTCATTAGGCTCTTAAATTCTCAATCATCAATTAGTGTAATTCCCATTTTATTTCGTCTAGAAGTATTCCACTGGAATTTAAGCCATAAGGATTTGATGGTAGGATCTTCAGATGCATCAATTTTCTCTATTCTAGAAATTATTTTCATAAATTTTATAGAAATGTTACTAACCTTCTTTCCTTTTTTTGGTTATAATTTTTTATTTGAAGTAAGATATCTCTTCGTTGTGCCATAATCTATACTTTTGTAATAGCTAGTCCAAAATGATGGATGATAAAAAAATTTGATATCTTGATGGTTGTCTTCTTCTTCATGGTTGTTGTCACTTTTTGGTGCCAAACACCAATTTTGAAACTTCATCATCAGGATGTGGGAAAAAATGTGACATGGATTCATTCCTTGATAGAGTCACCTTCAAAATCTGATTTCCATATTTGATTTATTTTGTTTTTGGAATATATATTTTTAGCATTTTCTAGAGATGTTTAAGGGTGTATAAGGGAAGATCTCTCCCTAGTAGAGTTGCCAATTTTTTTGGTGAAATAATTTGTTGTGTTGAAAATTATTGGTTTCCACCAACGGTCATGGGGCTAATCCCCCCCTTCTTGTGTATGGGGAGGCTCCCATAATTGCATATAAACTAAATAAAAATTATGGGTGGCCATTAGTCTTGGGATTACACATGAATACGCCACTAAACCTGTGACAAATCTCTTGTACAAGGTACAAGGGAGGAATTTGTAGTGAAGAGAGGTAAAGGAGAGTTGGGAAAATAAGGATATAGAGGGTTACTATTGTGAGCAGGCTTACAAAATTCACATACAATAACCAAAGTAGGTCCACATTCAATTAGAAGAAAAAAACATGCTAACAATGATAAGATTAACAAATCATAGACATAGAATTCTATTGATTCAATTATCAAAGGCACTGAAATATTTCTTAGTTTTATAAGATCATCATGTTCAAAAAGTTGGAAATTAAAGAGAGAGAGAGAGAGAGAGAGAGAGAGAGAGAGAGAGAGAGAGAGAGAGAGAGAGAGAGAGAGAGAGAGAGAGAGAGAGAGAGAGAGAGAGTAGATGAACATAGATAAATAAATAGAGTAAATGTAACCTTTATTGATTGATTTAGTAGTGGTAAATCTCAAAAACATACAATCAATCAAAAATTTCCAACCCCTTTGAAATGGAGAAGCTATTCACATTTATAGCATTACAAAATGTCCTTTCATCTACCCCCACATGAATTTTCACCTATCCCCCATCACTTGTGACCTTTCATATTCCTAGGGAGCAAAATGAGTATTTTCCTTATTAGTGAAAAAGGATTCTTACAATGTTAATGTTGGAGGTCACTTAAGTGAATAAGATGAAATAGGAAAAAGTACATTCTTAATGGAAAATTAGAATACAAAGAGAGAAGAAGCGGATATATAGGGAGAGAAGGGTTGAATAATTTGATGAAGATGAAGCTTATGCTAATGAATAACTAGCCATTCATGATCCTTGAGGAAGAATTCCCAAAATGACCTCTCGTTCTTTGAATTATCTACTGAATCAGACTTCCGTAGGTGCCACCATTTCTTCTTCTAGAATACAGATGTAGCTAAACACTTTGATCCATGTCTTGAGAATTTAGTTAATATCCTTGCATTGATTAAACCATTCCTTGAGGTCTCTTGCAATGCTGGAAATAGAGCCTCTAATGTTGGAAAGGGATTCTAAAGTATTCTCATTGAAGGAGAGAGGATCACATTCCTATTTCTTAACTAGCTTTTGGAAAGAACCAAGGAGTTATTCAGACAATGAATTATTAGTGAGTGGAAGGGATCCAAGTTTCTGAACACAGTTGCTGACATCATTCAAAATCTTGAAGGAATTTTTTTCACTAGAGTCAAGTTCGGAGATTACATGTTTTATCATGTCATATCTAGAATTCATAGCATGGTTTCAAATTGGGGACAAGTTCTCAACAACGTATGTGAACACATTATTAGTCATGAGAGTGTGGGAGTCAATGTAACTCATATTAGACACAAGTGGGGACACCTCAACCCAATGGGTCTTTTATTTTTCAATATCCTTCATTATTTTCTTTAGTTTTGAAATAGTGGAAAGAAAATATTTTAATAGAGAGAGAACCTCTAGGAGAAATTACTCTCCTTTCTTGAAAATATTATCAATTCATTTGTCACTAGTTTTCCCTTGTATTATATGCCCTTATGCCTTCTTGATCATCTCGAGGTCAAAACTACTGATCGGAGAAATATCTTCCAAAGGAGGAGGAGGCACTATATTGAGCTCCAAGAAAGGTTGGATGTAGGAAGTGAGAGTTCTCACATGCTCCTCTAATTACTCAATTGTTTGTTTACATTCTTGGTTTTGAGTGAGCATGCTGGAAATAAATTCCTTGAATAAATGAGCATAACCTTAGCATGTAGCTCTACCCAAAGAGATGCTGGTCAAATCATAGTCCTCATGCATCATTTCCCTCTACATGATTTACAAATTTTAGATGGGAAACCTCTACATACTGATTACTAGAAAGTCCTTTAAAAAAGAGATAATTTACACGTTCCTTCTTACCTCATTTGGCCTTCAAGATCTTTGTGATGTCCCCAAATTCAAGAATTGTAGTTTGTTGTGTATTTATTGGTTCTTTCATGAGTAACTCTTGAATCTATGGGAATGGATCGTACGGAGTAGACATGATGTTAGTCAGAGGAATTATTTTAAGAGGCTATTGAGGGATAACAATTTTCTCATTTTAGGAAGATTCCACCATTGAGAAAGACATACTTGAATGCCCATGAAGAATGGGGGGAAGAGATAAATATATCTCACATGGCTCAAGAGGTTTTCCATGATGTTTAATGATTCTAACATCATTATGAGGCTTCTTAGAATAGGGAACCTCTCCATTCCCTCTTTTCATCCCCCTTTTTTCAAATATTCTTGCCCAACAACCCCTCAGTTGTACTGAAGTGTGTTTTGGCTGTAATATCTCTTCTTACGAGGTGATCACATTACCAAGTGTTGAATGAGGGTTTAATAACACTACCAAGTGAGTGATATAAAATAAAATTTAAATGGTTTATCATTCTTGCATATATTGTGCTTCACATGTGGAGTACCCATTTACCCTTCTCGAATCCATAGTACTTGAATGAAATCCAATTTGGGAGACTTACGTACCATCTTGCTCATATGCTTCACATGGGAAAATTATGATTTCTTGATTGTTCACGCATGATGGTTTTTAAGTTCCTTAATATCTTGATTAGTTCACTTCGAATTACTTCTTAGAGAGATTTGAGAAGATTCAGGATATGAGGACCCTTGACTTTCTCCAAGAGATTCCCACTTCAGTTTTGAATGTGATGACACCCTCTTTTAATTCACCATTCAATTCCTTGACCAAGATGTCACCTATGTGGATGTTGGTGTGAGTCATTTTCCACATCACGTGGTAGGTTATCTCACTTAGGTGAGGTCATAGGTATAGGTATCACAGGGGTCATCATGAGATTCTTTACACGTCATTACATGTCAGTGTGTCATATGGGAGATACTTCCAATTCCAGGAATATAACTCCCCTTCTCCACTTTAGAGGTCATGATTACAGGCACTTGGGGTTACACAACACCCCCTATTTGTACTCTTTATCCTTTTCAGATCTATGAGATGGATTAATGAGATTTTTCTTCTTTCGAATCCTTACATAGAGGTTTATGGTTGACACTCGCTCCTTCATGCAACCTTGTAACACTTTTGGAGTGCAACTCAGTTGATGTTAATGTTATCTCGCATGATCCTCATGCTTCGTGTTTTTTATTTCTTTATCATGGTATCAAAGTGCACGTTGTGGAATTCATACTACTCACCATATACCACTTCTCTCTTTCTCTCTATTCATGATTTCTAGGTTTTATGTGCATCCATCATAATGGATACTCCATACGTGCTCTAATTGCATTGATTTCAGGTTTAAATATTGTTCACAGAGTGTTCATGTTCTCTTGGGTTTTCTCAGCCTTGCATGTGTGTTCTAGAGGTTTATTACATGCTCTGGTTTCCAGTTAGAGGTTGCACATCAATTTTTAGTGTTGGTGTTTAGTTTTGTTAAAGGGTGTCAAATCTTATATAGAGCCTAGCTCGACCCCAGCTTATCGAGATGGGAATTGAGCTGGCTCCCCTAGCTCACCCTCTCTTCCCCAACTAGCCTTCTCCAACTTGGTCTGCATCCGAGTATGGCTGTGTGTTGATCTTTGCAATGGGGTTTTTAAGTGATCTTTGACCACTTGGTTTAAAATAATCTCCATTTGTTGGCTCCCTAAACTTGTGCTTTCCCTGTATTTATTTTCTGATCCATCCTATGCTTGGGCCCTACATTGGGTTCCTTGGCCTTCTAGACTCATTCCTTTCCCATGTTTCTATTATTTCATTTTCTAATCTATTCCACCTTACGTGTTACATTGTGTCTCATCTAGTTTGCTTCAACTACCCCCATCCTTAGAATTTAAGCACCCCTCACACTTGGCTCACTGTTTGTGCCAACCCCCTGCTTGGAATCCTTAGTGACCTTGTGACACGTGAAGTACCCTGCCTCACTGATCCACATGTTGTTACATCTTGCTTAGGCTCTAGATCGTGCCTGCCCAATGTCAAATATGTGGAACTCACCCCAATTACATTATATGAACACTTATCTCGAAGACCCATTACTTGAAATTTCTGCTCAATGAAACTTGATATTTCTTCCTTTCTTGGATCTCGTGTAATCGTCATCTCTCCCTTTGACTTAGCGGTCTACACTTAACACTCATGAATGCCAACATGGTCACTTCGGTGTTGAACCGCCCTAGGTATTGTAGGTCCAACTTGGAATTCAAATGGTCAACTCACCACCTTGTATGTGACCTATGATGTAGCTCCCCATTTTAGCTAGGGGCATCCTGTCCCATATCCTCCTAGTGAGAAATTTAGTCTTCCACCACATGCCCTAATGACCCATTTGGCATTGACCCAACACGTCCCACATGTGGCACTACCCATCCAACTTAACAAGGAGATTTCCCCCCACTATTCCGTTGCAACTCACCGAGTTTCATCTCCATCTTCCCAGAAAAATGCGCCCATCAACATGGTGAGTTCCTTTAAGCTCGTGCAAACCTATTAGCTTTTCTATCTCACCGAACAACTTACTAAGCTACCATGGAGCTCTCCTTGTCTCCAAGCCTGTTGACCTCCTTTTCACCCCTCCTTTTGGATTTTTCTAGCTATTTTCACATCTTAAAAAAATTATTTAGGAAATTAAGGGGAAAATAATGAAATTCATTATTATTATAAGCAGGTATTATTTTTTGGGCTCTCTATATAGGGTTATTGGGCTTTCTAGGACTTTTTTAGCTCATTGTGTTGTAGTGCTCCACTTCACCTGTGACTAGTTAGTGTGTCTGCCATAGTCTTGTAGAAAGAGAGCCTTATTTTTTGTGATGTGAGATGCCTTCTCTCACACTAAGCAATGTTATACCCTTGTTTTTATTTTTCCCTTTTGTGCTTGATTGTGTGTCGTTCCTCTGCTTCTGAATAGGAATTTTTGTGGCCTTTACTCTTACGTTACTCATCGCATATTGTAAGGCGAGTGTTCAACTATCCAACATCACATGAACACACCCTATTATAATCACACACTACTTATAAAGTGCTACAAAAATGGGGGGGTTATTACTATTCTCAGGTGTTGTATTGCACGCAGACACATTCTTGGCTAACTCTGATGTCTTGTAACCTAGCTTGTATCTACACACCCTCTTCTTGTGCATCTTACACTTATTGCTTCCACTTCCACATTATGGAGGATGATATTTCAAGACTCGAGCATTATAGGATTACTTTACAACCTCTGCCACTTTTTCTTGGGAGAGAACTATACATCATTGTGTGCTTCTATGGAACGTTGCTTTGCCTATGAAGGTCTTACACACTTTCTACTTGGGCTAGTTATTGCACCCATTGATTCTAGTCATCTTGAGGACTAGCTCAACACATATGACCATGTTGTTAGTTACTTAATGTTTAATGTCACCAAACTTCTCTTCTTTCACGTGGTAAACTCTCATCCTCCCCAAACCATCTGGAACATATTTTAGTTCTTTTTTGGAGACCCTTTAAATACTACTGCTATTACTCCTTCTGATATAATTGTATCCTCTTCTTATTCATGTGATGATAGTTCCACTAACATAGAATCACTTTCTTCCATTTTTGATGACGAGGATTGTGCTTCTAGTTCTAATGACAAGAGTACTACAGAGGAATAATCTCATCTGTATCTCACTTTCCCAGAGTAAGTTAACACCCCTCTTATCTCATCAGACATCATGAAGTAATTTTATCAGCATTATATCATCATTGCATCATCCTCCTTTCCAATTCTAGTGTCTAAGGCCCTTTCCACTCCTCTACCTTCATGTGGTGAATCATACCTGTTAGACATCACTCTTCTATTTGTTGAGCCCTATTTTTAGGAAGAGTATTTGACAAACCTTTTGTCATCTTTTCATAGTGCCTACGTGTGATGTAGTAAAATTTCTTGATTCTTTTCTAGGTGTTTCAAATGATTTATTCGTATCCTTTGTTGGAAATGCCCCTTCTAGGACTCTTATCACTTCCCCTTTTTAGGGAATCTTAATTGATCCAACCTTACTGTTATCTCTCGAAAGTGCACCCTATAGAGAGATGGTTGCAGGTGTTCTAAGCTTGCAAAATGGATCTCTCTCTTTCATAGATACATTGTAAACACCTCAGGTCGATGGGTATACCTATTTTGAGGCGAGTCTTCTGGTATCAAGGTTGGTTCCTTATTGATGTATCATAAACTAATTTTCTGGGGGGTTTAAGGGTAAAAGATGACTGAGAAATAAAATTAACACTGAGGTGATACACCAAACTTGTATGAGGTCTTTGACTAAGTACATGCACAATTGATATGGAATGAATTTTTGATGCACATGCCAATAGTTTTTTGAAGATAATTAAGGGTAAAACACTTTGATGTATTGAGGGATAAAATCATAACAAAACTTGCTAAGTTACACATACACATTAATATCATGCAGAAATTACTGAAATTTGCAACAGGGTAAGATGATTAATCAGGGAATTCAAATTCACAAGATTAATGGAAACATACACAAGACTGCAAATAATTGGAAAGGCAGAAAATACTTCACATTCAAAGGGAAAAACTGGCAGAAAATTGCTTCAACACTCCTGTATCTAAAATTCCTCCTCTTGTGCTTTGCCAAAGCACACAATATATAGCAAAAATTAATCCCCCCTTCCTAAAAATAGGCTAGAATTGTACTCGCCCATGCATCCTATTTTTATCCTTCATCTATTAATAAATAAAGGAATAAAAACAGAACATGCAAATACAAAGAGGCATTAATAGCCATTGCTTATAACTCTATCAAATGCAGTTGACTGTTCTATTTTTAAGAAAAGCATGAGTGATAATTTGCTAAAAATAAGTTTTGCTTGATGAGCAAGTCTTCTTCCTTTGTGCATGCAGATTTTGTCTTCTTGTGATCTATCCTTTTGCTGAAGGCATGCTAACCTTATCCATTTATTAGTGATAATATTAGCACTTTCTAACCATGGTTGAATCTGGTGAACTTGAGGGGACCACTCCAATTAAGGTGCAAGAGTATTGCAAACTTAATCATTTTTGGTATTTGCATTTTGAGCTCCAATTTCGAGCTAGCAAAGTTCTGCTAATTTGTCCTCTGGCCACCATTATTGACTATTCAAGCTTGACTGAAGGTTTCTGTAAGAAAATATGTCTTTCATCATTTCAAAAAAGAGTTGTCCACGTAGGATAAATTTGAACTAAAAACGGGCATGGAAAAAATTATTTTTCTATTTTTGATAGAGATTGTGCATTTTTAAACATTCATCCTACCATTCCACTTCTAATTTAAGGCCCCACACATGTCTTTATCTTATGCCATGGGGGTCACATTCAAATTTATCCTATCCTTCTAAAACAAAGATTCAGAGTTTCAAAATAAAAAAAAGTTCTGGTGGCCCCGCCTTTCCGCCTTGGGCTTTTGATGGCATGGGCAAAGTCATGGGAAATTTTATCACTTTTCTCCCTTTTTCAAAAAGGGCTCAAAATCTCAAATTGACTGGACGCTCCGATTTTTACTTATTGAATATGTGGCCTTGTTCAGTCTTTAGCAGAGTCACAGGGCACTTTTAAACTTTTCTCCTTTACAAAAAGGCTCAAATTCTCAAAAAGCTTCGATGATCTACCTTTGACTCTTTTGATGTGGGCTCAACATTTGACTTTTTCCCTTTGACATGGGCGGGGACATGGGTCATTTTATGACTTTAATCCCTTTCCTAAAATTCCTCAAAACACAAAAGGGACCACCCCTCTACATTAGGCCTCTGGACCAATTTGAATATTTTGCAAAAAAAAGAAAAGTGGCAAGTTTTGTAAAATGGCCCCGCCGTGCCGCATCCAATTAAATTTCATTGGGCCTGTGGGTCAATTTGACACTTTTAAAAAATGTTGAAAAGATGCTAAGTTCGCCAAAAGACCTACCATTTTAATGTGTCAAGCTGGGGTTTACATCCATTTTGGAGATCAATTTTGAGCACTGATCTCTATAATTTTGATTTGTAGTTATTGATCTCCAAATCACCTGAGGTGTTAAGTTACTTGGTTTGATGAATAAAAAACTTGAAAAACTAAGTCTTTCATATTTTCATTCTCGAGATCTATCTGAGCTAAAGGAAATCTACAAATTTTTACCCTGGACGACGACCATTGGAGATGATCTTTTGAGCTCGTTTAATTTGCATCTATAGTTCTATCATGTCAAGCTTGAATTTGGAACTATCTATTATTTAATGGCCACCATTTTGATCACTTCGAGTTCTGGGTTGGCTTATACTACAAGATTTGGTTGATTTGACCAGTTGTGTTGCTTTGAGTTCAGATTTTCTTCAAATGGTCTACACGTCCTATGAAGCTCTGTGAAGATTCTATGACGACCATTGTTAAGGTTTGTGAGATCAGTCCTTTCTGTATCATTGTTAGTTTGAACAAGATGGTAGCGGCTTCGTGCTTTTTTTTTGTAATCTCCTGATTGTATATTGCTCATTTTGATAAGTATTGATCTTTCCCTTTTACTTTGTCTCTGCTATTTCATCTTCGAAACATTGATACTCATTTTTCCTTTGCATTTTTAATGTGATTTATGGAACATCATTGATCTCTGAGTTGAAACTCATTTTGGGTTCTCCTTTTGGCTCTGAATTCGATGAGGGTTTTCTCTTCTTCAATTTTAACTAGTGAGTTTTTGATCCTTTCTCTTATTTTAGAACCCATTAATGGGTCTTTTGATTAAAACAAGGATCTGTAACTTTATTCATTCCTTTGAGTTGTATTACAACAAATTTGTATATGAAATTTTAACTGTCCTACCTGAATGAATTATTTTTCCAAAATCTATATATGCACATGTGTGTGTGTGTGTGTGTGTGTGTGTGTGTGTGTGTGTGAGTGTGCATGTCTGTCCTTGTTGTGTGTGTGTGTGTGCTTGTACCATATATTATTACAACCCATATTTGGGTATCAATCCTTTGGCATGGGTATTTAGAATTCTTTATTGGTTCTTCATTATACAATCCATACTTGCACACTTGAGAAAATAGTTAGAAAATATTTAGGCTTTTTGGCCTCTCTTATGTCCATGGTTTTCTTTTCTTCTTTCTCCTTCTTTCTAAGTGAGAAAATCATGTATGTAGTTTTGATCTTCAAGTAATTTATATCTCTTGTTATTAAGAGATCCATGTGCACGAATTAGGAAAATATAGGAATATGGATTAACCCTGAGCTCTTAACTGATAATCTTCCTATTTTCTTCTTTTCAGGTATAGTACTTCCAGTGATGAGGATGAAGAGGGAATAAGATGAAGATGAAGATGCATCAACCGAAGGACAAACCTCAAGGAAATGATGGGTTCACTCATACTCCTTTATTTTCTCTTTCATGCATGTGTACCTCTTATTCCAGTAGTTGTACTTTACTTTCCAGTTACATCCCATGGCTTGTGTGGGAACATTTGAAATTCCTTATGAATAAAGCATTGAATTGTGAAATTGAGTTGTGTATTTCTTTCTACATTTTTGCTTTCTGATATGGATTGTATGATGAACTAAACCACCCAATAATATAATTGAATGTCTTAATCATGAAGGAAATAACATTAAAGAATACCTATAACATCTAGTAATGAACTCTGATTTCTGTAATATGTAGTCTTGATTGCTGCTTCAAACCATAACACTTCATCTATTATGAAATTTGGTGTCTTCATCAAGACAACATAGCTGTCCTTCGAGGCCTTGTGTTATTTTGCTGAAGATAGCATGAAATTATAGGCTATGTGATCTATTATGTTTTGTAACAACACACATAGCTATAGATTTCATGTAATCATTAATTAATTCAATAGTAACAATATTATCTGAAAGAAACTCCCCTAGCTTAGGTATACTTCACCAATGCTATCCATCGTAACAAAGTTTTGAGTTCCCCATTTTTACACAAGTGCAAAAATGGTCAACATTTATGGCAATCCTATGGGGAAAGCTTCCTGCTAGCTTGTAAACTAGTGCCTTACTCTTGTCCATTGGGCATGGAGTCTAAAGCATGTAACCAAAATATTCCTTCCTGAAGGTCCAACCCTTCCAAAATGAACTAAAACTGGGAAAGGATCTGGTAAACTAGATCACATGCACAAATGCACTTATTGAATTGAAAAACATTGCAATGTGTAGGGAACTGCACTTATTGAAGGGAAATCCTACTCTAAACAGACACTGTAGGATTTTCAATAATAGTGTTTGAGAAACATACCATTCATAGGAATGGGAAGTTCCTCTCCATTCAGCCTCGAGAGCTAAAAAGCATTGTGTTCTTTGCAAGCTGAAATCATGTAAGGACCACTCCAGATTGTATCGAACTTCATGTGTCTTCCTGGCTTTGCACGATCAGCATCCCAATTCAACATAATATCTCCTTCATTGAAGATTTTGAATTTGGCTTTCTTATCAAAAGTTTTCTTCATTTGTTTCTGATTATTTTCCATGTTTAAATGAGCTTGATCTCTTAGCTCTTGTAATTCCATTAATTCTACATAACGAACCTGTAATGGTTCATTTTCAAGCAGCTCCATTTGATGCAGTAAATCTAATGCGGGTAACTCAACTGAAATAGGCATTCTTGCTTCTCTTCCGTAAACAAGCTTGTATGGTGAATTTCCAACTGATCTTTTAGGAGTCACTCTATTAGCCCAAAGTGCTGAATTCAACATTAGATGCCAAGCTCTCTGGTTATCTTTGAGTGTTCTTCTGATGATCCTTAAAATATTCTTGTTAGTACTTTTAGCTAACCCATTACCTTGTGGGTAATACTTAGATGAAGAACTTAGATAAATTCCATGATTAAAATCTCAATCTATTACCTTTGCACCAAGAAATGCTAAAGCATTATCTGATATGATAGTTGCTGGAACACCAAATCTATAAACTATACCTTCATAAAAGGATAGTATCAAAGTTTCATTAGCATCTTTCAAGGCTATTGCTTCAGTCCAGCATGTAAAGTAATCTGTAGTAGTCAAAATCCACTTGTGTCCTTGTGAATAAGGTGGGTTTATCATGCCAATAAAATCAAGACCCCACTGCATAAAAGGTTGATCAACTGAAATAGGTTGTAAGGGTAGCGAAGCTAAACATTCTTTTCCAACAAAGAAAGCACATTTCTTACACTTTATGATCCATTCAAAATAGTCCTTGAATATGTTGGGCCAATAGTAACTAGCTTTCATAATTTTTAAGGATGTGGTATGTGTTGAGAAATGACCTCTTACAGGTCCTTCATGGAATTCTGATAATAATTGCTAAATTTTGTCATAGTCAACACATTGCAACAAGATTCCATTTATATCCCTTTTGAATAATACACCATCAATGAAAACATAGGGTACAACTTGTAATCTAAAATACCTTCATTTATTCTTGTCCATACCTTCTAGATAGATGTCATGCTGTAAATAGTTAACTAAATTAGTCATCCATCTTGATTCTTGGACCTCTTGAGAAAGTTCAGGTTGCTCATTTTCTGGCTGAACCATGACATCTGATTGTTGATGCTTAACTTCAGCATGTTGTTTTGGATCTTCTGATTCTGGTTCATGTTGTTTTTCCATATCAGCAATTAGGTTCTCACATAAGACCTTTTCTCGAATTGTCTTCGCAACCTAGATATCAACATCATATTCCATAACTTTCGTTATCCAGCCTGCTCTTTTCTCATTCAATTCTTTATTTAACAAGAAAGCTTTCACACTTGGATGAGAAACAAGAACATGAATTTTATTGTTTGAAAGCATGTACTTAAAATTCTTTAGCCCTCTGACTACTGAAAGTACTTGTTTTTCAAGAAATGTGTACCTTGTTTCGTAATCATGCAAGCTCTGTCCAAAGAAAGCAATTGGTTGTTCAATATTTTCATCATTAACCTGAGTTAATATGGATGAGATTGTTTCAGCTCCTGCAAGTGCATACATTGTAAAATCTTTATCAAAATTTGGATTTGCAAGAGTAGGAGCTTGAGAGATGGCTTCTTTGATTGCTTCAAACCCTTCTCTCCCTTCGCTGGTCCAAGAGAAAGTCTTCTCTTTCTTTAGCATAGTTGTCAATGGTTTCACCAATGCTGCAAAATCTAGAACAAATCTTCTAACAAAGTTGATTTTTCCAAGAAAACTATGTAATGCTTTCTTATGATGAGGCAATGATAGCTGTGATATGGCTTCGATTCTAAAAGGATCAATTGCTAAACCTTTCTTAGAAACAATATGACCAAGTAATTTTCCTTGATGTACTGAAAAGATAGACTTTAGTGGATTCAAAGATATCCCAAATTGTCTGCATAACTAAAAAGTCTTCCTTAGGTGTATTAGATGTTCTTCAGAATTTTTTGAGAATACAGTAACATCATCTAAATAAAAAAGGATGCATTTATTTAACAAGCTACAAAAATCCATGTCCATTGCGCGTTGAAATGTTGCACCAGCATTTGAAAGGCCAAAAGGCATTCTTTTGTAAGCATAAGTACCCCACTTGGTGGTAAAAGTTGTTTTGTACCTATCTTCTTCTCAACTAAAATTTGATTGTATCCACTATAACCATCTAGAAGAGATAGTCTATCTGAACCAGAAACTGTTCTCAAAATCTGATCCATATTTGGAAGTGGGTAGTGATCTTTTAATGAAGCTTTATTAAGATCTCTAAAATCCACACATAATCTAATTTCTCCATTTTTCTTCCTAACAGGAACAAGATTGGCTACCCAACTTGAATGCTTAACTGGAAAGATAATACCTAATTCAATCAACTTAGATAACTCTTTCCTCATTAGAGGCTCTATCTTTGGGATTTACATGCCTCTATTTTTGCCTAACTAGCTTGGAATTTGGCTGCAATTCAATAGTATGTTGTGCTAAACTGGGATCAAACCTTTTCAGGTCTTGGTATTTCCAAGTGAAAACATCTTTGAATTCCTTGCAAAGATTAATAAAAGAATGTTTTTCAGCTAAAGAACATACCTTTCCGAGAAACAAATTTTTCCCTTCATCAACTGAGATTTCTTCATAGTTATCAGCATGTGTTGACATCTTAGTCTTGACCTTCCTTAACTGATCATCAGTGTTGAAGATGTCTTCTAATGTGACCAGACCTCAAGGCAGTTTATTTTTCTTTAACTGAACAATCTGGTCACCATATAAGTGTTGTAATTTATCTTGATTTACTGCAGAGAATTCAGCTTCTTGCTACAAAAACCTACAAATTTGATCATCACTTTCAAAAACCTACCAATTCAAGTCATTATCAGGTATCGAAGGCCTGACAATTAGCTTTATATGAGGCTAAATTTTGCTATTTTCAATCTGTTCTAGCACTTCAAAACTAGCACCAATTGCGGCAAGTCTATCTATATGCTTATTTTCTGTTCTAGGAATGGATTGAATGTTAATAGCTTCAAAATCTTCCATTAAGTCTTAAACTCTATGTCTGTAAGACTTCATTAATGGATTCTTACAAACATTGAAATTTCTTACTTGATTGATAACCAACTCAGAATCACCAAAAATCTGTAGCATGCTAATACCTCTCTTTTTGGCCCAAAGTAAGCCATGAATTAATGCTTCGTATTTAGCTACGTTGCAAGTGCATGAAAATTGGAGACTCAAAGCTGAGAAATACCTTTTGTTTGTTGGGGAAGTGAGCATCAAACCTGCTCCTTGTCCTTTCTTGTTTTTAGCTCCATCGAAATGAAGCTTCCAAATCCCTTCCGTTGCATTTTCTATTTTGGACAGCAAGGGAATTGGTGTATTTTCTTCATGTAAGAAATACACACCAAACAGATGTTCTTCAACTTCTTTGAAAGGATCATGAGCATGTTCTTCATGTGTCTTTTCATCCATAAACAGGTTAGAAACACCATCTAATGCTGAAACATGAGCTATATTATCAAAATCAGACTGGTCTAAGGTTGCATAATTAGCTACTGCATTAGAAGCGTGAGGCTCAATGTGAAATCTGGAAAATGGTTCTGAATTGATAGTAACCTTGGTCCCATAATGTGTAGTGAAAAATAAGAAGGACCAATCTGAAGAGAGATAACCTCCTATTTTTGTTGTGAAATCTCTTGATAAACATATAGCAAAGTAAGGAGGTAAATCTACAATAGTAATATCTTACAGAATGGAAACATTTGGGTAAGCATGCAATGTTACCTCTAGATTTTTGATGACACCAACTGTATTAGTTGTAGTTCCATCCAACTATAGGACACTCTTTTCTGTAGGTTCATACTACAGACCCAATTTTTCTGTAATTACTTTTGGCATAACTGTGCTACTTGCATCGTTGTCCACCATATAGTTATGAACAAGATGTTCTCCAATAATCAGTGATAGATAAAATGGTGGTGGCTTCTTGATGTCATGAGCATTTAATACTTTCTGAACCATCCATTTAACTTCTTTGATGTGGTCTTGTTCCATTGTTCCAAGGACCATGTCTACTTTCTGGACTTCCTTTTTTGTTGTTTTAGAAGAAATTTGCAGCTTAGCTAGTTCATGAGAAAGTAAATATTGTTGTCCTGGAATACTTAGAGCATCCCACATTGAGATGTTAACATTATGATTTTTTCATTACATCAACAATGTTAAAAGAAGCAACAGTTTTAGAGACAGATTCTACTGTTTTAGAAAAGGCTTTTGCAAAAACTGATTCTGCTTCAGCTGCTTTTGATATCTGAGGTATAAATAACCTTCTTGGATCAGGCTGTAGTTGTTTTAGTTGTTCTTTACCAGCTGTAACACCTATTTTTTTTTAGGAAAAGATGCACTGTTAGCTGGTTTTGGGCTTATAGTTGTTGTTTTATCAGTGATAGTAGGTAGAACAGGCCTATTATGCTTGTTTTTACTCTCTGTGGCCTTTTCTTGAGCCTTAGTAGTAACTGCAATGAAATCATCTTCACTGAAACTGACTAAGTTCTGTTTAGGTTTTCTGAACATGACTTTCTTGCTATTCAGCCTCCATTTGAGGCATGAATAAGTGTTTAGATTGAGGTTGTGTAACAAGATTTATGTTCAGAAAAGAATTTGGGCAATTTACAGCTGAATGAGGTTGATTACAGGGTTGACACCACTCTTCAGTAGCCATATTAATTAGGAATAAAGTGTTAGATGGATTAGGAGCCTTTGAATCAAATTGCCTTTGCAGATAAGGCTGCCTATAATTTTGATTCTGCTGGTAAGGCTACCTATTTTGCTATTTTGTTGTTTTGCTGATAAGGAGCCTGATAAGGTCTGCTAGGTAATGCAAATCTATTGCTCAATTGAAGTCAGCTTATTTCCCATAGTCTTCAAAGCTTTAAATACATCATTTGATGGGGAATGCAACAGCAAGTCTATAATTATGATAGGCTGAGGAATAGGTGCTAAATCTACCAAAAAAGGTATTGAAGGCCTTGGTGCTAATTTTTCCATCTTGAATAAGACTATTTTCAGCTCGGATGGCAATATCATAGGCTGTTGGGAGATCATATCTCCTCCCATAGACTAAATCATAGTTGAAATATCATTTTTTAAAAGAGATCTCTAAGATAATAAAGAAAAGCGTGATCAGCTTGAGGCTTGACACTTGCTGGAATTCTTTCCCAAGTTCTGGCAAAACGGATGTTGAAACTAGACATAAATTCATTGGGAGATCTTTTAATGGTAGAAAGTTGTTCTATGAGAGATAAATGATCTGAATTATCTTGAAATTGTTTCAGCAATTTATCACCTAAATCATCCCAAGTTCTTATGCATCCAATCTCTATATTTCTATACCATTGCAAGGCTTTTCCTTTAAAGGATGCAGCTAAAAGTCTCAAAGCCACATCTTCATGAGTGATATTATGAACTGCACATAAGGTTGCAACATTTTTAATGTGCTCTATAGGTGTAACCTGATTTTCACCAGTGAATGATGGAAAACTTTTCATGGCAGCATTAGGGATGTCATGGTAAACTGGGATTACTAATGGGTTGCCATTAGTAAAGGTCACAAAATTTCTAGGTGGTTGAATAGCCATTTGAAAGACTGGGATCTAAATAGAGAAATTGATACATGGTGAAGGAATATTAGGAGGAGGGTTATCAAAACCAGGCCTATTATACGGTAAATTATTGCCAACTCTTCTCCTTCTTTTGTAGAATTCAAAGGTAAAGAAACAAACTCAGGAGGAATTCCTCTTACCGATGATCTTGTGGTCACTTTAGGAATGGAACATGTTGCAATACTAGTCTGAAATCAGCTTTACGGAGTCGCCAAATAGATCTTTAAATCTTTAAAATAAATTGTTGTAGCTTGCTATCTCGAAAGTAACTTTTATCTGCTGTAAATCTATTGTAGATCTGTTGTAGATATTTGTAACTTGCATGCAGATCTGATTTGTTGTCCCACCGGGCATGCCAAAAATTGTTATCTCTCGAAAGTGCACCCTGTAGAGAGATGGTTGTAGGTGTTCTAAGCTTGCAAAATGGATCTCTCTCTTTTGTAGATACAATGGAAACACCTCAGGTCTGTGGGTATACCTATTTTGAGGTGAGTCTCCGGTATCAAGGCCGGTTCCTTATTGATGTATCCTAAACTTGATTTTCTGGGGGTTTTAAGGGTAAAAGATGACTGTAAAATGAAATAAAAACTAGGTGATACACCAAATTTGTATGAGGTCTTTGACTGAGTACATGCACAATTGATATGGAATGAATTTTTGATGCACAAGCCAACAGTTTTCTGAAGATATATTAAGGGAAAACACTTTGATGTATTGAGGGAAAAATCACAACAATACTGCTAAGTTACACATACACATTAATATCATGCAAAAATTACTAAATTTTCAACAGGGTAAGATGATTAATTAGGGAATTCAAATTCACAAGATTAATGGAAAGGTACACAAGAATGAAAATAATTGGAAAGGTAGAAAATTCTTCACATTCAAAGGGAAAAACTGGCAAAAAAAATTGCTTCAAACTCTTGTATCTAAAAATTCCTCCCTCATGTGCTTTGCCAAAGGCACACAATATATAGCAAAATTATTTCCCACCCTTCCAGAAAATAGGGTTAGAATTGTACTTGCACATGCATCCTATTTTTATCCTTCATCTATTAATAAATAAAGAAATAAAAACAAAACATGTAAATACAAAGAGGCATTAACATCCATTGGTTACAACTCAGTCAAGTGCAGTTGACTGTTCTATTTTTAAGAAAAGCATGAGTGATAATTTGCTAAAAATAAGTTTTGCTTGATGAGAAAGTTTTCTTCTTTGTGCATGCAAATTCGTATTCTAGTTTATTCTTTTGTGAAGGCATGCAACCTTATCCATTTGTAGTGATAATATTAGAAATTTCTAACCATGGTTGAATCTGGTGAACTCAGGACTTGAATTAAGGTGCACAAGTATTGCAAACTTAATCATTTTTGGTATTTGCATTATTGAGCTCCATTCGAGCTAGTAAAGCTCTGCTAAATTTTCCCCTAGCTGCCATTGTTGACTGTTCAAGCTTGACTGAAGGTTTCTGTAAAGAACTTTGTCTTTCATTATTTTGAAAAAAAGAGTTGTCCATGTAGGACAGATTTGAACTGGAAACGGGCCTAGAAAACTTTCTTTTTCATGTTTTGATAGAGATTGTGCATTTTTAAACATCTGACCCACCCTTCCACTTCTAATTTGGGCCCCCACACATGTCTTTATCTGATGCCAGTGGGGTCACGTTCAACTTTATCCTCTCTTTCTTAAATCAAAGGTTCAAATTTTCAAAATAAAAAAAAGTGGCGGTGGCACACCTTTCTGCCTTGGAGCTTTTGATTGGTGTGGGTGGAGTCGCGGGGAATTTTTATCACTTTAACTTCCTTTTTTCAAAAGGGCTCAAAATCTCAAATTGACCCGACAGCTCCACTTTTGAACTTATTGAATACGTGGCCTTGTTTAGTCTTTAACGGGGTCGGGGTCACTTTATCGGGGCACTTTTAAACTTTTAACCATTGGCAAAAAGGTTTCTCAAATTCTTCCTACAATACCCACTTTAATATGATTTGAATCTTTTGATGTGCTCAAGATTCTTTTTCTTTTGACATGTGGTAGTGACACAAGTCATTTTATGAATTTTACTCCCTTTTCAAGTAAAGCATCAAAATCAAAGGCAAAAAACGCCTTCTCTGCTCCTGCACTTTGAATTTTTTGATGCGGGCTCAACATTTGAATTTTTCCCTTGGCATTAGCAGGGACGTGCGGGCCATTTTATGATTTATGCCCTTTTTTCAATAATTTCTCAAAACTCAAAAAAGGGTCCGACGATCTACCTCTGACTTTTTTGATCCTGGCTCAATTTTCGAACTCATTTTCCTTAGCTATGAAAGGCCGTGGGTCATTTTACGACTTTTTTTGCCAAAATGGCCTCAAAACTGACAAAAATGTGCCCGCCCCTCCAATTTTAGATTTCGTCGGCCCTACCATGGTCAATTTCATACTTTTACAAAATGGTGAAAAGATGTTAAGTTCTGGCAAAAAGACTTGCCGTCATTTTCATGTGTCAAGCTAGGGTTTGCATCGATTTTGGTGATTCAATTGGTTGAGCATTGATCTCTGTACTTTTGATTCGTGGTTGTTGATCTCAAACTCACCGAATAAGTCAAGTTACTTTAGTTTGATGAATAAAACACTCAGAAACCCTAAGTCTTTCATTTTTTCATTACTCCTAGCTCTATCTGAGCTAAAGGAACTCTACAAAATTTCCCTGGATTGGTAACCATTGGAGATGATCTTTCGAGCTCAGTGTATATCTAGCATCTATTGTTCTTTTTGATCTCTCTCAGGGATTTGAAGAACTGCCATTTTGTTATTTAATGACCACTATTTTGATCACTTTGAAGTTCTGGGTTGGCTTATACTGCAAGATTTGGTCAATTTGACCAGTTGTGTTACTTTAAGGTTCAGATTTTCTTCTAAAAGATCAATGTTCATGTGAAGCTCTATGTAGATTCTATCGCCGACTATGTATTGAGGTTTCCCGAGCTCAAATACTTTCTGTATCATCTGTTATTTTGAACAAGATGGTAGCAAATTTGTGTTTTTTTGTAATCTCTTGACTATATATTAGCTCATTTTTGATCATTATTGAGCTCTGCCCTTTTAATTTGATCTCTACTATTTCAATTTCAAAACATTGAGTACTGTATTTTTCACTTTGCATCACTACTGATTTATGGAACAACATTGATCGATAACACTGGTACTTATTTTTCCTTTTTGCATTTTTAATGTGATTTATGGGGGCAACATCGGATCTCTGAGTTGAAACTAGTTATAGGTTCTCCCTTTTGGCTCATAAATTGATGAGGGTTTACTCTGCTTCAAGATTTAACCTGGTTGAGTTCTTGTTTCCTTACTCTAATTTTAGTACCCATTAATGGGGCTTTCTCGATCAAAGCCAGGATCTGCATTTTCTTCCTTACATATACAACTTTATTCATTCCTTTGAGCTCTATTGCATAACAAAATCTGTATATGAACCTTTAAATATCCTACTTGAATGTATTATTTTACCCAAACTTTGTATCTACACATTTATTTTTTTCAAATTGTGGCTATAAATATTACAACCCATATTTGGGTATCACTCCTTTGGCATGGGTATTTAGACTTCTTTGTTTCTTCTTAATTCTTGCAATCTACACCTACACACTTTGAGAAAATAGTTAGAAAATATTTAGTCTTGTTCGGCCTCTCTTATGACCGTGGTCTCCTTTTCTTCTTTCTCCTTCCTTTTTGAGTGATAAAATCAAGTATCCAGTGTTTGATCTTCAAGTAATATATATCTCCTATTATTAGAGATCCATGTGCGCATTAATTAGGAGAGTATAGGAATATGGATTGTACCCTGAGCTCATAAACTGATAGTTTTATCTTTTCTATTTTTTAGGTATAGTGGTTCTCTTAGCAATGAAGATTAAGAGGGAACTAAAGTTGAAGATGAGGATGCATAAACTAAAGGAAAATCCTCAAGGCAATGATGGGTTTTCTCATACTCCATTATTTTCTCATTCATGCATGTGTACCTCTTATTCCTGTGGGGTCAAAGCATACAAGTGTGTCCCACTTTGTGGCCATAAATATTTTAAAATCTAACAAGTAAATAAATAATTAAAAAATAATATAATTTTTTTAAAAATCCAGGTAAATTCTGGATGCCCTGCACCTTGGTATTTATAGCATCTTAAAAATGCATGATTGGTCATTGTTTGGTTGTCAGACATAGTTTCCTGAAAGTACAAAAACTACAAAAAAATGGGACACAGTTATATGCTTTGACCCTGTGGCTATACTTTATTTTCTAGTTACATCCCATGGCTTGTGTGGGAACATTTTAAATTCCATATGAATAAAGCATTGAATTGTAAAATTGAGTTGTGTATTTATTTTTACATTTATGCTTTCTGATATCGATTGTATGTTGAACTAAACAACTCAGTAATATGATTTTACGTCTTAATCATGAAGGAAAGAACATCAAAGAATACCTGTAACACCCAATAAAGAACTATAATTTTAGCAATGTGTAATCTATAGTCTTGATTGCTGCTTCCAAAACTTAGCACTCTTTATCTATTCAGCAATTTTGATGTCTTCCATCAAGGCAAGACAGTTCTCCTTCGGGACTTTGTGTTTTTTTTATGAAGATGATCATGAAATTGCATAGACTACGTGATCTATTATATTTTTTAACAACATACATTGATGTAGATTTCATTTAATCATTAATTAATTCAACAATAACAATATCTTCTGAAAGAAACCCCTAGCTTAGGTATACTTCACCAATGCTATCCATTGTAACAAAGTTTTGAGTTGCCCATTTTTGCACAAGTGTAAAAAATGGTCAACAATTACTTGTGGATCCTCTTTCTATTTTAGGGGTTATTACATTGCCTTCACTTCACTTGGGAATCCTTTCGGTGAATGTTCCTCCTTCACACTCTGATAGTTCTACGTGCATGAAAGTACCTTTGATTTTTGACATGCACTTATTTTCTATACCTATGTCGCATATCCATGGATCGAACTCAAATTTATTCGTATTACTGCCTTCAGATTCCTTTGTGGAGTGGGAAGACTTTCAGTACTCTATTTATGTCCTTCCTAAGGGAAGACACATGTTTTAGTGTGGGTGGATCTTATTTAGTCCAAAGATAGAGGATCTCATCATCTACACTCTTCTTAGAGAATTCTTAGAGTTATGGAGTTTAGATCTATCTATGACATATTTTTCGTTCCTCTCATCTCATTCTTCTTCTCTCTTCTTATTATTTCTAGGAGATTTCCCTTTTGTACATGGGTAATTTATCAAGATCCTCAGTTTTTCAGGACCCATTTGTGGCATCTTTATTAAATTAGATAGTGTTTTTTATCTCTTGTATTGGATGTTTTTCCCACACAGTTTTCCTCCATTTCTTGAGACCCTTGTTGTGCATGGGTGCCTCATTAGGATTTAGTGACAGGACCCATTTCTCATTTCTAACTTTCCACCTCATCCTAAGTTACAATGAAGGGTGTTTTTCGTGTGAGTCATTTTCCACATCATGTGGCAGGTCATCTCACTTAGGTGAGGTCATAGGTTTAGGTGTCATAGGGGTCATCATGAGATTACTTACATGTCATTACATGTCAGTGCATCTTATGGGAGTTACTTCCCATTCTGGGAATGTAACTCCCCATATCCACTTAAGATGTCATGATTGTAGGAATTTGGGGTTATAAAGAACCCCCTATTTGTGCCCCTTATCCTTTTCAGATCTATAAGATGGATTAATGAAAATTTTCCCCTTTCAAATCCTTGCATGCACATTTATCGTTGATGCTTGTTTGTTCATACAACCTCATCATGATTTTGGATTCCAAATTGATTGATGTTCACATTATCCTACATGATCCTCATGCTTCACGTTTTCACATTATTCGTCATTTGAAACATGCATACAACATCTAAACACCCTTTTGATCAATTTTATCCTTATGCAAATGGAAATTAAAGATGAATTACATGTTTTTGACCTCCAAATTACACCAAGATCATCACCAAGCATTGATTAATGTTTAGAAAAATTTTCGGGAGGTATGCATTGTTTAGGATCTTGAGATGATTGCTTGCATCACTCATGGTGGAATTTTCACATCATTCCAACTTCTTGCATCAAGTTGTGCCTTATAGAGATCACTTCAAAACTAATGCTTTGAGATCCTGCTGATTATTTCCTTTATTTTTTGGGCCACAAAATAACTTCCCAACCTTGTAATGATGAAAAAAAGTAAACATATAAGAAAAATGAGAGCTACACTACTTTTTGGGATCAATTCCAAGACTTAATATTTTTAGTAGGTCCTATCCAGGACTGCTATTTTTAGAAATTTTTCTAGATTATTAAAATTGGTGAATATTTACCAATTATAGAAACTTTCTATTTTTAGATTCCCCTTTTCTTGAATACTACTATTTTTAGAAAGTTTCCTGAATTACCCTTTTTTATGTTTCTTACCTTTTAATGATATTTCAAATGATGAGAATTCATAAATTTGGGAAACTTAATATTTGTTTGAAACCTACTGTTCAGAGAACCTGTTAGTTTTATAAAATTTTCATACCAATGTCGGATTGCAATGAAACCACTGTCAAAATCTTCCAACGTTCTACTCCAAATTTCATGAATTTTCTTATGTTGGATCTTTGAGAAATTAAAAAATCAGGTTTTAGGGCTTGAAATATCAATTTTCTGCTGTAAAAAACTTGGGAATAAATGAATTTTCTATCATAATATTTCCAAAGGTGTTATGGAGAGGGAGATTATAGAAAAATTTCACAGTGATCGGAGTTTTGGTTGTAAAGTTGTGTGTAAGTATTCATTTTTGATGGCTATGGAGGCTTGGAAGGATTTTGACATCAACTCTATACAAAAAAGGAGTCCTTGAGTGTGTTTCAACATAAATTTCATAAAAATGGCTAATTGTGTGGTGAGTGAGGAGTGTAAATGAGTTTTAAAATGATTTTAATTCAACCTATTAAACTACCCTTTGAATCTAGGTTAAAATGGAGTTTGAAAATGGAGCAATGGGAACATAAGGGACATCATGTAAACAAAAGGGTGAATTTAAGAAATATTATGACAAGTGGAAGCACATGGGGAGAGGTGAATGAGATGAGGGGATGAGAATGAAGTCTAGGCATTGGGAAAATGCACTGGCAGAGATGTGTGAGGTCACATGGCGTCTAAGGGCTTCATATTTGCATGGGTCACACTTTATTATCCCATTTTTTACTTTGGGAAAATGGGGGACACTAGGGAATCAAAAGCATGACTAGGGTGAGGGACCGAGGTCATACTTTTGTGCCCCTCTTTCCCCCCTTGTACCGTGAGGAGGAAAGGGATAATGGGGACACTTGGGACACATGGGTGTCTAAAGTGTGATTAGGGGGAGTGGGTGAGGTACAAATTTTGTGTTTCTTATGTCCCCCTTATCCCCAAGGGGGAAACAGGGGACAAAATGGTATAAAAAGAGCTACTGGGATATGAATGGAAAGCTAAATTTGCTTAGGATGTCCATAAATAGGCATAAAACTCACTTTTTTCACCTTAGAGGCTTAGGATAATGTTTTGGGATCAAATATTATATTATTTTGACTAAGAAACACATTATAAGATCAATAGAACAACTTTAAAGATTTTATTCTTCCTAAAACTACAAATGTATTCCCATTTTTGTCTGGAACCGAGAGGGGCAACTACACTATTTTGAAATGCTTCATGACACCTTCAAGGTTTAGAGAAAAAATAATTTTCCTACCTTGCAGATAATTCCCGTATATTTATAATTCATATTTTATTTCCTCATAAATCCTTATGTAGCTCCTTTAATCATCCAAAAAATTCATGTGTCACCATAAGAGTGTTTGTTCCCTGCACTTAGAAAACCCGATGTTGAATACATTGTCCAAAAATGAAAAATTATTTCCTAAATATTCCTAAACTTCTTCCAAAACTTTCAAAACTCCCTAACATCACCTTCACATGTTTTATATATTTTATGAAATCTTCTTGAGGATTCATACTAGCTTCAAAATGACCAAAATTGGCCTTTTAGACCTCTGGGAAGACTTGTCTTTCACCGAACTTTACTAAACTCATCCATTAAATTTATCGCACTTTCTTACACACTGAGGCATGATTGAAAAAATAATTAGGAATTTACTTATGGATAGGATGATGGTACCACTGGAGATAGGTTGGCCAGGAGGGGGTTTCAGTGTGATCGGGAGGCAAAATTTTAGACTGTGGCTTATTTGTCATGATTTAAAATTTTGAATTTTTAGGATAGTCATTTTGCATGACAACATTAGGTCAGCCTAGGTGGTTTATATAACATAAATATTGTATATATATGAGTAAATAACTAGTAGATGAGCATCATATTGAGTACTTGAGTCTTACTATATAGTTTGGAGGTTTCCACCTTGAAGTGGCTAAGTCATTCTACTTGCATGTTGTGATGTTGTCTCTATATTTGGTGCTATTTTATGTTCTATTACTTTTTATATCCACATATTCCTAAGTAATTTCCTTACAAGTGGTATTAGAGCTTAGATTTAAGCCAAAATTGGGTCAAAACCCTAACTTTGGGGAATTATGTCACAATAATTTTCATTTTTTTACAATTATTTTTACTAGAGTTGTAACATAAGTAGAGGAAATAACCCTCCAAATTAAGATAGTTTGATTCTATTTTTTGGAAGTTATATTCATTATACAGTCTTTCAAAAATTTTCTCCATAAGCTACAAATTGTGAAATTTATCTAAATTATTTAAATTCTCAAAAATATAATTGAATTTGAAGTGGGGTTCATTATTAGTGTTTTTATATCTATCCAATATCATCACAAATGTAACACTTAATTACCATGACATGGAAATTTTTTAGAGACCAAGGAAAAGGATCTACCACTCTAGGGAAAAATCCTAACAAAGAGAAGGTGGACTAAGCATTTTAATGGGGGGATTTTAGATGTTATTTCTTCTTTGGTGGATGAAAAAATATGATCCAAGGTGGAGATTTTTTAAACCATGAAAGGAGAATTCAACTTGTTGTGTCATAAGAAATATTGTTTGATGGAGGTATTGAAAGGAGGGATGAATAATATTTTTTAAAAAATTGAGGGAGATATAGATAAGGTGTTGAAAAACATTAATGTTTTGTTATCCTCTCAGCTAACTAAAGGTGGATCTAATAAACATCTAACTTATGATTCAAATACTATATTGCATTCCTCTAATATGAGAATTAACTATGGGTTATAGAACCCCACTTCTAAAGGTGGACATGTGTAATTTTGATGGAAAGGAACCAATCAACTAGATAAATGAAAAGAGACTTTATTTTATATATATTATATCCCAATTGAGAAGAAGGTTACTATGGAATCTTTATATCTATAACCATAAAAAGTCACTTGGTATCACTGGTTGTACACTCAAAAGAATAAGAAGGCTATTAATGTCACATGGTTAGTTTTTACGAATGATTTAAAAATTCAATATAATAGTAGTGTGAATGAGAACTAATTCAAGAAACTAAAAAAGTTGCAGTAGAAATGATCGATGAAGGATTATATTCAACAATTACAAAAAATTTCCATGCATGTGGATACAATTATGAATGATAATTGGAATGACCTATTTCCAGGCAATCTCTAGGATCACATCAAACATTAGGTACAAACGTTTAATCTAGAAAAGTGTAATTACATGAATATGGGTTACAGAAAGGTAGTCTTAAGTGGACATGTTTTCATAAAAATTGAGATACATATACGTTCATTGCTTATTTGAGGTATTTACACTCAAAATTTGAACAAGGTATAGAAACACAAATTTTTACATTTCAAGTCTGGTTTTAAAATCTCGATTTTTTTAAAAATGGTGAATTATAGGTGGTATAAATTGCTAAAATTCAAAGTGCTCCATTTTTCAGATAAAACATAGTTGATATCTGATTATTCACCTCTCACTTCTTAACATCATTTTACATTTAAAAAAATCCTTTTGTGAATAGTTAGATAAGGTTATCTAGTATGTTATGCGTATTTTATTATAAATATTTTTGAATGAATTTTACTAGTAAATAGGTCATGAGTTTGATAAAAATATGGTTGAGTGTTTTCCCCCCATAACTACCTCAAAATTAATTGAAAATTAATTTTTAAAATATGTATAAAATTATGTCTAGTATGTGATAGTATAATGTTTTTTAAATTTAAAAGCAATAATCAAAATTTACATTAAAAATCAGAACATTTATTCTATTTAAATATAATAACATATGAAGGCATATTTACAAATATTTATAGTATTCTTATATTTGTCAAAAATTTAAAATACTTGTATTATCCAAAAGAGGAAAATTCAATATACATCATAGTCATGATTTGGTTAAATTTGTGTATGCAATCCATAATTCCCTCCATGCTTGAATTTGAAATTCGATATTGAAAATTTCACATAGAGAAATGATAGGTCCATGGATTTGGATTAGAAATTTGAGCCCAAAATACTGCCTAGGGAAGATGATAGAAATTATCACATATACATTATAACATGTATGAATTATGTATTTCATGCAATAAAAGACCAATTACCAACATAATTTTTCATGTGTTTTTAGCATTCTAACCTTGGTCTATTTTCTTTCAAAATTATGTAGTGTGAATAGATATTTCAATATTCTCTTTATTGTTGATTACATCTCTTTTGTTTTGTCTCTAACATTCTAACCCCACTTTTGATTACTTCTATTTAGTTTTCTCTCTAGAACATTCCAACCCCACTCTAAGTGAATCTATTTTGTTTTTTCTAATTGATTTTATATTACAATACAAATTTCATATTTGTATATTATTTAATTAACGAACATGGGTTATGGGTCTAGTAGTAGTAGGAGGAAGAAATTGAAAAGGAAAACACCTAAAAATAAGAAGCTGAAAATGAGAGAAAAAAGAACGAATGCAAAAAGTTCATGAGAATACATAAATGTTTTCTATCCCTAATGATATTTTTGAAATCAACTCTACATCATTGAATGCAATGATTAATTTTGATGAATTTTCTCTTACAATTTAATTCCAAATCCAAATCTTGATGTCAAAACAATTATGTTGCAAGTCCACATTTGAACTTTGACATTTTAATTTTGATATTGTTGAAAACATGGAAGTCAATCTATCCCCTATAACACATAATGAATAATCTAACAATAAATATAATTAAATGGAAAAATAAAATGAAGAAAGTTAAAATGAAGATCATTCAATGGAAAAATCAAAAGATGTAAGTAACAATTAAGATAATTTAATGGAAATATAAAAAGAAGAAACTAACAAAGAAAATAATAATGAATCATAAAATAAACAAGGATTTCCATGAAGAACAAATCCTAGGATTATGTGTAGGAAACAAAAGTTTTTAATTAGTATTGAAGAATTTTTTTGTCACCTTTGGTTGAAAAAATGAATGGACATAATTTGAAAATAGGGAAAATTTTAGTGGCGATTTTTTCGTAAAATCTCGAATATTTGGATTTTTGGAAATTACAAATGGAAAATTTTTAGCAGTCAGCTACCACCTAATTCGCCAGAAACTTCAGTCGATAAGTCCTTAGTATGGGTCAATTTTCCTAACATTTACACATATAAATGGACTTATACATGTAATTCACCAATGTTTTGAATCAACCTGTGCATATATTCACCAAATTATACTACAATATACTACATATATTGCCTTGGTATCTGTATAATACATATACAACCATCCAATTTTTTTTCAATATTTTTTACCGAAGTCAAAAATCAACCCATCCCACCTCTTTTAGTCTTGTCACCAAACCCAAATCCATCCAACTACAATTGTAATCCTTCTAATTGTAACAATGTAATCTGTCCAACCACCCGAGTAATTGCAAAATTTCCAATAAGGCATCCAATTTCAGCACGTCTAACTGCTAACCATCCATATGCATGTCGTCCAACTGCTAGCCATCTAACTTCTTGTCGTCCAACTGCTAGTCATCTGACTGCAACAACAAGCCATCCAACTGCTACTCATCTAACTTAGTGCCCAACTACTAGCCATCCTACCCTAATCTGACAAAAGGTGAGCCATCCAACTCTAATCTCCCTTGGCTATCTAACTTATTTTTCAAACCCTAGACCCATTTTTCCCTGTTTGGTGACATATCCAAAGATTCTGGAAAAAGGGTAAGAAGGTTATGACCAATTCAAAAAATGGTACAAAGAAATTGGTTGGTTATTTTTGAAACTAACAAAAAATAAAGGTTGTGTCTAGATCTATTGAAAATATTGGTATGTACTATTTACAGTTTACTAGTTTATAGAATTTTATTATTATATTTTTCATACTACTTTTCAAACTCTTTACGCTCTTGTTTTATGTTTGTTCAGTGGTATTAATAATATAAATAATTAATACTATTTTTGTAACACTTTATAAAATTATATGAAGACATTTATCACACACCTTCAAAAAATAATCTATTTCTAGATGTCGATGATCCTTTATATGTTGATGAAAATATTCGTTCCCTTGATGACATCAAACTAGAATAAGATTCATCAAGTTCTCATTCAACACCAACAGAGGAAGATTCTACTCCAATGTTTGTTTTCAAAAAAAGGAGACATGAGGATCAATATATTCTTGCTGAGAAACCAGATGCACAAGTTGAAGTTTAAGAACACAGAAAAATATATCATAAGAAAGAGGACAAACTAGACAATAGGAAGGAATTTCAGGTTCGAATGGGTAGCCAAATATCCTTTTATTGAACCCATGGATCTGAAAATGGTAATGATGTTCCAACTCAATGTCGATGTAAAATATGTAGTTGGAAACAAGGGAAAGATCAGACAATGCAACTTAAACTAGACACCATTGAAAAACATTGTGGGAAAATCTATAGATTTTCCTAAAAACAAAAGGATGGGAGCATAGTAAGATCTCATAAATGTAAAAATGAAAAATACTGCTTGTATGTAAAATATGTAGAAGAATATGAAAAAGAACAAAATTGTTTGAAAAATCTAAATGAAAAATGTGGCACAATTGTAGTAAAATTGAGAAAAGATATGGAGGTTGAAATGCAAGCCAAAAGTATTCAATTTACTACTATATTCCATTTATTGAAAAAGGGAAGACCCATTTCAGATTTCTTAGAAAATAAAATTATGTATCAGGTTATTGGCTTATAGAATGTTCCTGAATCACATTGGTCAAATTCCAATGGCTAGGACATTGCAAAATGTCTTTCTCTGGTAGAAAAGGAGGATTTGAAAGAGTCTATTCAAAATGCTATTTAATTTGCCTTTCAATTTATGAGGTTATAATAGTGGACAATACTTCATGGGTTTGCATTCATGTATACATATTTGTAAATGAAATAAGAACTTCCCATCTCTTAGAAGTTCATAAAACAAGTGAAAATTACAATTATGAAAACATTTAAAAATTGGTGGTGTCAAGTCTAAAGGATATTGTAGGTATGGATGATTTTTCCATTACAAAAAAGTTAGTTTGTGTTGGAGCTGATGGTGCAAATGTAATGTAGGGGCCCAAAAATGGTCTCTGCATATGACTACAAAAAAATGTTACCCCCTCTATGATTGTAATTCATTGCATGGCTCACATAATGATTCTGGCCTACAAAATTGTGACCATATTTGAAAATGTTGCTAAAGTGGAGGATCTAATCCATGATTTACATGATTATTATTCTAGTAGTCTAAAAATATTTTTAGAATTTTAGAAATTTACAATTAGACTGACAGATAGGAAAAGGATTTTCAAAGATGTAGATACCAGATGGATTTCAATGTATGAACCTTCCTATAGAATATTTGAGGAATATCCTTCATTAATAGGTTTTATGTATAAATACCGTAGGGATGTAGATAAATCTAAATATTTGTTGTACAGTCTAACAGACATTGAAACTTTACTCACACTATGTGGTATTTTTCCTATGTTGAAGGAGTTGAATGTTTTGACGAAGCATGTGCAAAAGTGTTGCATCTACATAAAATACTTCATAAGACTAAGAAAACGTGTGTGCTTCAGTCTAGATAATTTATATTTATCAGATGGAAGTTTTCAGGGTCCTATTTTTGAAAATATGAATACATTAATAGACCTTAAGAATCCCATTTTATTCATAAAATTCAATATACATGATCATCTCTGTATAACAACACATGGGAAAGAGATACCACTTCATACTTTTCATAAAATAGTAGATTTGGATGGTTATGAAATGGAAGAAGTAAGAGTGACATGCAATTTATTTAAAACAGTATTATATGAAACTCAAAATAAATTGAAAAATATTTCTCAATATTTATCTACAGAGATCCGTGAAAGATTCAAAAAGGATAAATTACTTGAAGCAAGGGGAGTTGTCAATCCAAATTTTTGGAATATAGCTGGAGGCACACTTCAAACATCCATCAGTACTTTATTTATCAACTGCATGACTAGTATAACATACCATTTCTGTAAGTGTGAATAGATAAATAGATTTTATATCAAAGGTGTTTTACAGAAAAAATTACTTAGTTCTTAGTCAATAGATTTTACTACCACTATGATAGAGAAATTTTGGTTTCTAGATGAGCCAAATGAAAATGGTTCCATTAGAATAATTTGGAAGAAGATTTATGCAAGTAGTATTTTTTGAGAGGATTTGAATGAGTATATTTAGCTATATGAAGTTTTTCAAATAATTATTCTTGGTTCTATCAAAGATGAGAGGGTATTTAGCAGATTTTCCTTTGTAAAGTTAAAAGTCTAAAATAGATTGGATATGAATTTAGAAAGTTGTCTAAGATTGTATTTATCCAGTTACTCTATGGAAAATTTTCCTTATGAGAGAGAAATTGCATCATGGAATTCACTCGTAGAAAGAAGAGGAGTTGGTAACATTCTAACTGATCTGGGGGATCCAAAAAAATCCATTGAACATGCTTCCAATTCAGTTGAATTCCAGGACAAAAATGAGCTTGTTTCTCTAGGGCTGTTTCAATTGCCAGAGGTATAGTTTCTTGTATACATTTGTGACATTATTGAAAATGATTTAATGTATTGATATATTTCATAATTATTAATGACAATCAAATGGTCTTAATATTCTGTGTTTTTTACATGTAACAAATTCATTTTCTATATTTTGTTTTATGATTAAAATAAATATTGATTTATTTGGATCCATCTATGTGATTTTGATTAATGTTTTACATCTGCATGAAATGGATTTTTTTTTTTTAAACACAAGCTAAGCATATTAAAGCATGCTTTATTGTTTACATCTCCAAATAATAACATGAAAACCATTCACAGTAAGCGAAAATCCAATTACAAGTTTGTATATTAAATTGTTGAAAACTTTCAATAAATGCGATACAATAATAAATATAATTTGAATTAAAAATTAGTGTTATATTCATCATATCAAGAGGTGGATTACTTTATGAAGACATGAATCTTTTCATAAAGCATTGTTGGCTAATACAATTGCAAAATGGTGGGTTATCAATGGTTTTCATAGCTTCCGAGAAAGTTCTGTCATATAAGAACACATTATGAGGGAATCCTCTTTTTTGCCTATGATTCTGAATCATAGTTTTCATTATGTCTGCCACACAGAATAAAAAATAAAAAAATTGGATGGCCACTATATTTTAATTCCTACACTAGTGTCGAAATTGTGACAACTCACCTGTCACATGGTGAAACTAACAACTTTTTTCAATTTTATGTTACAGGGAAGCTTGATATTTTTCTTTCACAAGAGGTGGAGTTTACTCAGTTTGTATAGTGCTCTATGATATAACCCATGATGCCTGTAAATCCTATGCTGTAGTATTGATATTTTGAAGAATATTTTTCTCCTCCTTTAGAATATCTTTTGATGACAAAAGTGATGGATCAACATTTGTCTTTTCCTTCAACAAGATTTCTAGATCCATCTTATGCTCCTTGATTATCCTTTTCAATGTATTGTTTTGTTTATTTAATAATACAATTTTTTCCTTCAGCTCTGTAAATACATTCAAGATTTTTCAGGCATTCTTCAAATGTGCATCAAATATAACTATTTCTTTCTTTAAATTTTCATATTTTTCTTGTAAAACATAAATAAAAATGTATTAGTAGTCTATTAAATAGTTCTTAATAATTTATTGTAATGCTCATAATATCACGGTTTTGTGTGTGAAATATAACTACCACAACTTTCTCTTTTTCTGCATTTACAATTAAAACATTGTTTTTTTCCCGAGCCCATTTATTATAGTATGCCTAATATTCTGCATTAAGATTATCCAACCTATTTAACATTATGTCCAAATCATAATCATTATTATAAAAAAATTGTGCTTGACTGAGCTTTGTTTAGCAAAATGTCAAGCCTTGTTGGTTGGCTCTCTATGGCAATGAACAATGAATGCCTTTGAGTGTAATTATGGTATCGGGTATTTATTTATTTGATCAATTATTTTCCCTTCTCTCCCAAGTGTGCACTAATTCCACATCATACATAACAACTTCTTGAATTTTGGCCCCCATACTATCTGATATTAAATTTTTGAAGGAAAAACATGTCTTCTGATCAGCTGTGAGTGGTGTTTTACTTGGAGGAGGAGAGTATATTATTTTTAGTACCTCTTGATGTGCTCATGGATGAGGAGGTGGGGTAGATTGTATCATATTATGTGTGTAAAAATAGCTACCCTTCTCTACGTCACCAATATCAAAACCCAAATACTCGTTGTCGAGTTTGATCTAGTTCAAAATATGGGTGTCAGTCATGTTGAAGACACCACCTAGTAAAAAACTAGGAAAACATGAGGTTACTAGATAAACTGTTCCTGTAGATTCTGTAGGAAACCTTATATTCTTTCCTATAAATTTTCTTGTTGTTTTTTTAATACGCGTCGGTGATATTAGAGGCCCTTTTTTGATATGCTATGAAGGTCTATTCACTACAAGAAACAAACTACTATGCATTAGAAAACTAATCAATTAAATATTTGTAAGTAAACAAAAGATGTTAAATAATATTAATTATATAATACCTTGCATGCTTGGAGATGTGATGACTAAATCTTGACACTGAGAATGAGTTTGATCTATACCGTCAAACTCGGAAATTTTTGAATTTTTTTTTTATAAATATAAAAATATTGGATGGCTTATAGAAAAAATATCTTGTTTATTTGTTATATATATGGGTAAATGTCCTTGTCCATTATGCAGAACAATGGTATGACTAATCATTGCGGGTACAATAGCATATGCTCGTGACCATGTCACTATTATATTATTCTCTTTCTTCATATTTAGGTTTTCTATTTTCTTCGACAAATAATTAGCTACAAAATTATTTTTTCTTAGTGAATGTGCCATGATTATTTACCTTTCTTTTTATTTACCTTTCTTTTTCTTGAAAGAAAAAATGTATTTACAACTAGAAACTACTTATAAATAGTAAATACAAATGTTTATACATGTAGAGAAGTGTGATGGCATAAAAGATAGGAGCGGTGGAGCTATCGACCCCCTATGTATTTTTTGACGAGGAAATCATATTAGGGTTGATTCCACCGAATCCATATCAGAATCATCATAGACCTCGCAATGGGATTTACTCGAGTAAAATATTTGTTATGAGATATTACAGCCATAATTATTCTCTACAAAAGATAAAATTACTATTAGTATTGCATTCAAAAATAATTAATCGATATAATGTGAAAATTAATTGTTATGTGTTGTTCTTAAAGTGAGATACCAATCATTTTTCCATTAATTGCAGTCAAAATTTATCCATTCTGAAATTGGCAGAAAGCTTCTTGATAGAATGCAAGTAGATAATTGGTAGAAGAGAAAACCATCTTGGATTTATTGGTTGTATTCATATTGGCAAGGGAATTGTTGACATCCATTTTAATTCGATTGGACAAATATGTGCACTAATCTGTTGTAGCCCTACAAGTGTATGCAATATATATTGAACTTCCCAAAGAGTAATATTCGTGGATCTACCTTGCAACACAATCCTAGCTTGAAATAGAGATATCACTTCGTGAAAGGATTTGTTTGTAATTCCCTATAACAAGTCCTCTTTTGGAATGATTAATAACAATTGCAACAAGATACAAGATATGTTAGATTCTTGAAATTCAAGAAATATTAGGAAAACAAACAATTGAAAATAATATTGAACTTACTATAAACCTGTACATTGTAATGAGACTCCAATTTTTTTCCTTCATTAGTAAGCACTGACCTTGCATTCACGAGAAAATGGTTTTGGAAAGGTAACCTAGTTAACCGATGGACATCTGTGGGCTTGATGGTGAAATATACGGTATGATCTATTAGGGGAATGAAAAAATGTGCATCTTTTTGGTTGTAAAACGTCAGTAGGTAATAAAGGATAGAAGTATCTATTTTGAATTGGGGCATGTGGACAAGCCCCACAGATTGTGGTTTTTTACATCCATTCCTTCAATGTGTCTTTTAGTTTTATAAGCGCTTTGATTTGAGGACGCATGATATTTTTTTATTGGAATTTGGAGGGAGTGGCATGAGTAATAGTGGTGCTAGCCATTGTTGAAAGGTTTGGAAATTGTTACTTGTCCATAGGTGGTTACAGGAGAGGGAGGGGAAACAAAAAGACTGTAGGTACTATTGTTTATGCGCATATTGGTCTACGAGAAAATTAGAGAGCTTAGAGCGTTATAGATTTGTGGTGAAAAAAGTGAAGAAATGAACCTCATATGGGTATATATAGGTTTCAGGCACACGAAACTAGACATGTGGTGACAAAGGATTGGTGGTGAAGTTTGATGCACATGCTTAGGGACTCGTGTCAGAGATTTCCCATCTAAGTTTCAGTATGTGACCAATACTACTAGTTGTCTAGCATAGAAAATCAAAATAGATGGCCAACGTAATCCGTCCAATAGTGTCGAGACAAGAGCCAGTCGTCTAACTTCTTGAGTCAAGTTGTCCAACCTCATTGAGACAATTGTCCAACTAGGTTAGGTGACCAAGGGGCTTTGACCAAAAATTATATATGATGGACGTTAAAGAAAATAACCATCCAAAATGTAAACGATGACCGTCTAACCAGAAAACAATGACCGTCTAACAATGAAACAATGAATATCTACCCTTTCTAAGACAATTTCCAATATAGGTTAGATAACAGTCTCCAAAATTTTCCATCCACTACAATGGGTTTCATCCAATGCACATGTGATGGGAACCTAACCATAATAGACGTACGTCCAATTTGTGTTGGACGACCGAAAAACTAGCACTGCATCATCCAACAGAGATCCTGTGTGATCACACTAAGACATCCATCCATCACCCATCTAATTATATCAAACCATTAAAAAAAATCCCTATAAATTCACCTTTGCCACGAATTGATTTTTCAGAGACTCGCCATCATTTTGAAAGTCCATTTCAGATATTCACCAACCATTCTATTATAATTTTTCGGGGGGAGGGGTCTTAAAATGATCCTTCTTTGAAAAGAAAGGATGATAAAATTTGGAAAATATTTTCTAAATTAAATGACATTATAAAATATCAATAGCTTGTTATTGTAATGAAATTATGGAAAATGAGATCTACTATGAACACCCTTGGACTGAGTACATCTAATATTGATGGTCAAAATAATTAGATGACGTGGATGGTTCACTATATATGAAGAATCATCTCCCAATGAAACATGATTTTTTGATGGCATTTCCCTCATTGAAATAAACCAGTCTCTTTGGCTGGTCATGTGTCGAGTGGCCCTCAAATCAACATACCAAACATCACTAGATGACCTGGATGGTTCAATTGAACGAGCAGTGAACAAGAAGTCTTCATTGTCTGACTGTTCTTGTTGCTCAACAATATTACCTTGTTGGTGGGGTCTTCTTTTCCAGTTCCCCTTTATTTTCCCTTGGTTGTAGTTAGAATTTCCCTTATGAGATTGTTGTGGAGGTCCAGAGTTACTTGATGAACCTTTCTTGTAAGTATTATACCAAAAATCTCGTAGGTTATGTCCTCTTTTGTAGATTGGACATTGCTTATTCTGTTGTCTATCCCCTTGATACTGATTTTGATTTTGGGATTTTTGATAGGAATTAGGTTTTCCTTTACCTTTTCCTTTCCATTTTTGATGTGAAGAAAGTGCCTACTCCTCTTCATCATCCTTATTGTGCATTACTTCCTCTTGTTGCAGTAAGTTTACCAATTTGTCAAAACTAACTGTCGTATCTAACACGTTTAATGTTGTGACAAAAATGTGGTAAGAAGAGGGGAGTGCTCTCAGAACAATGGGAATGAGAGAATCATCTATGACTAGTTCTCCCAGGGCTAGAAGTGAAGCCCTCAATTCTGTAACTCTTCGTAGGAAAGCTTCTATTTTTTCATTGTACTTAAACTTTAATGTGTGTAACTAACTCTGCAAATTTAGTATAACATTCTTGTTCTTGGCCTCGTATACTGTGCTCAACTTATCCCACGCTTCTTTGGCTATTTTGGCATCTCAAATGTGGGGTTGCACATCATCAGACACTCTAAAAAAGATGATGAGTTTGGCCTTCTGATCTACTTTATCAAACTGTCACTGTTGTGTAGTATCAATAGTTGATCTGGTAAGAGTACCATTCACATAGTTGTTTCCTCTGAGTAATTATGAATCCGGAAGAAAACATTTGGGGGAATTGGTGCCCATTTTACAGAGATCACTTACAAGGTTTAGCTCTTATCACTCTAGGTATAAGGTCTCCCAATCTATATATGTCAGTCTGATATACCAAACCTTTTTATATACGCACCCTTCTGATATACCTGGCGGTACGTGGAAGAAGCTAGCCCTTTCTATATACCTAGAGGTACGTGAAAGAGGCGTTAACGTACGTGAAAGAATTCAATACATGGTACCAAGATAGTACTGATGGGGTATGTGTGATTATTGACACCGGATCAAAGAAATATCCTCATATGCACGCGTAACTTTGCTATATACTTGGATAATTTCTCAATCTGGATTTATGTCGTGCAATCGTTCACAGATGGATGGGATGGCTCATAGTGTGTGTACTGTGACCTTATTACTCCCCATCGATTTAAAGGGATGATGCCTAGATGACGTTGTTACAGCTATATTAGGCATTAAGTACAGTAGTAGTCACACCAACTTTACCCGTAAGTGCTTCCCAGAGGCACTGTATATACCGAACGCTACGAATGAGATCTAGGATCTTGTGAGTGTTACAGAACTAATTTTTTTACTTTTTGTGATTACAATATTTTGTCAGTTTTTGAGGAGTTACAAAATTTGTAGTTGACTATGGCAACTTGTAAATTAGTACAATATAATGCAGTATACAAATTACATTCAAAAATTTAGAAAAATTTAATGGTAGGCAATTTTTTTTGTTTTGCGGGCCCTAGTGGCCTCCGGAGCCCAAAATGACCCACTATGCTAAAAAATTGCAAAAATATAGCTAAAAATGCAATTTCTAGATAGGTCTCCTTTAGTAAAAAAATGTCTAGAATGAAAAAATAGGATGAATGGGGAATTTTTTTAACCCTAAATTAGGGATTTTCCCGCTAAATTTAGTTAGTTATAACTAAATTTGAATTTTCCGCTAAAGTTAGTGGTTCTGCCAAATATTCCTCCAAATTTCAAAATGACAAGTTGGGGGTGGGATTTGAACCTGACACCTCCCACTTCTAATTCATTTGGTCTATCCACCTTGGCTCTTATGAGTGCTTGATATAGAATTGAAGTAAATTGTATTTGAAGTAGATGGAAAAATGACTTACCTCATTAGAAAAGGACATGGCACATCTCCCACATGGCCTGCATGTTTGGAGGAGGTTGGTTAGGGATATACCTTCCTCAAAAATGGATCTACAACCTTTTTATCTCTTTTGCATTTATATTTTCCAATCATTTGAATGTTTGAGCTCACCGTTTATTTTTTATATGCTTTTGCTTTTTTTTTTATTGAACTGTGGCAGATTTCCTTTTGCCACTGATTTGTTTGCTAACTTTTGTATTTCCTTTTCTATTTTTGCATGCAGATTCTATGCTGGGAGACGACTCAGCCTGTCTAAAATACAAAAAATGCCAAAAATTGTTTTTCTTTCACTGTTTTTATTTGCAGGTCGATGGTTGGAGACACATGGTCACAATGCATAACACCACGCCCTAGAACTTGCTTACAACTTAGAAGCGAATGTACCTTTCTCTTCTTCAACTTTGAGATAGTACTCTAAACTTAGCAGACTGTTAATATTAGCTGAAGCTAATACTGTCACTAGTTTTAGTGACAAAACCCCTAATGGGGATTTTTTTTAAATGATATAAACCAGAAAATTTTCCTTGTGGAGAAAGCACCAAGGCAAAAAATAAACAATTTGCATTCCGTTTACCTAGAGAACACATAGGAGGTTGTTAGTTTACAGAGGGTTCTGGGAAGCTGCAGGAGGTAGCACTGGCTTTGCGGTGATGAAGATTTCTTCTCCACGAATTCTCCTTCCTCTGCAACCTTCTCCAACCTTGCCAGGAGCTTCAATACAATTTGGTACCAAATGTAGATTGAACAACAGGGGCAAAAGCTTGATAATATTTATTAAAATCAATCAACAAATTTACAATAATAGGACTACAATACTTATAGGTATTGTACAATCATGTGCAGAAAAAATAAAGGTTGCACAGGTACAACCAAAATTACAATAGCTTCCATAATACATCCGGGAAGCACAAAAATACAATCAAACAATTATATTGTAAAAACAATATAACAACATCCATGATGTTTTGAATAAAACAAATAATATGGTTAATAAAACCAAATAACAAAATTATTTATTTAATAACATTAATTAAATAATAAATTATATAATGCATAATTAATTAGGATAATAATAATATTTTATCCTAACAATAAACATGTTCATGACTTTTGCTTCAGATATTCCAAAAACCTTAATTCATTAACAAACTAATAGGTCGTTTTAGTTCATATTTGTGCCTTAACAAGGTTTGCAAGTTATAGTCACCTTCTATTATATAATGGATACCCTAACAAATGTAGCAATCCTTTCTTTTATTTCACTCAAACTTACTCGAAATAGGGTCTTAATTGAATTTGTAACAATTATTATTTCACTTATCCATTACTTAGAAGAATATATCACATTCCCTCTTAAAATCCTATATATGATCAAAATGACAATATAATTTGACTCCCTAATCTTCTTTATCTAATATATTCATAGTTTATTCTCCAATCTTCAAGACATAGAACAAGAGGATACACATAAACAATGATTTTAGAATCCAAAAATAGGGTTTATGGAATCTGATATAAAATAAAAGATATATTTTTGTTTTATGAACTCAAACTCTTCCTCAAGCTTGCACCACACTCCACCTATTCACAATAACTTGTGTCAACCCCTAATGTTTGTAAACATATAGATGATAGTGTTGCATAAAACGTAAACACAATAACTTCATACGCAGTATAGTATTTTATTGATTGAGACAAAAAAGGGTGAGATTTAACTTTAAGATTTTTCATGGACATTTATCATGACTTTTTTTTCATTCTATACTTCATAACAAACTCCATATAACTTCCCTTTCTTTGTGATGATCAAATTTATTAACAGAAGATGAAGATGCAACAATGCAGTTTTAAATGGTGGTAATTTGACTAAATAGAGACATGGGTTATGAAAATTCTTATACTTGAAACCTAGGATAGATATAAATTACACTCCTCCATATTAGGGTGTATAGATGTTTCTTCAGTTTTTATTAGAGACCTATATAACATTATAGGTATGAAGACCATATTTACAACTTATTGATCAATTCATGACTTTATCAAACATGGTTCAAGGATTCATCTTGTAGGCATATACAAATTTTTTTATAGGGTCTATAAAATGCACAAAAATCCTCCATATACTACCTTCAACAATGTTATATGAGAATAATAAAAATAATGAACCCATACTAATTAGAAGTGACAAGAATATGGAGTTAAACATACATGTCTTTATGAAACAATTAATGTTTCAAGAATTTAACTTATCCTTTGATAATTCTTTCACAATATTATTTACATTCATTTAGATATTTACAAAGCACAACACCTTCTATACCATGTTATTCCTTGTCCTCTCACAACTGTGTATGCTAAACTATAGAAATCTTCTCTAACTAAGGCTTGTAGTTGCTCCTTTTTTTCATTCCTAGTTCTCTTAGGTTTTCTTTAACCTCTATCTCTTTTATGCCTCTGTAAATTTTGTCTTTCTTCTTAACTCTATCCCATGCTACTGACCTTCTCCATTTCCTTAAAACTATCTCTTATTTTCCCTCTCCCTTACCTTTGAATATTTCATTTTCTTTTAGTACTAGTAAATTGTGTTATAAGAATTAAAGTTGAGTTAACTAACCCAAAATGGTGAAGGTGGGGTTTTAAATATGAGTTACACTTTTTGGAAGAGCATATAAATTATTTCGTACCTTCTCAATATGATACTAGGTATCCTTATGTCTTCTATGAAGGTTCATGAATAAAAACACTATAAATTAGAACCAAGGTGACACTTCAGCTTCACCCCACAATTTAAAATCCAATCACACCTTTTTGAGGGAAAAGTATTTTGAATTATTAAAGGAGATATAATGAAATAAAATGTCATGAGAAACAAGGCTTATTGATCAAAATGAGTTCTAAGACCTCTCCAACTCAAAATTGTAATTATTGACAAAAGGATGCCCCTGCATTAATGAGAAGGCTTACATTAAATTGGAAAACTAATATTTGACTTTAAAATATACAAGTCCATGGCATATCAATTAAAATATGGCAAGGAATAAAAAAGGTGCGAGCTAGTTACTAAAAAAATATATGTTTTGTATTTCATGGCCAAATTTAGAGAGAATATTGTGTATACTTTTTAAAGACACATTCCTAATTAGTAAAATTCTTATAACGGTTGAATAAATAGAGAACTACATAATGAAACCGTAGAATGAGGTTTATAAATAGTATTACAACTTAGTACATGTTTCCATTTTTGTGGATATTAAATTCATGCATGCATCTGACCGTACACATGAAGTTCAAAAGATATTTAAGGAGTATGATTAATATATTAGTGATGATCGATAAAATTATTTAGAATATGTCTAAGGGTCATTTTAGATATTTTATGCTAATTTGAGGGAAAGAAACATTAGTTTCAATCAAAATTATACTTGGTCAGATAATAGTACATTAAAATTTTAGAATGTATGTAATTTTTGCTATTTATGTAGGATGCATGTTTATATTAGTGTACAACATATGTGAAATTTATCTAATAAAGGACTTTCAAAAGGTGAGCATGACAATGTAGAATTATGTGTGAAAAGAGCCCTTCTAAGAGAGGAGTTGAAGTATGCATATGGTGTTGATTTATAGATGCAACAAAAAATATTTCATCGTGTAATAATACATGATATCGTGGTTCTCAATATAAATTTGTAGACACTAAATCATGCACTTTGGGTAATTATTTATTCCAGGTTTTATACTACTATTCACATGGTTCTTGAGTGAAAAAGAGTACTAATTAACCCATGTCTTTGGCCATTTTACTTTTCTTTATGTATTTACTTTTGATCTCATACCTACACTTTCCCAATCCATATTTTCATACCGCATCATCCCTATTGATGACCGGGGTGCCCAACCAGGACTGGGGTGCCCTAGGTGCCTTGGTCCCCTATGGGGCCACTTGATCCTATTTCCACTTTACTCTCACATTTTGGGCACTTTCTAGCTATTTGAGTTTTCTATCTTTTTGGTGTTCATCCTTTTCGAGGTTAATTACAAACTTAGAAAAAGAGAACCATATAAATATAAATTTATGAGACCATAATGAGGCACCAAAAACTAAGCACTATTATCTCCACCTAAGGTTGCATCTATAAAAGGATTATATTGCTCCATTTGTATCCATATAGATCCATCACAAGGGAAAAAGGATGGTTCATCTACATCACACTTCATAGGAGGGGAGTTTATTCTATTCCATGTACCATTTACCTACATTCCACATTTAGTTATTTCTCGCTATTCAAAAAGTGTGACTGACATAGGAGCACATAGGGCACAATTTTCACACACACACCTATAACCAAATTGGGTCTGAGATGTAGTGTAAGAATCAGTTAGTAAGTCCACCATTGTGGACACTAAGGACAGTAGGACCCCTTCATATAAATATTTATTTTTTAGGATTTTGACACTTTTCTTGGGGTTTTGCAGGTATTTCACCCATCTCTGATTTACACCGACATCCAACGAAGTTCAGTGACATTCATGCAACAAGAAGTGAACATAGGCGGTCATTCAACGAAACCTTAGAGGATGTTTCTTGGTCATTTCCACATAACAAGGCACCCAAATCTCAGTCCAAGGTGTCCCAGGTTCCCCTATCCTTATATAGGAACCCCAGTCTGGCTAGACAGTCCAAATCTACACTTTATCGAGCTCCTATGCAGAGTTTTCCTCATCTTGTCTAGTGGGTCCCCACTGCGACACAGTCCCACAACATCGATGAATCAACTAAGGCCTTTCTAATCCTCTTTGCACATTAGGGTTTCAAATTTCATTTCTTATATTTCTTGTGTACTTTCATCATTGCATTTATTTATTTATTTACTTCTTCTATAACATCTGATTAGGTTAATATATTCCATTTTAGTTTAATCATTTTGGTGAACCTGAACTCGATTTTCACACTTAGAATCCTCATTTTTCCTCTATCATGGTCAATTTTTTTTTCTTTATTTACTTAAATGCATCCCAATTACTAGGTTGCTATGAAAATATCCCTAGACACCATGTATCTTCCTAACGATACCTCACCACATGAAATAAGCCCTATTTACGATCATCTATTTGATGACCCTAGTCCTTATGATCATCCATCTAATCAGTCTAGGTTGGACCCAATTCAAGCTTTAAATTATTTGTTTCAAGAAAAGTTTAAGGCTATAGAATCCATGATTACATATCTCAAAGATGAAACCCAACATCTTAAGGATGCTTCTTAGGCTCATGTTTTTTGTCCTTCTCCATATCATCTTCATTCTATGTCTACTACATGTACTCATGTTAGTGAACCTCAATCCATACCATTACTGGATCCTCTCACCTTTTATCACAATACTAAGTAACATGGCATTCTTGCTAATATCCTTAGTCATCAATTGACCACTTTTCCACCTACTCATTTTTATCCTCCTTACCGGCTTGTGAAATATCAAGGCCGTTTATATTGCAATTATCATCGAATAAATGTCCATAATGACAATGAATGTTATGCTTTACAAAGAAGAATCAAACATATTGCACATCAGGGATTTATCTCATTTGCTACACAACATCATTTTACATGCCCATCTAAAAATACTACATCTCAGTGGGTTCCTAAATACAATTCATATATGTATAATGATCATCATGCCATCACTTCTAGTATTCCTTCTTTCGTCATTCAAGCGCCACCTATGCAATCTACTCAAGTCAAGCAACAACCTCTCCAAATTAGTCTAACACTTCCTCCTACTAAGTCACCTACAATATTACTAATCCCAACTAAGCAACCCCTCTAAAGATCAATGCAACTCCCCCACCTATAAATTCATCTATGGTCAACAAGCAACCCCTCCTTATAAAAGAAAAGAAGACTCTAGTTGACATCTTTTGAATCTCAAAATTTAAGGAGCCTATTTAGTCCTCGCTTCAGCGTACAATCAATTTTGTTAAAGAAAATACTCCTTACATTGATTGACTTAGTTTCTTTTGACTATACCTCCGTTGCTTACATACTTGGGGGGAATCATAGCTCCTCCTCCCTTGGCATTTCTATCAAAATCGTCCCATGCACTATCACGCTATGTACTTGATGTCTTCATCCTAAGCATCATAAATACCCTATCTGAACATTGTCTCACTTGCTACCACTTGATACACTTGTATTGTCATTACCTGATGACACACTCTTGTTCTCTGGTTCACACTTGACTGTTGAGGGAATCCTATACATATGAAATCCACACACTACATAATAGATAGTACACATCGCGCATTTTCATATCCTCACACATCCTACATCTACTACACACATTATCCCCATCTACTCACACACACTACACTCACTACCTGCATGATTTACACATCTACTTCTACATGCTGCATCATTCACCCGAACCTCACACACTCATCTCACAGTCCATACTGGACTATTGAGGGTATACATACAAACATGGACCTACACATTCATGTAATTCATGCAGCTAAACTCACTACTCTATGACATTCACTCTAGTGATCACCATAGGTCCATACTTGGACTGTTGTGGGTATACATTAAAAATGGACCTCATCACATTCACAGGTTCATCATTCAACCATATCCCTTATGCGACATTCCTAGGTGCAGTGATATACACTTGTAGGCTACATCATCACTTATCTGCTAGTAGTATCATAGGCTACATCACCTATTTTGATCATATCATTTAGTGATATACACTTTATGGATAAATCATCACTCCTTCGATAATTTTGTTGTGATATATACTTAGGATACAATGTCACCCACATATCATCTCCATGTTACATGTCATCATACACATTCACCACAGCTGTGCTACACACAACACATAGTTCAACCATTTCCCAATGATGCACTCTCATTTACGGTTCATTCTTGACTTCTGAGGGGGCATAAAAAAAAAAACCTCATTATCATACAATTCCATTCACTCAGGGGGCATGTGGATCCTATCATCCATCTTGCATTCCATTCCATCCATCCATAACATATTTACATATCTTGGTCACTTTTACTTTTACTTTACATTTGACTTGTACATGTTCATCTTATTACACATGTCTAGATAGATCTCTTGTATGTCATTATCTTTACCATACACATGTGTGTGCTCACGTTCTTTTCTAGTTGTGATCGCATATATAAAGCTTCTACACGCAACATGGATGACTTGGCTACTTGCCAGTCCCACAAGGACTCATGGGGGCATCCAATTTTGTACACTACAAGTGTTACTATTTCATTTCAATCCATAACACGCTACTTTATCTTAGTTATACAATGCATTTTGACATACATTTTATCTTTCTAACATGCTAATAGGTGCTTCCTATGTGCAGCATTTTTTTTGTAGATTACTTGCTATCATGGCTATTTGTTTGTTTGTTCTTGCTTGTCTCTGTTTGTCATTATATGTGGGATTTTCCCTTTGTTTAGTGTGTACACTTGTTTGTTTGTATGTGAACACTATGGCCTTGAGTGTATTATGACATCATGAATGATGTCCCATGTTTAATTCAACCCGCTTTTCATGGTCTATGATTGGTCTTCTTGCGTGATGTTTATTGTCTTACATTCTATCATACACATTGTCTTGCAGTAGCTTACACTTTTTCTTCTACATGCATGTTTGTTTGTACTAACACTTGTTTTCATAGATACTTGTTTGTATGTGCCTTGGTTTCTACTAAGCACATTCCCCTCCCCCTGTAAGGTACAATTTTCCACAGTTGGTCCTCTTTTGGGGCCACATTCTCCTATCCGTGACATCACATGCACCCCTAAAGAGGGGGGGGGCATCATTTAGGTTTATACACACTACACAACATTTTACAGGTATAATTCAGTTTTTTCAATTTTTCATGCATGACATAGTGGGTTATATAGCGAGTGGGTTTAGACCAGTCTACATAACTCCATACACAACAAATTTTATAGGGTAGATTTGTCCTTAGAATTCTGGGGAGAAGTCTACAGGTTAGAAGATATAATAAGACTTTCCTCCCTACACTACTTCAACCAGTGGCATCGGATCGCCCAAAATACTAGGTAGTACAGATATATATTCACACTCTTAGGAAGCAGTTACAGGTTAGAGACTAACACATCTTTCTCCCTACACTTCTCCAGCCAATGGCATGAGATCGCCCAAAAAAATTACACTTCATCAACATTTAAATGACCCTTTCTACACCCTTTCTTTCATCATGGGTCAGGTGCACATGTCCCTTTTTCATTTTCATACTTTCATTATATACTTTTTACACATATGTGTCTTTACACATAGTTTTACACATATACATGCGTATTTGACTAATTGATTGCCTTTTCCTTTATAAGTCCATCTGTATGGGAAGCACAGTAGTCAACAATGACAAACGACATCACTCGACATCACATGCACAACATACTAACATATATTTACATTATAGACATTGGCATCTGCACATGTGCTTCTACCCTAGGTTCACTCTCATCACTTTTTACACTTACATATTTAGTCTCCATGCTCCATCTTTTTGTTATCACTCCACGCTTTTTCTAGTTCCCTCGAGCACATTTTCTACACCGACTGTACATGGACACTCAGGTACGAATCTCTATCTACTTTATGTTACCGAGCATTTTCACTCACCAACATAAAGTGGGGGAAAATGTAAACACTAAATCACACACTTTGGGTAATTATTTAGTCCCAGATTTTATACTACTATTGATATGGTTCTTGAGTGAAAAAGAGTACTAATTAACCCATTTCTTTGGACAATTTATTTTACTTTCTGTTGTTACTTTCGATCTTGCACCCATGCTTGCCCAGTTTGTAATTTTATACTACATTTTTCTATTATTGACTGGGAGCCAGGAATGGGGCGCCACAGGTGCCCTTGATCCCCTCTGGGGCACTTTGATCCTCTTTGCACTTTACTCTCACTTTTTGGGCACTTTCTAGCCATTTGAGTTTTCTATATTTTTTAGTGGTTAGCTTTTTCATGGTTAATTATGAAATTAGAACTAGAGAACCATATGAATATAAAGTTATGAGACCATAATAAAGCACCAAGCACTAAGCACTACTATCACCACCTAAGGTTGCATCCATCAAAGGATTCTATTGCTCCATTTGCATCCATCTAGCTCCATCACAAGGGACAAAGGCTAGTTCATTTGCATCACACTTCATAGGAGGGGAGTTTATTCTATTCCATGCACCATTTATTTACATTCTACATCTAGTTATTTCTTGCTACTCACAAAGTGATACTTGCACAAGAGCACATAGGGCACGATTTTCACACACACACACACACACACACACACACACACACACACACACACACACACACACACACCTAGAACTACATTGGGTTTGAGACGTAGTGCAATGCTTAGTGAGTAATTCCACCCATTATGGCTAGCTGAGGATAATCTAAACCCTTCATACGAATATATATATTTTTTAGGGTTTTGATGCTTTTATCTTAGGAGTTTTGTAGGTGTTTCCTCCATCTTTGATTTGTGTTGACATCCAATGAAGTTCAGAAAAATTCACACAACATGAAGAAAACATAGGAGATCAGTCAGTGACACCTCATAGGAGGTTTATTAGTCATTTTTACAGACCATGACACCTAGATATTAGACCAGGGCACCCCTATCATTCTCTAGGTGCCCTAGTGTAGCTAAACAACCCATATCTACACTTTCCTGAGCTTATGTGCGATGGTTTCCTCCTCATGTCTAGTCGGTCTCCACTACAACATAGTCCCGCAACCTCGACGAATCAAATAAGGCCTTTATAACCCTATTTGAACATTAGGGTTTCACATTTCCTTTATTATATTTCTTGAGTACTTTCAATATGGCATTTATTATTTATTAATCCTTCTATAACATCAGAGATGGTCAGATACATTCCATTTTAGTTAATAAATATATTTCATATATTTTTCTAGCTGATAAAGGAAGAAAAATTACAAGCTAATGTAGCTTATAACACAATAACATGATCAAGTTATTTTTCACTCTTTCGTACCTCTAGGCCATCTTCTTAGACCCATTTTACAAAAAAACAATATGTTTTTTTCCCAGGTTTGTGGAATTTTCCTTGTAATGATTTCCGTTTCAAAAGAGATGTTTACGAGTGGGAATGTATAAATTTAATTCCCATTGACACATATAAGCCTCCAGCACATTATAACTTATAGAAAGACAAATGTCAATTATTAGACCATAATGAGGGACCAATCACTAAGTACTAATATCTCCACCTAAGGTTTCATCTATCAAAGGCTTATATTGATCCATTTGCATCTATCTAGCTCCATCACAAGGGACAAAGGCTAGTTAATTTGCATCACACTTTATAGGAGGGGAGTTTATTCTATTCCATGTACCATTTACTTACATTCTACATCTAGTTATTATTTGCTACTCACAAAGTGATACTTGCACAAGAGCACATAAGGCACGATTTTCACACACACACCTAGAACTACATTGGGTATGAGATGTAGTTCAGTGCTGAGTTAGTAAGTCCACCATTATGGCTGCTAAGGACAGTCTAATCCATTCATATGCATATTTTTTTTTCAGGGTTTTGATGCTTTTCTTAGGGTCTTGTAGGTGTTTCCTCCATCTTTGATTTGTGTTGACATCCAATGAAGTTCAGAAAAATTCACACAACATGAAGAAAACATAGGAGATCAGTCAGTGACACCTCATAGGAGGTTTATTAGTCATTTTTACAGACCATGACACCTAGATATTAGACCAGGGCACCCCTATCATTCTCTAGGTGCCCTAGTGTAGCTAAACAACCCATATCTACACTTTCCTGAGCTTATGTGCGATGGTTTCCTCCTCATGTCTAGTCGGTCTCCACTACAACATAGTCCCGCAACCTCGACGAATCAAATAAGGCCTTTATAACCCTATTTGAACATTAGGGTTTCACATTTCCTTTATTATATTTCTTGAGTACTTTCAATATTGCATTTATTTATTTATTTAATACTTCTATAACATCAGATTAGGTCAATACATTCCATTTTAGTTCAATTAAAATATAATGTTCATAGATTTTTCTAGCTGATAAAGGAAGAAAACATTACAAGCTATGTAGATTATAACACAATAACATGATCAAGTTATTTTCACTCATTTCGTACCTCTAGTGCATCTTCTTAGACAATTTATACAAGAAAAACAATATGTTTTTTTCCCAGGTTGTGGAATTTCCTTGTAATGATTTCGGTTCAAAAGAGTAGGTTGACGAGTGGGAATGTATAAATTTAATTCCCATTGACACATATAAGCCTCCAAGCACATTATAACTTATAGAAATGACAATGTCAATACATTATGATAATGTATTAGATATAGTTCAACTAGGTACAATATCCTTTGAATTTGTGTAACCAAGTATAATTTAGACTTGTGTACATAATATATTATAAATATTTGTGAGAAATTAATAAAAATGTTATATTTTTATTGATGTAGGAAAATATATGTAGTGATTGTATATGAGGATAATAATAAGGGAACATGTTAATACTTGTGTTGGTATGTAGAGGCAAAAAAGAAGTTGACTTCTGAAGTCATAGATGGATAAAACCTATCCCAATGACTTTGTGGTTAATTATGAAACATGTATTTAATGATATTTTATACATAACTATGATGTATGGTTATTTAAATATTGTAACTAAAAGGAATAAACCCCATTATTTACATTTGGTTCTTATTAATTTTTTTTAATTGATCAGGTATCAAGGAAAGCCATATACCAAGGTTTTGATAAAGGTTCTGTCATCAGCAATCCGGCACTATGATAATTCTTCACCGGGAACTCCTCGTGCTATGATTATTTACTAATGCACAGCCTTTAGTTTGGTGGACGTAATCTGGAAACAAAACAACAACATAACACAAGAATACCATTGACTATGATAAGACAGAATGACGAAAAATCTGAAATATCAAAATAAATTATAATATTAACATGAAACTGTTACAATCTCACCCATGAGATTCTTCAACAAGACTATGGGAGAAACTTTACAATTACACCTCTCGATGGCTTCTTCAACACACCTTTAACTGATGGCTTCCTTCGCACACTTCCTACAATATTTCTCACTACTTCTTTCTATGCTAAATGAGGGGGGTGGCCTCTCTATTTATAGAACTTCCAGGCTTATCCATCCTATCTCTAAGATAGGATAAGAAATCCACTCTGACGAATCATATTCCATACCTTAACTCTTATCTGTACATGTAAGCTTATCTGTTAAGATAAGATAAACCTTATCATTTTACATGGGTTCCACATTTTTAGAATTTTTACAAATAAAATACACAAAATATTTATGACCTCACTCCTTGTCCTTATTACCAATATAATATTTCTAATTCCTAATCATGTAGACCCTACTTCTCTAATTACCCAAACTTTGACATTTTAACATTACCAGACCACTTACGACAAATATTTACTTTTTACAACATTCCTATTGTACTTTGACTGTTACCGTACTCCACATTATTGGCGGCACCGTACTGATGGCGCCGTTATCTTCTATCGGACGCTACTACTAATTACACTTAACAACATCCTATTCCTAATACATATATTAATGAAATGGAAATTTTGGAGGAAAATTTTAGTGTCGACATCTTCCCCCTTCCTAGCTTCTACTCCGTCCTCGGAGTAGACTATTCTGGTGCTTGGAAAATCTTCAACTTGTCGTGGTTGACCCATTTCGTAATGGGAGTGCCATCCAATTCCTCCAGTCGGTACGTACCATTTTCATGCACAGCTGCTATTTTGTAGGGCCCCATCCATTTTGGAAGAAATTTTCTCTGTCTTCTTTTTTTGTATCTGGAATCATATACTAGAACCAAGTCATTTACTTGAAATGGAGACCACCGGATCTTTTGATCAAAGTACTCCTTCTGCTTCATTTTCTTCTTATGGCTTGTATCCTTTGCTATTTCCCTCATTTCCTCTAGCAAATGAAGATGTACCAACCTTTCTTTTACTGAATCACTTTCATCCATCCTTTCATTTTTCATAACTCTCACAGTGGGAATATCAAACTCAATAGGAAGAACTGGATCAATGCCATAGGCCAACTGAAATGGGGAGTATCCTGTTGCTGACTTTGATGTTGCCCTATATGCCCACAATGCTGCATGAATCCTTTTATCCCATTTATGTACCTGCAAGGCTGCATCTTTTGCTAGAATTTGACACAGCACAAAATTTGTTCATTCCACCTGTCCATTTGTGCTTGGCTTGTATGTTGTTGCCTTCCTGTGCTTGATAGAAAACTTATTGACTAGGGCTTCTACCACCTCATTAATGAAGTGGCTTCCTTGATCTGTTACAATTTCTAATGGACAACCAAATCTGGTGACAATGCGTTCATATATGAACCTTGCCACTTCATCCATGGAAGCTGCTTTCAATGGCCTAGCTTCAACCCACTTGGTTAAATAATCTGTGGCAACTACAATATACTTATTTTGACGTGATGTAGTTGGAAGTGGACCTACAATGTCTATTCCCCATTTTTCAAAGGGACCAAGGGGAAGAATAGGACATAATGGAGCTGATGAAGTCTTACGGTTACCATGTGTTTGACAAATATCACATGTCTTACAATAATTATAACAGTCTTTAAAAAGAGTGGGCCAGTGATAACCTGCATCCAAGATCCTTCTTGCTGTAAGTTGTCCAGAGAAGTGCCCTCCACATGTACCATTGTGGAATTCTTCTAGAAGCTCTTTTCCTTGATCACGTCCAACTGCCCTCTTGTACTGTCCATCAGGTCCTATTCAAAATAATGCTCCATGCAGAATAGAGTATGGACGACTGGCTTGAGTAATCTTTCTCTTAGTCTTTGCATTGGCACCATCCGGAAACTTGAATTCATTCAGATAATTCCAAATATCTATGTATTCACTAGGGATTGTGTCAAGGGAGAACAATGCTGCATCGGGAAAATCATCATCATCACAAGATGATCCTAAACCATCATAGGCTCGAGAGAGTGCATCTGCATTGACATGCTTCTTTCCTGGCCTATCTATAATATCAAATTCAAATTCTTGTAGCAAAATTATCCATCTTGCTATCCTCCCTGATGGGTTAGGCTTATTGACAATATATTTCAGAGCCTGATGATCCGTTACAACTATAAATTTCTGCCCTAGCAAGTAATTTCTAAACTTCTTTACAGCAAAAATGATAGCCAGAGCCTCTTTTTCAGTTACAGTATAGTTTACCTCAGCACTGCTCATTTGTCTGCTCCCAAAGTAAATTGGATGTTCATTCCCATTTTCATCCTTTTGGCTCAAAGTACTACCTAGTGCTGCATCTGAGGCATCAGTGTACACAATGAATGGCTTGCTCCAATCTGGATTCTTCAAAACAGGTGAAGACACCAGGGCTTCCTTCAGTTGTCCAAAAGCTTCATGCGCCTTGTTTCCTGGTTCATAAGCAACATCCTTCTTCAAGAACTGGGTTAGTGGCTGTGCAATCTTTGAGAAATTCTTGATGAACCTTCTATAGTAACCCACATGGCCTAAAAATGATCTCAACTTACTTCTATTTATAGGAAATGGTAAATCTTTGATTTTTGAAACTTTATCAGGATCAGTACCAATACCATCTCTGGATACAACATGCCCTAACAAAACGCCTTTAGAACATCCAAAGACACACTTTGTAGGGTTTAGTGAGGCTTGTGCTTCATCTAACCTTTGAAATGTTGTCTCCATCTGGTGCAGGTGGTCCAACTTGCTCCCATAGATGCAAAAATCATCCAGAAATACTCTGATGAAGGTCCCAATGTAGGGTTCGAACACCCTATTCATTAAACGCTGGAATGTTGCTGGAGCATTACACAACCCAAAAGGCATAACTCTATAAGCAAACGTTCCCCAAGGAGTGGTGAACGTGGTCTTCAGCTGATCTTTCTCTGCTATACGAACTTGGTTGTAGCCGCTATATCCATCAGCAAAACTATAGCACTCCTGGCCAGCTACTTCGTCCAAGATCTGATCTGAAAATGGAAGAGGGTAATGATCCTTCTTTGTTGCCTTATTGAGCTTCCTATAATCAACACAAATGCGTAGCTTCCCATTCTTTTTTATTGAGATCACAATGGGAGAAACCCATTCTGAATTCTCCACAGCAAATATGAATCCTGCATCAAGCAACTTATCTATTTCTTCTTTTACAGTCTTGGAAAAATTAGGATTCATTCTATATGGCATTTGCTTTATGGGCTTAGCACCATCTACCAGCTCAATACAATGTTCTACCCAACTTACTTGGCGGAGTTCCTTGTAATCAAAAGTGAATAGGTGTATGTACCTTCGAAAGAGCTGGAGGTAGGATTCCTTCTCACTCTCCATCACAGCATCACCAATCTTTATTTGTTGGAGACGATCATCAACTTCTTCTTCAGATAATTTTATGGGGTCATGAGTTGGTGTGACTGGCAGGATATCCATGACTGAAACATCCACCTCGCTTTCTTCATCTTCAGTGTCCACTTCACTGGTACTAGAGTAATCAGAGGATGTCCAATCATCAGTTTCATCACTTGAATCCACAGGTTCTACTTTATGATGTCGAGGGATCACGTTTATCTTCACCCTCTCTCTACCACGTCCAAGTGTCATGAAACCTTCATTCCAGTAGTTTCTTGCATGAACTCTCCTTAGCCATGGTCTTCCCAGCAGCATTGGGTACGCAACAGTACCATTTTTCATCACCTGAAAGTCTACCACACATACCACACCCATAACAGATATTGCCACATTTGAAATTACACCTTCTGGTTTAGTTTTTCCCTTATTTAATGACCTTAACATAAGTGTTGAAGGGCGATCAATTTTTAACCCCAACATATTCATTACAGACTCAGTCATTACATTAACTGCAGCACCTCCATCAACTAAGACATCATGAATTGAAATACCATTACATAATACCTCAGCTTGTGGAGCATAGGGATCTGCCTCTGCCTCCAAAACAGGGACCTCAACCTCCTTCCTTCTTCGAGCATTGAGTCCACCTCGCAACTCCCGCCTCTTCTCAGAAGACATAGCCAAGAGTTGACCATATGTAATATTTGCAGGCCTTTTGGACAGATCTTCCAAGATGGAGTATGGTCCTTGCCCCTGTGAAATCAGAAAATCCTGCACACCCAACTTTCTTCTCCTATGTTTCTTACTAGTTTCTTCTTTCATCTTCTTAGGATCATTTCCATCTTGATTATCTTTTTCTTTCTTTCTTTTTGTTACAAACACATCTACTTCATTATTTCTGCTCTTATCTACTACATCAAAAGAATTCACAGGTGCTTTTCCTTTATCATTATCTCCCTTACTAGATGTAGAAGCTCTATCTGGACAATTATACTTATAATGACCCTTTTTATAACAACCATAACAAACAACTTCAGAAATATTTCTCTTTGGACCTCTATCTCCTCCCTGAGAACTAAATTCCTTTCCTTGAAGAAGATTAATAGTTAACTGACCCATCTTTTTGAGCAGATCTTCATACTCAGTAGATGTATTAGGAGAAATATTTGTGCTCACCGGGAGTGGTTGTGGATTCAGGACCAAAGGTGCTGGTGTAGGCTCTACTTTAGCAACAATTTCTTTGGGCTCCTCTTCCATGCTTTCTTCTTGCCTTCTTGCAATCTCCTTTGCTTGTTCAATGGTGGCTGGGCGGTCATACTTCACTCGTTGTCTGATCTCTGGCTTCATCCCAAGAATGAAGTGCTTACAGAGGAGATTATCCACGCCATTCATCAACCCATCCGCTAGTCCTTCCTTCCGGATCTGGGCATCGAGCTTCCTCCTTAGCTCTAGAACACGAGCATGATAATCCCTTATCTTCTCCTTCTCTCCTTGGGATAGCTTTGTGATCTCGATCATGAGATCTGCATATTTCTGTTGTTCACCAAATTCTTCAAGAAAACTTTCAGTTAATAAATCCCATGAATTTTTCACATTATCACCTAGTGTTTCAAACCACCTAAGTGCTGAACCATCCAAAAAGGTAGGAAAAAATTCAGTCCATTGTTCCCTTCTTATAAGGCCATTACAAATACAAGATCGTTTAAACTCTTGAATGAAAGAAGAAGCATCTTCATTAGATTGAGCTGAAAAAACAGGAATCTTTCCCATTTTCAAAAGTAACCACCGTGAAATACCAACCCACAAGTACAATTAACAAGACTTATGTGCACAAATAATTGGAATCACTATACTAGAAAGTGACTTTACACCTTTCTACAGTAAAATAGAAATGACCACGGTAAACTATGGTAAAACTTGACTTACTACGGTAAAAACTGACTTTACTGTGGTAAACACTATTCACAGTAAAAAGTGAAGTTACTGCGGTAAATACTATTCATGGTAAAAAGTGACCTTACTGCGGTAATTACTATTCCCAGCAAAAAGGACTTTACCAGGGTAACTACTATTCATGGAAAAAATGCCTTTAACATGGTAACTACTATTCACGGTAAAAATGACTTTACCATGGTAACTACTATGCACAGTAAAAACAAGGTTACCCTCCAATTGATTTTTGACTTAGTGGGAATATCTCTCCAGAAAATCCACCAACGAGGAATGGTCCCGGCAACGGAACCAAAATGTCATCAGCAATCCGGCACTATGATAATTCTTCACCGGGAACTCCTCGTGCTATGATTATTTACTAATGCACAGCCTTTAGTTTGGTGGACGTAATCTGGAAACAAAACAACAACATAACACAAGAATACCATTGACTATGATAAGACAGAATGACGAAAAATCTGAAATATCAAAATAAATTATAATATTAACATGAAACTGTTACAATCTCACCCATGAGATTCTTCAACAAGACTATGGGAGAAACTTTACAATTACACCTCTCGATGGCTTCTTCAACACACCTTTAACTGATGGCTTCCTTCGCACACTTCCTACAATATTTCTCACTACTTCTTTCTATGCTAAATGAGGGGGGTGGCCTCTCTATTTATAGAACTTCCAGGCTTATCCATCCTATCTCTAAGATAGGATAAGAAATCCACTCTGACGAATCATATTCCATACCTTAACTCTTATCTGTACATGTAAGCTTATCTGTTAAGATAAGATAAACCTTATCATTTTACATGGGTTCCACATTTTTAGAATTTTTACAAATAAAATACACAAAATATTTATGACCTCACTCCTTTTCCTTATTACCAATATAATATTTCTAATTCCTAATCATGTAGACCCTACTTCTCTAATTACCCAAACTTTGACATTTTAACATTACCCGGACCACTTACGACAAATATTTACTTTTTACAACATTCCTATTGTACTTTGACTGTTACCGTACTCCACATTATTGGCGGCACCGTACTGACGGCGCCGTTATCTTCTATCAGACGCTACTACTAATTACACTTAACAACATCCTATTCCTAATACATATGTTAATGAAATGGAAATTTTGGAGGAAAATTTTAGTGTCGACAGTTCATGAGTCTAACCATGAAGCTATCCTTGATAAAATAAAGAGTAGGGATGGTCCCAATAATTCATTAGATCAACAAGGTTAGTATGTTATTTAATCTATTTTAATTTATTTGATTTCATTATTATGTATTTATATTCATTTCAAATCATTGCTAACACATTTGATGTAGCTTAGTGGTACCAAAAGAACTTCCACCTTCATGTTTTTGGTACTATAGGTAGAGAGGTTAATCTTCTTGAAATAAAGAGAATCTCAAAAATATCATATATGTTTTGGGAATGGTAAGAGATATCCCACATGTAACTAAAGAAACAAATGACACATCTCTAGTCCTCTCAGGTACTATGCAATGACATCCTGAACTTTGCCTTATTTATCCTCTTAAGAAAATTCATTTTCTCTTAAGGAACACGTTAAACCAATATCAAATTCTGATTTTGATGCATGATCACTGTGGAATGATGATTTTGATTAGAATTTTAGGCCATTCCATATGGGATAATGAAGGTGATTCATCATCTAGATAAATGGTTTTGAAGTTACAATATCAAACGATAATTTTTTTTCTTGTTCTGCAAGTTTTGGCTACGAGAGATAAAATTATTGTCATATTCATGTACTTCTAAGTTTTTGAGTGAGATCATAGGAATTTTTATAGATATCCAAAATGTAACTTACTATAGGCACAAGATTCCACTGGGTACTCCCTGAGCCTACCTACATAATTAAACACATTAGATTGGAACTATTTATGTTCCATTTATTTTATTGAATGACCATATGACATCTACAATGTTTCCCTCAAGGGGATTTATAATTACTGGTGCCTCCTAGGGATAAACCAGGCTCATCACACCTCACATCACTTGCTCAACTCAATGGATAATTTCGACCTCTCTGCCTGGTACCCCTGGCTAAATAAATGTCATCAGCCCTTAGTCGCCAACTTGATTACTTAGTGGTCTTAATAACAACCACCAACAACCTCCACCTCCAATGACAACTCACCAACCTAAACTTGGGCAGCTCCTCTTCTATTTATAGCCATGCACTTGAATTTTTCTTACTTCTCTCTCCTCTTTGTTGGATATTGCACTTTTCCCACTAAGACTTTAAATTAGAACTAAGCTCACTAATGATCTTATCCGCATAATATACTTTTGGCCATTCCATTTGTGCTATGTATCATGGTAGTTGGACCATCCTTATTGACCTTTCCATATTTTGGTCACCATCACCTACGCAACCCATAGATCCATTCATCATATCCTTTACTCTCCTAGGTGTTACTACATCCTTATCTTTTTGGGCCTCATCTTTCACACTTAATTGTGCCCTCTCCTTATGCTACAGTATCCTATGAGATCCTCAAGTGCTTATTTTTTATCCTCACACATTCTTGTTCCCATGCCTCTAAGGCCACTTTTTATATGTACCTTTTTCACTTGCTTCTGTGACTATCCTTTACCCTCTTGTAAGGTCTTCATCTGTTGCTCATCTATTTCAAACTTCTTTTATTTTGCACACTTTCTTATGTGATTTACTCCTTCCATACCTTTCACAAGCCACTTACTTATTTTGGTGCACCCTATTTTATGTGCACTCTTACAACCTCTCTTACAACAATTATGCTTGGTTTCCTTTGAGACAAAATATTTCTCATTGCAATAGTACTCCCATCGATGTACACATCTCCTTCATTTTCTTGCATGCATCTTTTAATTCTTTCACACATATTCCTTCTCCAATGTGGGTTTTTCCTCAGTCCCCATATGCCCTTACATCTAACACCCAGGGTACTTTAAAAACTTGAGGTCATCCTAAAGAGGATGTGAGTTATAGAATCACCCTTCAGATAAATATTCGTATCTCATGTATCCAACAAGCCATCCTGTCCCTACACTACTATAAGTACCTCTTCCAATCCTTAACCACTTAGTAGTAACTTAGTATTGCCACCTCACATCTTATCATGAGTATCCTCTACCTGTGGACTCTTCTCTCACCTCCACATCTTATTTACGTAATTATATCCTCACGCTTATCCTCCTCTGTGGTCCACCCTACTGCTAGAATTTTCCTCTCCTTTATGCATCTCCATGCGCACTTCCCTCTTGTATCATTTCTTTCCTCCTCATTTACCCTATGCCATCTCCTTTGTTCTTTGTCACCCTTCTATCACAAATCTTTCCTTCTTTTACCCCTTGTTGCTTTATGTGTTTCTTCTCATTTTTTCCCTTCCTTCTTTGGGCCTATTTAGTGTTTCTTTAATACATACCTCTTCTTTGTTCCTCGGTCACTCATTTTTCACAACCCCTTGTGAAAACATATATTTTCACGTTTCTCCTTATTAAACTCTTATGTTCCTCCACATTCACCTTACCAAAGGAATTCTTGAGGGATTCTTCTTTACCTTGCCTCTTGGGCTTTGTTAGACTGTACTCCCATGGATGGAATTTTCTCTCTCCTCATTCATGATGTGGTAATTGTTTCCATGCTACATCTTTCTTTTGTCTCCTCTTCTCTTCTTGTGCCTTACACTTTTTTTAAGATTGTTGGATCCTCTCTAAAGTATGACTCCTTGAGATCTCAATCGATCTCTTCTTCTCCTTATGAAGTTCCTTCCATGAATACTCCAATAACTATTTTTATTTACTTTGAATTTATTTCCTTTGGGGTAAATTATTCTGGGTTAGACCATTCCCAACATCTCTCTATCCCACTTCCTCCTCTACATTATATTGTAATTTCTCTGAACTTCCATCATACTCCTTCTGGCTTCTGATCCTTAGTTTCTATGTACCCTTTTATATGCCTCCTTTCAAGATCATTTTGGATCTCCTTACTAGGTATGCGATATTTTATGTGTACTCCCACAATCTCCTTTCTCTACCCACTTATCAAAATGGAGAACAAAATATTCTTTTCCACTTAACTCACATTCAATGATCTTCCAGCTTCGTATGTAGGAAAGTAGCCTACTCTGATACTAATTGATAGGCATAAGACACCACCGGGTAGTCCTCAAGCCTTCCTATAGAGTTTGACACATCATATTATAACTATTTATATTCCATTTAGTTCCTTTAATGGCCGTAATACATTTGTAATGTTTTCCTCAATGGGATTTACAATTGCTGACACCTCATAAGACTAAACTAGGCTAATCTCTCCTCACTCTCTTAGCTCAATGGTTTATCTTGACCTCTTTACTCGATCCCTCTTACCAAATAACTCTCCTCATCCCTTGGTAACCTAACTTGACCCCTTAGTTGTATCAAAAACAACCACTGACAACCTCCACCTCTAAAAACAACTCACTAATATAAAATTGGACAACTCCTTTTCTATCTATAGTTGTGCACCTAAATCTTTCCCATTTCTCTCTCTCCTCTATGTTGATTCCTCAAATTTTCCCGGTCAGACTTCAAATTTGAATTAATCTCATTAATTTGCTTATCCAAATAATATTCTCTTGTCTAATCCCTTTGCACCACGTCTCCTAGTGGTTGGATCCTCCTTATTGGTCATTCTATCATCTAGTCACCATCACCCACATGACCCACATATATGTTCTATACGTACTTTCCTATGCCTATTGCTACAATGTACTTATCTTTTCAGGCCCCATATTTTGTGATTCTATCTTTCCCTTGCCTTATGATATGGTCTCCTCCAAGATCCTCAGATGATTATTTTATTTCTCCCCGTGCCTTCCTATTCCCATGCTTTTAAGACACTATTCTCATGAAATGTTTTCTCTTTTCTCTGTGACTATCATTTACCCTCTTGGTAGCTCTTCATCTTCCACACATATCTTCCACACTTCTTTTCTTTGGCATGATTTATTACATGATATGATCCTTTCAGAACTTTCACCGACCTCTTGTTTATTTTAGTGTACCCTATTTCATGTGCACTCTAACAGCCTCTCCTATGGCTACTCTTCTTAGTTTCCTTTGAGATAACACCTTCCTCATTGTAATTGTACTCCCATTATTGTGCACGTATCCTTGTGTTCTCTTTCAATTTCTTCCACATGTCCTTTGATTCTTCTGTACATCTTCCTTCTCCAGTGAATATTTTTCCCAAGTCCTAGGATGCCCCTGCATTACTTATGGAATAAATGAATCATCTCTATCCATCATGGATAGTGTAAACTAACTTCCTGAATTTTTCCTTGTTTCTTTAAGTCTTAAGAATGTTTGATTTCTCTTAAGGAATACGTCTAATTGGTACCAAATTCTAATTTTTATGGCTAATAAATATGGAATAAAGACATGGATTAAGATTTTGGGCCATTTTAAATGTGATGGTGAAGATTAGTCATTATCTAGATGGAAGGTCTGGAAGTTTCTACATGATCTAAGTAACTTTTTTTTCTTTTTATGTAAGTTTTGGATGAAAGAGAAAACTTATCATCATCTTTTTGTACTTTTGAGTTCAATAGAAAGATATTAGGAATTTTTAGAGACATCCCACATGTAAAAAATAGAATATACAACATGTTTGTATTCCTCCCATCTAGTGTGCAATAGTTTCCAAAATTTCAACTTATTTATCCTCTCAAGAATGCTCATTTTCTCTTAAGGAATGCATCCGTCCAATAGTAAATTATGACTTTGTTGGCTAACCAAAATGGAAAGACGACATGAATTAGGATTTTAGACCATTCCAAAAATTATGGTGAAGGTTATTATTTATATAGATAGACACTATGGAATTTTCTACGTGGTTTCTACATCAACTAGGTAATATTTTTCTTGTTCCACAAGTTTTAGCCATGAGAGAAAAAATTTCGTCATGTTTGTCTATTTTTGAGTTCATGAGTGAGCTCAAAATAAATGTTAGAGGGATCCCACATGAAAATAATGGAATAGAAAAATGTATCTAGCTCTCTTAGCAAGTGTGTAATGAATTAATGAATTCTACCTTATTTTTCCTCTTAAGAACATTCATTTTCTCTTGAGGAATGAATCCAAATGGTAATAAATTCCAAATCCAATGGTTAATCAGTACATAAAATTTATGCAAATTAAGATTATGGACCATTATAGAGGTAGTAGTGAAGGCTATTCATTGTCTAGATGAATGATTTGGAAGTTGTTACATCAAGTGAGAAATAATTTTCTTGCTCTACATTTTTTTGCTGCAAAAACAAACTGTCACCTTCACGTACTTCTAAATTCATGAGAAAAATATTAGGATTTTTAAAAGGTATCCAACATGAAACTAATGAAATATACATCATTTATGTATCCATCTAGGTTAGTGTGTAGTGGCTTCCCAAAGTTCACCTTGTTTACCCTCTTAAGAATGTTCATTTTCTCTTAAGCAATGCATCCAACCGATAAAAAATTCCAACTCTTGTGGCCTATAACTATGAAATGAGGATGTGAATTGATAATTTTTTCATTCCAAATATGATGTAAATTTTGATTCATCATATAGACATATGATTTATAATTTTCTACATCAACTGAGAAACTATTTTCTTATTTATCAAGTTTTGGTTGTGAGATAAAACTTGTCATCATCTTCACGTAATTATATGTTTTTGAGAGAGATATTGGAAATTATTATATGGATACCACATGAAAATTAATATATGACATGTATCTATCCATTTTGGTTAGCATGTATTGGATGCCCAAAGTTTTCCTTGTTTCTCTTGTTAGGAAAATTCATTTTCTCTTAAGGAACGTGTTTGAATGGTACCAAATTATAAATCTAGTGGCTGATAATTGTGGAATAGGGTAGGGTTTTAATTCATTATAAATGTGGTGGATTAGGAAAATAAATTTCTATATAGATAATTTGTAAGTTACTACATTAACTGAGCAATGTTATTTGTTTAACAAGTTTTGGTTTTGAAAGAAAACTTATCGTCATATCCACATACTTCTAAGTTCATGAAACATCTCCTATATATTATTAGAGAGTACCCACATATGACTAAGGACTAAATGGAATGTATTTACCCATAATATTTAGCATGTAATAGTTTCCTAAATTTATCCTTGTTTCTCCTCTAAAGATGATCATTTTCTATTAAGGAACACATCAAATCAATAACAAATTTTGACTTTAGTAGCTAATCATTGTAGAATGATGATGTTCCTTAGGGTTTTTTATCCATTATAGACATGATGGAAAAGGTTATTCATCATATAGATAAATGGTTTGGAAGTTTCTACATCATCTGAGTGTCTGATTAAAGAAGCTTCCTTAAAATTTCACAAAGAGAAAATAAAAACAATAATAAGTGGATTTCATTCAATTTGGATGAGCTTTAACTTAATTTTTGTATATTTTTTGGCACGTTTTTAACTTTATAACAATGTTTTTACTCTTGGTTGCATGTAAAAAAATTATAATGGCTTTTCCCACTAATTTATATTCTTTTTATATGGAACCTTCACAAAGGTAAGCGTAATGTTTTCTTTGTTCTTCTCATTGAGCTATTTTTATTCTAAAGGTTTATTACATGAGTGTTAAATATATTTCTAAAACTCGACCCATATCAAATATTACTTTATAATATACTCTCTCATATATGATAGAATAATATTCTTATTTGTTTTTTATTTATTGATAGTTGATGATAAACGTCATTCAAACCTAGTTTGACAAGTATAAATGATATAGTGTTTATTGCAATGTATGATGAATTTTGCAGATTGTGGTCTTGAACATGTCAAATATATGGTTCTTTAATTAATTAATTAAATATAAATTATATTTTAAAGTATCACACATTTTCACTTATGTATGTCATTGTATGTTAGAAGAAGTCTCCTAAATTTTCCGTTGTTACCTTATCTTCCATAAAGGGGAAACATCAATTGCATATTATGGGAAAACACACCTTGAAAGGATGTGGTAAAAGAACTCCATTTATTTTCCACACCATCTCATAGCATGGTCCAATTGTATACCAATTGAAGATCCAAATATGACTATATACTCTTCTACCTAAAACAATATTTGTGAGCTACTTATTACCTATCAATATATTATTTCATCTAATACATCTTCTATAGTAACATGTAAATTCATATTCATTATATAAACACTTTCATTTATCTCTCCATGTAAAGATTAACATGCATAAAAATTTAAAATTAATATGTTTTTAATCCCAATTCTATTCATCCTTTCCACAAATGAATGACATTTTTGATTTCTTCTTTTTGATTTATGTTAGATAAATTTGTTTCCATTATAACAATTGAATCTTGAAATTTAGCATGATATCAACCTATATTTGGATAATATAAATGTTAATAACACATTTTATCATAAAAATAATAAAATGGGGATCCACACTAATATTCTCTCTTAGGTCACCTCCTTTGAGAATGATCTTAAAAACATATATGAAAACATGGTTGTTTGTTAATTACATTATCAAATATTTTTAAAATAATAATTTAATAAAAATAATTAAAAAAACCTAGTTGGGTTATCTTCCTCCCTCCACTTGGATATAATGCACCATATAGACCCTTTTCTGACCTTAATAACAAACTAAGAAAACTTTATATCCCCAATAGATTCATCAATGATGAGATGATCTGGAGAATACCTTGTTAGTGCAAAATCACAGCACCCCCAAATGGATTGAGTTTGAAATGGGGCATTCGGTGTGATTGCACAACAGTGGACTATCTCTCAAGCTGTGGGACTTACGGACTTGAGATGGCCCTCCAGAGAAGGCTGGTTTCTACCTCCTAAACTACCTACCACAAGCTAATTCAGTGCAAGAAAACTAATATAATCCTAATATAACCATTCCAAGGAGATAGGGAGAGAGACAAATGCATAAAAACAAAGCCTACACTATGCGGTGATACACCAAAAAAGGAAGTGGCGAGATATTCTATTGAGAGAGGATGAAACAAGGGAAAAGGAGATGAGGGAGGTTAGACAGAAGTGACATAGACCTAGATCCAAATCCGCCATTGAAACTCCATGAAGCATGACATCCTACACCTGCAAATGTTAAATACATGCACAAAAAATAGATCTGAAAGGGAGATGCATGGAGAAACAATAAAACACAAGAGAGGGTTGAAGAACACCACAAAAACATGATTTTATTTCTCTAGAAGGTGTATAGACCATTACATTGATGCTCAAAGGCATAAAATCCACTTGTCAGGCATAGGAGAAGGCTTACAACTCAAGTGGAGTTGGGAAATAATTTTTATAGAGTTTCCCCATATCCAGACTGTCTCCCCTTCTCAAATGAAAAGTGTTTACAATATATAGGCAATGAAAACTACAGAGAAAGAAGAGAAACTTGATTATGCTCTTAAAGCTCAATCACCAACCATAAATGCCCTATAAATCCACCTACAATCTATCAATTCTAGTCCCCCATGCCTATTTTACATGTTAAAGAAGGAAGAACGATGGATCAAATAATTTCAGATCTGGTTGTTGAAGCAATCAGATCCTTCATTAATGACATGAAAGACATTTTCCTAATTTTCACCCATCAAATCCTACAAAAAATAATATTTTATGTATCCATAGCATAGAGGGTGTTGAGACCTTTCCAAAAAGTCTTCTCTTGCTCAAATCCAAGATTCCATTCAAAAGATATGGCCGTATAAATATTCTGCATCGAGATTGTGCAAAATGGTGAAAATGTAATATTTACAAAGTGGATCCGCAGGCCCAAAAATACAAAATGTGCTTTTTTGTGAAAAAACAAAAAAAATCACAAAACCTCCCGCAGCCCCGTAGGCCTGAAATTCACACTTGGGAAAATGTTTCTCCACGGCCCCGCATATTCACATTTTCCCAAAAGTCATCTTCAAGCCCGCCGACTCGCAATTTCCACTTTTACGAGAAGTCTTCCCCAAGCCCGCTGACCCATATTTGGCAAAAAAATCCATCCAAGGCCTGCCTCCCCACATGTAATTTAGGCCTGACAAGTGGCTTCTCTGGGCATCGGCGGAGGTGTGGCTTACTTGTATACTTTACACCTTTTTGAAACACAAGCCAAAAAATTCAAACCACCTCTGACGACCTGCCTTCCCGCTTTGACTTGAAACATGGCCATGTGTAGAGCTGGTGCACGTTTGGGGACTGATTTTGGATTTTACTTTTGAATTTGTGCCAAAGAGACACGTGGCTCCTTCCATGGCTTTGCTCTATTTCTTTTTATTTTGGCTAAGTCTGTCTTGTTTGGTAGGGCCATACGTCGGACCTAAGACACGTGGAGGCTTCCGCTTGTTTGGGATTGTCCCTTCAGATTTTTACCTTTGAAGTTGCACTTATTTGACACATGGCACATTCCACCAGTTATTTAATACTTAATCAGTTTGGGGCCGGTTCAACTTTTGGGCTCTAACCACATGGCAGGTTGGTGCTAGTTCAGGGTCCTTTTTTGGGCCACACCTTTTGAAGTCACACTAATGAGACATGTGGAGGCTTCCACTCCCCTTAGAATTTTCAGTTGCCAACACTGTCTCCTTTTTAGACCTGGGACACATGGAAGCTTTGCACTCATTTGGGACTAGCCTTTGGCTTCGACCCTTGAGGGTGCGCTGCTGAGACACGTGGAGGCTTCCATCGGTCCTTTCATACTTAGTCCATTTAAACGGATGACTCTGTCCCCTTTTTAACTTTTGGATAGGTGAGGGATGACATAAATTTGGAGCCTCTGCTCTTAATCCTTCCTTTGAATTTACACTTTTGAGACACATGGTAGATTTCGTGGCCTTGCTCTATACTTAGCCGATTAATATCTGCTCCTCTTTCTTCATTTTTTAGCTGGGTCCCTTCTGCTTATTTAGGAGTGACTATGTTAGGTTCTGTACACGTGGAAGATGCATGCTTGTTTGGAGACATTGTTTCTCTTAAACCTTTTAGAATTGCACAAAGCTGACTCATGGCACCTTGTGTGAGTTCATTTATACTTGGGTGGTTTGGGCCTCGAGTTGAATTGTATACAATTAAGTCTGAAAACTTTGAGCCTTTCCCTGATTCTCTCTTGTTGGGATTTGTTTTCTTTGACGTTGTTAACCCCTTATTTGACCATACTCTTCCCTTATTCAAGCCCGTCTAACCCTTGATTGTTGGATTTGAATGTGAGCTCGCGGGATAGAGCCAACCCTTAGGTTTTCTTCTGTGCGGGGTCGTGTTTGATCAATTTTACCAGGGGCAAAATTGGGATAATAGTTTGGCAGCTCACGGGGACATCTTCCTACTAGATTAATATAATAGTTTCCTTCTTACATCCATTGGGGATGGAGTCATAATTGATATCCTGATATTAATCTTCCCTTGAAATGAGAACCTGATTACTTGCACTTGGTAACCCTGAACCTGGACTCCATCGAAATCTGATTTTAGTTTCTTTGTATTTGGATCCTTTGAAATTAGTAACTATTACAGGTAACTGTGGGTCTCTCTACCGTGAATACTGAAGGGCCCAACCTCTATACCTCTGGAGCAATACAAAAAAAACTTATGTACAAAGGTAAAATCATACATGCCTCAAATGAGACATGCAAAGTGTGCAAAAGCACTTTTTCTGCTAAAAACAAACCTAAACTATAACAAGACAATGTGCATATGCACTTAGAGGAATAAAACCTACTACTACCCTACACTAATGAAAGAGACAAGCAATTTCAAACAAAACTTGATACTGGCAATGTAAAGTAGCTGCCCCTTCTTATGATTTGCATCCATGAAGATAATTTGGAACTAAATTTGGTTGTTGGTATGAGTGAAAAAATGACAATAGGCCAATCCTCCAACCAAATAATCAAGGTATCAACATTAATGGAAAATACCTCCTTAAGCTGATTTGCATTGGACTCTTGGAGGTGTTGATGGTGACCCTTAGTGCTTTGATACTCATCCTCTTGCTCAGGAGTAAGCATGACTAGGTTTTACTTCTCCCTTGGCTCCAATGAAGCCAAGTACCTGATAGGGCATGGTCTGATATGATGGATGTGCCCATGGTTCTAATATTTAACTCCAAAAATGGAGTCTTCTTGCAGACCATCCTGGATGGATGATGTCAGAGGGATGATAACCTCATACTCTTTTCTTTCCTCCTCCTGAGAAGAACATGGAAGATCATGATCCTCCAACCTTGGTTCTAGAGGGCCATTGTAAGACACAGACTACTACCATTGAATGACCTCCTCCATGGTAGTGGACTCATGTGCTTGGAAGGTGGATGATGGAGGAGAAAATGATGTGATCTCCTCAGGATCCTCTCCCTCAAAGTAATCTTCCAAGTCTGATAGATAGTGTACCTCATTATTGTCCTACTGCATGTGCTTGATCTCCTCCATGGTGTCCTTCGGGTCTGAAAATTGCTCACCATGGTTCCCCTCTTTCTCAAACATGAAGTTTGAAAGCTCAAACTCTTCTTCAACATTAGAGCTTGAAGGGGATGAAGTGGGAGGAAGAACTAAAGGTTATTATGTGGCTTGCTCTACACTTCGAGCCTCTGGAACTGTATGGTTTTCCTCTAGAACTATGACCTTTGGAGCTAATTGGTTTTTCTCTAGATAGGCGCCCATATGATTTCCTATTCCCAATCAGAGTCATATGAGTCACGCCATTCTTCAACTATCCTGCACTAGTCGAACATGATGATGTTAGCTAGGGAAGGAGCATTGGTAGGGGCCTGTTCATTTATGGTACAAATAGGTAGAGGGGACTTGGAAGAAAATAGGAGGATGGACGTAGGAGGGATGGAAGGCATGCTATATTTTTGAGCCCCCATTTTCCCCGCCCACTCCGTAATTTGGGGAAACATCTTAGTGATGAAGTGCAACTTCTACTGGGTGCTAAACCAGCCTGGTACAGGGCCGACCCATGGACAAGAGACCTTGTAGCCAAATTAAGCTGCATCATTTCCATCTCCATCTTTTTCACCTACCTCTCGAAATTAGATTTGGCCAAGGATTTTCTACCATCATCTGCATAAGCCTATTCTTCATAAACATTTTGGTTAGGAAAAAGTGGGTTGTATGCATTTTCAGGATGATGGGGCTTATAAAACTGATTTGGAGGAGGAATTTGAAACTGTGGAGATGGAGGGAAAAATTTCTGCTACTGCAAATGAGAATTCCATGGTGGGAAAGAAGTCATGACTGCACAACTTCATGAATGGAAGATATGAAAAGGAAAAATGGATGAAAAAGAATGGGAGAAGGTCTACAACTTCAGAGATGGGTTGTTGACCGGATGGAGTTGCTAGATGTGCTTTGCATGTGCCTCAAAAGGATAAATCCTAACAGAAACACACCAACTTGCTAAGATGAAGTGGTAAGGTGCTTCAAACCTATCCCACTGGGCGTGCCAAAAATGTTAGAGAAAAATCGCATCACCCTCGAATGGCCTAAGTTCGAAATGGGGCATTCAGTGTGATTGCACAACAATGGACCATCTCTCAAGCTGTGGGACTTGCGGACTTGAGATGGCTCTCTATAGAAGGTTGGTTCCTACCTCCTAAACTATCTGCCACAAGCTAATCTAGTGTAGGAAAACTAATCTAATCCTAATCTAACCATTCCAAGGAGATAGGGAGAGAGATAAATGCATAAAAACAAAGCCTACACTAAGTGGTGATACACCAGAAAAGGAAGTGGTGAGATACTCTACTGAGGGATGATGAAATAGGGGAAAAGGAGATGAGGAAGGTCAAACAAAAGTGACATAGACCTAGGTCCAAATCTTCCATCGAAACTCCATGAAGCATGACATCCTACACCTGCAAATGTGAAATACATGCAAAAAAAAAATCTAAAATGGAGAGGCACGAAGAAACAATAAAACACAAGAGAGGGTTGAAGAACACCATAAAAACATGGTTTTATTTCTCTAGAAGGTGCTGGTGCTCAGAGCCATAAAATATGCTTGCCAAGGGTAGGAGAAGGCTTACAACTCAAGTGGAGTTGGGAAATTTTTTTCACAGAGTTTCCCCACACCTAGAATGTCTCCCCTTCTCAAATGATAAGTGTTTACAATATATAGATAATGAAAACTAGAGAGAAAGAAGAGAAACTCAATTATGCTCTTAAAGATCAACCACCAACCATCAATGCCCTGCAAATCTACCTACAATCTGTCAATTCTTGTTCCCCATGCTTGTTTTACATGTTGAAGAAGTAAGAAGGGTGGATGAAATCAAATCTGATCTAGTTGTTGAAGAAATCAAATCCTTCATTAATGGCATGAAATACATTTTCCTAATTTTCACCCATCAAAGCCTGCTGTAAATAATATTTTATGCTTCCAAAGCATAGAGGGTGTCAAGACCTTTCCAAAAAGTCTTCTCTTGCTCAAATTTGAGCTTCAGTCAAAAGATATGGCTATCTGAAGATTCTGTATCGAGACTATGCAAAATGGTGAAAATGTAATCTTTGCAAAGTGGATATGTGGGCCCAAAAATACAAATTACACTTTTTTGCAAAAAGACGTAATAAATCACAAAACCTCCCACAACCCCAGAGGCCCAAAATTCACACTTGGGAAAACATTTCTCTATGGCCCCATATATTCACATTTTCCTAAAAGTCATCTTTGGGCCCGTCCGCCCACATTTTCCACTTTGGCGAGAAATATTCCCCAGGCCCACCAGCCCACATTTGGAAAAAAATTCCGTCCAAGGCCCGCCTCCCTGTATGTAATTTAGGATTGACACATGGCTTCTCTGGGCATCGACAGAGGTGTGGCTTACTTGTATACTTTACGCCTTTTCAAAACAAAATCCAAAAAATTCAAATTTCCTCCAGCGATCTGCCTTCCCACTTTGACTTGAAACATGGCCACATTTAGAGTTGGCGCACATTTGGGGACTACTTTTGGATTTTTCTTTTGAAGTTGTGCCGAAGAGACACGTGGCTCCTTCCGTGGATTTGCTCTATTTCTTTGTATTTTGGCTAAGTACGTTTTGTTTTTCAGGGCCATACGTCTGACTTGAGACACATGGAGGCTTTCACTTGTTTGGGACTGTCCCTTTAGAATTTTACCTTTGAATTTACGTTGAGTTGACATGTGGCAGCTTCCACCGGCTCTTTTATACTTAGCTGATTTCAGGCCGGTTAAACTTTCGGGCTTTGACCATGTGGCAAGTTAGTTCTAGTTCAGGGTCCTTCTTTGGACCACGCCTTTTGAAATCATGCTGATGAGACATGTGGAGGCTTCCGTTACCTTGAGACTTTTCAGCTACTAACACTATCTCCTTTTCAGACCTGGGACACATGGAAGCTTTGCACTCATTTGGGACTGGCCTTTGGCTTTGACCATTGAAGGTGCACTACTGAGACATGTGTAGGATTCCATGGTTCCTTTCATACTTAGTCGATTTAAATGGCCAAATTTTTCCCCTTCTTGACTTTTGGACACATGGAGAGCTAGCACAAATTTGGAGCCTCCACTCTTGATCCTTCCTTTGAAGTTGCATCATTGAGACACGTGGCATATTCTGCAGCCTTGCTCTATACTTAGCTGATTAAGGCCCGCTCCCGTTTCTCCATTTTTTGGTTGGGTCCCTTCTGCTTATTTAGGAGCAACTATGTTGGGTTATGGACACATGGAAGTTGAGCGCTTGTTTGTAGAAACTGTTTCTGTTGCACCTTTTGGAATTGCACCAAGCTGACATGTGGCACCTTCTGCGAGTTCATTTATACGTAGGTGGTTTAGGCCCCAAGTTAAATCATATGCAACTAAGTCTAAAAACTTCAGGCCTTTCCCCGATTCTCTCCTATCGGGCTCTATTTTCTTTGACGTTATCAGCCCCTTCTTTAACCCTACTCTTCCCTTATTCGAGCCTGCATGAACCTTGATTGTTGGATTTGAATGTGAGCTTGTGGGAAAGAGCCGACCCTTGGGTTTTCTTCTGTGCGGGGTCATGTTTGATCAATTTTTCTAGGGGGAAAAATTGGGATAACATAGCCATCTTGAGAAATTATGAAGTTAAGTAGAGCTATGCCTTATATTTTGAGGATAATGAGGATCACAAGGATTGGGTAAAAGTATGGATTAAGAATATTATTTCCAAAATAATTTTCTTCCTTTGGGAATCCATTCAAAATAAAATTATTACTGTTGAAAACCTTCAAAAATGGGGTATGATTTTGATCAACAAATGTTCTTTATGCATGGAAGATGAAGAAATGGTTCAACATCTATTTATGGAGTGTAATTACTCTTTTGAGGTTATTACAACTATCTTAAAAACATTCAATATTCAATTTCCTCTATCAAGGGACCTTGCTAGCCTATTTGATCAATGATCTTCTGCCTTCAAATTATCCCTGATAAAAATATCTTGGAAATGTGTCTTTCCCCATGTCCTATGGGGGATTTATAAAGAGAGGAACAATAAATTTTTTTATAATAAGCCTTCTAGCTTCTCTAAGGTTGTTAAAAAATTGGCCAAATTATGAAGGATAACATAATGATTATTAAGTATAAATGGGTAGAGTCTTATACTAAGGAGGAAAAAATGATGCTTAAGATCTTAAAGATCAGCCCTTCCAAAGAAGGATCTAACTCCAAAATGAAGAAGGATAGAAGAGGAACGAAATGGATTCCTCCATCAGATGAATGGTTTAAGCTTAATTTTGACATGGTTCGTAAAATTAAGAGAGGGAAAGGCTAGTGGTGGTGGGATAATAAGAGATCATAAGGGTAACTACATAAAATCTTATGTAGGACCTCTAGGGAATCAAATAAATAACTACGCGGAGGCTATGGATGCTTTACGAGGTATAAAGATTGCAAGGACAACATAGATCTAGAAGTTAATTATCGATGGTGACTCCTTAATGATATTTAAGGCCTTAGAAGGAAAAATCAGAGTCAGTTGGAGTATTAAAAATATTATAATAGAGGATAGAAACATGATTGATGCATTTGATGAGGTGGTCATAAGCCACATCTTTAGGGAAAAAAAAATTGTGCAAAAAACCTAGAAAATTATGGGGATGACATGGGGGAATGATTGGAGTGGGATATCCAAGTACAATGGAGCCACACATCTTACTTCATTAATAATGAAAATAAAGGGTAAGACCGTTTTCTATAAGCATGAGGGATTGTGTTATAATTTCCATTACAGAGTGTGGGATTATGATGGAACCTTATTGGAAATGGAGAGGTGGTTTTCCCTTAACACATGTGGGAAATTGAACTTGAAGAAGTGTTTGAAAAAAATGGATATGCATTACTATCAAACCATGGGAGGATACAAAGTTAGAATATTTCCCACCTCTTATCAAGCTATAAAATAATACTCCATGGTTTGGCGCCTACTCAAGAGGGGAGGTTTCTCCAAATATATCAAGAGGCTGAAAGGAAATGATACTTCTCTTGTTTTGGGATTTGGTAAAGCGTGGCATAAGGTTAGAATATTGATTAGAGGAGTGGAAATGTGGGTGATGGATCAAGCCATTGCAGAGGTTATTGGTATGCCCATGGATGGTATAATTATTTTTAAAGATAATAAATGTAGAAATCATGAGATAACAAATTTATTTGGGCCAAATGAAAGAGATAATTTGTTTTCTAATGGGATAGCTGAAAGTTTCCTTCCTAAGAGATGGGAGAACATGTCTAAAATTATGATGAAATATATTACACTTGAAGGAAAATTTTTACACATCACCTTCCTATTATAAATTATTTTTTTGTAGGAATCAAGCTACGATTTTTCCTTTCTTTCTTTTGTGATCCCTCACCATGTCTGTGATGGATTTTAAAGAGGATAAAATTGACACCCCCTTTTATCATGGTCTTATTCTACTCCTTTTCCAAAATGGTAAACCTATTTTACACCCACAACCATGTGCCACTAGTTATGATGAGGAAACACTAGCTAACAAAATGAGAAACCTTAAGAAGAAAGGCCCTGTGGTGGGTAATATTGAAGGTTTTGCGGTGGGTGTTATTTCCAAAACAAAAATAGGGGAATCCTCTAAGGGCAAGAGAACCAATGAAGATAATCTCAATGACATAAATATGGATGATCGATCAGATACTATGGAGGTGTCCATAGATACATTACTTAAGGTTACCAAGGACCTAGTTCAAGAGATGAAGGAATTCCATACGCAAGTAACTATCCATGATAAGAGGATTAGCGGGTTAAAGGCTAAGCTTATAATGCATGATCGAAGGGTTTCAATCACTCAATACCAACTATCTAGGATTGATACTGATAATAATAACGTGTGTATAGTTCTCAACATCTCAGAGGATGATGAGGACGATAATGGTTGCAAAAAGGATGGTATACATGATGTTCAATATGTGATGGATTAGGTTATGGATGTTATAAATCAAGGGCCAAGTTTAAGAACCAAAAATTGTAAAAAAAAAGAAATGTTAGCAGACCTTATGCTGACTATATCTTTGTTTTATTTTTTTCCCAAGTCTTTGTTGTCTAGCCAGTTTTTTCTCTGGACTATTTGTAAAAACAGATCATGTATTGATGGTTGTAGGAGCCGTGTCTCTCTTTGGGCTACTATTTTGGTTAAGTATTTTTTTCTTTTCATGGCCTTGACTTGTTTAAGGGTTGGTGTTCTTCCCTTTGTTTTCTAATTATGCTATATACTGTGGGTTTTTGGGTCCCCTCAAAACCAATATATTTACCTAATAAAACAAAATTAAATAAATTAAATTATCAGTCGATTTCCACTTAAATAATACTCATAAGTTATGAAAATAAAACCATTAAATATGATATCACAATCGATTGATAAAATAAATGTAATAAGTATAAAATAGGGAGCATGATGCTATCTCACAAACATTGATAATCAATTACTATTGAAAGTACATCAAGATAACACCATTATAGAAAAAAATGATGAAATTAATATCTCAATTTACATAAATGTAACTATACAAAAATATCAATATACAGAAATGTCATAAAATCCATAAAGGCTTAAAAAAGTACTTAGTTAAGTTTCAAATGTCTCTATAATATGGTAATCAATGTTTATAAAATCCACTTAGGTATATCTAGAAAAGTCTTCCCATTTCTTCCTTTGACAAATATGTGGGCCTGTCGACACTAAAATTTTCCTCCAAAATTTCCATTTCATTAATATATGTATTAGGAATAAGGATGTTGTTAAGTGTAATTAGTAGTAGCGTCTGATAGAAGATAACGGCGCCGTCAGTACGGAGTTGCCAATAATGTGGAGTACGGTAACAGTCAAAGTACAATAGGAATGTTGTAAAAAGTAAATATTTGTCGTAAGTGGTCCGGTAATGTTAAAATGTCACAGTTTGGGTAATTAGAGAAGTAGGGTCTACATGATTAGGAATTAGAAATATTATATTGGTAATAAGGACAAGGAGTGAGGTCATAAATATTTTGTGTATTTTATTTGTAAAAAGTCTAAAAATGTGGAACCCATGTAAAATGATAAGGTTTATCTTATCTTAACAGATAAGCTTACATGTACAGATAAGAGTTAAGGTATGGAATATGATTCGTCAGAGTGGATTTCTTATCCTATCATTAGAAAAACCATGTGGCTCACATAGAGGAGTGTAAAACGAAGAACTAGTAGAATACAAGATTATGTAGGGGTTAGAACCTATAAGTATATATACAAAAATTAAGTACATTCACATCACAAAAAACTAAAAACATATTAAAATTAAATAACAATATTTTGTGTACAGTTTACCAAATTACTTTCCTTAGACTGTGAATTTTGTACAAAATTTGCAGTAAAGAATAACACAATAATAATCTTATCACATTAATATTTGATCCTACACGATACATACATAAGTATATATACAAAAATAAGTACATTCACATACCAAAAACTAAAAACATATTAAAATAAATAACAATATTTTGTGTACAGTACCAAATTACTTTCCTTAGACTAATTTTGTACAAAATAGTAAAGAATAACACAATAATAATCTTATCACATTGATATTTGATCCTACACGATACATACATATATATATATATATATATATATATATAGGACTAATTATGTTCGATAAAATAGGAATCCAATTAAGGCTTCTATAATTACTCACTAAAACTATAGTAACATGAGATATATTGTTAACCATTTAACAAGATATTCAAATAACAAACTAAGAAATATTATCAATAGCTTACTGTGGTAACTATATAATAAATACCACCTACTAAATAGTCCATGTAAATACTAATCCTTAAACACCCCCCTTAGGTTTTACATGGGGAGAGAGAACATCTTAAGAATTGGAAAAAAAATCATATGCCTCCACATAATTTTAGGTATGCATATTGTCGTCTAGATCTTTTTGCACATGACCACCTATTTCAACACAGTGAATACATCACCATATGATCACACTTCCTGTAATACACCTATATATTGTTAAATTTTAAGTTACCTTTAATAGGAACGTGGTTTCAAAAATTGTAAAATTTTCTACCAACCCACGAAAATTTCTTGCCTAAAGTTTTTATGAGAAATTGGGAGTTTTCTGAACTCTAAAGTCCCAAATTTGGGTTTTAGGTTTTGGATTTCTCTTATTTAGGGGTTTTTATTATTTGTAAGAAGGAAATTTTATCAAACTTTTGAAGTTTGAAACTTCGAAGTTTCAAAATTTTGCAACTTCGGGCTATCGGGTTTTAGAGTTTTCCTTAGCATTTCTCATTTTTTTTCATGTTTTGTTTACGAACTCTGAAAGTTGGAAGTTTTGAAATTTAAAAACTTCATCCTTTCAGGTTTTAGGGTTTCATTTCACACCTAGGGATACTTTCGTCTGAATAATTCCAAAGTCTGAAACTTCGAAGTTATGAAATTTCATAACTTCGGGCTTTTAGGTTTTAGATTCCAGATTTTGTATTGAAAATGTCACAGTTTCATTTTAGATATCGAGATCTCTGAGGAAAATTTAGTGTCCAAATACCCCACACATGTCACCCTGTGGGCATTAATTTTGGGTCTACCTATACAAACCTATATTTTCACCTGTCATTTTTACCTTGATTTCACTGTGACACCCTAATTTTTTATTGTGCCATATTGTACTTTAATGAATAATTTTCAAGCTAATTTTGTGAGTTTATTTAATATTTTTGGTTTAGATTGATCATGGTTTTTGTTTTCTATTGTCCTTTTCCTATCATTCTTTATCTTCTTGCTCAAACATGGAAGCCACTGTTATTTTCTGATTATTTTGTAGTATTTTCAAACATGTCGTCTGGACTTATATTCAGTTTTGCAAGAATGCGTCAAACCTCATAAGATTCAAGGGTTTTTCAAAAGTTTCCTTTCAAATATTTGGAATGATTAGCTTTCGGAAGTCACTATTTCGGGATTTCAGAAGTCACCATTTTGGGATTTTGAGACTTACCTTTTCAGGATTTTAGAGGTCTATGTTTCGAGGGATGCTATTTCAGACTTTCAAAACCAAGGATTTCAAACTTCTGGAACTATTTGGATTTTAAGTTTTAGGACTGAGCAGATTTCAGAATTTCAAAGGTTGTGGGCTTCAGGGTTGGATCTATTTCAGACTTTTGGGATTCAGTTTTTTAGAGTTTTTAAGAGGTTTTTAATAAAATTTTCAAGGTTCAATCGGATCCTGAACCCCAAATTCATGTCAAACTCTTCATCAAAAGGAAAGGGAAAGATGAAGCATAAATTCATAGGAATCTCTCCTCATACTTTTTTATCGTCAGATGTAGGAAACATCAAAGACAATGATTTGGGACAGCTTGACATAGAAGATTTATGGGAGAGAATAAAGGATCCCAAGAAAACAACCTAGATTCAAACTATTTTTGAGAGTGGGCTTGCTCTCACATCCACCTTTCCTCCATCCATGCATTGCCCAGATTTTTGTTTTAACTTCGGAAAATCGTTTCGATAAAGATACTAAGTCTATCAAGGATGATGGTGGCAATATTGTAATCAGTTTGGATGCTGATTTCTTTGAAGATTTATTAAAAATTCCAGATGTTGATGAATATGAAAGAATTTCCTGATATGGAAACCAAACACTGGGATAAAAAGTATGAATTATGTACAAAAATCATGATTAAAAATTACTTAGATAAGGGTGCTACTAAGCTTCCTAAGAAATTGTTCTACTCAAACTTTATCCAAGAGGTAAATGACCTTATTATTATCTTGAGTAGAGTTTTAGGTCTTTCTTTGGTGAAATAATTTCATGAGCAGATGTTCCTGTATATCGCCACCATAAAAAAGAATAAGGAGTTCATACAATGGGGGGAACATATCAGTACTTCAATATGTCGTCAATTGGAGACTACTTTGGTTTCAAAAGAATTTTTCATGACTTCTTTCCTTTTCTATGTGACGACTACTATGTGAGACTATACTAGATTGAACCCTTAAGGTATTAGAAGCACATCTCAAATCTATCAGTTTTATCCTCAGCTCACTATGGAGGATGGAAACAAGCATTTCAGGAGAGTAAATGCTTCATTCTTTGTTGTTCATTTATATCATTTTGAATCATAGGATATCTAATAAGGCCTTTTAGGAAGTAAGGGAATGGGGAGACTTATATATTTAGTTTTTGACTTTTACATATATCAAGGTTCAAGGGTTCTCGGGTGCTCTGAATAAGTTACCGACATGTCTAATTGATAAATGGGTCTTGCTAGAATTGGTTCAAAAATTACTTGACTATCATAAGATTCAAAATAAGCAACACAAATTAGGAGTCCATTTTCCTATTTCAATCAGAATATATACTTGTGCCAGTATCTATAAATCCAAGAATGGAGATGGAGAAATTTCTAAGGTCACCTTGTAGAATTTTCATCCTAGACCCAACTTTGATTATTGGGGAAAATTTAGTGAAACGGGGTTGGCAAGCTCCCATGTGCCACAACTAGAAGACATATGGATCCACTACCGAGATGAAGTCATCATTAGATAACGAGAATTCAAAATATTAACTTTGAAAGATGTTAAAAAATATGGCATTGCAGATGTTCCAAATGACATCGAGGATGATGATGAGGTACTTGACTTGGTTTATGGGAGTGATAATATTTCTAATCAATTGTTACCTTGGATCGATTGGTATAAAGAAGAATGTTATAACAAAAAGGAAAGTCCAGAGCCCATTTTGCAAAGGACATATGATTGGTTGGCTACTCTATGTATTTCACCTAGGGATCAATCTATAAAGGTAGTTCAAGTTTAGACAACATTAAGCCTTCCCACATCTTCTAGGAGTAAAATACCCACTCAAAAGAATACCATAACTCTAAGAAATATTTCCTTTATAGTGGGAGGTTCTTCTTCTAAGGTTTCTACTGCTAAGGTTTTACCCCCAAAAATAAAAGTGTATGAGGTTGTTGATGTTAGTACTACTCTAGTTGAGTCTCAATATTTTCTTGAAACTCCTTCATTTCAGTTGTCACTTCCCATGTTTCCTCCTCTTCCATTATCATATTTTGTTCTATCTTCCATTTCCACTTTTCCATCTCCTTCAATGGCACATGTTTTATCATCCCTACCTATTCTCTCAATTGGAGAGATGATTGTTTCCCCACATTCTACTCCACCTTCTCATCATCTTACTCTTTCTTTTATTCTTGTTTCATCCAGTCTTGAGACTATTCTAACACCTACATCTTCTATTATTACCACCTCCATTCCATATTATACTACTGCCATTAGTGTCATGATTTTATCTAGTACCCCAGTTTTGACTTAAGTAATGACATATTCATCCGTATATGCCATAACTCATTAGCCATATCCTCAAATCCCAAAGCAAATGAAAAAGTTTCCCCTAGTAGAAATACTTGACCTAAGTGTGATAGAACCAAATACTAAAAGAAAAACCAAATGACTAAGAATCATCTCTAACTTATCAAGAAATTAGTTGGGTGAAAGGTTTGTGGAGATAGTTACCCCCGCATAAGGGAAAACTAAAGAAACTATTACTGCAGCAAATTATTAGATTTCTAGGTTTTTGTTGGGAAAACAACACATGAAGGGGTGAAACAAGATGTGAAAGTGGCTCTGGGAAACTTTTTAGAAAAATATGACAAGGATAAGGCTTCAAAGGATGAGTTAAAGACAAAGGTTTAGCATGTCATTGCTCTTCTGAAGAAAGTAACACAACCCACACCGTTTTATTGATCCTTCAACTACTATTGCTCTGACAATTTATTCCAACTTGGATGATATTTTGTATCATGAAATCGAGAAGATATGTCAGAAGGGAAGATTAGTGGATAGATGGATTGAATGTATACTTCACGAAGCAAATCCATTGATTAAAATAGTTGTAGAGTTATACAATGAATTAAATACTAAGAAATATTCCATTAGGAAACTAGATGCATCCCCATATGAAGAAAGAAACAATTTGGGTATTAGTTTGGTTACCTAGGAAAAAATAAGAAGTATTGATATAGATCTACTCTTCCAAGAAGGTGTGGTGAATAGTTCCTACAAGCTGTTTGAATTTCAAAATGCCATGGAATTCAGGTCACAGGTGTTACAAGACTTGATCAAAAAATTGGATGAAAAATGGGTTGAAATAATAGATGCATTGAGTGATATTTCAGAAGAATTTGAGACAATCCAATGTAAGTTATTTAATGAGAACATCGACGCCCTTCGAATTGATCAAGTGAAGACCAATTTCAAAACTTTGGTAAAACAAGATGACAAAGTTACAAAAACCTTCACCATTAATTCAATCTACAGACTTGTTTCATACCAGAATTTCATAAGTCAGATTAAAAAATTTATAAGCAAGTTGAAAATGTTTCTTGCTAAGATTTCAAGGGAAGTGGATACAACAAATGTAGTTAGTCAATACACATGTGGACTTGAAGAGGAAGAAATACAGGAAATTGTGTAGTGCTTCATGGAATTCAAGCAACGTACGACTATGATCAAGGAGAGTCAGGATAAAGATGAACATGATGTAGACACTATAGGGCCAAGCTGATCTTAGTGACCATTGTTGAACAAGATCTGATTTTTTTCTTGGTCAAAGGTTACAAGGTTGAATTAGTCAAACCTTTGAAACTGTTGTGCTATTTTTATGGGAGCATGTTCCCTTGAACTTAAATACATTATATTTTTAGCAATTTTTTAGCTAAAGGTGGTGTTGTAATGAACAACCTCTTGAAATTATAAATAGATTAGATGTTTTAAGCATTGGTATGAATTTTATATTTGGTGAGAATACTCTTCAATCTTGAAATAGTTTTTAAGCTACTTTGAGCCTTTTGATAATATTCAGAATGATGTTTTGCTATGGAATGTATGGTGTATTGTGCTCCAATTGATTAATCTCTAATTTTTGAATGTTTAATTACTTGATATGGATTGCTTGACCTTCCTTTATATCATTTATATTTCTTTAATCTTGAGGAGAGTCACATGTAACCTTTATGTTTCAGCTGTGGATAATTTATTCCCTTTCTATTATCAAATTGAATCATACTTACTGGTAAAATATTAGAGAGTATCACATGAAATGTGCATATAATTGATTGTTGTGATATGTTAATTTTGTTGTTGAATGAGTCACCTTATTTAAATTTTTATTTTTATTTATCTCCAACCTTAATCCCAAAGAATGAGTAGATTAGGATATTTATAAGTGTTTTAGCTTTGCACTTTGATCATAGATCAAGTGTTCTAAGTTCCAAAGGAAGTTGACCTTCTCCGGAGGTTCATCCCAAGCTAATAAGGTCCCACACCTTGGGGATGTTCCAATTTTTCATGAGATCACTCAAATATTCAACGGGTGCATGATCTGTGTGACAACACATAACAAAACTCAATAGCTCTAACTTTCACTTCTAGTGAATGATCTTTCACCGGTCGATTGATGAAAATGTCTGACAGTCAAAGAGTCTTAGTATTTTAAGAATCATTGTAGTCCTATATAATATTCTCAACATCCATAATAGACATTCTCCTCATTTCAAACTTTAGTAGGGGATGAATACCTTTTTTTATTTCTACACATACCACTCAAATAAAACAACTGAAAATGATGTCACCTCAGTAGAGTGTGGCCCCATCGTTGGAAACTAATGAGAGGTGTTGATCACCCTCCTTCCTCCATAGCATATGACCTAGAATGAATGATGTTTCTTACTCAAAAAAATTGATCGGGAAGTACATATGTTTCCACATTGTGTTTATTTTCTTCCCTGTAATGTGAAACATTATTTTATACGACGTCAGGTTATACCAAAAATGTGTCCACGAGGTAATTTGTTTTCAGAATTTTTTACAACTACACTTTATGATGAGACAAACCATTGAATGACAAAAGAATTATAACGATAATACTTAACTATTTATTTTTGACAAGGAAAATAACATTCAAAAAAGATAACAAAAATGATACTTTAGATAACACGATAAGATGATTTTTCTTTGACTATGAATTTGACTATCGAACTTTATTTTAGAATGATCTAAAGACGAACTCTAGTTTTGATGATTTGAATATGAAAAGACAAAAAAATACACCATATAAAAGTGTCATTTGTACTTAAAATGACTTGTTACTTTTAGTCAACAACTACACATTCAAGTCACATTAAGGAAATACAAAATATTAACTAAATTCTAATAAATTTTGTTATAATAAAACCAATGATAATAAACTAAAAACACATGTAAATGACTACCTAGAACAATTAAAAATTTGAAATATTATATAGCTTAGAAGCTATTTATCAAAAATCAAAGAACATAGTCTAATTAAATATTCAAGACCATAAAATAGTTACAAGATCTTTGGATAAGAATTAAACAAAAACATAAAAAACTTAAATAATCATAAATAAACAAAACTATAATGTTAAAACAAAATATTTAAAACAGATTTTAACCTTTTTCTTTTGTGAACTTGTGTTCTCAATTCTAACTTCATGAGAAAGAAAATTATTGGCATTAACAAGTAGAGTAGCCATTTCAACCATATGTAACATGTTTGCCACCAGTAAGAACAATAAAATCATTATTGTCTCCCACTAACATAATATTTTTCTTAGAGGCCGACACTTGTATAATTTTCGTTGAACAAATGCATAAATCTTTTTATGGAACATGTGTGAATTTTGGATGAGTTTTGAATAGATGACGTTGAGAGGATAAACACTACACAAATTTGAGAGACACATACATATATGCACTGCTTTGATGTGTATTCAAAGGTATATACTTGATCTAAATTTATGTCTAACATAATAGTCAAACGAACTTCTTTTCTACAATATACACGATATACAAGTTTCCACAATAGGCGAGACTGAGTGTGATGTCACAAAAATATTGTCATGAGAAGTGACACAACTAGTTCACAGGTATGCACACCCATGAAGATATCTTTAAACATAATACACATAGGCGACAAACTAAGTGATTTCCTTTAATAAATCCATTAATCTTCCATGAAAAGAATGAACAACCCTCTGATACCAAATGTGAATTTGGTATAGAGTTTGTGATTTAATAAAATCTAAATATTAAATCTAATTTTAGAGTCACTATGATGATATACAACAAAATATAATTGCTAAGCACTCTAAAGATGCAACTATGTAAGAAAATGAGAGAGATAGGGAACTTATTTGATTTTCACTTAACATGTTGAGTTGTGGAGCTGAATTGATTCACAAACAACATGTTTTTCAACTTACAAGTTTACATAGTAACTGACATCGGTTAACTGTACATGAAAGTTTTTATTTAAGACACGGGATTAGATCTAACCTTTGATTAAAAGGTGATATAATGGTTGTAATTACAGAGCTAAAGTCCCTATGTTTGTGTTGAGCAAATAGAATATGGCACTAAGGAGAGGGCACAAAAAATATTCGCTCGTGGTAGTAAGGCATATTTGAAGGTGCAAAAGGATATGGAAGGAAACACACGTGAAAGAAATATTGATTCGGGACTTAGCCATTTTCATGGTTATAGGCTATTTTTTGAGATAGCGTAAGGAGCACACACTGGGATGGAGACTTGTGTGACACAAAAATGCTATTTTGGGAAGAGCCTCTACTAATCCCCATGCATGAGTTTGAGTTAGTAATAGGATTACTAATACCAATTAACTATAAGAGATCTATTATTAGCGCACTTATATGTGTGCATGTTATTGTAGAGGCGCATGACTATTTTCAAAATGTGACCTATTTTGGGAAGTGTGTAGGTGTTGAAGGACAAGTCCCCACCCTTATAAATATGTATTAATCTATGGAGTTAGGGATATATGTTGTGTATGAACTATTGTGGAGTTATGCTGCCACATCTCATGTGCACATAAAATTATGATACTACTTATTATAAGAAGCTTCTATATTTACTGTGTTTTAATATAATGGAGTGTATTAGGTGAATAATGGTGTTAAACATGACTGTAACTAGTTCTTGTATGGTTGACTTCACTATGTTTATCACTTAATTCATGATTCTTGTAGATCTAGATCTAGAATATGCTCTGTGGAATAATTATGCTATTTATGGATATGAATATATTACATCTTCATCATGTTCACATCCTGTACAAGAAACTCTAAGGGCCTAGTACCATTGCACACTTTGGGTGAGCGCTCAACTCAGCTAGGTGATGTGCTAGCGTGCCTGGGTTATTCATGGTAAATTCTAGGCTATATCATTGGTTCTATTGCCAGGAAATCATTTTCAATTGTTTTCAAAATGGTTCGTGATGAATGCGTACTGGTTGACCCTAGAAAATATTGAGAAGTGGATAAAAGATCTAGAAGAAGAGTACGCATAGAGGTTCAACATTGGATCTGAGTTTGACACACGTGTGTGGGTGGAAAATAATTTATATGACAATCTATATGAGAGCTTCTTTGTTATTTTCCTAGTAGAACTATAAAGTGGCTTGTTGCTCATGCATCTAAATGGAATTGGAGGTAACACACACTTTTTTGGAAATAGGAAGAATTTTAGGCCTTGTATGATGCTGATTTGATTTGGACATACACTATGGATACTTGGTTCTGTGGTGTTTTGAACAACTATATCCTAGAATACTCAATTTCCACTTATTCTTGCCCAAAGGTAGCTAAGTTCCAATTTTTACGGTATTCTAGGGGAACTTGCTTGCAATGCATTCCACTAGCGATCAAGATATTGAAGGTAATCTTGAACTTAAAGGAAACACCAATGGCTAACTAAACCCCACCACATACAAGGGCAGGAGCAGGTTTGGTAAAAGATGGCAGACCTAGCAGAAGAAAGGTAGAGAGAAGAAAGGTGGCTTAAGTAAAATGAGGAATTCGAGAGGGAGATAGAGAAATAACATGACATTGTAGAATGAATGACATTGAGGAGAGAGATGGCTCGTGAAGGATTTGGAGCTCACGTAAAAGGCATGGAGCCAGAGCATCAATAACATCCCCATTTGGGAAAGCATGACAGGGAACACTCCTCGGCCTCACATAGGAGTGCGCCAGTAGAGAAAACCTGGGCCGTAAGCACGCATTTGAATCTACTTGGAAACCTAGCCCTTACGCTTGGTTTTCCAATACCTAGTACATCTAATATTCAACAAGATAATTTGGGTAGTAGGGAAGTAGGAGTAAGTCACATAGAAAGTACATCTATGGTAGGGAAAACATCTTTGTTGTTGTTTGGAGGTAATTTTTTTAGGTACATCATCTGCATAGAATTTGAGTGCATAGAATTTAGGGCTCACTTCTAGGAGTAGTACCACCATGCAGACTAAAGGAGTTCAATACAATACTACTATTGGGACATAGGCAAGAAAATCTTCTGGTCCACTTCCAGCTATAGGTGGAGGATCAGGGGGTATAGGTGGCTCTAGTTTAAGTGGATTTGGTGGTTCTGGATGTAGAGGTAACATAGGAGGTTCTGGATCAGGTGGGCAGGGTCCGCACCAACCCCAGAATATTTACATGGAGATGTCTCTTCATCTTCCAAAGTATAGGGGCATAGAAGATGCTGCTAAAAATGTGCACATGTGTGAGATAGTATGGCATGCAAAAGGAATCATAGCTTCTAAGCGCAAGGCAAGTCAATTTGTAACTACATTGCAAGGACAAGAAAACAGTTGGTACAAGAAGTTTGACCCTAATCAAAATTTTGTAGATGATGTAGCATTCAAAGATGCATTCATTAAAGAGTTCTATATCCCTTAATTTGAGTAGAAGAGTATAAGCACGCTCAAGGATACTAAACAAGACACTACTGAGAGTGTCTAGGAGTATGATGCCCATTCAAAACACTTTTATCTAAGATTTTTTATGATATTCATGCAAGATAGCATGCACAATGGTTTTTTGGTGGTTTGATCACACCTTTTAGAAGATTTCTATCACATAAGACACACTGATCTGTATGAAGAACTTGAACTAGTTATGTGCATTGAGGCATTTAGGAGTATAGAAATTGGAATCAACCCATTCTTGGAAGCACAAATTGCAGCTATGGAAAAGTAGTTGGAGAAACTATCGGTGAATTCAGCACATGAGATGCGCACTAGGATTTGGTGTATGAATTGTTGTCCCCATAAAACAATATGTTCATTATTGCTAGATTGTTAGCTATGTCACCTGAACCATGACACCAGTCACTGCCCATTATTATAACGCGTGATAAGGAAGAATGTATCCTACTATTATAATATTTTCCACTCCATAAATCATGATACAGAAGACTGCAGGTTGATTGGTCAAATCCATGATGCTATAGATATTGGTGTACAACAGACAAGAGTATCAGATAACTCTAAGGGTAAAGGTGAGCACTAGGATAGGAATCACAATCAAGCACACTATGATCGAAATTAGGGGCACTATGAAGGAGGATGTGGCAGAGCTCGAGGATACCATGGTGAATTTAGAGGTTAAAGCCGTGGTGGTGGAAAAAGTGAATTCCCTCATAGAAAATTCTTTACATTCGGATCACCTGACCACTACAAGCGTGAATTTCCTCATAATATTACATGTTCTTTCTGTGGGAAGAATCATATCTATAAGGAATTCTTGGATCTATATAAGCATATTAGCAAACAAGATAAATAGGAGAACAAAGGTGTAGGGATGGTTAGGATACAATGCGATGTGGAAAATGAGTGGATACCAAATTTGGCACCGGAACATGAGGTATTGCCCGTGAAGATCACTACATGCACTCAAGCTCTGCGTGCTAGAGAGGCGTTACCACATAAGCCTACCATCACTAAGGAGGAAGTTTTACATGTAAGGTACCCAGATCCTGTGTACCAGAAGGACGTTTATTAGGAGACCATGGAAGTAATCAAAGACCTTCAAGGGGAAATATAGTGTTTAAAGGAGAAATCACAGAAGATAGAACAAAAGAAGGAAGCAGATATAGTCCAGTCAAATATTGATGACTTGAAGGAGGTATGTAGAATGCTATACCAGGAGAATATTATTCCATTACTAGGGAGTTGGCTAAAGGGAAACACTCCACGTGTGAATATTGAGAATGGGCATCAGATCCTGCATGCCAATCTTCCCCCCCCATAGCCTAGATTACGACAAGGAGATCACTCTGAATCTCATTGTTGATGGATGGATCTTTAGTAATATATTGATTGACACAGGTGCATAAGTAAATGTGCTTACTTTAGATGCAGGGGTATAGACAGGGAGACCTACATTGCAGCCATCTTATAGTGTACTATTTATGGTTAGTCAAACTAAGGCCTCTCCTATTAGAGTTTTAAAATATGCATCCATTACTATAGAAGGGGCCAAGTTCACTAGTGATTTTGAGGTTTTAGTGCTTGTAGAACAAGAAAGTTTCCCAGCTCTGCTTGGATGCCCTTGGTGTTATGTAAATAATGTTGATCTTTGGTTTAGTAAGGGATATATCCATTTTGAGAAAAAGGAGGAAAGAGTTATCATCCCTTTAACAGATGGGAAATTTGTGACCTATGTTGAGCCTTTAAGTGAGGAAGATCTGAATAGGATTTATGTACGTGCCATTCGGGACCCAGAAGTACTTAGGTCATCTAAGGAAGGAATCCTTCAGTGGGAAGATGCACATTCTATTAGTGATACTACAAGTATTTCTTGTGATAATTGGGCTCATGATACTTATGAGATGGTTTGGGCATGAATTAAGGAGCACATTTGTGTAGAAAAGAAATCCTCATTGCATCAAGAGGATAGGTAACCTCTATGTACCTCAGTACACTGGAGAAGGAGACCCTACAGTATTCCTACGTGCCATAGAGAAATAGTGGTTCATAGGGATAATCTTGTAGAATGGAATGAAGTTAGGATTTCTCTTACAACTCAGTTTTCCAGGAGAAATGTACCTTCTTAAATCTTCGCATATCATGGCAATCAACCTGTTCAGACCATGTTTAACAATTTGAGTGGATTTGGACAAAGGGACAGGAAGCTTTATCGCATTCTCTATGGGTGCAAAAAATTTATTCCACTTTAAAAGGATGCACATACACTTGGTATGTATATGCGAAACTACATAGAGAAACTAGAAATTGGTAGGATTTGATTGTAGGTATGGTCTAGAATTTTGACTACTTCTCTACTAAACCTCCAGTAGAAGAGACATTAAGGGTTATAAAGTGTTTAACTATGGGAGACAATGCAAAGGAGGAAGAACTGGTTCAAGAGTTATTTTATGAGAATGACTCAGGAGTGTGTTTTGATGAAGGAGTAGAGACAAATGCCATGCTACTTAAGTGCACTTGCTTTGAGAAATAAAAAGGAAAGATGGTCTACATAGTGGATGATGAGGAAGTAGAAAATTTTGATATAGGTAATTCAACAGGTATGTGTGAGGTCTTAGATAGTGTGGATAATAATGTGCATGCCTATCATGAACCTATAAGGACAAAGAAAGTGAATATTGGTACGGATTTTGAACCTAAAGAGGAAATAATTGGAGATTATTAGTCTGAATTTGAAGTGGAAAAGATAGCAAAGTTTCTCCATGATTTTTAGGACTGATTTCCTAGGGGCTACCTTGAATTAAAAGGAGTGCATGAATCATTAGGAGAGATGAAGATAAAGTTTAAGGAAGGTGTGCACCTGGTTAGGTAGAGACCCTACAGGATGAATCCTAACCTACCTGTAAAGGATAAACAATAAATTGACAAGAAGTTTAAGTATGGCATCATCAAGCCCCTATAATAATTAGAGTGGGCTAGCCCCATGGTTATCAGTATAAATAAATATGGTCAAATTAGGATTTATATGGATTACAAAAAATTACATGTTGTATGTGTGATTGATCCCTTTCCTACACCATTAACAGAGGATATATTAGAAGGTGTTGCAGGGCACATAATCTATTCTTTTACAGATGGATACTTTGGGTATCATCAAGTTAATATTGCATAGGAGGATCAAGAAAAAACAACTTTCACCACTGAATGGGGAAGGTTTTCATATAATGCAATGCCCTTTGGTATGAAAAATGCACCTGTTGTATTTTCGCGAATAGTTGTTCAAGCATTCCAAGATTTTATTCACATTTTCTTGTGAGTTTACTTGGATGATTGGATGGTGTATAGACTAATGAAGGATTATTGTGACAATTTTCACTTAATGCTTGAAAGATGTAGACAGTTAAGAATCTATTTGAACATCAAGAAGTGTATATTTACAACACCATTTAACACTCTGTTAGAGAAAATAATTTGTAAGGAAGGTTTGTTAGTAGATCCAGTGAAGGTTCCAGTTATTGTAGGCCTGGAAGATCCTACCAATCAGAGTGAGGTACATGGATTCTTGGGTGACACTCGGTATTATAGAAAATTTATCAAAGGATATGCTAAGGTTTTCATACCCTTGGAAGAGTTACTAAAAGGAAAAGGGAAATTTTATTGGGGAGAACCGTAGTAGCGTATATTTGATACATTGAAGGAGAGACTTACTACAATTCCTAATCTATGTTTTCCCTCATGGAACCAACCGTTTCATGTACATGTGGATGACTCTGGCATAGCCATTATCACAGTGCTATCTCAGCCTAGAGAAAGTATTATAGATCATTCTATATATTTTTCTAGTATAGAGTTGATTATTGTAGATAGGAATTATATGACTACTGAGCGTGAAGCCTTTTCAATGATCTATGCATTGCATAAATTCATAAAATACCTTTTAGCAACACCATTCATATTTTACACCGATCAGATGAAATTGAAATACTTGGTAAACAAGCCCTTTTTATAGGGGCACATATGTTGATGGGTGCTCTTATTCCAAAAATTTGATTTCACAGTTGTGGTAAAACTAGGTAAAAGTAATTTTGGCCTAGACCATTTATCAAGAATTCAGTCGAGGGAGGACACACAAACAAATGAAGATACAATTCCAGATGCACAATTGTACAGGTTACAACACGCGCCTTTGGAATGGGAGGATATTGTTATATTTTTATGTACATGTGTGGCATCTGTAGTGCCCACTTCCCTTTGACACCTTTTGATACCAATCATGACACTGTTGACTATATTATGGACATTATTATAGTTTTTACTTAGTATGATGTTAGATATTTGATCATGGATTATTGTTGACTTTGATTCTTATATGATGCATGATGATTATTAGAGACACTTTCTTATATTTATGATGAGATAATGTTTGACATGGTTCTATTATGGATATTGTTCGAACTTGTAATAATTGGATATTTTGATTAGACCTAGATAATGAAAATTAAATTAAAATTGATGATGATATAATTTTTAGTAAAATTGTGAATGATACTCTTGATTGTCATGATAATTGTTGTGATTCACATATATATTCATGATCTTGAAATTATATTTATATTCATTTGGATGTTTTGATATGGCCACGAGGCCAAAGGAGGTATTTTTATTTTTACAGATTAAAAATATCACAACAAACATTGGGGGATTGGAGACCAACCACTTTGGAATTTGAGATGAATTCAACAAGATCACCATGATAACTGTATCTATGTGTGTGTGTTTGATTGTGTTAGGGATTCCCATGGGGGGTCACCTTTAAATGTGGCCAAGGCATTTTATGTTTTTTCTTTTATTTGGTACCTTTTTTTTTAATGTTTGCATGTGTTTTATGTGGTACCCTTACCGTTTTCATTATTTATTTTAATGTGGTGTTAATATTATGAGTAATGATGTTTTTTAAGTTAATTAATTAAAAGATATCATGAGAATGTAATTAATATGGTTGTTGGTTATGCTTTAAAGTGATGTAAGAATGAGTAAGTAATGTGTAAGTAATATGTAAGGTATGTGTGAGTTAAATTTTGAGTGTGAAACACTCCGCCTTCTTGAAAATTTGAATTTGTCCTTGGAGGCTGATTTTGGAGGCTTGTAGGACAAGTTAAACTTGTCCCATACCTCTTAAATTTACATACCAACCTTGCCTATTGGTTGGAGGGTTAAATTTAGACCTTTTTAATGCATTTTTACAAGTCAAGTTGAATGCTAAAAATGCACTTTTCTTACATAATTTAATTTCAATCCTTATGGGGTGTGGGCTTGTTTGAGTGTGTAAGTAAATCTATCATATTATTCACCCACCTATTGATTATGCATTGGAGAATGAAGTTGACTTATGTGTTGGAGTTGAGGATGTGTGAAGTGGCATCCTACATGGATCCACCTCATCCCCTTCTCTTCCCTCTTCTATAAATTAAATTTCTTTAGCTTGTTTTGGGTTGCTTCAATTTTATCACTTCGTTTTTGGGAGACTTCTTTTGGTTTTGGAGAGCTCTTGTTTTGGAGAAGATTGGAGATTGTTGCATGCTTGTGGATTGTTGATTTTAGACACTTTTGCATTGGAAAGCTTGTTATTTGAACTTGGACCAAACTCCATTATGGAGAGGTAGGATCTTGGCTCTTGAAATACTCTTATTTTATTCTATGCATATGTAAATGGTTGAATGTTTGAATGTGCTATTTTATTTTTTGGTTGGTTGGGTAGATGGCTTAGGGATGGTGTAGGAGAAGGCTATGGGGTTATTTTGTGGGAGGAATAAGTGCTTTGGGGAGGTGTAAGTGTGGAGGGAGTTCGGATTAGGGTTCCACCTTAAAAAGAAATAGCTTTCATTTCTTTACTCATTATGGGGTGCCATAAGCAATTGGGGAGGCATAAGGAAATGTGAGGAATAAGGGGTACTTGGAGGAGGCATAAGGGTATGTCAGGGATTTGAAATGATGTGTATTTTTGTGGTTTATTCTCAGGTGGTGATACCCATTTCCCCTTGGGAGGCATAAGTAGCATCCCCCATAGTTTCTTGCTCATTTGGCTTGCATGATGAAGCCTGAGTTTTGTTTGTTATGTCTTAAAGTGGTTGCAAACTGCTGTTTTATTTTAGACTGTGTTTTGAATGTGAAAATTACATGTGAAATATTTCCTCTATGATGTGGAAGCTTGTTGTTGCCATGAGTTGAGTCGCATTTCTTATTACAATGTGGTTGGGGCACGGGGGGGCTAATGAAGAAGGATGACTTCTCCTTTCATTGGATGTCTTGGTTGGGTGGAGAGCATTGCCTTTCCCCTGCCTTTGTTGTGATCAAATTGGAGAATGATGGATTTGCATGTTGCTGTTCTAGAGAAAAGGAAAAGATAGTCTTTGACAGTCCCTTGTGAGAATTCGATTTGTAAAACATTTTTCCCACTTGAAGTGGATGATAATTTAATATTTTCCATGATGGAAAGATGCCTTTGTATCAGCTATGAAGTTGTAATTTGAAATGTGAAAGCGGTGTATTCTGTTTTCTGTTTTTGAATATATGATAAGGAAATTATATTCTGTATGTTGTATTTCAAGGAATGAAAGATAAAGTTGTATTATTTTTCCACAAATGGAGTTACTTCTGTTTAAAATATGTGTTGAAATATGTTGAGGAAACTCCTGTTTGAAAGAAAGAAATACGTATGAAGAAAATACATTGCTCTATTTTTTTGAAATGCATGATTTGAAAAATAGAAGTTGCATCCTTGTTCTACATTTTGATTGAAGAAAAGATAACTATTTAAGACTAGAATGGAGTGAATTTAATGTTTTTATAGTATGGAAAAAGAAATAAATTAATCTCTATTTCTGAGATATATAAACTTCATTTTTTATTTCACTGTAAACTCTGCACAATTTTATTAAAAATGTATAGAACGACCCTGCAACCTTGGAAACTAAAATAAAATGATTGAATTGAGATTGCATGATTCAAAAGACCCCAAACAAACTAAACCACTTAAAAAATTGTTAGGAAAACCTTCAAATTGAAAAAAGACAAAACTACAGTCATTTTATTGCCAAAGGATGGAAATTTCGAATTGATCTTCAATCTAACAATTGACACTTGTAACCCATTCTAAATTCCTCTAAGAGCAACCCTCCATGTTTGTTTGGCATGTTGGCAAAGGAAGGAGGTTGAATTGAATAAAATTTTATAAGTCTGGTGTTATCAGTTTTCATTTTTTAAGCCTGCAGAGCGTTTTTCTCAAAATTGACCCTAAAAAATTTATCCAAATTGAACTCTTAAGGACTCTGTGCAAAGAGGACATTGAGATATTTTTGAAAATTCATCATTTTCCAAAATATGAGCTCCCTAGCAAATGTTATGGCCTTCTGAAGTTCACATAAAAGATAGAACTTCATGCGTGCGCACCCTTGCGCGTCTGACTTGCGCGCCCAGGTCCGTATTGCGTACCTGGGAGAGAATGAATCTCTCCTGCACCCATCTTGTGCACTCGAGATAGAATGAGTCTCTTTCACACCCACCTTGTGCATTTTGGAGGACAAGAGTTTCTCCCGCGCCCAAGGAAATTTCTTTCGCGCGCCTTGTAGGAAGATAATCTATCTATGCTAGGGATGAGTTTCTCTCTCTTAGTGTTTTGTAGGATGTTTCATTATCTGTTGTAATGGAATCTGAAATTTTGTTGGGAACACTTTAATTTTAAAAAAATTATTCCTTATCTTTTCCTAACTAAACCTAGGTTGTTCTTGTTCTCGAGTAGGGTTGTTTTAGCAAGCGTTACACTTGGTATCAAATTCGTGGGTTCAAAATCTTACACCCTTGGGAACACTAGAAAATTGAGACATGAATTTTAAACCTAGTATAGTATTAAACCTAGCACACTTCTTAAATCTAGAGAACAACTTGGTTAGAAATTACATATTTAGTGAACATGGAAAACTGAATAAAACCTAGATAATGAACTAACTCTCACCTTGGTCTATGCAGGAGGTGCGGACAAGATGAGGGGTATTTTCACATAGACCTAGACTTACCACCACCAGATCATGTTGTAGCAGCTATCCTACCATAGATTTTACAGACACTTCAGGATGTTAATGCCGTTCTACGCGGAGGGACCGTAGGAGCACATGGAGCCGGATATGATAGGGTGACATCCGTTGAGGCTCATGCATCTCCTCGGAATAGTGAGGAGCATAGAGGAGAGAACTCCCATGTGGAGTCAGGTAGAGAAGAGTCACCACAGAGGGGATAGGGAGACCGAGTTTCAGGACATAGAGATAGATCTCAGAGCCCTAGGCTTAGAGATGAGCATGCAGGGATGCCTAGGGGTCGTCAGACTACAGCTTCAAGCCACATCAGGGAGATCCTAAAGCTATGACCATCACATTATTTTGGTGATGTACGTTGATTTCAAGCAAAGGCCATAGTTGGTGAGCTGTGAGCAGATGCTTCAAGCTCTGCCCTTGTTTTAGCAACATGAAAGCTCGTGTTGCGATCCATTTACTAACAGAAGGAGCAGGAGTTTCTGGTGGAGGATAGAAGGAGTAGAAGCTCTACGTGGATTCTGAGACACTTACCTGGGAGCTCTTTGAGGAGCATGGTTTCAGGAGTCAGATATTTGTCACGGAGGTTTATACAACAGAGGATGGATGAGTTTCATTACCTCTGACAGAAATCCCTTATAATGGCTGAGTATGAGAGCATTTTTCTTGGATCTACTCCAGTATGTTGATTACATGTAGGACAAGCAGGTACGGATCCACAGGTTCATCTGGAGGCCTAAATCTAGACATTGGAGGTGCAGTATGAATCCATTGTCCACAGAACATTTGTTGAGGCCATTGAGAAGGCCTTTATAGCAGAGGATACTTAGGGGAAGACCCAACATGACTAGAGACTGAATTTGGATCCGTATATACAGTAGATGTAGGACAATAGATTAATGAGGCTTAGTATCTCCTCCTCGTGGTGGATAGGGTTCAACACAGTCATCTTTTAGACTACAACAATAGCAGCAGCAGTATCACCCACCTTATATACCTCCACAGAGATTTGATGCACACAAAGGTCAGAGTATGGGGCCTCCTCCTAGGGATTCCATTAGGACATAGGGTGGCTAGAGGGCTCAGTTAGTAGGAGCTCGCCAGTAGAGACCTCAACATTCCATAGCTGGATCATTAGGATCCACACCACATACCTCTAGAGTACCGACTAGACTTGCTACACATGGGAGAGGATCAGGTGGTTGTTTTGGTTGCAGTGTTGATGGAAATTTTTGGAGAGATTGCGTTCAGAACCCTCTAAATAAGGGTAATACATAGATCTCAAAGCCTACCATTGGTGACATGGGATGCAATCATTATATCTATGTAGTGGTCAAGAACTTCCAGGCTAAACATTAGAGTACAGTTATTGAGACCACAGGTAGCATTGGCGGTATTTCTACCTCTATTTTGTTTGATTCTTGTTCTTCACATTCTTTTATTGCACCATCTTTACTAGAGGGATGTAAGATGGTGACAATTAGGTAGGTTCATTGTTGGGATGTTGAGATGGCTTCTGGAGCCAAGATCTGAGTGGACTCATTAGTTAAGGAGTGTGTAGTGGATTTGGGACCTTTCACCACTACCTCGGATCTTTGTATCCTTCCTTTGGGCTCGTATGGAGTCATCTTGGGTATGGATTGGTTGTCTGCACATAGGGCCAAGATGGATTGTTACCATAAAACTATATCTTGTGTAGATGATCTAGAAGTTGAGTTTGTGATCTTAGGGGTTAGGAGACCTATTTCCATTAGCACCATCTCCACTATGCAACTTAAGCAGTGTGTGCAATGGGGTTGTTAGATGTTTTCTGTCACCATCAGTGACCGATCAGAGGATGGGTCTAGTGGACCATCGCTAGATGACCATTCATTTTTGAGAGAGTTTTCTAATGTCTTTCTAGGGGAGCTACCGGGGTTACCACCCCACGTGAGATTGATTTTCATATAGACCTAGTTTCGGGAGCAGAGCCTATCTATCGAGAACCTTATTAGATGACTACCCCAGAGCTTTGTGAACTCAAGTTGCATCTTGAGGGCCTTTTGGAGAAATTCCTAATCCATCCTAGTGTATCCCCTTGGGGTGCACCGGTGATTTTTTTTGAAGAAGAATGGATCCTTGCGGTTGTGTATTGATTACCACCAGTTGAATAAGGTAACGATCAAGAATTGTTATCCCCTTCTATGCATAGATGATTTGTTTGATCAGATGAAGGGATCCAAAATTTTCTCTAAGATAGATCTTAAGTTAGGCTATCATTAGTTGAGGATTATGGAGGAAGATATTCATAAGACCACTACGATATGGGCACTATGAGTTCACAGTGGTTCCTTTTGGTTTGATGAATGCCCCCGCAGTATTTATGAGTTTGATGAATGGGGTTTTCAGGAATTTCTTAGATCACTTCATTCTCATCTTCCTTGATGACATTTTGATTTACTCACACATGCGTGACATGCACGAAGGGCACCTTTTCCAGGTTCTTTAGTGTCTTCATGAGAAACAACTTTACGAGAACTTGGAGAAGTGTGCATTCTTTCAGGTAGAGGTACAATATTTGGGTCACATCATCTCTGGGGAAGGTATCACAGTCAATCCTTCCAAGATTAGAGATATTATGGATTGGCCAATACCCACTACTGTGACTGAGGTGTGCAACTTCATGGGGTTAGGAGGTTTGTTCAGGAATTCTCTCAAATTACACACCCCATTACTTCTCTTCAGCGGAAAGGGAAGAAGTTTTTTTGTCAGATATATGTGAGCAACCCTTGAGCACACTGAAGGAGTGCCTCATGACAACACCCATTCTTGCAGTGTTGGATCCACAGGGTGAGTTGTTCATATACATGGATGCTTCTTTGGCAGGACTTGGAGGTGTGTTCATGTAGGAGGGAAAAGTAGTGGCTTTTGAGTCTTACAAACTCAAGGAGTATGAGCTTAATTATCTGAATCATGACCTTGAGCTTGCAGTAGTTGTGCATGCCTTGGTTCGATGGAGATACTTTCTTCTTGGTTGGAGATTCACACTCAAGACATATCACTTGAGTCTTCGCCATCTCTTCATGTAGCCCAATCTCAATGCTCATCAGCGGTGTTGGATGGAGTTACTTTGTGAGTATGATATGGAGATAGAGCATGTGAAGGGAAAGGAGAATGTGGTTGCAGACACTCTCAGCAGACGAAGACATGTGGTTATGGCCACTTTTGTGGGCACATATTTGTGGACCAGGATTCTACAGGAGCTTTCTCTTGACAACTTCTACATTACAGCTAGAGTGGAGATTGAGTCCCAGAGACCCCTTGAAGGGAAGTTTGATGGTTTCTCATTAGAGGTAGATGGACTTCTCAGGCACAGTGGTCATATTTACGTTCCCAGTGATGGAGGCTTGAGGCATGACATCTTGACATGGGCACATCATGCACCCTATTCAACCCATCCCAAGGTGAAGAAGATGCACGCTACCTTGAGATAGTTGTATCACTGGAGAGGACTTTGTAGAGATGTGGCCTAGTTTGTGTCACACTGTTTAGAGTGCCAGAAAGTGAAGGTCGAGCATCAACATCCAGCTAGCCTTCTCTTTCCTCATGCTATATAGGAGTGGAAGTGGGACACTATTTCCATGGACTTCATTGTTGGGCTACTAATGTTGAGATTTCACCATGACGCCATCATGGTCATGGTGGATAAATTGACAAAAGTGGCACACTTTTCTCCAGTGAAGACCACTTATAAATCCAGTGCAGTGGCATGGGTTTATCTAGATGAGATCGTCAGGTTGCACAAGATTTCATGGAAGATAATTTGTGACTGCGATCCTCTGTATAATTCTCATTTTTGGACTACCATGTAGCACACCCTCGGGACGAAGACCAACTTCAGCACAACATATCACCTTGAGACAGATGGACAGATAGAGTAGGTGAATCAAATTTTAGAGGATATGCTTAGGATGTATGTTATGGATCATTAGGTGAGATGGAAAGAGTACATATACTTGGTGGATTTTTCCTACAATAATAGTTTTCAGAGTTCTATAGGCATGGCACCTTTTTAGGATTTGTATGGAAGAGAGTGCAAGACACCTCTTGGCTGGGACATGATAGAGGACAAAGTTTCTCTTGGACCAAATTTGTTACAGGACATGGAGCAGCAAGTGGTTTTGATAAGATAGAGATTGCAAGAGGAACAAGACAGACAAAAGAAGTATGCAGATCAAGAAAGGACTGACCATAGTTTTGATGTGGGGATGAAGGTGTTCCTTCGTGTCAGGCCACATAAGAGCCCTATCCATTATGGAAAGGGTTCTAAGTTAGCTCCTAGATTCATTGGTCCCTTTGAGATCTTGAAGTGTATTAGCCCTTTGGCCTAACGTCTAGCATTGCCACCTAGCTTGTCTCACATGTATGATGTGTTTCATGTTTCATTCCTTAGGAGATATATTGTAGATCCTTCTCATGTGATGGATTGGACACCATTGTAGGTGTAGGATCAGGGGAAGGTGACGATGGAGCCCGTTTGCATTATAGATCACAAGATCATGGGACTTTGAGGTAGAGAGATTGATCATGTGTGAGTGCAATGGGATAGATATGATGAGACTGCAACTACTTAGGAGGATGCTACTTTACTACGAGTTCAGCTCCCATATATGTTCCAGTGACTTTTAGGAGGAATTCGAGTCTAAGGGGAGGGGGATGTAGTGCCCACTTCCCTTTGACACCTTTTAATACCAATCATGACACTGTTGACTATATTAGGGACATTATTATATTTTTGATTTAGTATGATGTTAAATATTTAATCATGGATTATTGTTGACTTTGATTCTTATATGATGCATGATGATTATTAGAGACACTTTCTTATATTGATGATGATATACTATTTGACATGGTTATATTATGGATGTTGTTTGGACTTGTAATAATTAGATATTTTGATTAGAACTAGAAAATTAAAATTAGATTAAAATTGATGATGATATAGTTGTTAATGAAATTGTGAGTGATACTCTTGATTGTCGTGATAATTGTTGTGATTCACATATATATTGATAATCTTGAAATTATATTTATATTCATTTGGATGTTCTGATATGGCCACGAGGCCGAAGGATGTATTTTTATTTTTATAGCTTAAAAATATCACAACAAACATTGGGGGATTGGAGACCAACCACTTTGGAATTCGAGATGAATTCAACAAGGTCACCATGATAACTGTATCTGTGTGTGTGTGTCTGATTGTGTTAGGGATTCCCATGGGGGGTCACCTTGAAATGTGACCAAGGGATTTTATGTTTTTTATTTTATTTGGTACCTTTTTTTTTAATGTTTGCATGTGTTTTATGTGGTACCCTTACCGTTTTCATTATTTATTTTAATGTGGTGTTAATATTGTGAGTAATGATGTTTTTAAGTTAATTAATTAAAAGATATCATGAGAATGTAATTAATATGGTTGTTGGTTATGCTTTAAAGTATTGTAAGAATGAGTAAGTAATGTGTAAGTAATATGTAAGGGATGTGTGAGTTAACTTTTGAGTGTGAAACACTCCACCTTCTTGAAAATTCGAATTTGTCATTGGAGGCTGATTTTGGAGGTTTGTGAGACAAGTTAAACTTGTCCCATGCCTCTTAATTTTACATACCAACCTCACCTATTGTTGGAGGGTTAAATTTAGACCTTTTTAATGCATTTTTACAAGTCAAGTTGGATGTTGTAATTGCACTTTTCTTACATATTTAAATTCCAGTCCTTATGGGGTGTGGGCTTGTTTGAGTGTGTAAGTAAATCTATCATATTATTCACCCACCTTTTGATTTTGCATTGGAGAATGAAGTTGATTTATGTGTTGGAGTTGAGGATGTGTGAAGTGGCATCCTACATGGATCCACCTCATCCCATTCTCTTCCCTCTTCTATAAATTAAATGTCTTTAGCTTGTTTTTGGGTTGCTTCACTTTTATCACTTCATTTTTGGGAGACTTCTTTTGGTTTGGAGAGCTCTTGTTTTTGGAAAAGATTGGAGATTGTTGCATGCTCGTGGATTGTTGTTCTTGGAATCTTTTACATTAGAAAGCTTTCTGTTTGAACTTGGAACAAACTCCATTATGGAGAGGTAGGATCTTGGCTCTTGAAATACTCTTCTTTTATTCAATGCATATGTAAATGGTTGAATGTTTGAATGTGTTGTTTTATTTGTTGGCTGGTGTGGTAGATGACTTAGGGATGGTGTAGGAGAAGGATATTGGGTTTATTTTGTGGGAGGCATAAGTGTTTTGGGGAGGTATAACTGTGAAGGAAGTTGGGATTTGGGTACCACCTTACAAAGAAATAGCTTGCATTTCTTTACTCGTTATGGGGTGTCATAAGTGGTTGGGGAGGCATAAGGAAATGTGAGGAATAAGGGGTACTTGGGGGAGGCATAAGGGTATGTCAGGGATTTGAAATGATATGTATTTTAGTGGTTTGTTCTCAGGTGGTGATACCTATTTCCCCTTGGGAGGCATAAGTAGCATCCCTAATAGTTTCTTGCTCCTTTGGCTTGCATGATGAAGCCTGAGTTTTGTTTGTTATTTCTTAAAGTGGTTGCAAACTGTTATTTTGTTTTGAACTATGTTTTGAACGTGAAAATTAGATGTGAAAGATTTTCTTTGTAATGTGGAAGCCTTTTATTTCCATGAGTTGAGTTGCATTTCTTATTGCAATGTGTTTGGGGCTCAGGGGACAATGAAGAAGGATGTCTTCTCCTTTCATTGAATGTCTTGGTTAGGTGGAGAGCATTGAATTTCCCCTACCTTTGTTGTAATCAAATTGGAGAATGATGGATTTGCATGTTGTTGTTCTGGAGTAAGGGAAAGACAATTTTTGACAGTCGCTTTTGAGAATTCAATTTGTAAAACATTTTTTTCCCACTTGAAGTGGATGAAAATGTAATATTTTTTTTGATGGAAAGTTGTCTTTGTATCGGCTATGAAGTTGTAATTCGAAATGTGAAAGAGGTGTATTTTGTTTTTTGTTTTTGAATGTATGAGAAGGAAATTGTATTTTGTATGTTGTATTTCAAGGAATGAAAGAGAAAGTTGTATTATTTTTCCACAAATGGAATTACTACTGTTTAAAATCTGTGTTGAAATATGTCGAGGAAACTTCTATTTGAAAGAAAGAAATACATATGAAGAAAATACATTACTTTGTTTTGTTGAAATGTATGATTTGAAAAATAGAAGTTGCATCCTTGTTCTACATTTTTATTGAAGAAAAGATAACTATTTAAAACTAGAATGGAGTGAATTTAATATTTTTATAGTATGGAAAAAGAAATAGATTAATCTCTATTTTTGAGATGTATAAACTTCATTTTTATTTCACTGTAAACTCTACACAATTTTATTAAAAATGTACAGAACGACCCTGCAACCTTGGAAACTAAAATAAAATGATTAAATTGAGATTACATGATTAAAAATACCCCAAACAAACTAAAATACTTAAGAAATTGTTAGGGAAACCTTCAAATCGAACAAAGACAAAACTGCAGTCATTTTACTGCTAAAGGATGAAAATTTTGAATTGATCTTCAATCTAACAATTGACACTTGCAATCCATTGTAAATTCCTCTAAGAGAAACCCTCCATGTCTATTTGGAATGTTGGGAATGGAAGCAGGTCGAATTGAATATATTTTTTTTAAATCAGGTGTTACCAGTTTTCATTTTATAAGCCTGCAGAGTGGTTTCCTCAAAATTTACATTCAAAAATTTATCTAAATTAAATTCTTAATGTCTCTATAAAAAGAGGATGTCGAGCGATTTTTGAAAAGTCCTTGTTTGTCAAAAATGAAGCTCCCTAACAAAAGTTTTGGCTTTCTGAAGTTCGCAGATAAGGTGGATCTTCATACACGCGCGCCCTTGCCCGTCATTTAGCACCCAACACCTCTTGTGCACACCCTTGCATGCCATTGTGCACCCTTGTATGCCTGGATTGTGTGCCTAGGTCCGTCTTGCGTGCCTGGGAGTGAATGAGTCTCTCTCGTGCTCGTCTTGTGCACTCGAGACAAAATGAGTCTCTCTCGTGCCTGTCTTGTGTGCCCAAGACAGAATGAGTCTCTTCTGCGCCCACCTTGTGCGCCCTGGATAAAAATAAAAGTATCTCCCATGCCTCTCTCTCACTCCTGAGAAAATTTCTTCTACGCGCCCCGCAGGAAGATAATCTATTTGCGCTAAGGATAATTTTCTTTCACTTAATGTTTTGTAGGATGTTTCGTTATCCGTTGTAATGGAATCTGGAATTTTGTTGGGAACGATGTAAACAAAAAAATTATTATTCGTTATCTTGTCCTAACTAAACCTAGGTTGTTCTTGGTCTTGAGTGGGTTTTTTTAGCTGGTGTTACAGTGTCAGAAGGAATGAAATCCTTGGAGAAGAAACAACTTGCAACTTTTGTGACACCTTTTATGTTCATTATCGGTGATGTATACAAGTTAGGCCGAGATGAAGTATTACGCCGATATGTGCTAGAGCATGAGCGCATAGACATCATGGAAGATGATCATGGTGGTATTGTAGGTGGGAACTATGTAGGTGACGCCACTGCATGTAATATTATACTCGATCAATTATGGTGGGACACCCTCTACAAGGATTGTATATCATATTGTAAGGCGTGTGATCACTTTCAATGGGTTGGTAAACTTGGGAAAAGAAATGAAATGCCTTTAAGACCTATTCCTAGTGTAGATCCATTTGAGAAATGGGCTATAGACTTTGTGGGTCCTATTTTTCTAGCCATGTGTAGAAATGGATCGCACTACATCATCACTTGCATAGATTATCTTACAAGGTAGGTAGAAGCAGCACCTACCAAGGATTTTACAAAAGATACAACAACTATGTTCTTATGGATGCCTATTGATCTTGAAACGTGATAGGGGAACACACTTTCTGAATGAAACAATTAAGTTACTATTGGATGAATTTATGATTACAAACCATAAGAATACACCATATCATCCTCAGGAAAATGGGATTGCTAAGGCCTTTAACAGGATTTTGGGACAGACATTGAAAAAAATTTGTGATGTTAGAAGGAAAGATTGGGATGATAAAGTTTCTACCATCCCTTGGGCGTATATAACAATATATAAGATATTGAACAAGGTCACACCCTTGCAGTTGGTGTTTGGTGCAAAATAAATTATTCCTATCGAATTCATGTTACCGTCTTTACATATTTCACGTGTTGAAGGTCTAGATGATGAGAAATATTTAGAAGAAAGAATTGATAAATTGATATAGTTGGATTAGAGGCACACCATAACATGTTGGAGTCAAAAGTAGGAAAAAACTAGGCAAAAGGCACGGCATGACAGACACATCAGGGACAAAAAGTTTAAGATGGGACAAATGGTGCTTCTTTATGACTCTAAGTTTCTACACCATCCGGGAAAGCTTAAATTGCATTGGTTAGGACCATATATTAAGACTCATATACTTGAATCAGGTGCTTATCAGTCAGAGATACTTGATGGAATACAGTTACCCGGTTACTTTAATAGGAGTAGGTTGAAGCCCTACTATAAATAAGTCTTCTTGGTGTTTGTAATAAGGAAGTGTTTCCATTTAGAATAGGTTTTCATTTATGTATTTCCTTATTATTTTTCCTTTTTTGTCGCTATGCTTTTTCAATTTAGTTGGTGTTTTGTGTAATAAGTGTGTAAGCATGCTGGAAGCTAATTACCATTCAAAGAAATTTTATGCGCAAAGGACTGCGCATTCCATTGGTGTGGGGTGGTTATTTACAACTGGGTACACATAAAGGAATAAAATGTTATAGGTACTATTCAAGTTTAGAGAGGAGTTGTTAGAAAGGAGATTGCTTTAAAAAATGACTGTAGATGGAGATAAATGAGGGATCAATATAACATGAGTTAAGCAGTAGCTGTGGAGACTACCAGGGAAAGGTGTTGTAGCAAGGTACTTAGGTGCATGGAAGAATGTTGAAGAGAACTTTGTAGCTAGAAGGTGGGAAGGCACACTAGAAGGTTATAGATAGAGCATGTGTGAAGATGTACCACGCAGAGATTGTGAAAATGGTCAATCAATGAGAGGATTGTTGGTTGGTGAAGGAGCAATAAATGCACTAAAATTTTGAAAATATATATAAGGATGTGATGTGGGTTAATTTTTACCTTTGTGATCACAAGTATTTGAGTTAGCTAAGTACGATCAAGTCGAGTGAGTCATATTGAGGTGCAGAGAGTGTGAAACTAGACGTGGAGAGTGGAATATTGCACGAAAGAGTCTTGTATCCCCATTGGTAAAGGGTTTGAGTGAATCAGAGGCATTGAAAATAAGCTAGGGCATGCGGTTTCAAGCTAGGTCATGCAGATTCAATCTAGAGTTTTAATTTGCTCATTACAAACAATAAAAAAGTGTATTTTTATGATGGCACTAAAGAAAGCACCTGTAACATGCATGAAAGGAAAGAAGAAGGTAGAAGATGAAGTTGAAATGGCTCCCGAGAGTAATTTTTCAGAGATGTAGTAACCAGAAGGTGTGATAATTAGAAAAGAGTAGGATTCCCACATCTGTAGGTGTAAAATAAGTGACTACAACCACCGTACATCTGACAACAAGAAAGAGTTGGATGCATTTTTGAGTACAAAGACCAACAAGTGCACTATGGAGGATATACCAGTATATGACGAGGCTTGGGAGAAATTGTTAAAGCAGGTAGGAGTCTATCAGTTGTATGAGCTCCTGTATTTTGGAAAGTATGAACCATTATACCAATGGCTGATGACCAGGGTCTATGAGGACTTCTTTTATTTCATCAAACAAAGGGTTAGAATCATAGTAGCCCTAATTTTGACACTGACAGGATTTAAGGGCACATGGGTATACCTTACTAGTGATATGAATGATAAAGCAACAATCATAGAGATAAGAAAGGAGTTGTGGTATATTAAGGGTCTGTGTGGAATGGACATTGATAAATTGAAGAAGTATCTGATGGTGCAGGAAGCAACGCATTTGGTAACCAAGTTGAATGATCAAGAGAGATGGTCGCAGGTGAATACCATGTGGCTGCATGTTGTGAATAAAATGTCTCAGGGAATAGTGTACAACCTAGTAGGCTACATTAAATACATCATTGTTGAGGAAGAATGCACATGAGAGAAGATTATTTTTGGTGCTATCCTCCTTTCCCTTGTGTTTACAGAAAGTGGAGTTCCTAATGGGCCAAAGACCAAGATCTAGGATTATCCCATGGAAAATAAGTCCCTCGCGGAGAGGTTTGAAAAATATTTATGTGAAGGATCAATGAGTGGGTTGTTTAAGCAGAGGGTGGAGATGTGGTATGACTCACTTCACATGGAATTTGAAGAGGAGTGACACATTCCCAAGGATCTACCTTTGGTGGTGGGCTAGGCGGTACAGTTTATGGTGTACTAACACTTCTGCATCATGTGATTTTCTATGAGGGATGGGGCATGGAGCCCATGGTGTAAAATATTGTATTCCTTCACAACGCACTACTTCTAGGAATCAGTCCACCGATTTACTGATGCACACCACCTTAACTTTAATGTAGACAAGGTAGACTGTGACTACCACACTCTGAGGAAGGCATATGTGTATCCAAGCCAAGATGCCTATATTGAAATGCTCATCTTAGATGTCATAAGTATGAAGCAAGTGATATTGTCTATTGGGGATGGTGGAGCCACACTTATATACCTTTAGCTTAAGCCTAAGTTGGAGAATAACAAGTATGTAGAAAATGAGTTCATGCTCCCCGGGCCACCTAAAGGAAAACATACAATGGAGAACGTGCTAGCCCCACAACCTATAGAAACTATAATGGTGGATGAGGAGGAAACAAAAAATGAAGATAATAGTGGCTTAGATCATAGAGGCCACATGCAGCCCATAGACAAAGTAGAGACTGAGCACATGGAAACTCCACCTCAGGTACAAGAAGAAGACAAAGACTTGGATGTAAAAGTAGTCCATAGAGAGCATCAATTTAAAAGTGTATTTGAAAGGACAATGACCCAAGGCATAGGAACCCCACATCCTATGAGGAGATCACAATGACTCTCTCCTTAGAAAGAGACAACTGAGAGGAAGAAGAGAAAAATAAAATTGAATACAGAGGCAGAGGAATCTACAGAGAGCGTGCTTGGAACCCCTGTTCAACCAGAAGATATGGAAAAACCCACAGATGAGGATATGAAGGATGAAAAGGAAGGTGCAAAGGAGGCAGAAGAAATAGAGCATGATATTTCTCAAAACATTGAAGATCCAACTCCTAACCTTGGTGCTCAAGTTCCTAAGGGGCGGAGAACAAGGAGAACCAATGGGGAGTATGTTAGGCCCAACATGGGCTATGCTGAGGACACCTATAAATTTTTCCATACCTATTTCCAGAGCATCACATGCCTTAAGGGGTTGTATGGATGGGAATTGATGGAACTAGACATGGCCACTACGTGCACGAGGAAACAACTATCCTGGTCCATGAAAACTCACATGGATGAGCCTGATTTTGATGTATGTGAGGATTCATGTGTATCTCAAAGAATGAAGAAGGCACCGTAGAGCAGGCACATGACTATAAATCCCACTCTCATGTCTGATGAGAATGTGAGGAATGCTCTGGCTAAGGTATCTATAGAAGTGGCATGGAGGAACTTAGATAAGGCTTCCACTATTAGGGCACTACAAGAAGATAACAAGGAAAAAGATGTAGAAATAATGCCTATAAAAGGGGAGAAGGAATTGGTGTAGAAAAAGAATGAATCCTTCATCAACATGGCAAAATAAATTGGTGATTATGTCCTAAAAGAAAGACCACACTTAGAGTGTAAGGTACCTAAAAATTTTCCTTTAGCTATGCATTATGTGTGTACGTTTGTTGATTTGGTGCTTGAGGATGGACCAATTCGTATGCCAATGCCAAAGCACCCTGAACATGAAGTAGAGAGAGTAAAGGCCTATGTGGTTAGAAATATTTCATCGTATGAGGAATTACTCCAAAATTTACAAGATGAGTTGAAGAAATCAGATCAAGATTTGAACATATGCACAACTCTAGATGTAATGATTAGAATTATAACTATATTGGAAGATAATGAAGTTTTGAAAGCAATGAAGGATGAGGCTTTAGGGTGGATAGAGAGATTGATGTTAGTGAAGAAAAAGCGTGAAGCCCTTGTAGTTGTACAACATCCGCATAAGGAAATCCTGGATGAGCTTGGAATCTCATAGCAAAAAAGATGGATCTTTTAGAGGGATAGATGTTTGCTATGGCTAATGTTGTCATAGTATTACAAAATGAAAAGGGAGAGATGACCCAGGATGAGTTGGAATCCATCATTGCAGACATTCCAGAGAGGACCAGAAATGCGCTAGATGATTAGAAATCCTTGGAGGATGAGATTAAAGAAGAATATCTAGAGTTGATCCTGCTAGTTGAAGTAGAGAGTGCAGTAGAATAGAAGTCCATTCTTTGTAAAATAATTTTGTATACTCTTTCAATCTTATTATTTATTCTTTGGGAACATCAGGAGGAACCCCATTGTCAAGAAAATAATGTAGTTTAGTGTGGGGTAATATTGAGTAGATAGAATATGGCACTAAGGAGAAGGTAAAAAAAGATTCACGTGTGGTAGTAAGGAATATTTGAAGGTGTGAAAGGATATGGAAGGAAATGTGCGTGAAAGAAATATTGATTCGAGACTTAGCCATTTTCATGGTTACGGGCTATTTTTGGAGATAGCGTATGGAGCACAAACTGAGATGGAGACTTGTGTGACACACAAATGCTATTTTTGGAAGAACGTCTACTAGGCACCATGCATGAGTTTGAGTTAATAATAGGATTAATACTGCCAATTAACTATAATAGATCTATTACTAGTGCACTTGCATGTGTGCATGTTATTGTAAATGTGCATGACTATTTTTAGCATGCGACCTATTTTGGGAAGTGCATAAGCGGTGAAGGGAAAGCCCCCACCCTTATAAATATGTATTAATATGTTTTGTTAGGGATATATACTATGTATGAACCATTGTGGAGTTATGTTGTTAGATCTTATGTGCGCATAAACTTATGATACTAATAATTGTAAGAAGCTTCTGTATTTACTATGTTTTAATATAATGGAGTGTATTGGGTGAATAATGATGTTAAACATGACTGTAACTAGTTCTTGCATGGTTGACTTCACTATGTTTATCACTTAATTCATAATTCTTTTATATATAGATCTAGAATATGCTCTATGGAATAATTATGCTATTTATGGATATGAATATATCACATCTTCAACATGTTCACATCCTGTATAAGAAACTCTAAGGAGGGGCCTGGTACCTTTGCATGCTTGGGTGAGCACTCAGCTTAGGTTGGGTGATGTGCCAATGCACCTAGGTTATTCGTGGTAAATTCTAGGCTACATCAATTTGTATATGCTTATATAAGATAGAAAACTAGGGTTAGAATAGAAGAATTGTGATAATTGTAAGAAGGAATTCTTAGAGAGAGAAAATAGAAGATTGTGAAGAAAAATTATTATACATCTGTAGAAGGTATGGAAGATTGTAGATATTCATTGTACATCCTCTGTAAAGAAAAAATTAATATATTGGTTGTTTCTTGGTGGACCTAGCCCACAATGGTCGAACCACGTTATATCCTGTGTATTCTTCTTTTGGTTTATTTCAATTTTTATTGCTTGTATGCTTAATTCTTATTATAGATATGTAAAACAAGAGTGTGGAAATCCCCAACAACTGGTATTAGATATTTTTTATTTGAGGGTTTTGTGTGTTGACAGATTTACTCACAGAGGGATTTTTTATTGAGTGGGAACACAACAATGACAGAAGATAGCAAATACAAAGTTGAGAAATTTGACAGTTGTAATTATCAATTATGGAAGATTCAAGTGGAAGATTATCTTTATCAAAAAGATTTATATTTACCATTGGATGCAAGTGCGAATCCTATAAAAATTGACTAATAAAGAATGGAAGATTCTTTACAGAAAGGCTCTGGGATCTATAAGATTGAGCCTGACAACATTTTTAGCTTTGAATATTACTGAAGCAACAACTATGGTAGATTTGATGAAATATTTAGATAATTTATATGAAAAACCAAGTGCTTCAAATAAAACTTATTTGATAAAGAAATTATTTAATTCTAAAATGCAAGAAGGTGGATCTATAGCAAGCCATTTAAATGATTTTCTTCTATTGTAAATCAATTAAAATTAGTAAATATTATGTTTAATGATAAAGTGAAAGAATTTTTATTCTTATGCTCTTTACCAAATAGCTAGGATAACTTGGTAATGGTTGTTAGTAATACAATATCTTCTACTAATATTTTGAAGTTTGATGATGTGGTTAGTGTTATCTCTCAAAAGAGCACCCTATAGAGAGATGGATGTAGGTTTTCTAAGCTTACACAAATGATCTCTCTCTTTCATAGATATAGTGGAAACACCTCAAGTTTGTGGGTATACCTATTTTGAGGTGAGTCTCTGGTATCAAGGCTGGTCCTTATTGGTGTGTACTAAACTACTTTCTGGGAGTTTGAGGGTAAAAGATAACTGAAAAAATGATTAAAACTAAGGTGATACATCAAATTTGTATGAGGGCTTTGACTGAGTATATGCAAAATTGATCTATGAAGGATTCTTGATGCACAAACATATAGTTTTTCTACATAATATTTAAGGGAAAAACACTTGATTGTACTGAGGGAGGATCACAATAGTACTAATAAGTTAACATGCACATTAAAATTTAATCAGAAAGGACTCAAATTTTGCAGCAGGGTAAGGTGGTTGATCAGGGAATTTGCATTCACAAGATTAATTTAACATACAAAATACTACAAAGTAACTTGGAAAGACAGAACACTTCACACTGAGAGGGACAAACTAGAAAAATTTGCTTTAGTACTCATATATCAAAAAGTCCTCCAGCCAGAATCCCTTGTGCTTTGCAAAGGCACACAATATATAGCAAAATTAATTTTTCCACCGTTCCTAAAAATAGCCTAAGGCTGTACTCGCCCATGCAACCTAATTTTTATTCTCTATTTAATAATAAATAAAAGGATAAAATAATACAAAATAGTGCAAGAGGCATTACTAGCCTTTGATTACATTTCAGTCAACTAAAGTTGACTATTCTATTTTTAATAAGGATGGTTGAATAATTTTGCCAAAATAGGATTGCTTGCTAGGAAAGTCTCCCTCCTTTGAGCATGCAAATCTGTATTCTTCTCTATTCTATCCTATTGTGAAGGCATGCAAAAATACAACTCCCTGCATGTGAGAAAAATAATTACATTTATTTGTAATACATGCAAAATAATTTATCCAAAACAATATTACTGGGACCACCTTTTTCTTTGATGCTGACACCCATTATGTTTACTAGTGATCACATGGATAAAATTTGAAATTCAACCCAACCTCCTTAAAGTGGGGACCACCTCTGCACTCCACCATGGTTTGGCCATTGTGTGGACTTAGCATAAGACCTAAAGGGTCGACCATTTGATATGGCACATGCTACCATATCCACCACCTTTTGATAAGTAAACACATGTATATATTTGTTGATTTTTGCATAGTTGGTAGCATGTAGTTTGAAATTCACCTTTTAGGTGATCATTGGGCACATAATATTGATCGGTCCCTTTTGGTCATTTGATTGTATAAACTATATTACAGACTTTGGAAATCAATGCAATGATTTTTCGTATTGACACATGGGTTGGCCCCCTCCCCATGGTTACTCAACCCTTGGGAAATATTTTCGGTGGCATTTGTAACCAACCCCTGATCAAAAGAGAGTAACACAGGTATGTGTGGAAGTTGGTGATCATCTTGGGATGTCGATCTCTATACCTTTTCCATGGTGACCGTTGATATGTAACATGTGGTTAGGGTTTTAAAGCTGGTAATTAATGTGGTCAATGGGAGGCTAGCCGTGGTTATTCTTTGATCTCTAAGCTTGTTTCTAGACCATTGATCTATGTAATTGATGTTTTTTTATTGTTGATTGCTAACTCCAGGTGATTTAGGTTAGGCTGAGTTCAAGTGGGCGAGTTAAAATAACTCGAAGTCCCTCATTTGGTCATTTTGCATATGGTTTTGAGGATGAAGCCCCATAAAATTTTCTTCGATGCCATGGTTGAAATTTTTGAGCTCGGTTCTATTCATTTTCAGCCCTCAAAATCTTCATGTGATATTTTAGTATCCATCTTGTATCGACGAGCTCATCTTTTTAGATGAAAAAGGGTTTCTTGCCTGTGAATGTGTTTTTATGAGTTTTTGGAACTCAGTGAGACTTCTGGACACCATTTCTGTTCCTTTTGAGTTTTGTTAATTCAACTTTGCCCTTAGACTGGTACTGTGACTCTTTCTTACCTTTGCATTTTAGTGTTTATCTATGTTCTCTTCTGAGATCCGCCATTGTTGGGGCTTCGAATCTCGATTTTTATTTCTTTTGGCCTTATTATCTCTGTGTGGTTGTTTTTTAAGCTCGATTTCTTCTTTTCTAGCTTGGCCTTTGTGGAAAAGACCCTCTATGTTCTTCGTTGAGTCCACCATTCTTTTTCTCTTGGAGCTTGACCCTCTGTAACTGTGAATGCATGCTTTTACGATTTTGGTTTTCGATTGTTCCTTTTCAAAGCTCTGATCAAAATTTTGGTTTTTGACTGTTCCGTTTGAACTTTTTTCGACCATGGTTTAGAGGTAACTCTGGATTCACCCCTTTTATGGATGGCTCAATAGTATAAATACTTTGTTTTTCTTGATATTGATAAGCTTGCGCCACCATAACTTTCTTGGTTATTACTGTTAGCTTTCCTCGAACCGTCTATGGAGATTTTGCTAGATAGTTTACATTCTGGGTATTTCATATTTTTCTTGACTATCTCTGGATCTAGATTTTTCATTGAGAGTTTTATCTATATGTTCTTGCAAGCTTGCATTTTTTCTGTACTTTGACTTCTCTGGCATTAAAAATGGTGACTGTAGGTGTATATTGGTTACAAAATCTACTCGTACCCTGATTAAGAGCTTTCAAAAGACAAACCATAAATTTAAATCTTTCATCGAGAAGTCTCAAATTGTATCATGTTTTCAGATTTGTACATTCTTAACCTTTGATAGTCGTTCCACTTAGTCTTCTCTGTGATTTCTTTACTTATTCCTCTATGGCCATGTGAGTTTATCACCATTGTGTGATTGCAGGGGTTTTGATATGGATTTATTCTAAAACCTATTTTCCATTAGAGTCCTATATTCCACGATGGCCACCATTTTCTTCTTGAAGCTCGACTTTTCCTCCTTTTCAAGGTTTTATTTAAAGTAGTCAATGTTTTGATCACTTGGAGCTCTTTACTATGTTATTCTTTGATACATTACTTGGATGCTGTTATGAACACCTGTATCTTCTATTTTTCATAGCTCTTTTAGTTATATTAATGTAAAATGCTATTTTGAGACTGCCTTCATTAAGGAAATTTTGTTCTTTGGTTGAGAGTAACTTCTTTGATTATTTTCTTGAGTTATACTCATCCCTTTTACTCCGAGCCTGAAATGATATCCCTATTCTAAATAGATATTTATACTTTAGATCCGGGTTATTATAAATTTTTTAGCTCTAAATTTGTTCTAACGATGAAGTTTCCCTTTACTTGTTATTTGGAACTAAAAAAGTAGCTTCACTTTGATAGTTTCTTTTACTTATCTCATTGGGTGTACTTTCTAAATCCTTCAAACTCAAAAACTAGTTCTTCCATCATCTTGGGACTGTAATATATAGTTATTTTGAAGAAAATAAAGTGTTATCTTGTTGAAAACTATATATGTATTCTTGACTCCTCTGCAACTCTTTAACTTGGATATGAGAGCCATTTGTATGTTATTTACCTTGTGTTCTAAAGATGATGATATGATGCACCATTTAACCTTTCTACTCCAAGTTTGATATTCTCCTAGAAAAGGTAATGATGTTTTACATGCTTGCCTTCTTGTTCTTATTAGCATGAGGTATTGTTTACCTGTTTGCAAAACAAAATCTGAATTTGATAATTTCCTAAATGCAAGTCTGAACCTGCAATCTTTGTATTCCTTTATTTCAAATTCTGAGACGGTCCTTTGTAATATTGTAAGTGGATTTATGGAAATTGTAAATGATTATTCAACTGCTATAACACCATTTTTAGGCATAAGCCTTGACTTAAATGCTTTATTGAAATATTGCAACTTGTTTCTTTTACTTAGATGCTTTTATTTCCTTGATAGTAGTATTTCTGGCATGTTGGAAAATTTTGAAAGTTGATTTTACATGGCGAAGCCCTGCCAAAATGTTTCCAAAATCATCTCTCTTTTCAAAACATCTTCGACATGGACATATTCCTTGCCTATAAGTATCCCTTCTTATTCTGAAAAAGTTGAGCTCATGAAGACCTATAACTTACTTCAAACTGTTCCTGTATCTAATTTTAATGTCATCATGAGATAGATTCTTTTGTTCACCTATAATGACTTCTACTTATGTTGTAGATGATTACTACCTTGCTTGAGTGAATGTACTTCATTGACATTGTAGTAATTCTGTGTTCTCATATCTATTTTATTTTGAAAACTGCAACTTAGAAAAGTTGAAATTTGTAAGATAATCATGGAATTTCAATTCACTTCAGCTGTATAAGTTATAAAGAATTATTTTCTGCATTATATAATGTATTTCCTTTCATTTACAACTTTGATATGTATGATGAAAAATCTGAAATGTTGATTTTACATGGCGAAGCCCTGTCAAATTTTTTCTAGAATCTTCTCTCTCATCCTATTTCAGCTATAATCATTTTTTGCTTTTAACTTTAATTTGTTGAAATCTGATTATGCTTCCTCTTTGCAAACTCAAAAATCTACTTCTATCTTCCATTCTCTCTTCTGAGCTCTAACCTCTTCCATTTGCAGAATGTTTGCTAAACTTTGAGTTACACGTTTGCTTCTTCTTAGCATGTACTTATGACTTATTTATTTCTCTCTTTGGCTATAACTTGTACCTGCACACTTAGGAAAAAAATTAGGAAATATTTAGGCTTTTTAGCCTCTCTTATGTCCATGTTTTCTTCTTTCTTTTCACTTCCTTCTTTTTGAGTGACTAAAGCATGCATGCAGTTTGTCCTTCAAGTAGAATACATCTCATGTTTAGGGGAAGATTCATATGCATGAAGTAGGATTGTGTAGGAATATGGTTTGATCCCTGAGCTCGTAATTGATGGTTGATTTGTTTTTGCTTTTCAGGTACCATGATTTGAGGATGAAGGAGCTAGCTAGGAGATGCTCTGCACAAGGAAGAATACATAAGGAAATGATGGGTTCACCCTCATACTACTTTGCTTTCTCCTTTATGCATGTGTATCTTTCTTTTTAGTAGCTATATTTTACTTTTCAGTTACATCCCACGGCTTGTGTGGGAAACATTTAATTCTTCTTGTGAATAAAACATTGAATTCTGTAAATGAGTTGTATATCTCTTTCTACATTTTTGCTTTCTGTATGGATTGTATAATGAACTAAACAACTTAGTAAGATAATTTAATGTCTTAATCATAAAGTAAATAACATTGAATAGAAATTCTAACATTCAGTAATGAACTCTAATTTCTTGTGATCTGCACTTATGTCTGTTGTCCCAAAACTTTACACTTCACCTATTCTATAATTGGATGTCCTCATCAAGGCAAAACAATTATCCTTTAGTTCTTGTGTTCTTTTGTCGAGGATGGTCATGAAATTGTAGACTACGTGATTTGTTACATTTTGTAACAACACACATAGTTGCAGATTTCATGTAATTTTTAAAAAATAAATCAACAATAATGACATAATCTGATGTGATCTCCCCTAGCTTAGGTATACTTCACCTATTCTATCCATCGTAACAAAGTTTCAATTTGCCCATTTTTTCACAAGTGCAAAAATAATCAATAGTTAGAATAATTCTGAATGAAAAAATATGTAGGAAAAGTACATGAGAGTCATCATCTTGAAATGATTTGAATGTAGAAATTAGGGGAAGGTAGAAGGAGAGATCCAAGAGAAATAATAATTGGAAATCAAATTCTATGAATGGAAGATCTAAATCCAGATGTAGAGGAATAACCTACTAGAATTGTGGAATGAAAGGACATTCAAAGAAGGATTGTTGGTTCAAGGAAAACAAAGAGAATATACTAGACAAAGGTAAAGAGGAAAATTTTGCAATTGAGGTAATGCAATATGTCTTTATTTTCTCCTTGGATTATAAAATAGAATCATGGGTTTTAGATTCAGGAGCTTCTTTCCATGCTACCCCTAATAAGGGTTATTTTAGAAATTATGTCCAAGGTAATTTTGGGCATGTTTATTTAGGAGATGATGAACCATGTAATATTACTGGTAAAGGGGAAGTTCATCTAGAATTGAAGAATGGAAAAACATGTATATTGAAAGACGTGAGGTATGTGCTAAGCCTTAGGAGAAATATAATTTCTACAGGACAACTAGGTGAAGCTGGTTGTATGGTTATATTCATAGCCGACTCTTAGAAAATTACCAAGGGAAATCTTATTGTGGCAAGAGGAAATAATGTAGGAACATTGTATTTATCTACATGTATTATTGTTTCCTTTTCTATTCTATCTACCTTAGATTCAGATGAAAACATGTGGCCATATGAGTTAAAAAGGAATACAGATCTTAAAGGCAAAGGTTAAGTTATAAGATCTAAAAAATGTAGATCTTGATTTTTGTGAGCATTGCATATTTGGAAAGAGAAAGAGAGTGAGCTTTCTCAAAGTTAGGGCAAAAAATAAGAAGGAAAAATTGGAGATTGTGCACTCAGATGTGTGGGGACTAACCTAGGTAGCTTCTTATGGAGGATCCCAATACTATGTAACTATCATTGATGATGCCACAAGAAAGGTATGGGTTTATTGTATAAAGTGTAAATCTGATGCTTTTGATACTTTTAAAAGATGGAAAGATCTTGTGGAAAATGAATCCAATTTATATTGAAAATGCCTTAGATCAGACAATGGTGGTGAGTACTGTAGCAAGAACTTCAATGATTATGGTTTAGTGGATGGAATACACAAAGAAAGAAGTGTTCCTAAAACACCATAGGAGAATGGTGTTGTTGAAAGAATGAAAAAAACTATCATGGAATGTACAAGCAACATGAAGATACATGTTGGATTACCCTTGTAGTTTTGGGAAAAAATCAATAGACACGACAGTATATTTAATCAACCGTGGGCCTTCAAGTGCACTAGATGGTGGAATACCAAAAGAAGCTTGGACTGGAAAAGAGGTAGATATTTATTTTCTTAGAGTATTTGGTTTATAAGGTTTTGTGTATGTTGATAAAGAAAATAGGAAGAAGATGGATGTTAAACCCCAAGAGATTTAGTTTTATTGGTTATGGCTCTAGTGATTTCGGATTTCATTTTTAGGATTTAGATGATTATAAAATTGTTAGGAGTTGTGACATTGAATGGAATGATAAGAGAATGTACAGGGATAAAATTTTGATGCCCAAGGATGAACCGGTGGAAGATTTTGTGAAAGAAAATGCATTCTTGGATTTAGAAAAGGCATCTATAGGTACCGGCATCAGTCAGGAAAACTAGTGTTTGTAGACACAAGACCGACATCGGTAGCTAGAACTGACGTCGGCTATAGAAGATCCTGACTGGCGTCGGTATCCTAGACCGACGTCGCTTACAAATTACTAGTATCAGTAACTATCATAAATTGATACGAATGTACATGTTGTATAAAATGAGCCTCTGACACCCAAAATTTCTGTAAGAAGGTCACAAAGGGTAAGTAAACCTCATGAAATATTTACACCTTCCTTATTTGATCTATTATTGACTGACAGTGGTGAACCAAAAAGTTTTGAAGAAGAAATGTAAGAGAAACCCCACAATAAGTCGGAGCATGGAATGAATGAGGAGATGGATTCCTTAAAACAAAACCAAACATGACATCTGGTTAATTGTCAATAGGTAAGAAAATGATTCAAAAAAATGGGTTTACATGATCAAGGAAGAAGAGGGTGGACATAAAAATATACAAGGAAAGGCTTGTGGTAAAAGGATTTGCACAAAAAATAGGCGTTAAGTTTGGTGAGATTTTTTCTCATGTTGTAAAAATGACTTCTATACATACTATGTTGAGTGTAGTTACAGTACAATATTTGCACTTAGTGAAACTTGATGTTAAGACCACTTTCCTTCACGGGGATTTGGAGGAAGAGATATATATGCAACAGTTGCTTGGTTATGAAGTCAAGGGTAAGGATAAAATTATGTGTAGGTTGAAAAAGATCTTCTATGGGCTCAAGCAAGCTCTAAGGCAATGGTATATGAGGTTTGAAAGTTTTATACATGAGCATGGTTATATGAGATGTGAATTTGACTATTGTGTTTCTTTCAAGAAGCTTGAAAATAGAAGCTATATTATTTTGTTATTGTATGTAGATGATATGCTTATTGTAGGATCTAGCATGCATGACATAGTTAAGCTTAAAGAAAACTTAGCTCATACATTTGTAATGAAAGATTTATGAGCTGTAAAGAAAATCCTTGGCATGTAAAATTCATAGAGATAGGAAGAACAAAATTTTTTATTTGTCTTAGGAAGATTATATCAATAAAGTGTTGGAAAGGTTTAATATGCAAAGATTTATGTCCTATATCAAATGAGGAGGTCAATTACATGGCATGGGTTCCATATACTTTAGTAGTTAGAAGCCTTATGTATGTTATGGTTTGTACTAGACCAATAATTACACAAGTAGTGGGAGTTGTGAGAAGATTTATATCCAATTCAGGTAAAGAGAATTGGAAAGTAGGCCAATGGATACTCATATATTTGAGAGGGACATATAGCATGCATTTATGCTATAGGGTTAGATACTTCTTTATGTGGTTATGTTGATTTAGATATGGTTGGAGATTTAGATGGCAGGAGAAACACCAATGGATATGTATTCACAGTAAGTGGCATGACAGTTAGCTGGGTTTTGAGATTGCAGAAGGTTGTGGCCTTGTCTACTATAGAGGATAAATATGTTGTAGCCATAGAGGCTAGCAAAGAGATGACATGGATGAGTATGTTCATGTAAGAGTTGGGAAAGGAGCAAGAGGATTGCATATTGTACAATGATAGTCAAAGTGTGATTCATCTGGAAAAGAACTCAACATTTCATTCAAGAATGAAAAACATTTAGTTGAGATATCACTTCATATGGCAGGTGTTGGAGGATGGGAAGCTGAAAATGGAGAAATTTTATACAAATGAGAACCTTGCCGATATGCTAACGAAGCCATTTGAAAAGGAGAATTTGGAGCTTCACTCCACTTCTATTGGTCTTCAATTTTGAGACTTGGAGAGGAAGAAATAGACCAAGGAAAGGATCCAAGGAGGGAGCTGTATGGTATAATGCAACAATTTATCTCCAAGTGGGATATTATTGAGTTTTGGAGCTGAATTGATTCATAAATAACATGTTTTACAACTTGCAGGATTACAAAGTAACCGATATTGGTCGGTTGACCAGTGTCGGTCACCTGGGACCAATTGGCATAGGTTGGGGTAACCAACATTAGTTACCTATACATGAAATATTTTATTTAAAACACATGATTAGATCTATCCTTTGAATAAAATGTGATCTAATGCTTGTACTTACATAGCTAAAGTTCCCTATGTTTGTATATGCTTATATAAGCTAGAGAGCGAGGGTTAGAATAGAAGAATTATGAAAATTTTAAGAAGGAATTCTTGGAGATAGAAAAGGGAATCTTGTGAAGAAAAAGTATTGTACATCCGTAGAAGGTGTGGAAGATTGTAGATCTTCATTATACATACTATGTAAAGAAAACATTAATATATTGGATGTTTCTTGGTGGATGTAGCCCACAATGGGTGAACCATGTTAGATATTGTGTATTTTTCTTTTGGTTTATTTCTTTATTTATTGCTTGTATGCATAATTCTGATTATAGATCTATACAACAAGAGTGTGCTAACCCCTACCATATCTCGAAGTTGATCTGAAATGGAATAACTAATGAACTAACTTTTTAAAATGTTAGAAATGATCGATATAAGTTCTGAGAGCTATAGATAGAGTTGGACATGGGTGCTTAGGAAAAGGAAATGACGCCTGGGTTCCAAAGACCACTCCTAGGCACTAGTGACTCTGGAAGTACTCATAATCTAATTTTTCATGTGTCACTAGGGTTTCACACTTTTTCATTGTTGATCTCCCATGTGTCATACTTGGATCTCCTACGTACTCATAATCTACAACATAGACTCTAGGTACCTGTACAAGATCAAAAACACATAAGATAGGAAAAAAAATACAATATGTGAAGTTAGAATAACCTCGGTGGTATTTCAGAGGATGAACTTATGAGTGAGTAATCTACTACATTCTAGAATCTATGTAGTTTTGTGTGCTTGTGTGTGAAATAGTGTCCTTAGGTTTCCCTTGCACCAATGACACCAATATAGCAGGCTAAATTTAAATAAAAAGTAGATGTGAGGTATGGATTTCAGAACTTCCCCTTCCTATCTAGTTTATGTAGAGTAATCACCCAAAAATGCAATCCCTTTGATAATATGTAGATATGTTTTCCCTTTAGAATTTACCACCCTTATAATGGTATGTATGTTATGTATATATAGGGATCTCTTGTTTGAATTTTGAATGTAGTGACAATACATGCTGACTAGGACCTTGGGGTAGGAGTAAGAAAACCAAAAATGTCAACAAAAAATGTAAAAAATGTGAAAAAAAGAGGACAAGAGTGCCCAGGGTGGACAGGAGCACCTTGGTGCTAGTGTCCAGGCTGGGTGTTGGTGTCCTGAGATAGCTGACAATAAATATGAGACGACTGATAGACAAGGATCCCTGTGACCTGACCAGAACTAGGTGCATAATTGACATATGTGAGAGATAAAGAAAATATAAATAATTAAAACGAGTAGATGGACTAGGAAGTGTGTCACCAGTGAATACTTTTCTTACATACATAAAACAACTTACTTGGTGGTATAGAAAAATAGTAGTATGTGAGTTATTTTGCATCTACATTTTCCCCTTGTAGTTACAAAATCATGAAATTACTATTACATTTATATTGAAAAGTATGTTATTTCATATACGGATCTCACTTGATAAAAGTATTCACTAATGACCCATTCACTAGTCCTTTCGTCAGTTATTCGGTCATCATTTTCATTTATATGGTATAGTTGGAAGTTGTCTATATAATTTTGGTCATCTCTTAGAGAGTTTTAGGTGTCGTAATTTTCTTGGTTTTCATCTCTAGTTCTCAACTAGGTTGCCTAGAGTAGTGTTGGAGTGCCCATGGGTGCCCCAGTCCATGATTTTAGTTGTCCTGGTCCCCGTAACACTTGGGTATAATTTTTCTATTCGAGGTCACTCTTTTTTCAGTTTGTTCCCCTAAGTACTATTCAACGTGTTGGGTCATTAGTGTTGAAATTTGAACAAGAGATCTTTATATAAACAAATCATACTCAGTATTTTATGCACGTACTATCATCTATCAAGGGCTAGATATATACTAAGGTAAGGGAATAAATTTGGGCATCTTCTACATCTACATCACACAAACATAGGGGGAAAGGGTTTTATTCATTCTATTCCATCCACCATTTACATATTTACATCTAGTTATTTCCCCCTACTTCTATGTCATTGGCACTAGAGCACCCTAGGCACATAATTGCACACACACACACACACACAGAACTACATTGGGTCTGGAAGTTAGTGAAACACTTGGTTATAAGTCCATAATTTTGGTAGGTATTGTCAGTCTGACCTATTCATATGCATTTTTCTTTTTTTTTTAGGAATTTTATGCTTTGAATTGGGTTTTATAGGTAGATCTTCATATTGGAGTCACGGTGACATAAGTGAGGATATTGCGACAACCATGTGACAAGAACAAAAAATTTGAGAAGACCTTATGTCATTTTCAAATTTATATCCTGAGCCTTTCTGTAGACTAGAGTTCTTAGATTATAGACCAAGGAGCCCACAAGTGCCCCAGTCCTACCAGATCTCTAGCTACTATAATTCTTTGGGTAGTGCCTTCGCATTCTACCCTGTCCACACATAAGTCTGTTCGAGTCCAACACACTACAAGGTAAGTTGTATTTAGGTTATTATCTTATCCATTATTTTTATTTATTTTGTGTCATTTAAATACTAAAATAAAATATTTAGTATATGTATTTCATCTTATATTGGCTATTTCCAGTATTTGTTTTCATTTAGATTATCTTAAACAAATTCCATATTTTAGTTTATCATTTTGGTGAACCCATCTTTTCAAATAATTTTCCCTAGGATCCACTCAAACCCTAATGGATAAATCTCACTTATCTTCTTCTCCCATCATGTCTCAATTTAGTGTTAACCCTATTTATGACGAGGCTGCATAGTTGAGCTCAAAGGTCTATATAGTGTTCTACTTACTACACCTGATCATATTCAACAACTCTTAGATGGCCAAAAATATGTGCCTACTAGATTTGTAGATTCTCTAATAGGAATTAGTATTGTTGATGATCCCATCATGTTTACTAGTTGTACACCATGCCATATGGTCAATTGTGATCATCTTTTTGATCTTTTGTAATAAAATTTAGATGATTCTCTTATTGATTACTTGCAAGGAATTGACAATCATTCACAAGTCCATAAGGTTTCTTCTATTACTTCGACTGCCAATATAGATCCTTCTCACGACTCTACCATTTCTAATATTATTTCTTCTACATCTCTTACTAGTTTTCTTGTTCCTTCGCATTATGTTGACGATCCTATTGATAGCCTCCTTAGCAATATTATCACTACCGAGGCTCTATCTGATACTAGTGAGGTAGATGATAATCATGGTTCTCTTTCTTTCCATACCATTGAATGTGACTCTTTTTCTCCATTTTTACCTGCTCCCGACATTGCATCTACTAATGTGCATGAGTCACCATCATCTATCACTTCTTCTTCTCCTAATATTACATCATCTGCAACTGTTAGTCTATCCTATCCTAAAGATGTTTCTCCATCGGTCACCTCATATGTTCAGGTTGTTTCTAATGCTAGTCCCACCATATATATGGATACTTCATCTATCTCACCTAATATATCTTCCTTGGCACCCACTCCTAGTGTACAATTAGCATCAGAATATCCTTGGTCACCTCTTGATATGATTACTCATAATGGCAAGCTACAACCACTTAATACTTTGTTGTCATCTTCCACCATTCCTTCACATGACATCATCTCTCTCATGCACATCATATGAAAACTCCATTCTCAAGTTCATTCCCTCACTTTAGAAATTAGAGCCTATTATGCATCCATTGACAACAATTTATTACATGGTAATCTTATTCCTAAAAAGATTCATAACTCTGCATTTCCTCAAGATTTTTCATGCTCAATTTCACATGTTTTAATGTTACTGGTGACCATCACACTCATCTTCTACATTACTGCTTGCTTATTACCTCTTATTACAATGATAGATCGTTACTTAAGGCATTTCAATATAGTCTTGTCAAGGAGGCATTACAATGGTACACTCATCTCCCCTTTGTGTCCATTAGTACTTTCTATGATATGGAGGATGCTTTCCTTTTTCATTTCATCCTTAAAAATGGCCCTAAAGTCACTTATGATCACATACATAGTTTACATCAGGGCTCGTATGAACCTATCAAGGATTATATCTTACGATTAAATGCTTGTATACATAAGTTCATCTTCCAATCTATTAACTTAGAAAAGTAATTTATTTTTTATCGTGGCTTAATTCCTCCACTCAAGCAAATATTACAATACAATACATGTGATTCATTCATTCTCCTATTTTATAGAGTTATTAACTTAGAAAAATATATTCTATCATCACATGTCATAGATCCTACACATACTTCTCTAGTCATTGATTCATATATTATTCCACCTATGCTTCCAGTTGAGAATCCAAAGAAATCTCCATCTTTGCATCACATACCAAAAAAACAAGCTCAACGCACTTAGCCACCAAATCATACTTCTTCTCTGACTCCATGACAACCCACTACTCCTACCACTCCACCTATGTTGTGTGATCCTCTACATTTCTCTCCTCACACTCAACCACATGATGTGTTACGTGTGTTACTTAGTGAGTGATTAATTCTCATACCCTCCAACCATCATCATCCAAAACACCGCTTACAACATCACTGTGACCACCCTTATTATAATTAGCATCACGTAAATGGCCATAGGGACGATAATTTTATTTCCCTTCATGATAAATTGCAATAACTAGAGGATATGAGTATTATCTCATTTGGCTCTTGTGAATGGTCCATGTCTCCTCTCCTACATCAGCAAAGGCCTACTCCATCAGGTGCTCAGTTTATAGGTCAATCATTTCCATCACATGCACATTATCCACCTCATCTACTACTTCCACCATCATATTTATTGCATACATGACATCCATCACATTCATGTTATCAACCGCTTCACGATACTACATCACAAGGGCTCCCAAAACCCTCTACATATCCAATTACTACTCCATATAACATTTAGTTTATTTCATAAACTCATTATGCATCCATCCCACATGCTTTCACTTCTTCCCATCACCTTGGTCTTTGGCAGGTGATTGTTATTACCTTACCCCTCAAGAAAAACTTGTGTTCCTATAGTTCTTACATGGCTATTGATGGATTTTTTCTAAGGACCTCTCATCACATGCTCTGTCAATTCATTTAGCACACTCAATTATTTCTCGATGATGCACTCATGTTTACGTGACTCAGCTTTGAATACTAAGGGGTTTTAACTCAATAAGCCTATTCATGTACAAGCTAGGGGGCATCATTAATCTTCCCCCTCATACTTTCACAATACTAATATATTATGACTATATTAAGTTTTCCAACTTCCATCACAATATGTTAATATATTTATTTATATTTTTCATCTTTTCTACTATCATCACTATACTAACTACATGCCACACATTCAATTCAGTTAACATTCCAGCAATCGCATTACATTCGTTATCTATTATCACCATTCACCATACACATTTTTTCTACCATTACAAACATTAGAATGTGAAGCTACAATAATCAAACATGAACACTACACAACACATTACGTATACTAAGACCATAACCATAGAATCATATATCAAAACATAGCGACATCAAAACAATAGAACTTCGATTTATCATATATCAAAAACATGTGTCCATACGTATATCTCAAATACAATCATCATAACAACATATGTCTCATCACTTGGGGGAAAATCCCTCCCACATCATATATATAACTACAAATCAGACCTCATCATCACTATCACTCTCAGTTATACAAGATCCCTAAAACTTGATGCCTCTCCACTAATACGACACCACTGTTCACAGCCCTGAAACTACTTTTCCTTCCTCTATAGCAAGGTAATCTCTGTAGCATTCTTAGAAAACTAGCACTGAAAATCTACATATCATGCAAACAAATATTGTGATAAAAGGACCACCACCTATTGCATCCTTGGCTCACTGGGTCTCCTTGCGTGCCTTGTCCCTCTCACCTAGTAGTATTTCACATGTCGTATCTTTTATGTCTATTGGCTCAAATAGATGGGTTTATGCATTAAAATATTAGCTATGACAATATCATGAAACTAACAGCTGGTAGTTCCATAATATAACTAAATCTATCATAAAAATCAAGATGAGAGCTTAATGAGATAAAATTCTACAATAATGCATGAATCAAAATAACATTACTATATTATCTCTACTTCTCTATATTGATTAATATAAAAATGAATCTAGCTAGATCCTAAGAAATTAGTTTTGTGTTGTTTGTTCCAAGTGGTGAAGAGATCTCTCTAAAATGGCTATAAGACCATATTTATATATTCACCTAATAAGCAAGCTTGAAGGAATGGATGCAAGATGGGGAAGCTACTACAATGAGGAATGGCTCAAGATCAAATGATTATAGCTTTAGCTAATCCAAGTGAGATGTTTTACAAAGTCTCAAAGTGTGTAAGGTGTAATAACAAGGTGTAAAATTGAAAGGGAGACATTAGCCTTGTATTTATAGGTTTCCATTTGGGAAAGTTTAGAATCCTAGTGCATGTGCAACAAAAGAGTACAAATAAAAAGAATTTTTTGACCAGGAGTGGATAAACATGCTTTAGAAGAGATAAACTTGGTTTAGGTTAGTTAATCTTGATTAATAAGTGATTAGTAACCTATGAGAGTTTAGAAGGGTCTAGTTAATCATATGTAATTGATTAATAGCCTAGGAAGCTTATAGAAGTGGTATAGACGGAAATGGGGAGATTCTGAAGGGTTAAAATGGGGATGTTTAGCTAATAAGAGGGTATACAGCCAAATTAGTTGATTATAAAGGGATTGCGACTAAAATAATGTTGTGAATGGGCATTTGAGAATGGAGCGAAGAATAGTTAATTAACGAAGTGTCATCAATTGAATGGAGGAGAAGATGAGAAGGTCGTTAGTGAAATTTATGTAATAAAATTATGTAAGTAGATTTTGGGTGTCTACATTTTCCCCTCTTTGGGGTGGCATAAGTGACACCACTTCAAATATAGTAGACAACCATGAAAACGTAAATGTTATTTGAAGGTGTGGAAGAAAAATTAGTAGAATGAAGGATGCTCCCTCGAGTTTCGATGGGGTGATGAAAGAGGTTGATTGATGATTGAAAAGATAAATATGAAAGACCAAAGTGGGGAAAAATCCCATTACGATGGGAGATAGATGAAAAGATACCAAATATTGATATGGAAAGAAGAGTTGCAGGCATCAACCCTCGCCTAATACCAATATGAAATCTTTTGTTTAAAAAGTACACATGGGTATTGTTGCTTAGCGCAAGAAATACTCTTGTTAACATATCCTATAGAAATGTTTTAAGGAAATCAATAGAAGAAAAAGGAGGGGAAGGGGGGGATAGAAGGTGATCTCCATTTCCTCAAGTGAATCGGAAGAATAGTGTTTGATAGAAGAAAATGATAGGGAAGGAAAATGAAGATGAAGAAAATGGGAATATCTTTCATCTAACTATTGTGAAAACAACTTTATTACATCATTTTTCTCATGATCTATGTCATCGACCCTTGTTAAAATATATGAATACAAAAAAAGTGTATTATAACATGAAAAGCTATAACACTAACATCTGTTCATTGTTAAAAATGCTTAACTCAATGCAATATGAGAAATTAAACCAAGTAACCTAAGAGGGAAAAAAGTACAAGAACACATAATCAAACAAACAACGTTCAAGATAGTTGCACCAATGTTTTTGTTATCAAGCTTCAGTTCCTGAATATTTGTGTTTAATGAAAAGGGTCAAAAATGGTGCCCCAAGCAAGGATACATGTGTGGAGAATAACAAAGGAAACTTGGGTCATATGAAAAAGAAATTGTGAACTATGAAATAGTACCTGTCAACTAGTTGTGCTAAAGAGTATGAGATAGTAAGAAAACTAGATATTTTAATGGAGGTAGATAAAAAATGATCCATGATTTGTTGTTACAGAAATAAGAGAAAAATAAAGAAATATATAATTTGAATATAATGCGTTTAACAAAGGCTTCAACTGCACACCATTTTTTGTACAAATAATCGTAAATTTGTAAAGTTTTCAATTTTTATGATTTTTGATTGTTTTTTTGAATTTTTAAGATTTTTTTGAAATTTTGCCAATTTTTTGAAAATGTTGATTTTTCTAATTGTTTAGTGATTTTTGATTTTTGAAAATAAATTAGATGAGGGAAGATCTCATGAAAGAAAGAAAGATTCCCCAAGAAGAAGAAATGGTCACCAGGTAGGGAAACTATTCTCCAATGGGATGAAAATGGGTGAAAAATGACAATTTAATAAGAATAAATATCGCAAAAGATGATAGAAGAAGGTAGAACGATCGCAGAAGCCATATAACACATCTCGACCATCATGGTGGGTGAAAATGCATTGTGGAGGGGTCACAATGACCATGTATCTGATGATGATGTACTTAGACATTGTTGTCTCCCGAAAACTACTCCACGTTTTCATAGCCAAATTCAATTTTTTTGAGCTCATGCCCTTCATTGGTGTTTAAGCTAAGTTAGAGATTCAAGAAATTAGCAAAATTCGTGCCCTAGATCTGTTTAAACCTCTATTTTTCTTGTTTTTAGAAATCCTCCATTTCCCAGTATGTGCACATAATATCCTCTTTACAACCTCCATTTTTGATCGAAATTGTTCACTTATTCTATGGCCTGGGTCGTCAAATCATTGTTTTTCCTCCATGCCTCTAGTTTGTGAAGGAAATTCAAAAATTGGACTCAAAACGATGAATTTTTCTTTCTCTATGTATTTTCCACAGTCAGGATGATGGGATTCTTTTCCCCATCAAATTTTGACCCCAATGAATGCATGTACGTGGTCAAATCCTATTGGATGGGGAGGAATGGGATTTTTGGTGAACTTAACACTTTTGGTAACTTTTGGTAAAAATGGTAAATTTGCCCCGTGACTCCACCAAAGTCTTGGTCCCACCACTGAAAAGTCAAAGTGGAGGAGTGGAACGATAGAGAACTTTGAGTTTTTGAGCCTCTTTGCAAAAAAGGCAAAAAGATAAAAAGTGACCCGCAACTTGGATTAGGCTTTAAAGGGAAAAATTCAAAGTTGAATCCCATAGGGAGAAAGTCAAAGGTGAAGCCCACTATTGAAAAGTCAAAGTGGAAGAGTGGGCCATCGAAGCACTTTTATAAATTTAACCAAATTCCCAAAAGTGAAGTAAAATTTGTAATTTGCTCCACAACTCCACCAAGGTCTCGGGCCCGCCGTTGAAAAGTCAAATCAGAGTAGTGGGCTGACGAAGGAAATTGAGTTTTTGAGCCTTTTTTCCAAAAAGTTTAAAATGTTGAGAAAAGGGTCGCTGCCCCATTTCCAATCAGAGGATGCCACATGTCCTAGTCAAATTGGAGCAACGGGCCAGCGGAGGAAATTGAGTTTTTGAGCCTTTTTCCAATAAAGGTTAAAATGTTGATAAAAGGGCCATGATCCCATTTCCAATAAGAACGTGCCACGTGTCTAAGTTGAAAATTCAAAGCAGGGCTATAGGCCAATTTGTTCCAAATTGCCAAATCTCATGAAAAATCACAAAATGTGAAAGGCTTCCCACGTAACCGCTCTAATCCCTTCCTGCCACGTAGATGGCCCAATTTAAGAGTTAGAGAAGAAAATCAAATGGTCTTTATTTAAACTGGTAAATTGAATGTAATAGTTGCTTTGCAAGATCTAGTTGCTAACCTGCCATGAGCATTTTCTTCGCAACAGAGGAATTTGAAAAGGTGTTCAGGATTTGTGAAGTTGTAACAGTTTCTAGTGAAGAATATAATGGCTTCTCGACATCATTCTAAGGCTTGACGATTTATTTCAAAAAATACCAGAGTGCCCTGTACCTGGAAAAGATAGAAAATGCCACATTGCTTCTATTTTCTCTTCTTCCTCGAATTTCTTCCATTCTCAAGCTATGTACAAACTCTTCTCAAGCTTCAATAATAAAAGAAGGAATTTTGGCCTTTTTTATTGAGGGATTGATTGGTACTTTGCGACCAATTAGTTTCATTCAGTCTTGTAGCTTCTTCTGTGGGTTTGTTTTTCTTCTAACTATAAATGCATGTAAATGAAATTTCTAATTAATGTGTGTGAGCATCTGATATTATTCTCACAAAATTATTTTCTCCTACCTCCATTCTCACTCCCTTTCCCCTTCTCAGACAAAGTTCTTCTCTAGTGAGAAATTGCTAACTTTGCCACAGGGTCAGTGGAGTGCCCCTGTTGGATCTCTGGTCGAAAGGCCACCATTGAAATCCACTTTTTCACGCATGCACATACGGAAGTTGCACCTTTCAAGTAGAGGGACTTAGATTCCCATAGCATTGGCTTGAAATCCACCAATTTGTCCACAAGACAAATTTTCTTGCCAATAGAGATATTTGTATATGGACACTGATATTTTGACACATTTATATGTGATGATGGAATTTTATTTATGATTCAAATATTGTATCACAAGTTCTTGATTTATGAGAGAACATTAGATGATATTACATGTTTTATGAGATAATTCATGTCCTACTTATCACATTTTGTGTATGAGATAATATATGTAATCCATGTTTTTTTATGGTCTATGTTTGAGGGGGGGGGATAGAAGGTGGCCCCTATTGCCCCTCTTGGTGATATTTATATGATGTTAGCTTAGGATATATGTTTAATTTTCACGTTCATGATGGTTTAGCTTAGCCTTTATTGATATATGATGTATATATGTGATGATAGATGATGAAATGAAAATAAATTGCACAAGACAAAAAGCATAAATTAATCAAATCTAATCAAAGCAACACAACTTCTACAAGTATGCAAGATAAAATGAACTAAATGCAATGAAAAAAATATTAAAGTAACACTCAATCTAAGTAAGCAAATGAATCCAATTTGAAGCACACAACCTAAAAAGGCAAAATAGCAACATAATGTAAAAATAAATAACTAACTAAGAAAAACATTACTTTGTTTTTGTGGAATGATTTTGGAAAGTTTTACGCTTTTTTACTTGTTATCTTGAGACAATTTTCTATTGTTTTTTATTTTTTTATGGATCACTTATGATTTTTTTTGTGAATTTTCCAAGATTTTTCTGGAGATATGTGTAGTAAAACCAAGAAGCATGGATGTCCCTAGTGTTAGATAAGATGTACAAGGGAAGAATGCCATGCGCACATGTGTAATAAGGTAAAGACGAGAAGGTGCCCATAGCATTAGATGGGAATATAAAAAGGAAAACTCTTCTCAAATATACAAGAAAAGAAACAACCATATCAAGGCCATAGAGGATAGGATCAAATGAAGCTCAAACATAAGTGAAAACTAGCTTAGGGTAAAGAAAATGTTCCCTATAGATATGAGAATGCTTGTGAACAACCAATCTTCCCATGGTGTTGGAAATCGTTTTAACCAAGGTACTTGTCCAAGATGCCACAATTACATGGTTTTCACATTTGGACGACTTGTTTTCTCTTTACCTTTTCTTGATTTTTTTATTTTTTTAGTTTATTTTTTCTTTGATTTTTGAGGAACCTCATACTCAAGCATAAAAATGCTTGAGATGTATTATGTTCATGGGTTCCTTTAGTTCCTCACCATCTAAGTAAGCAATTTTGTATGCTCCTAAACCGTACTTAGTGACCAAAACATATGGTCCTAACCAATTTGTCTCAAAATTTCCATTATTTTCTCAATATTTAGTGGTATTGAACTAATTTTCTTTGAGAAATAGATGTCCTACCTCAAAATGATGAGTTATTATACATTTTTTGTAAGAATTGGACACTTGATTCTGATACAATTTTAAGTGATTGAGTGCACTGAGGTGTCTTTCATCTAGGAGTTCTAGCTTTGCCATTTTTGTCACACGGTAGTCTTCATCTTTATCCATGTAGTCTCTGAGAGATATTCTTAGGGAGGGAAGCTCAATTTCTAGGGGTATGATGACTTCGGTGCCAAAGACTAGGGAATATGGTGTTGCACTAGTAGGAGTGTGAATGTAAGCTCTATAGGCCATGAGGTTGGGATGGATTTGTAGGTGCTAGTTTCAACTAGTCTTACTCACCATCTTCTCCATAATCCACAAAAGGGTTTTGTTAGAGGCCTCTACTTGTCCATTACCTTGAGGGTAATAGGGAGTAGACCACTTTAAGATAATTTGGAAGAATTGGCATAACTCCTTCAATTTCTTGTTCTTAAAATATTTACCATTGGCAGTTACAATAGTGGAAGGGATGCCATAATAGCGGTTGAGGTTGTTAATGATGAATTTGAAAATTTGGGCATTAGTGATATATGTAAGAGTAACAACTTCCACCCACTTGGTAAATTATTCTATGGCCATTATGATATGGGTATGGTCATCTGAGGAGGTAAGAGTGAGCTTCCCTATGAGATCCAAACCCCACTTAGAGAATGTCCATGATGTTGTGATTGGTTGTAAGGCTTGTGCAGGCATATGAATTAGGTTTCCACACTCCTGACATAATGCACACTTGTTGACATAGTTGTAACATTTTTTTTCCATGGTAGGACAATAGTAGGCTACTATTACCAATTTTTTAGCAAGAACCATTCTAATCAAGTGAGCCACACAAATGCCTTCATGTACTTATTTGATAACTCAGAAAGACTCAGTAAAATTAAGATAGTGCAAAATATTCTTGTCATAGCAACGACAATAGAGGGTTCCTCCTAAGAGGGTATAACAGGATATGCATCAGATAATGTTTCTTTTGTCAAGGTGGGAAATATTTGGGGGAAAGGTACCATTGTGTATGTAATTGTAAATGGGCTCATACTAGGGGGAAAAGGGACCAATAAATTCACATACCAGACTTGATTCCGACATGTCATATGCAAGAAATCACAAATGTTCAAATAATAAAGGAATTTTAATTTCATGTCGTGGAATGTGAAGCAAGGATCTGATTATGGCCATGGTGTCTAATGAGCAATTTTGTGCCCTTGGAATTCGTTCAAAAGTGACACACACAAAATACTCCTTTATATTCTCAACCATCTTCATGTATGGGATGAGTCTCAACTATATACTCATTGACTTGTTTAATGATCAATTTCAAATCTCTGATGACCTTTAGTAGTATGATATTCCATATGATAGTAATTTATAACCCAGTAATGAGTGTCTCATACTCTACTATGTTATTGGTACATGGGAAACTCAAGCAAAAATATTACGGAATGAAGTCTCTTATTGGGGTGAAAATTATCACACAAGCTCCTGAATCATGAAAATTGAATGATCCATCAAAGTGTACTTGTCACATGATGGATTCCTCAATATAAATTAGGGAGGCATCTTGAAGATATAGACACAACAGTTTTGTTCCTGGTAGGGGAGCTTTGGTTAGATGATCAACAAGTACCTGTCCTTTGAGTGACTTTTGGTTGAAAATTTTGATATCGAAATCACTTAGTAGAATGATCTAGTTATCCATCCTTCTAGTAAGCACATGTTTAGACAAAAGGTATTTTAATGGATCAAATTTAGAAATAATAATGGTCTTGTTATTTAGTAGGTAATGACAAATATTTTAAAAGGAAAAGACCACATCTAAAAAATACTTTTCAAGTTGGGGATAATTCAGTTCATAAGAAATTAAAGTGTGGCTAAGGTAATAAACCACTCTTTATTTTTGGCTTAGATTGTATTGGGCTAGTGGTGCACCAATAACACATTGGGTAGCTGAGATGTATAATAACAAAGGATTTCCTAGAGTAGGTGGCATGAGAATAGGATGGCTAGTTAGATATTGCTTGAGTAACTCAAAGGCTTGTTGTAATTCAGGGCCCCAATGGAAAGTAACTTCTTTCTTGAGTAGATGGTTTAAAGGATGACACATAGCCATGAGATGAGAGATGAAACGATGGATTTCCTAAATTTTTCCTTACAAGATGCATAGTGCTTAAGGTTATTTGGTGGATGAATATCGTAAATAGCTGAAACCTTAGCAATATATACTTCAATCCCTCTTGTCGAGACAATGAATCCAAGTAATTTTCCTAATTACATGTCGAACACACACTTATTTGGATTTAGTCTAACTTTGTAGTCTCGAAGATGTTGAAAGATATGCCTCAATATTTTTGGATGTTCTTTTATGGTCCTATATTTTCTTAGGATATTGTCAACATAGTATTCCATGATGTTGTTCATTATGTTATAACATATTATTGCCCCAGTGTTTTTGAGACCGAAAGGGATTACTTGGTAGCAGAATGTTCCCTAAGGGGTTGTAAAGGAATTTTTATGTTGATCCTCCTCTACAATTTTGATTTGGTCATACCCAGAAAATATATCTATGAGGGACTACATTTCCTAACCTATAGTTGATACGAAAATCATGTCAATGTTAGGTAGTGGAAAATCATCTTTTGGACATGGCTTATTGATGTCTCTGAAATCAATGCATATCTCGATACCAACTGGTTTCTTTTGTATAAGTACTATGTTCGATATTCATTCTGAATAATCAATAGGTCTGATAAAACCTACCTCCAATAACTTCTCCAATTCTTCTTTGACTAGAAGTGCTACACGTGGGTGCATCTTCCTCTAATTATGTTTAATAGGTTTGGCATTTAGATGAAAAAAAAGGTTATGAATGACTAAGGATGGGTCCAAACCTAGCATATCTGCATATGAACATGTAAATATGTCTACAAAATATCATAGTAGGCTCACAAAAGTTTTCTTATCCTATGGTGAGAGTGAGACTCCTAGCTTTACCATTCTAGGATGATCTTTTGACCCGATATTGACGTCTATGGTCTCCTCTACCAAAATTTTAGATGTGTGCTCCATACGTGTAGGATTAGGAGGGATATTGAAGTCTTCTTCCAAGGGAGTCTCAATGAGACTTTCACCCTGGGTGTGGCTAATTTTTATGTCCTTTGATTTTTCCATTTGTTTTTCCACTAGCGCCTCAAAAAGGTTTTCACTATGCATTTTGGAATTTTGTTTTTTCCAAGGATTTTTAGAAGAAATTTTTCTCTTGCTTTCATTTATGTTTTTCTTACCACACATATCATCCTCATCCCTAAAGTACACACACACATCCATATTGATGGAGAAACCATTTTTTTGTTTAATGATCCGAATGCTATCTCGGATACCCAAGAACTATGATATTACCTCATCATTTTTAAAAAGATCGATCAATACATGAAGTTGTTGGTCCCAGTCAATGAGATCAGGATATACAAGGTTTATTTGGGAATCATAAGGGGATAAGGTTGAGATGGTAGTGTCAAGATAAAGGGTTATAGATGAAATATCCTTGTATAGGCTACAACAAGAATCTTCATCGTTATCCAAATGAGATGAGCTATCCTCACATGTTGAACTGGTAGCATCGATTTCTGAGGGTGGAACTACATGAGGCCTAACACCAAGGCCATGTTTATTTTTTTTGTAATGGGGGTTGAGATAGGATCTAATCTACCCTGTTCATCTATGTTGCACCCGCATTCTTTATAACCCATAACATGCATCATCCTGTGAGCTTTGGTATGTTCTAGAGCTTGGTGACATGAATGTTTTATACCTTCAAGGACCCAATTTGTGGGTGAATCCATAATTTTATCATTTGATAAGGGGCTGTGAGGAAAAAATTTCTCAAAAGAACTAGAATAGGTATTTAGAGAGCCCTTGAATTAGAAATTTAGCCTGCCTCATGTTTTAGGTGATAATGAAGGGTTGGAGACCAGAAGGGCCTATTGGAGGTTATATTCCTTTGTTTGGCCATTGTATAAAAATATCATCTCCCATACAGCAAAGGGGGAAATGGAATCATGAGTTCTTGCATCACTAACACTTAGCATGTTTGGGTTAACACGGGATTTTAGAGCTTCAATTTATAATAGTACAACTATATCTATAGAAGGACACTCATATTCCGCATGAGAAAAAATATGCAAATCTATGCAATATGCAAATGGTTTGGGGTATCTGAAAATAGTTATTATTTTCCCATCATGATATAACTTGATGCACTAATGAAAGGTTGACGGTACAACTTGCAGGGCATGTATCCATGGGCAACCTAGGAGCATATTTTAAGAAAGATCCAGGTTGAGGACATGAAACCTACTGTCATGATATGTAGGTTCTATTTCCATAGGAAGTACTATTTTCTAGGATGATTCAAATTCTACATTATCATATGTTATGATAGTGATGACGTGAGAATCTAAATTTTCCTCTATTCATCCCATTTTTCTAACTAACTTCAAGGTGTAAATGTTCAAAACAGACACGTTGTCCACAAGCACTCTCTTTATATTTCTTCGAGTAACAAATGCATCTAGCTATATGGGTAAGTTATGCATCTATTTTTCATGTGGGATTTCACTTTAGGAGAAGAAAAGGTGTTCTATAGGAGCAAGGCTTGCGACCATCTCTTAGAGGTGCAAAGGATCGATATTGGTTGAAACCCCTAACCACTGAAGTGTTTTGCATAGGATGTCTTTATGAACGCTTGATATCTTGAGAAGATCTAAGATCGAGATATTAGTAGTGGTCTTCTGAAGCTATTCTAATAAATCATATCGAACCTCTTCAAGGGTAGGTGAAAGAGGTTCTATAATTACAAGACGAGCGTGTCATGTTTCCACAACACAATCGTGTCTAATGATCTGTATAGTATTAACATAGTCATCAAGAGAATGAACATAGTTGATAAGTAAATTGAATGGGTCATTGGTTTGACCATAAACATAATTGACGGCTTTGTAATCATTGGAAGCTTGGCCCTGATCAAGATTTTTTGTTTCTTGTTTGTTATTCCCAAGGAAGGGTTCTTTGAATATTCCCATATTTTGATTGGGTGTTTGATGTGGCTTAGGTGAATCAACTTCAATCTTTCCACTTTCAATAAGGTCCTGGATAAAGTGTCTTAGCTTGAACAACTTGTTAGTTTTTTGCTCCTTGACAGGATGATATTCATAATACTCATGGTATTTATACCATGATAGTTTAGGAGAATCATTGACATAGGGCACTGTTGTAGGGTATTGAACCATGTTCACTACGTCCAATGTTTTTAGGATTGTAGACAAGGAGTCCATGAGAGGAGTGAACACTCAATGTTTGGGGGTTGTAGGTTGAATGGGTCCTTGAGTAATGTTGAAAGGGGGATAAAATAGAACCGCTTATATACATTTTGAGTTTTTTATACCATCCCCTATGGTATTTTTTATTTTTATCAATTTTTTTTTGTTTATCTATAGGTTTAGGTGTTTTATTATCTTTTAAAAAGGGTTTCAGTGCCCCTTTTGCTATTAAATCCTTTTTAATTTAGCTTCCCTTTTCTATAACTTCTTTGAAATTACTAATGCAATGCATTTGTAGATGGAAAAAATTTATGGGTTTTTATTGGGGATAAAATACTAACCAAATTTGTGGGAATAAGTGGATGAGGTAGTTGTCGCTATAAGCTACTTCCTGGAAATCAATGTAGAAGTCCTTTATGTGATCACATGTGTCATGTTTCCCTTTATATTTTTTGAACTTTGCAATAACAAAGTTTTTGGGAAAGGATTTGCATATCATAGCCTTATCAAAGGGGTAAGGACATAACTCTTTGTATTGATGCTTTTTGTTATTCCCTACATTTCTCTCTTTGAGGCTTATAAGTATACACTTCATGGATTGTAACTCTTGTGTGAGGAGTTTCTATTTGATAGGGGAAGATGGCATATACACCCTACTATATTTAGTTATTTCACCCTCTTTTTCTTTGGTGTGAAGCTCTCTTTGTTTCACCCTAGGTTTTTCTTGATGTTCATATTTATCTGTGTCCTTTTGCACATGGGAGGTTAGACTAGCTAATTATCTACCAAGGGTTTGTATTTGTTTATGCAAAGTGACCTCTTCGTCTTTAGTTCCTTTGATATTTTCATGCATAGGAGGTGGTTCTTTGTGCTTACGTTCTATCCTAACTTTGTGAGGTATCTTAAGGGGTGGTAATTTATAACCACTCATGTGCATGGGTACCTCAGTTTTGACATTGTTGTCATATGAAGTAGAGGCGTGTCCTTGTTTTATCTCATAATAAAAGTTAATATGCTACACCTTAACCTATTTCTTGTATTAGGTTATGAGTAGCTGACTTGTGGCTTACCATATCATTTATACATATGAATAGTATATATAGGGGATTTTAGGTAGTAGTTCATCATGAATTGGAGCATTTGAGTCTTATTATATGGTTTAGAGGTTGCCCCCTCGAAGTGGAAAAGCTATTCTAATTGCATATTGAGATCATTATTCTGGAATATTATGTTATTTGGTGTTATATTTATGCTCATGATCTGTATTATACAATTAATTTCATTACAAGTGGTGTCAGAGCTATGATCTGGGCCAAAATTAGGGCAAAAACCCTATTTTTTTTTGTTTCCATCATATATTATGAACCAAAGATAATTGGTGGAAGATATTTTTACCAGAGTTGTAAAAAATTTCAAGTAAGGTTCCCTGAAAATTTCAAATTTTTTTGATTCATTTTGCAAAATTTATTACAAATTTAGGGTTTTTCATAAAATCACTCCCTAGGGTGCAAATTGTGGAATTTTTTCAAATTCGTTACATTTTTGGAAAGAAAAAAAATTATTTAGGTTTTTTTATTTAGGTTTTTTTATATGTTGCCAAATTCATATTAAAATATGAAACCTTAAAATTTGACTGTGATCCCTACATCCTACTATTTTGGGGCATCATGGCGGGGCCTTCCACAAGAGGAAAAAAGAATCCCATCACTCTGGGTAAAACACCCGAAAAGGATGAGATAGTAGTTTAGGAGTTGGAGACAGAAGATATAACTATATATTCCCAAGGGTTAGGGTTTACTTCAATAGACCACAAAGTAAGCCAACTTGAGTTTAACCTGAGAGACCTCAATTCTCAGGTAGCTAGCAAAGAAGATGTGGATAGGATTGGAAAAATATTGGAGGATTTCATGCAAAAATTTAGTATGTATATGATGGGTAATCATACTTATATCAATCAAGGTGGATCCTCAGGTCAACATAATAAACACATGAGCCAGAGTGGATCTTCGAGTGTGCACAATCCAAATACGAGCACTCTGCAGGCCCGTACTATGTTTCCAAAAGTGGAGATGCATAAGTTTGATGGAAATGATCCACTCAATTGGATCAACCAAATGGAGATTTTTTTTGAACTACATCATATTCCACTAGGATAAAAGGTGACCATGGCAGCCTTGTATCTTGAACCTGACCAATTCATCTGGTATTGATGGTTATGTGCTCAAAGGTAGAAGAGTGGTCTCAATGTTACATGGACAGTGTTCACTGAAGAGTTGCAATTACACTATAGTTCTAGTGTGTCAGATAATTACTTCAGCCAATTAGCAAAATTGAGACAGATAGGATTTTTTAAGGATTACATTCATCACTTCCAAAACCTTTCTCTATGGGTGGAAAATATTACTGAAGAGAATCTAAATGAACTATTTCTTGGGGGTCTTAAGGATCACATTGAGCATGAGGTGTGTATGTTTAATCCTCATAAGGTTTATAATTTGATGATTATGCCAAGAAGGGTAGAGGAGAAATTTGTTTCAAGTAGGAGATAACATTTCACTTATACCAGAGATCGTAACACCTTAGCCCCAACACTCCCTCGACCAGCTAGATTGACACCTCAACAAATTGAAGAAAAAAGAGAAAATGGTTTATGTTTTAACTGTGACAGTAAATTTGGACCAGGACATAAATGTGCTGAAAAGAATTTGTTCTACTTTGATGGGCCTAGTGAAGATGAAGAGAAGGATGAAGATTCAGAGTCAGATGTCTTGGTTGAGCTAGAGGAGGAGTCAAGAGATCCTCAGCCAACAATATCATGCCATGCTATTGTAGGTATTAGGACCCCCCAAACCCTAAAGGTGGTTGGATTCCTAAAAAAAGAGAGGGTCATAGTGTTGATTGATTTAGTAAGTACTCACAACTTTGTCAATCATAAGTTAGCAATGCGCCTAAATTGCTTCATTTATCCAGCTCCTAAATGTCAAGTAATGATTACTGATGGAGGTATTGTTACTTGTTCTAGAAAATTCCATAGCATTAAGCTTTCCATGGGATATTACATACTAAATAGTCCCATGTATGCCATTTCTATGGGAGGAGCAGACATTGTGTTAGGGGTTTAATGACTTACCACTTTGGGAACCATTGAGATGAACTTCCAAGACTTGTTCATGTGATTTCACTATGAAGGAAGGAATTTTAAGCTAAGAGGATTAAGAGCAAAGTCTCCACAAATAGTAAGTTCTCATTAGATGCAAAAAATTCTAAAAAAGTGTGAAAAGGGATTTATGGCACAACTATTTTCATTGGAGGGTCATCATTCTAAGGACATTATACCATCATATATGCAAGCAGTGTTAGATGCACACTCTAATGTATTTGAAAATATACCAAATGGCTTACCTCCAAAGAGAGATCATGATCATGTTATTTAGTTATTACCAGGAATTTAACCACCTAACATCAGACTTTGTAGGTACCCATATGTGTAAAAGGGTGAAATTGAAAAGATTATATAAGAGATGTTAGAAGTAGGAATTATCCATCATAGTCAGAGTGCTTATTCTTCTCTAGTAGTGATGGTATGGAAGAAAGATGACATGTGGCACATGTTTCTTGATTATAGGGAACTTAATAAGTATAGAATCAAATATAAGTTTCCTATTCCTATAATTGAAGAGTTGCATGGTGTTGTTTATTTTACAAAGCTTGATCTTCATTTAGGATACCACCAAATCAGAATCAAGGATGAGGATGTTTATAAAACTACCTTTCGGACACATGAAGGCCATTATGAATTTATGGTAATGCCTTTTGGACTCACAAATGCACCTTCTACATTTCAAAGTTTGATGAATTCTATTTTTAAGTCATTCCTGAGGAAGTTTGTCTTAGTGTTTTTTGATGATATATTAATTTATAGCAAAACATGGGAGGAACATTTGCATCATGTAAATAAGGTTTTGGAAACCCTTGAGCAACACCAATTATATGCAAATCCCTCTAAGTGTTCTTTTGGACTCAAGGAGGTTGAATATTTGGGTCACACTATCTCTCATGAAGGGGTTAAAGTGGATCCTAATAAGATAAAAGTTATGATAGAGTGGAAGGTTCCAAAAACCCTAATGAATCTACGAGGATTTTTGGGGTTTACAGGTTATTACCAAACATTCGTAAGGCATTATAGAAGGATATCTGCACCTCTCATATATTTATTAAAGAAGGACTCCTTCCATTGGAGTGAGGATACAACCAAAACATTTGAGCAACTAAAGAAGGCCATGTACACCACTCCAGTCCTGGCTACTCCATATTTTTCCAAAACATTCATTGTTGAATGTGATGCATTAGGGGTGGGTATGGGGCTAGTTCTCATGCAAGAAGGCCATCCTATTGCCTTTTTGAGCTGTTAATTCAAAGGTAATAATCTTTCCAAGCCGACTTATGAGAATGAATTGCTAGCCATACTTCATGAAATAAAACAACGGAGACCATATCTCATAGGAAGACACTTTAAGTGAAGACAGATCATAATAGTATAAAATAATTCTTGGAGCAGCATTTATCATCTAAAGAACAACAAAAATGGGTCTCCAAGATGTTGTGATATGATTTTGAGATTATCCATAAGAAATGGAAGGATAATGTAGTTATGGATTCTCTGTCATGGAAAGATGAATCAACTGCAGCCTTGTTATGTGCCATATCCATATTATAGGAAGATTGGATAGATGAAGCAAGGTTTGAATGAAGAAATGACCAAACCACACAAAACATCATTCATCATCTCCAGAATGATCCAAGCATGTCTGAAAATTTTTTATTGAAAGGGGATGCTTTATGGTATAAAGATAGATTATACCTATGTAAGAAATCCACTCTTAAAAATAGGATTCTATCTGAGCTTTACTCTTCTCTAGTAGGGGGGCACTCTGGATTCTTAAAGACTTATCATCAAGTCAAATAAGATTTATTTTGGGAAAGGTCTCAAAGGGGATGTCCAAAAATTTGTGGCAGAATGCATGGTTTGTCAGCAAAATAAGGGTGAAACAGCAAAATAAGGGTGAAACAGTTTGATCCCCAGGTCTTCTACAACCTCTATCTATTCCTAGCCAGTGGTGGGAAGAGGTTTCCATGGAATTTATAATAGGATTGCCTAAATCTGAAGGAAAAAAATTCATCATGGTTGTGGTGGATAGACTCACCAAATATGCTCATTTTTTTTCCTTAACACACCCATTTGTTACAAGCACGGTAGCAATAGCCTTCATGGACACAATTCAGAAGCTTTGTGGAACACTGAAGATTATAGTAAGTGATCAAGACCCTATATTTACTAGTAATTTTTGTACTGATTTATTCTCATGTTTGGGTACTCAGTTAGCTCATAGCTCTTCTTATCATCCCCAGTTTGATGGGAAAACAAAAGTTGTAAATAAGTGTTTGGAGGGATATCTCCATTGCTTTACGTTAAATAAACAAGCAAGATGGGTCCAATGGTTGTCACTTGCAGAATGGTGGTATAACACTTCCTTCCATTCTTCATCTAAAATGTCTCCTTTTTTGGCACTCTATGGGTACCATCCACCATCCATCACATCATCATTGAGAGGACAACCGTGGGTTAGAGTAGTAGAAGAACACATTCAGTATCAACAAGAGGTCCTCTCTAGTCTCAAGGAGAACTTGGTCATGGCACAAAACTGCATGAAGCAACAGGCTGATCAACATCACCCAGAAAGGCATTTTGAAGTCAGTGATTGGGTTTTTGTGCGGTTACAACCATATAAGAAAATGTATTTGAAACAACAACAAAAGGATAAAAAATTTCACCAAAGTATTATGGTCCCTATCAAGTATTGCAGAAGATTGGTACTATAGCATATAAATTAGAACTTCCACAATCAACCAAAATACATCCGGTCTTTCATGTTTCTTACCTAAAGAAAGTAATTGGATAGAGAGTATCAGCCCAAATAGTGTTACCTGAGCTCGATGAGGAGGGGAGAGTCATCTTGGAACCTGAATGCATCCTTTAAACATGCACTAAAATATTGAGGACACGGGTTATTACTGAGTACCTAATCAAGTGGAAGAATATGGACAATGAAGATGCAACATGGGAAGATATGACATTCTTGCAGCAAAACCTAGAGCTTCTCAACATTGGGGACAATGTTGCTTTGAAGGCGAAGGGCATGCTACACCCTTAACCTATTTCTTGTACTGGGATATGAGTAGCTGACTTGTGGCTTACCATATCATTTTATTATATCATTTGTACTTTCTCATGCTTAGTAGGTTGGCCTTGGTGTTGGTCATAACATATGAATTGTATATATTGGGGATTTTAGGTAGTAGTTCACCATGAATTGGAGCATTTGAGTCTTATTGTATGGTTTTGAGGTTGCCCCCTTGAAGTGGCGAAGCTATTCTAATTGCATATTGAGATCATTATTCTGGAATATTGTCTTATTTGGTGTTATATTTCTACTCATGATCTGAATTATACAAGTAATTTCATTACATAATAATAGGACATTGCATTTATTATTCTTCATAGGTGACATAGTTAGGTGGAAAAAATTCATATTTGGGTTTCATCTTGGCACCTAAATCTACCACCTGTGTGAGTAATCTATCCTTATTTAGATAAAGGAGGTCATCTAAGCACGTGGGATAAAACTCAAATGTATCCTAGGGTGAGTCTTCCTCATCACCACTATGGTCAATTAAATCATTTGAGTCTTTTACCATAGAAAAGAGGGGTTCTAAATCATAACCAATGAAAGGATTAGACCCCAATCTCTTATATGCCATCCCCGTGATATGGGTTATACTAAGGTGTTTAGGAAGGTTTTTGTCGAATGTGATAAATGATACAATAAAACCTAGGACATAATGCTAGAACACGATTATTGTAATGTTTTTTAAATACTCTTTGACAATTGGTCTAAGAATGTCGAGTGATCAAGAATAAAGTATCTAAGGATCTAATAAGGTCTACCTTAGAAAAATAGATCAATACGATGAACAAACACAAGGAACAATCATACAAGTTTGGTATACCAATCCAACCTAAAGGAACCTACTTCTCATGTAAAACATACTATCAAATGGTAGGTTAGGCATAAATAGTGATAACATGATAGCACCACTTAGGTCAAGTTTGATATAAACAAGTCCTAAGTACTATGATGATGTTGATGCAATACCCCAATGAGGTATACTAAAAAAGGTTTCTAGAAACAAACAAAGTACGGGTTTACCAAAAAGGAGGATACCAATGTGATAAGCGTAACAATACCATTTGGATTGTAAATCTAGCCTTATAGACAATGAAAAGATTTTTAGTATCAAAATTGTTACTACAATGCTAACAAAGTAATGATGCTATCCAAAAATTAAGTCAATGTTGGGATCAAAACCTAAGTATAAGTATAACAAGAAGTTGTTATTTATTCAAGTAGCGTAATAATATAACTTCGAAACTTAAATCAAGTTTCACAAGGAAAATAAGACATACGTATCCAATTTGTAGTGTTAAGATACATGTAAATGTAACAACGCAAAGGAAGTCAATGCCAAGACTACCTAACTACAATGATAATGTGTCTCAATATGGCTTTGAGAGAAAGGGCATACTAGAACATGAAGAGGTACCATTCACACTTTCAATACTTGCATTGTAACATTACAACCTAGTCATGCAAGTAGACTATAAAAGTGGTGGACATGATTATTTCTAGCGGTATTTGTGCATGATGTTTTCTTTTGTCACAAAATGGGAAATAAGAATACAAAGAAGTATAACCAAGTGGTGATAAAAAAAACTAAGTATAACTTTGGCGAAGTTTTGCCTTGTCTTAAGGCAAGTGAAAAACTAGGAAAAAGTAACATGACATAAGTTTTGTGATGAATGATGCTTAGTTCAAACTTTGATGGAATCTCCCCTTGTTCGAGAAAAAAGGTTTGACTCCAAAAAAGGTTGTTACTTCGCAAAATCTTTTTTGAAACACATTTGTCTTTGATCTGGTCAAGTTGGGCTCAAGACAAAATGGCTTCTTATTTGGTTCTCTCAACTAGGTGTCACAAACTATCTCTGCTAGTGCAGTTTTCCAAGGACGTCACAATGAATAAACCTTGGAGTATCCAAGGTTTAATTTACCCCCTTTGATACAATGAGCAATAAATTGTGTTCAATTGTATTTTTACTACGGTCACATGTAGATAATCTTAACTCTATTCTCACAAGTGCATACTAATCAAGTAGGTAAGTGAGGTGCTTCCCGTTTTGTCTACAAGGTTCCCTTTTGCATGGACTACTTTGGGGTTCCAAGGAGTATCCCTATTATTATCTTAAGGCTTATGCCAAAGGGTGTTTCTCCTAGTTCAAAGTGAAAGAGCTGTAGCTCTTAACCGGAACCTGCATATACAATGTGTTCAATAGATGAATGTGGTGTCTTTTCTTATCTTTTGGATTAAGAAATGAGGTTTTACACACTGTTGGCAACCTACAACAAACATGTTAGATTTTTTTAGATCATGATTCCTTCATGAATGATATGGTCCTTCATGCAAAGATGATTAGTTCTCTAAAATGATCAAGGAATCATAGAAATAGGATCAAACATCTTTTCTATTCCTAAGATCATCCTAAGATGCAAAGGAAGAGAATACACAATGAGAAATATAAATAGTTAGAAAATAATGAAGAAAGCCTACAAATCAAACACACAAATTATTATTTTTACTCAATTTGAAGTTCATTCCTTTAGAAATATTTGATGAAGTGTTATTGAAAGCATGAAATAGGTGTTTGAATCATTTATGATTCCCAAGATCACCTAAAAGGTGCGAGGGAAGAACATACATGATCCTAGCCTCATAAATGAAATTCAACTATGAAAAATACTAATGTAACTCAATAATACCCTAGAAAGTGTTAGAAAATGTAAGGAAACATTTTTTTTCTATTTTAACATAGTGTTCAATTTTATACTGTAGTGCCTGTGCACCCCTTAGAAAGTATACACGCCCCTAGTAGCATATGCTTTCCCCTTTCAAAACACAGTCAACCTTTAACGTATGCACAGGTAGAGAAGAACCTACACACCATTCTTGGTGTATGCGTGCCCTTGTAAGAATATGTTCATGTCTATTAAAAAGGAAATATATCACCAAGGGGAGGAAAGTGTGTGTGTTTCCAGAGAGACATATGCACGTCCTTACAAGCGCATGTGTTCCCTTAAGAGAAAATGTGTGTGTCTAGTAAATTTTATCACAAAGGGAAGAAAATACAGGGAAGTATATGTGCACCTATGGGGACGTATACTCATCATATGCTACAAGTGCATGTGAGTTTGAGCGTATACATGCCCCATTCTAGCACCTGCACGCATACCTAGAACAACGTAAAAAAATATGGAAAAATTATTTTTGAATTTGTAAAAAGGTCAAAACTTTACTCTTTAAAACAATTTATAACAAAAACCCATTATCATTGCATGCAAAAGGAAGATTCAACACACATAAGGTTAGAAAAATTCTTGAGAATAATCTATTTAATCCTCAAAATGCATGATATAGTAAGAAAAAATGAAGTAAATCACAAAGCTTGAAATCAATTTCTATGGACCATGGAGTAAGGTCCCACAAGGCGTGCCAAATGTATGCATGAAAAGATTAGCCATGAAAATAACATGAAAATAACACCTGGTATTTCCAAAATATAACTAAATCTATCATAAACATCAATATGAGATCTTAATGAGATAACATTATACAATAATGCATGAATCAAACTAACATTACTTTGTTATCTCTACTTCTCTAGATTGCTTATTATAAAAATGAACCTAGTTAGATCCTGAGCAATCAATTTTGTGTTGTGTGATCCAAGTGATGAAGAGATCTCTCTAAAATGGCTATAATACCATATTTAAATATTCTCCTAATAACCAAGCTTGAAGGAATGGATGCAAGATGGGGAAGCTAATACAATGAGGAATGGCTCAAGATAAAATGCTTCTAGCTTTAGCTAATGAAAATGAGATGTTTGCCAAAGTCTCAAAGTGTGTAAGGTGTAAAAAAGAAAGGGAGACATTAGCCTTGTATTTATAGTTTTCCATTTGGGAAAGTTTAGAATCCTAGTGCATGTACGACAAAAGAGTACAAAAAAAAAGAATTTTTTGACTAGGAGTGGATAAACATGCTTTATAAGAGATAAAATTGGTTTAGGTTAGTTAATCATGATTAACAAGTGATTAATATCGTCTTAGAGTTGAGAGGGGTCTAATTAATCATATGTAATTGATTAATAGCCTAGGAAGCTTGTAAAAGTGGTCTAGAGGGAAATGGGGAGATTTTGAAGGGTTAAAAGGGGGATGCTTAGCTAATAAGAGGGTATATTAGCCAAATTAATTGATTATAGAAGGATTACAACCAAAATAATGTTGTGAATGGGCATCCAAGAATGGAGCAAAGAATAGTTAATTAATGAAGTTTTTTTAATTGACTAGAGGAGAAGATAAGAAGGTTATTAGCAAAATTTAAGTAATAAAACTATGTAAGAAGATTTTAGGTGTCTACGATGGGCATGCTCACTTGTAAAAATCATCCATGTGCTCAAGTATACCTAAACCCAAACACATCAGCCAACAAATTTTACGTCAATGTATAGATGGATGTGTTCATGATCAATGAACAATGCACATCACCTACACACACAAATTATAACATGTTAGACAAACATAAAAAACCATATAGGTAAACCATGAATTACAAAATGTGCATGTATTAATACTTATGCTCGACTATAGTAGTTTTTATAGGATTGGGGGCATGTCATGCCCCGTCTCCTCCTCCTCCAAGGGGTAACTCCATTGGACCTATGAAGAACAGGTAAAAAATACCCCTCGATGAGATGCCCACCATGCACAATACTCCTTGGTGCAACCCGCATCATCTCTATAAACATGCTCGACCACCGGATCTAACCCATCCAACCATGGTGGCACTAGGTGCTCTTCTATGGAACCTAGCCTAGTTTCGACCCTCCTAGGTTCTCTAATAGATAAAAACCATATGTATGACTCCAAGGGCACATCCTGAGCCAGTCCAAACTTACGTGATACTCGCTCAACCTGAAAAATATCTGACGCACATGGAAATAATTCCTCTAACCACATAGTCCTCCAAATACATTGCAACTCTGTAGCATCCTCAGTCCATCCCCCATAGTCAAGTTATGGTATCCATATAACTACCTCAGGCCCCATCCTATCAGTGCCTTGTAGGTATCTTTGTTCATATTTCTACCAAAAACGTCAACCTACCGTCGTGCATATATCTCTGGCTAAGCCCACTCTCCTCATGGACCTCCAACTGGTCTCAATATGGCTATGTGCTCATATGCCCATATGTACAATAGTGTGGTGGCTCATATCCCTCCACCATGATCCTTGTGTATAAATTGGTATAGATATTTGTATAGATGAGCCAAAACACACCGTGCCCACGCATATCTATTACCCTCCTCCTCTATATGCTGACATATTTCATGCATCTTATATAAGATGCCTACACCTCCTCCCTCCATGGCTATGCAATATGCAATCACAACCACTATGAAATTCCACAAGCATGGAACCCCAGACCGCAATATAGCATCTAGAGTAATATGGGCCTTAGTAGGTACTTGAGGCCTGTCATCAGCAATCCGGCACTATGATAATTCTTCACCGGGAACTCCTCGTGCTATGATTATTTACTAATGCACAGCCTTTAGTTTGGTGGACGTAATCCATGAGATTCTTCAACAAGACTATGGGAGAAACTTTACAATTACACCTCTCGATGGCTTCTTCAACACACCTTTAACTGATGGCTTTCTTCGCACACTTCCTACAATATTTCTCACTACTTCTTTCTATGCTAAATGAGGGGGGTGGCCTCTCTATTTATAGAACTTCCAGGCTTATCCATCCTATCTCTAAGATAGGATAAGAAATCCACTCTAACGAATCATATTCCATACCTTAACTCTTATCTGTACATGTAAGCTTATCTGTTAAGATAAGATAAACCTTATCATTTTACATGGGTTCCACATTTTTAGAATTTTTACAAATAAAATACACAAAATATTTATGACCTCACTCCTTGTCCTTATTACCAATATAATATTTCTAATTCCTAATCATGTAGACCCTCCTTCTCTAATTACCCAAACTTTGACATTTTAACATTACCGGACCACTTACGACAAATATTTACTTTTTACAACATTCCTATTGTACTTTGACTGTTACTGTACTCCACATTATTGGCGGCACCGTACTGACGGTGCCGTTATCTTCTATCAGACGCTACTACTAATTACACTTAACAACATCCTATTCCTAATACATATATTAATGAAATGGAAATTTTGGAGGAAAATTTTAGTGTCGACAGGCCCCACAAAATACCATCTCATAGATTGCATCTACCACTCCATATCATCCACTATAATAATCCACACTCTTTCTCCAATAACTGAAATTCATAGAATGTGATGTACATCCTCTAACATAACAATCATCTCCCTCATAGGTAACCAAAATGTGCACGTATCAAAACACCATCTCTCACATAATGTAGTTAACATGGGCATATTATGTGGCACATCCCCCATCCATGCTATGTGTCGTAGGCCAAAATGGTCCATCATATCCCAATCATCAGCTGCAAAACCCAATCCTAAACATGTACTCATATGCCACCTGCCACGGAACTCCCTCAAGTGGATATCCCGCTTCACACAATTAAGAAAATACATCGTTAGAACACATTACAAAACCAAATACACCTATTTATCATAATATTTTTTTTATCATTATCCACTCAATGCAAACATTTTGGACTAGGGTGCCCAGATGCAAGATTGGGGTGCCCAAGAGTAGGACACTAGCGCCCAGATTTGGGCGTTCTTGTCCCAAGGGTCACTAACGCTCTCAATGATATTTTCTAAGTCTCAAACGCTGAGAAAAAATAAAATCATATTTTCAAAAATTCAGTACAAATGACTACTACACCATAAATTTTGTAAAAATCAAGGTACTTACCAACTTTGCAGTCATACACGATGCTACAATGGTCTCCACCCTCTCAAATTGACTAAGATGCGTTGATCTCACTTGTGGCATTTTCACTCAACTCATTCACACTCTCACAATAGCATACAAAAGAAAATGAATTAACTAAACACTTTTTAACATTATTATTTATAGTTACTTTTTCCATCACCTACTTTACTATAGTAGTTATTTCACACTTATTTCCGCAATTAATATACACTACACCATTTTCATCATATCTTGAGTGTTTTAACTTCGATTTACATCCCGTTTGTGGAGTTATTTTTATAATTCCACCTACCACCATAATGAACATCTTCCACATGTTTCATCTCTCTTAGACATTATCTTTTATTCAATTTATATACATTTTAACGATTTTTTACCACATTTTATCTATTTCACTCTTACTTTCAGCTTAGTGTTCATTATTTTCATCACTCCCCATTTCACTGAAAGGGAGGGAATATCATTGGAGGTCATCCTATAATTCACCTTATATTACATAAGATTAGTTAACATTACCAATTCACCATTTTCAAACATTTAATAAGTCATTGTGCGACATTTCACCACCAATTCCCCCGAACGAACTAATATGGGGGCAATAAACATACAATTTTTCTATGTGACACTTAATCACTCCACCCTAATGACCTAATTTAGGGCAAAAACGTGATTAAAAAATATTTCCATGTGATTATTCACCAATTTATATTGATTCCCCCCTGATGACCTAACTTGGGGGCAATTTGTATAAATTCTCTTCACAAGTAACCAATCAAACAATTGACCACTAAATCAATCAATTAAAATTCTAAAAAATAAAGATCATTCAATCAATACAAGTTCAAAACAATTGTCCTCCCTACTAACCTAACTTGGGAGTTACGCGCGTTCTCCCATATGACCTAACTTGAGAAGTTATTTTACATTTTATGTTTACTTCTAGATGACCTAACTTGGAAGCCCTCTCACATTTTTTGCTTGCTTCCAGATGACCTATAATAGAATCCTTCATAAATTTCATATTTTCTTCTAGATGACCTCACTTGGAAGCTATTACATTATAGTGACACCCGTGGAGTAAGGGAAAGAGTGCTTTCCCTATATCACTCCTATATGGATCAACAGTTTGATCAAAATTATTTGGATCCAAAAATTATTATTTTTTATCTGAGTCCATCTGTAGTGGCTAGATCTTGAGGATGTAGTTAGAGATTGGAGAATAACACAATTTTCTCTCTATGCTCTTCATTTGGCGGTAGGATTCCCAAATCCTCTGGTTATTCATTCATGTACAAGAGTTCAGGTTGGTAACTTATCACTCCCTGCCCCATCTCATCATCATATATCCTAATCATCACTTTCATTTGGTGCACTTCATCTTGAAATTTAAGATTTTCCACTACATTACATGGATCAGCCTGTTGATCCATGGTTCAACACACTACATGGTTATGTTAGAACACTTCTTCTACACATCTGTGTGTTCTACTACAACATGGGCTTCTTTGACATTTCTTAGGTAGACATCTCTATCTACTTTATGTTACCGAGCATTCTGATCACTAACATAAAGTGGGCGAAAATGTAGTCACAAAATCACACACTTACTATTACACTTATACCACCAAGTATATCATTTCATATATGGATCTCGCGTAGTAAAATTATTCACTAATGACCCATCCCCAGGTCCCGTTGTTAGTTAGTAAGTCGTTATTGTCATTTGTCTAGTACGGTCAACAATTTTTTATATAGTTTTGGTCATCTCTTATGGAGTCTTAGGTCTTGTAATTTTATTGGTTGTCATCTCCAGTCCTCGACCGGGGTGCCTATGGTAGTGCTGGGGTTCCTATGGGCACCCTGGTCCCTGTAACACTTGGGGTCTAATTTATCTATTCGAGATCAGTCTTTGTCATTTTCTCGTTTGTTTCTGTAGGTACCAGTGGACATGTTGGGTTATTAGTGTCAAAATTTTAAGATATCCCTATATAAACATAACACAATCACTACACTATCAACAAACTATCATCTATCAAGGGCTAGCTATTTACTAAGGCAAAGGAATAAATTTTGGAATATTCTACATCTGCATCACACAAACATAGGGGGAAAGGGTTTTATTGATTCTATTCCATCCACCCTTTGCATCTTTACATCTAGTTATTTCCCCTACTTCCGTGTCATTGACGCTAGGGCACTCTAGGCACATAATTACACACATACGCACATAAAACTACATTGGGTTTGGAATGTAGTGTAGTTCTTAGTTATAATTCCACCATTGTGACAGCTAAGGTTAGTCTGACCTATTCATATGCATTTTTGGTTTTTGGGAATTTGATGCTTTGAATGGGATTTTACAGGTAGATATTCATATTGGATTTACGATGACATAAGTGAGGATACTATGACAACCATGAAATAATAATGAAGACAACATGAAGACCTTGTGAAACTTTTAGATTCATATCATGAGCCTTTCTGCAGATCAAAGTTCCCAGACTACAGACTAAGGTGCCCGCAGGTACCTCGGTCCTCTCCCAGGTGCCCCAGTCTAACCAGATCTCCAACTACTACGATTCTCAGGGTAGCACCTTTGCATTCTATCCCATGCGCATATTAGTTTGTTTGAGTCTAGCATACTGCAAGGTAAGTTATATTCAAGTTAGTATCTTATCCATTATATTTCATTTAAATACTAAAATCAAATATTAATCATCTGTATTTTGTCTTATATTGGTTGTTTCCAGTATTTGTTTCCATTTAGATTAACTTAGAAAAATTCTACATTTTAGTTAATTACCCCCTTTATGTTATTTAAACGAAATTCAATTAGTTTAAAGGAAGTACTGAACATACCTGTGAGAAGTCATGAGAAGCCCTGTTGCACAAGTATGCACAAAATATAAGAACACAATGTGGTGAACCATGGATTGATGCGTTGATCCATGTGGCGTAAATAGAGATAACAAACCGTTTTAAAGATAACTTGGAGGAATTATTGATTTGATTTAGAGAATTTGGATATTTTTATGGAGATTCGAAGGGGTAGGGAGTGATCATTTCCCAACCCTATTTTTTAAAATTTTGATCAAGGGAGGATTTGGGTGTCCTGCCACTAGGAAGAGTGTTGGGGAGAGAGGTCTAGTTTTACTCTCCATCCATGACTAAATCATCAAAAGGTCCAACTATTGCAAACAACTAGAGACCAAATTTAGTTACATTTCAATCCGTGATTGAATAACCCATATAAGAGAAATATAGGAAAGGAAACAACATATAATTTCCCCCACTCTACGGGCATTGTGATTTTTATAATTATAGATGGCTTTCATGTTAGTTCATTTGGAAAAGATAGAAAATAAAGTGATTCCCATGTTGGGTCATCTGGGAAAGATAGTAAAACAATGTAGCTCCCAAGTTAGGCCATATTTGAGTGATAGTAAAGTATGATATGCTGTATCGGTTGAAAGATTCGATTCAAATGTTGAAAAATTTCTTTAAAATTAGGTGTGCGCAATAGAATACTCACAGAGATATTTTTTTCTCTTTACTCCTAGATTAGGTCATTAGGGAGAATATATAGAAAATATTTGAATAGAATGATTTGCTTCTTTTTTTGAATGGCAGGATAATGATATATTAGGAGCATCAAAGGATCAAGTGGTATCATTAGAGGGATCATAGGGTGATCCCAATTATATGTCCCCACTTCTATGAAAGGGTGAGGGGTGGAAGTAATGAGAACTGATCTGAAAGTAGAGGTGAAAATAAATAATGATGACCAAAACCAAGTATAAAAGATATGTAAATAATGAAGATTTTATAAGTAGGATATGTGTGAGATTGGAATATAGTGTTATGGGATTTGTATAATATGATGCTAAGAGAAATTATGAACCAAATAGTGTAAATGGGGAGGAAAATGGAGCATCAAATCTCGGGATATGATCAAAACTATGTGTCATGCATTATTTGGAAGAATGAGTGTAAATGATAACTGTAGTAAAGGAAAAATTGAAAATTGGAATATATAGTGATAGTGAATAGATATTCATTTGAACCATGGTTAATTGATAATTTGAGCTCTGAGCTTGCGAGGATGTCATAGATTAGGGTAGAGAGGTTGACTAGGTTTGAGAGAGTGGTGGCAGCTGTGGTGTTGTAGATGAAAAATTATTTGAAAAGTACGAGTATTTTTGAAAATTTGATGAAATTGGTTCAATTTTGTTAATTTTTTTGCAAAATTAGAATTTTTGAATTTCTATGCATTTCTGACCTGGGAGGGAGCGTCCAAGGTGTTGATGTCCTTCGAGAAAGAAATGCCCAGTTCAAGGCATTTGTGACCTAATTCTAGGTACCTGTGTCTTGTTCCTGGGCACTGGCAACCCCGAAGAGTGTTTTGATAGCATAATGTGGAATATGTCAATTTTGATGAATTTTTATAGTATGAGTAGTTTTTCTTATGTATATATGAGGTACTAATGTTGATATTGTGTTGGAATTTTTTCCATGTAGAGAGATACACATTCAAGGGAGTTCCATGGTGGTTGGCATTTGAGCACATTATTAACTTTGGGCTTGTCTAACACTGAGTAGGATATACTAGACCATGCTGGCCTATGACACATAGCTAGATTAGGGGAGGTACCCCATAATATGCCTATGGTGACTGCATTGTGCGAGCAGTGGTGTGCAGATACATTTACTTTTTGGTTACCTACTGGGGAGATGAATGTGACCCTAGAGGATGTGTAAAGTTATGGCTGAGAGAGTTCAAGTGATGGCTATAATGGATGCTCAAACGAATATGAGAGCAGATAGGTTATACTTTACAAGGATATGGGTACAAATAGATACCCATATTAGTCTAGATGCCATATCGAGATCAGGTGTTCCATGGTTGTAGAAGTTTATTGCAATTGTGATTGCTTCATCTATGGTAATAGAGGATGGTGGAATGGGCATCTTGTATAAGATACATGAGACGTTTTAGCATATAGAGAAGTATAGGACCATATTTACATGGGTGAGGTGTATGTTGGCCCATTTATATACATATCTAGATAGATTCATGTAGGAGGACCATAGGGGTGGACTTGGAGCCACCACATCATTACATTTATGGGCCTATGAGCACATTACAATATTGAGGCCACTCAGTGGGCCATAAGATGATTGGGAAAGGCCCAAGATATTTTCAGCGAGGTGGGTAGGAACATATACTAGTAGACTAGATACTACTACTTATAGATCTATTTTTGATCAAATGGGTCTAGGGGCCATCATATGGAGGTTGCATAGAGACTATAGTAGTTGGGAAGAGGATGGAGTTGAGCTACGGTGCATTCGACACACCATGGGGTTAGTGGAATGGTTTCCTTTAGTGGATGAGATATTTTAGGAAAATCGTGCATCTAAATAGTTTGGAATGGCTCAGGATGTACTCCCAGAGCCATATGTATGGGTGTGAGCTACTAAAGCAATGAGGAGGCCTGAAGCAAAGCCGAACCTAAAAGGAACACATCCAGTGCATCCTGGTCTAGATGAGGTGGATGCAGCCATAGAGCCAATACATATGGATGACACAAGATGTTCCCAGGCCTATAACAAGTGGTGAGAATCTCATCAATGGGTTCTATTATTTCCAGTTGTTGTAGATGCAATGGTTGGACCACCTATTGGAGTAGTAGAGGGGAAGGAACCTGCCCATGATAGAGATGGCATAACAGCAGAATTAACTAAGCATAAGTATTGTTTGTTACATTGTTTTTATATACTTACAAATGCATGTAATAAAACATGTGGTATTGGGTGGTTGGAGGTGATGCTTATTGGTCCTTGATCGTTGACTCATCGATCCGCATGTTGACGTGGAATGTACCTCTAGATGTGCTTGTGGGAGGTGGGATGTTAGAGTGAGTGGATATTATTGCTGGAAAGCATGCCCATTTGTTTGAGCTAGTGGTGATAGCGGAAACCACATGTAGTATAATATTGAGTGAGCATGATGAGGCTCATGTGGAGAATTAGTGAGCTAGGGAGGTTGTAGGAGGAGGATCCTTGGATCAAGATGTATTCACTGAATTTTTAGAGTGACAAGGATGATTCACTTAAAAATTAGACATTCAAGGAATTATAACTATTAAATTCATTGGAGAGATGATCAAAGATGACACTAACTTGTGAAGGTGACATGTTGATAAATAGACACATAGTGTCTATGGTTTTGTGGAGAGCATCTTTATAAGACGGGTGAGTTTGAAGCAATTGAAGTAAGGAGACTTAAGAGACCTTATAAGCCATGAGAGAATACAAATGAAGATCCAAGAGTGTCTGAATGAGATGAGTTCACCAAATGATTTAATAAAATTTGAATATTATATCTAATTTTAAATTCACTATGATGATATACAGCATAATACAATTGTTATGGACACTAAAGATGCAACCGTGTAAGAAATTAGAGATATATGACACTTATTTGATTTTTGCTTATCCTAAATCTGATTTGAACTAGAACAACTGATGAAATGATTGGGAAATTTTTTAGAAATGCTCGATATAAGTTTTGAGAGCTGCGGAAAGAGATGGAAATGGATTCGTATGATAGGGTGAGGGTGTCTGGGTACCAAAGATCACTCCTCAGTGCTAGTGACTATATGAGTGCTCATAATCTAGTTTTTCCTATGTTGATAGGGTTTCACATTTATTCTCTATTAATCTCCTGTATGTTGCACTTGGATCACCTAGGTACCTATAACCTGAAACACAAACCCTAAATACTTGCACAAGCTCACAAAAACATAAAATTGGAATAACAATGCAATACGTGAGGTCTGACTTACCTCGATGGTCATCTGAAGGATGAGCTTATGATTGATTAATGTACTAAATTCTAAAATCCATGTAGTTATGTATGCTTGTGTGTGAAATAGTGTCCTTAGGTTTCCCTTGCGCTAATGAGGCCAAGATAGAAGGATAAAGCAAGATAAAATGTAAATGTGTCGGATGTAATTCATAATTTCCCCTTCCTATAAAGTGTATGTAGAGTAATTAGCTAATAAATATAGTCCCTTTGATAATATGTAGATATGATTTCCCTTTAGAATTTCCCACCTGTTAACACAAAAAAACAACACCCTCTGATTTGTCATGTATGTGTGGATGAGAAATCAATGTTTTTAAGTACTATCGGATTATATCTCAAGTTGTGGGACTTGTTATTCAAGAAAAACCTCCAGAGAAGGCTGGTTGCTCTACCTAATCCTAATGATAATCTACTTCTAAGGAAGGAAATTCAATTATCTAATCCTATTTTATAATTCGATGGGACCAAGGGAAGAGAAAGATGCATAAAAATAGAAATCCTAAGATAAAATAGGTGATAGGACCAATAAAAGGGGTGTGGAAATATCCTGTTGAGGGAGAAGAGTGAAGGAAAATGTAGTAAGAAGAGGGTAGAAAACTTTGATATAGACCCAAGGATTCATTTGTCATCTCTTCTCCATGAAACAAAAAAAACCTAAACCTATGAATAAGAAATACATGCACAAAATACACCAAGAAGAATGGAGAGGAAAGGAAATACGATAAAAAAAATGATAGGGTTGAAGGAAACACCACAAAACACAAATCTTATTATTTTAAGAATATTCATAGTCTATTACATATGAAGAATATAGGCACAAACAAATCTACCATGATTATGTGAAGGCTTACAACTTGTTGGTGTTCAAACCATTTTGACATAGTTTCTTTACATCCCAAAATATCCCCCACTCAAATGAGAGGTTCTTACAATATATAGAAGATGAGAAAAGAGAGGGAAAATAAATTTTTTAAATGTTTCCACCACCCACCAACAAGATGTATTAAATGTCTGAAAAGGGGCATGGGTAGCCTACCAAATCAATCCCTCTATGATATTTTTATTACTAGAGAAGCCAAGGCTCCATATCAAATCAGAAATGGTGGTTGAAAAACCTGGGACTGTGTTCATTAATGTTGAAGAAGTTTTCTTATTTTTCCCACACCTACTCTCACCTAAGTCAATATTTTATGTTTCATGATGTAGAGGATGAACTGAAATTTTCAATGATATAAATTTTATCAAATTTGGAGCTCCATGGTGAAAGATATGGCCATTCATATCTGGAGGGGTTGAGGAGGAACACAGGTTCCCTGGTCAGATGAACAATCCACATTAAATGTCCTTTTTTCTCCCTTTTCCTTTGTTGTAGGTGGATTAGATATTCAAAGAATTGGAGGAAGGAGGGAATTGTTCCATTTATGCCCATATTGTCCACTTTCCCCACGTTTGACTTGGGTTATTTTTTGGTTGGTATTTCGGCCACCAAGTGGAATTAAGGAACTGTTCCACCCAGGATTGTTTCTTCTGCACGAGTCTTCCACCACACCATACTCTCCTTGATTCGTTCATTATGGTTTTCCATGCCCTATGGGGAATAATTTGTTCCTAAGAACCATTCCCTGACCCCACTTGTTCTCTACATTGCCTCCTGGCCCACATTACACTTCACCCCTTTGTCTTGTAGAAAAATTGGAAATACGGGGAACAAGTGGCCCAAAAGATCTAGTTCCTCCTGATGCCTTAGTACCTAAAACTCACCTCGAACTTGCAATAGATTGTTTTCCTTCAAAATCTTTGTATTTTGGACCAATCAGCATTGCGAGGAACACAAGGAACTTGATAACTTGTTTTGTTTGTTCCTCCTAGACCCGTAAAACCGGCAATACACTGGAAATGACCCTTTTTCTATTTTTCTCATATTTTCTAAGTCCTTAGGCCAAATATGGATCTTTTGAGCTTGGAGATGGGGAGAGAAATGCATCAAAATAATTGTAAGTCTCCAAAACATGGAAATTACCTGTTTTTCTCAATTTCTTCACTAAGATCCTATGAAAATTCCCAAGTCCATATTTTCCAAGTCAACCACTTTTGTCAGGGAAAAAATTGGGTAACAATTTCGTAACTCATGGGGTAATCTGTCAGCTAGATTGAAAATATTAGTGGCCTTAAAGCATCCACTAGGCATGGATTCATCCTAAAAACATGAAAATTGATTTGAAACTTGAAGAACATACCCCTGAATCCGCTTGAAACACTTTTTGAACTTGGAGCTGATTTGTAGCTTGAATTGGCCATCTTATCATAAAACGTTTCTGAGTTATGTATTACAATAGTAGAAAATTGCTTTGAATATAAAATTTTACCTTCTTTCCTCTCCAATTGATTTGTTGGGATTGAATGAACACTCACTAAAAACTGTCCCAAAATCTAATTTTTGCCAAGTATGAAGCATTGCAGAGTTATGCTTTTCATGTTTATCTGATGATGGAGTGCACCTGGAACTGTCCCAAACAACTTTCTTTCACCCATGGAAATTTCCTCTTGAACTAGAATGAATTGATCTCATGGGCTCTGAATAAAACTTGGAAATTTCCCAAATTATCTTATTTAGCCCTGAAATGAATTGTGCACATCAAAAAAATCTCGCAAAAATTATATACAAACATGGAAAATCATCCACGTTTCAAGTGGAAACATGAAAAGTGTCCAAAAGCACTTTTTTTTCTCAATACAAAGCTACACTACCCAAATCTAACAAAAAAATGAGAAGCCAAACAAATCCTGAAAAAGGAAGGGAGAAATAGCTTCCCTTTCTTACAAATTGATTGGCTCTTAACATGGTCTTTGATAAGAGTGAACAATTGATGTGAAGTTATTTTCTCACCCTATTCTTCAAAGTATCTACTAGAAACCAAAGAAATAACTCTTTTAGTTGCTTTGCATTTAGATTTGAGATGTATTACAGCTGACCCTTTGGCACATTGTAGCTCTTCCTCATGCTCTAAAATGAGCATGACTAGTTGTAACTCTTATTTTAGCTCCAAGTTAGGTAGATAACTGATTGGGAAAGGGTATTTGGGAAAAAATGGGTTAATCCTTGTGATTTTCCCATTCCTTTGAAGATCATTCCCACGAATGGGGGAAGCTTACAGAAAATCTTGAAGGTGGTGGGTGTTTGTGAGTTCCTCTAAAATTTTTCTTTCTTCATCTTGAGAAAACACCCCTTTTTCCACCTTGATGGGTCCATTTTCTGTTTCATCATTCTCATGTCCCAATCTAATTTTCTATCATTAGAAGTGTCATAAGTTCTAAACATGCAGAATAATGTAGATCATTAAATTCCACTAAAACATCTTTCCCACTTTTAATAAATTCTTCCTCAAGGCCTTGGATATCACTAGTTTTTAAAAACACTTTCTCTTCCCCTCCAACTCCAATCTTATTGTCCTTCACATCTACCTACTTTTTCTTGAAATTCAGCTCCTATTTTTTACACAGTTTTCACATTCTCATCATCCTAATCCGAACCATACCAATCATCCACTGATATATAATTTTCATCCTTGGTAGAATTGGTTGAGAATGATCATATAAAAGGGGTTATTGATTTGTTGCATGCTTGATCAGAGATGTTTGATACTCAAAAGACCAAATTTGATCAATTAGAGAAGCCAAATGATCCTCCAAAACATACTCCTAATGTTGTTGACCTACTATCTCCAAATCAAATTTATGATTTTGCATAAGGACTTATTATTTGAGATTTTTGCACGGCCCATTCAACTTTCTCTCCAAAAGCATAGTAGACCTCTTACCCTACCAACCTTATAGGATAACTTAGTATACTAAGGTTTGAGTATAAACTAGGCACAACATTTGAAATACCACAACTCCCAGAAATATTAATGCAAGGTTTAGTGAAGTTGGGTAGTGCCCTGGGCTGAGATGGGAGGGAATTTTACAAATCATGGGGAGTGCTTTAAGAATGATAAACCAGTGGTGAAGCATCAAATGAAGGACAACATAAGAAATTAATATTCCTGATTTTGAAAGGTACTAATAAATTTTTCATTTTTAGCACACAGGGAAGAAAGCATTTGAGATGGTGAGGGAAGAATTGTAGAAAAATATATGGGTTTTCTGTTTCTATCCTGAATGAGCATCTTCTCATCTTGTGATGCAATGGAAAAATATTGAGGAATACTGCTTCCTCCTAGGGATTGAATCAATACAGTTAAATCAGAATCAAAGGATCTCAAATAATGCAAGAATGTCATATCTTGTGAGGGTCTATATTCTTGAGAAATTCTAGTTTCCAAGTACTTGTAAATCTGATTTTGAAATCAGAGATAAAATTCCATTGGAGCCCGACTGTATTTTGCTATGAGATTTTCTATGAGGAAAATAACATTTTCATCCTCCTTGAACAAGTTGTGTAGTTATTCTCTTATTTGATCTCATGTGGAAATGGATTGTGAAGCCAAACTGTTATACCAATTTCTCACTTTACCTCTGAATGATGAAACCATAATTCTGAGAAAAATTTCCTCTTCTATAATATTGTGAATGGCACAATGGTTTTATATATCTTGAATGTTATCAATAGGATATTTATATCCATTTACATTGAAAACATGTAGGTTTTTCATGGATGATTTGGGAATATCATCCCTCTTCTACAAATGGAGGGGGATAGAACTGAAATGTGAGAATGGAACATCTCTTTGAATATCCATGACTAAAATGGAAACATTAAAACGAATGGGAGGGATAAAGGAAATGTATGCAACTGAGATAATGGCTTTCTTGAATCAATGGATTCATCAGACGTGTTCAAAACATACCTCCAAAGGCTTAGTACCATCAATAACACATCAATATTATTAGTATGAAGTTGTAAAGATCTTTAAACTTTGTCCCACTAGGCATGCCATAAATGTTATCACCAAAAAACATCACCCTCTGATTTTGTCATGAATGCATGGATGAGATAATCATGTTTTTTTGGGTTACATGGGATTGTCTCTCAAGTTATAGTGACTTTCTAATTGAGACAAACCTCTAGATAAAAATGGTTCCTCTACCTAATCCTAATGCTAAACTACTCTTAAGGAAGGAAATGCATCTATTTAATCATATCCTATGATTCCCAAGGGACCAAGGAGAGAAAGAGGGTTAGAAAGATGCATTAAATTGAAAGTCCTAAAACTAAAAGGTTGTGATAGCACCAAGAAAAGGGTGTGTAAATATCATGCTGAGGGAGAAGGGAGAAGGAAAATGCAGTAGGGAGATTCCAAAAAATTGTGACATAGACCCAAGGCTTCATTCAACATATTTTCTTCATAAAACACAACAATATGAACCTACAAATAATAAATACATGCACATAATACAACGACGCAAATGGACGGCAATGGGTATACAATAAAACAAATACTAGGCTTAAAGGAAACACCATAAAACACATATTTTATTGCTTTTAGAATATGCACATTACATTACATGTGAATAATAGATGCAAAAGAAAATACTTATTGGGCCCATGTGAAGGCTTACAACTCATTGGTGTTGAGAAAAAAATTTAACAGAGATTATCCTCACATCCCAGAATATCCCCCCTCACAAATGAGAGGTTTTTACAATATATAGAAGATGAGAAAAGATAGGGAAAAGAGGAATCTCAAAATAATCCCCCCACCCACCAATAAGATTTAGTAAATATCTGAAAATGGGCATTACTAGCCTTCCAAATCCATCCCTCCATGATCGGTTTGATTGTTTTAGAAGGAAGAACACCAAATCTCATCAAATCTGATTTTTGAACTACCTAGAACTGTGCATCCTTAATTTTGGGGATGTTTTCCTTTTTTACAACAACCTACCTTGACCTAACTCAATATTTTCTACTTACATGGTGTAGAGGATGAAGAGATATTTCCAGTGATATAAATTTTATCAAATATGGAACACCATGGTGAAAGATATGGATATGCAGATCTAGAGGGGTCAAGGAGGAACATGGGTTCCATGGTTGGATGAACAATCCATATTAAATGTGTTTTTTCTCCCTTTTCATTTCTTGTAGGTGGATCAGATATTCAGAAAAATGGAGGAAAGAGGAAAAAATTTCATTTGTGCCCATATTGTCTGCTTTCCTTGCATTTGACTTGGGTTATTTGTTGTTTGGTATTTTGGCTATAAGGTGGAACTAAGAAACCATTTCACCGGGGATTGGTTCTTCTACACCATTCTTCCACCGCACCATACTCTCCCTAATTCATTCATTATGGATTTCCATGCCCTGTGGGGAACAAGTGGTTCTCAAGAACTATTACCTTCCCACACTTATTCTCCACACCGCCTCTTGGCCTATGTTACACTTCACCCCTTTTCCTTTCAGTGAAATCAAAAATGCAGGGAACTAGTAGCCTGAAAGAACTAGTTCCACCCAGTGCCTTAGTTCCCAAAACTCACCCCAAACTTGCAATACACTACTGCCCTTAAAAATCTTTACATTCTGGCCAAATCAACATTGGAAGGAACAAAAGGAACTTGAGAACTTGTTTCTTCTATTCCTTCTAGACCTGGAAAACCTGCAATACACTAGAAATGAACCTTTTTTCCATTTTTCTCAATTTTTCTAAGTCCTTAGGCCAAATATGAATATTTTGAGCATATGGATGGGGAGAGAAAAGAATCTAAATAATTTTAAGTTCCCAAAACATGGAAATTACCTATTTTTCTCATTTTCTTCACCAAATCCTATGAAAATGCCCAAGTACAACTTTTCCAAGTTATCCAATTTTGCCAAGGGGAAAAATTGGTTAACACCACCCTTATAATGATACGTATCTTGTGTATATATAGGGATCTATTGTTTGATTTTTAACACTAGTGATATAATATGTCGACTAGGACGTCAAGATAGGAGTAAGAAAAATTAAAAGGCTAAACAAAAATTTCAAAAATGTTAAAAAAATCAAAGAGGATAGGAGTGCCCAGGGTGGTAAGGAGTACCTGGGTGCTAGTGTCCTGACTGGGTTCTAGTGTTTTGGGATATATGACAAAAAATGTGAGAAGATTGATAGACAGAAATCCCTATGCCCTGACCAAAACTAGGTGCAAAAGTTAAAAATGTGAGAGATAAAGACAATATAAATAATCGACACAAGTAAATGGACTAGGAAGTGTGTCACTAGTGAATAATTTTATTACTCAAGATCCATACATATAACAACATACTTGGAGATATATTAAAATAGTAGTATGTGCATGATTTTATTTCTTCAGTTTGCAAAACAAAATAACAAAGTAATAATATTCTCACGTTGATATTATATCCCACACGATACATATATATAGGAGTAATCATGTCCTATAAATATGAAGCCTATTAAGGCTCCTATAACTACTCACTATAACTATACATATAAGAAATATATGTCCTCTACAGTAGAAATACAAACATTTGGCTTCAAAAAACACTAGCATTGAGACATTTTCTAAATTTCCTTGTGTCTAGAGCCACTATTCAACTAGAAATCGCACACAAGAAGTGTAGGGTTCATTTTTTATACCCCCCTCAAAAAAATTATTATAGAATGGGCGTTGAATCTCCAAAATTGAAATTTGAAAAAATGGTGAATATAAAAGAAATGAGTCACGGAAAAGGAAATTTGACATACCGAAGTTTTCTTCATTTTCACAAAGTATGTTTGTTAGACACCATATATGTAACATCAGACAACTTGGGTTGGATGACCATCTATGTAGAATCAAACGACCTGAGTTGGATAGCTGTCTATGTAGTATGAGATGACCTGGGTTAGATGACCATTTAAGTAGAATCAAACGACTTAAGTTGGATGACCATCTATGTAGAATCAAATGGCTTGATATGGACAAACATCCATGTAGAATCAGATGAATTAGGTTGGACGACCATCTATATAGCATCATAAATCTTCAATTGTACGGTTTTCTATGTAGAATCAGATGGACTGGGCTAGATGGTGAAATGTTGGATGATCATCTTTTTATTTCCATCTCATCCATGCATAGAAGTGCGTCTTTATGCATGGAATTATCTTAGCTAGTTGTCTCTTCAGAAATAGACAACGGTCTCCCCTAGAAACAAATATATAAAATGTGGCTTTCAGGGGAACTTCCCCCAAACCCCCACTAGGGCACACAACCTCGAACCCGTAAGGGGTTACCCCCCTTACAACCCCCTAGGATATGTATTATACCTTAGAGAATATGAGCACAATTTGATCATAAATGTTGGAAAAATACATGTATAAGTTCATTATAAAGTGTAAATAGTAGGTGAACTGACCCATAAAAATGACTTATCATTTGAAAATTTAGGAAAACTGGGTGACAACCGACCACTAAAAATTTTCCATTTTCAATATCCAAAAACCTTAATATTCGTGAGTTTACAAAAAAAATTCCACTAAAATTTTCCTTGAAGAAGTGTAATGTGAATGCCAAAAGGGATCAGGTAGAGGAGTAAAGAGTGGAGGAGGTGTGAAGGGTTGAAATTAAACACAATAGATTTGTTAGAAAAATTTGATAAAGGAGAATGTGAAGTAGAGGGACAAATGGATTGAACCATAAAATGAGATAGGGAAGGTTTCATAGAGGGAACCTTGAAAATTTCTTTTTTAATGTTCTGATCAAGTGTTATAAATTTTCTTGATCAATAATTCAAAAAATTATAGTGTGGATTTACTATAAAATAGGAAAAACAATTAAATTACATGAAAAATTAGAAATGAGAAGGTGTGTGTTATTGGAGGAGTTCACAGTGGAAAATTCCATGTCGATGCAATATTATTACACTAAGAGGGACAAAGTATGCACTCGTAATATCAATAACAATGTTATGAGGGGCATAATTTTAGTAGAGGATTTGGCCTACGTAGAATTTATGTGGAATTGCAAATCCAATAAAATGGATGCCGTCATAATTTGAACATTAGGTTATTGACCTATAATTTTATGCAACGATGTTCAAACTACTATGCAATATGTGACGGTATATATTAAAAATAGATATATTGAAAGTGTTAATTGAGATATAAAGATTAAAATTATTTTTAATTCAAAATAGTTGTTGGTTAGACAATGAATTGATACTTGAATTACGTAATTTTCTAATTTGAACTACTTTATGTCATTCAAAATATTGATATTGACAATACTATTGTATATTATATCTCTATTTTTTAAAATTTCCTTTCATGACGCCATTAAGAAATATTCCAAATGTTCAATAAAGTTGTGCTTCCTCTCTTCCCAACATTTCAAAATAAACAAAAGGTAATGTTTGTGTTAATATTTTGCTAAATATAAATATTTTATTTCTATGGTAGATGATTGGTGGAATTACGCAAACTTGTTCCTTCCTCCTGCACATATATGACTAGTTTTATTAAAGTTTTTTTACCCTTAAAATTTGACATGTAGTGTGGGTATTTTTTGAAGACCAATATTGTTGTTACTACAGGCCGAAGGCAAGTGGTTTTTTACATTTATGATAGTTGTTTCTACAAGGATGAGACATGAGGTTTTCTGGATGGAGTTGGTATTGGGGATTTCACTTCACTTTGATCAAAATGTCCTCACAATTCTTCTTTGTGACCAAGTTCCACACCTATAAATTCATATAAACGATGCTTGGTTTATGGGTGCATTTTGTTGGTAGCATTGTAGTAATTTATTGCTGATACAAGAAATTATATCAATGACTTATAAGGTGGATGGAACCTTCCACTATCTAATACAATAAGAGTTAAAGTTAATTGAAAATTTTATTCCACTCTTTATGCAACAGACTCTGTTACACTCTTTAAGAAAGAAGAAATATATGTCGATTCCATTATGTTATAAAGTTGTATACTTTTTCTCAAGAAGGAAGCCAATTCATCAGGAGATGCCGAGTAATCGAGTCAAGTAATACAGTTTCTACATTGAGTATCATATGGAAACATAATAATATTGATAATTTCTCTTTTTTTGTTTCTTTGTTTAGAAGTATCCAATTCACATAGCTAATTTCTCATTTGTGTTCCAAGATTAGTCAATGAAATATTTATATTCCATTCCCTTTTTATCTCCTACTGATAGGGATCTATAGTGGTAAAGGTTCAGAGATGAAAGAAGTTAATTTTCAAATATTTTACCCTTAGGTTTTCCTCCTCATGACCAACTAGGAAGCAACACATGCATTGAAAATCTACCCCAATAGTTTACATGTCTGATAATAAACCAATTTATCCTTACAAGAAATACAAACAAGTGGTAATGAATAGGAAAATTTAAAATTTCCATTAAGATAGTGCACTTACATAATTGGCATCAAACCAAAAATTTATCAAGTAGGGCAAGATGGATTTCACAACATACAGAGTTAAGACTATGGAAATTTTATGTGAGTAGTTCCTAACTGATTATGGCTAATTCCAGGGTCAAGAGAATGATCACTCCACCTCCAACAACTAGAACCCACACCATGCTAGTAAATCCTTCCACAATCCATCTTTCAACTTAGTCATCCTAACAATCCTGGATTAGCCTTTGAGCCTTGATCCTAAGTAACTCAACATTCAAATAACTCTAATGATTGCTCTCAGTAATAATAAGAAACATGGCTCTAAAGTAGAATCTAAACGGTGTTTAGATAGCAACTTTCAATTCTAAGGAATATGCATAACAATTTAAATCTTCAAATAGGAAAATTATTTCTTGTACACATATAATCTAAGTGTTTCTGTAAAACCAATAAAACCTTATTGCAATAAAAATTCCTAAAAAAAACCTTCACAAAGGAAAAATTACGAGTCATAGAGCTAAACAACCAATAAGCAAAGAACTACAACAGAAATTAAAAATGTTATGATGATATTAATAGAAATATTTTTTCATTGTTTGCAAAAAATATTGAATAATGGCAAGAAAGGGAAAACAAGACCATTTCTTGGAAAGAAAAAACACACATAGTCTGCAATACTAAACATATATGACTAAAAATATAGTGATGAAAATAATTCATAACAAGAACCAAAGAAAAAAGCAACAAACAATTCCTAGAATAAAAGATAAAATCAATAAAGACACATGCAAAACCACAATTACACATAATGCTAACTATCATAACATGGCGTTGATGTTTTTATGACACTGTTAAACCATCGTTTGTGTGTCACCTATCTAGTAATTGATTCCTTGTGCATGAACCCGAACTCTAATTCTTTGCACCTAGGAAAATTATGTCTAACTCCAAAAACAAGGTTGGTAACTTCCACATCATGCCACACATATGCCAGAAACAAATCCCTACAAGAAAAAAAGCCTCTATTTTTTTATGTTTTTTGAACACTATTTTCATGGCACTATTGATTGTCAGACACCACCCTCCCACACAATGACACATGTTTCTTAGAAGAACAACTCGGGATTATTGGTGGCCACAACACCTTTACCTCATGAAAAAAACCTTTGAAACTCTTCCATCTCATATTAGGGAAGGGCTTAAAACATCTGTTTACAGGATAAAAAAAAAGAATTTTTTGTACTTTGTTGTCCATTCTATTCACCTATGGACAACATGAAATATTTTAGAGCATTGATGAAGTGAATAATATTAAGAAAGAAAAATCCTTGTGCTCATTCATGATTCATAACCTCTTTGCATACACGGATTTATAGTTTTATACGATCACTTAAAACCATGGTTATTTGAAAGTTACCATGAATGAAAAAGATATAAGTGAACAATTGAGAAAAAGGGACGTTGTTGATGCCAACTATACACACTTCAAAGAACTACAAAAATTGGCCTTTCACTTGAAGGAAGAGGGGTGATGTATTGAGAGAATAAGCTAACTGCAAATCTTGTAATTCTTGTTAGAAGTGGCTAAAACTTAAAATCCATATCCTTTGATCATATGTGCATCAATGTCACATGCATATAAGTCTCCACCTTCTATTTTCTGACTAGTGTCAGCTGTGAGAAGCCTCATCCCCATTTGAAATCCTTTCGGTGTAACAACCAAGTCTAAAAATTGATAGAATGTAACATTCATTTTGTTTTCCTAGAATAAAGCCACAACCTTTGGGGTTATAAATACAATAAACAAAATGTTAATTTATTTTATCTTTGCAAGTAATTATACACAAATAATCATCTATAGAGAGTTACAAAAAGTTCTTATTTCTCATCCAGTCCTGGAATTTCAAATCATATGTTCCTAGAAAATCAAATTTTGGTGACAGTCTAACTTCGTAAATTCTAAAAAAAACTATACATATTTTATAAAATTTCTTTATAAAGATACAAATAAGTTGTATATTTTCATATATTTTATATATATTTGTAGAGGACTATTTTAAAAATTATATGATTTTCTAAATTTTTCAGTGTCATTGTCTACAACTACCTAATTTTTTACTCGTAATATACAGTTAAAATCACAAAAAAATGAGCCACACCTTGTCAATTTCTAGGCACAACTCTCAAATATCCTTTGTGAAAAAATATTTATTTGATGGTAGAAAGGTAACCCATGGTAATGTCTCCCTTCATTATAGAGGGTTATTTCATTCCCTACTCACTTTTGAAGGTCTTACCACCAGGTTCATCACCACCACTAATAGTGCGTCCAAATTGCAATCCCAGGTGGTGCGATTAGATACTTGATTCGTTCCTCTTTACCATATATCAATAGAATCTCTCCTGACTACGAAAGTTTCTATGATATACTCATGGAAAAAAAATATTATTCTTCTGTTCTTTACATAAAATGTCTATGCCATTAGAGAAATGCTTAGAGTAAGTCATAGTTGAGAGTTCACAAAATACTACGTGCATCATAAATAATGTCTTCTTTAGTTGGATGGAAGGTTCGACATTTGGGTTTGGGATTCTGTTATTGGTGTTCCATACAACAAGATCCATGAGAGATTCTCTAATACAATACCTCTTCAACAATAAAAATTCTAAATTAATAAGGGATGATGATGGATTAGTATAGATCCTCAAACACTCTCTAAAATTTAAAATCAACCATTCTCTACATGCCAAGTTGTTAAGAAATGAATCCAATCCACTAGATATTTTCTTCCATAGTTTGGAGTGTTGTTTCCACTTATTTCATATATAATGCATTATCCATTTTCAAACTTCACCTTATATACTTTTTGGACAAGATTCCCAATACTCAGAAAATTATACTTAAATCCTGGGACATAAAAGACATCATTGATCTATCTCTTGTCTCATTTCTTGGTGATAATGGATATGTTTCCTTTTCCCATCACTAGAGATTTGTTATTTGTTACCATATTTACTTTAGATATGATTCCTTCATATATGTGATTGAACATTTCCTTATTTCCACACATATGGTTACTTCATGCACTATCCAAATACCATGTTTATTTGTTTCGTTGCTCAGGTACATTACGAGTTAAAAAAATTCCACTCTTTTCATTCTTTTCAGGTTTAACCTTCTTTGTATTAGTTGTTAGTACCCAAATTTGTTCTCCTTTTTAGTCTGAGAAAAATCAAAGATATTGCATGAATCTCGAAGACAAATAGATCATGATATGTGTCATTTTGTAGTCAGGGATATGATCTAACTGACACTCAGATTTGTGGAAAGATGGATAGCACTCAAATAAGACTTGATCTTGTCCTAACTATTTTAGGTTGTGCCTTTCAACCAAGGTAAGAGGACCTATTTTATAACGCTCAAATGGTGAAATAGATGAAGATATCCCTCAATTTGTACAAACAGTATGAAAAGGGCCTTGAGAAAATATGATCAACACCCAAATCTAACTTTCACAAGTTGTCACTTCCAGATTATGGAGATACTTTCAATGCAAGGAAAGGGTTACTGAAGACATTTTGAAATCCTGATATGTTCTGCATACTTTAGCAAATGGATTTTGATCTTTTGTGGGTATACATGTCAAAATAGTGGTAGTATGGGGTAGGATTAGTTGTTTAGAATGATTTTTGGTGGGATATTGACAAGAAAAACTTGACTATGCCAGATCTTTGACAACCTTTACAACATTTAAACAATTATTAGATAAAATGATTTAAAATAGTCAAGATGTTCTTTCAACCAGAAGAGATACACAAATGGAGGCCCAGGTTTGCACTCTTCACACAATCTTTGAGACCTCAACACAAAATCTTGAGTTAAAAGACTCAATTAAACATCAAAATATCTGATCAAATCATGCCTAAGGTACCCCCAAAGGCTTACAAGCAATCTTTGTCAACAAATGAAGGTGAAGTGAATTTAAACTACATATTTTCAATGTCAGATGAAAGCTCTTTTGATAAATGAAATTGCAAATGCCACTAAACTATCAATAAGGATGAGATCTATGTGATTCCTAAAGATTTCAATGCAAGGTTGCAACAAGAACAAGGAAAACTGTTTATAGACATTTAAACATGATAACATACATTATATTGCCCAAAATAAGATAGATTAATTCAAAATCTTATTAGATTAAATAGTAGGGGAGAGTTTTAGGAACAGTCTCATAGCTGTGTGATGGTTGTACACTTGTAACCAACTCAACATGAATAAAGATCTAACACATAAGACATTAACCAGGTTTTTGGAGGGTTTCTCAGAAGATGAGCTTCTGTCAAAATTTTCTCATGATTTTCAATTTCCCCCCTTTTGCATGTCAAAAACATGCATTATATAACATTTTTTTACATCCAAGCCTTCTTTCCCAAGAAAAGAATATCCTATGGCATCTTAGTTTGTTACAAATTCACTCATGACTTTCTGAAAGTGACACTTAACCAATTTTGTGAGGAGGAGATGCTAGGCATTCAAAAAACCAAATTATTACAAATCTTCATCATTCCTTGTCATGGGAGCATGTATTCTTCCTTTGGCACCCACAACATCTTCCTCTTCCATCATTTCACCTTTACACTTTCCAAATTTGCCTCTACAACTTTTGGATCTGGTATTTCACGTTTCTGCTCGAGCCTTAACAAAATTTCATTTCAAAAGTACCTCAGATCTGTAAATTTAATTTTCATATTGATTCCATTGATCCTTGAAGGCAAAAACGACATGAATTCGCCAAAAATTTGGTGAAAATTGATGCAAAAAACACATCTCCAAGCTTCCTGGAGCTCAAATGTTGGTTAAGCTGAAAAATGCATAGTTACCGTTGATTTACCTTTCTCCCTTCAATCTGAGCCCTCCATGTGTAACAATGTGATTGGAAATGGGTTTGGGATCACTTTTTGATATTTTAACACTTTGGAAAAATGTAAATTTTTTGACATTTTTCTCTGCCTCTCCGCCCATTGAAAATGATCTTGACACGTGTCCCAATGTGGGTCTCAGTGGAATCGCGGCTCAATTCCACACATTTCCACCTTTTTTAGAAAAAGGAATTTTTTCAAAAATATCCCCACATCTCCGCCCTTGAGATTTGGCACTAACATGTGGCACAATATAATTGGATTTGGGGTCGTGGCTCAATTTTACACATTTCCACCTTTTTTGGGAAAAAGGAAAATTTTCACAATTATCCCCACGGACCCTCGCCAATGCTTATGTCCTTGACATGTGGTGATCACTGATTTGCTGCAGGGCCATAATTCCCCTTTTAGCTTCATACTTCCTTCAAAAAATTTCAAAATTTTCAAAACTCACCGACGGCTCGCACTCCCCTTTGCCATTGCTTTTAACACGTGTCTCCCTCTGATTCTTTGCAGAGCCACACTTCAAATTACCACTTTAACTCATTTTTCCAAAAATAAAACATTTCATTTTTTCCTCTGGCAGCCCACTGACCCGTGCAAGCCTTTAATTTTATTCTTTATCAGGGACGCACCTTCTTTTAAGACTTTAACCCTTTTTAGGAAAAAGGTTAAAAAATCTCAATGTCTCATGGACATCCACCGCTCCGCCTTGCCTTTAACAACAAAGAGGACTAAGGCATTAATTTATTCTAGCGGGCTTGTGGCCTTGTTTTACATTTTAGTACTTTTCACCAAATGAAAATTTCTCCAAGTCCTCCGCCAGCCTTCCATCCCGCTTTTGATGAAAACATGACACGTGTTCACCTTTGATTCGCTAAGGGCCTGTGCTCCAATTTTTTACCTTAACTCCTTTTCACTAAAAGGAAAATTTTCCATCGTAACTCTGCAGCTCCACTGCTTTGATTTTTTTAACTACCGTGTGTCACCCTCTGATTGGCTGAGGGCTTGCAGACTTATGGGGATAATTTATATTTTTTTCCAAAAACAAAAAAAATGCTAAGTTACTCGAGTAGACCCACCGAATCTTGTACAACCACAAATGACCATGTATGAGAAGATGTTTGAGCTAAAATTTGATGGGCAAAAGATTCCTGTATGACCGTCAAACAACGTAGAAATTGCCAGTGATGCCCTAGAATGTTGAAGATGAATTTGACGGGAAAATGATGCCTGTCTAACCGTCAAAACACAAAAAATGCCATGGATGCCCTAGAATTCAAATTTTCATCGTGGGTGAGGAAATTTTTGATCAAATGACAAATGGAAATTTATTCAAAGCAATTTATAACCATGGCAAGGGATTTTTGAGGGAAAATAAGTATAAAATGAATAATTTCAAGCTCCAAAGGCCGGTAAAACATGGGAAAAATGGTAGAGGCTTTTGATTGGGCAAAATTAGGGAAAAAAATAGGGAAAACTTAAAGATTCCTTCAAAAAGGTGAAAAAATGGAGAAAAAATGAACAACTCAAAGCATTCAAACGTAGATACAAGTTGTTTTTTTTACCAAATGCGAAGGATGGGAGAATCCAAAGCCATTTTTTCTCAGAAACAAGGCAAAAAATTCACTTTTACTTAGCTAATTAGGGCAAGATAATGAGTTTGTAAACAATTCAATGAACAAGAATGGAGTTACAAATTCACATCATCGATTTCATGAGGAAAAAATGTTTTAGAGCACAAAGAGAAAAGGGGAAACATGAAAAAATGATAGAGGATAAAAATGGGCACCAACATTAGTAAAGTTGGCATTATGATTTCTCAAATCATATTATTTATTTCTAGCTTCAGTAGCACAATGTCCACAATTTTTACAGTAATATCATTGTACATTAAATTTATCATACCTTTGTGTAGAACCACCTCTGGAAGTGTTGTTACTCCTTTCTCTTCCTCTTGAATTTGGCTCTTGATGATTGTGTCTTCCACTTTCTTACTGGATACTAAATATTCCTCTTCCTCTATTGTAGGATCCTCTCCACCTGCTTCTTACATTTGTGTTTGTATTGAAGGATTGTTCATTAGAGGAGATGGTTTTCCTTCTCATCCTCTGTTCATGGGTTTGCAAAGAACCCATTAGCTCATCAAATTTCATTTGTATCAAATCCTTAGACTCCTCTATTATAACAATAACTAGATCAAATCTAGTTGGAGGGCTCCTCAATACCTTATCTATGGTCCTACAATACTCATGAAAATATCCATTAGTATGCATTTGATTGACTATGTTTATTGTTATTCTTAAAAAAATATTTACTAATTATGATTATTTCATGAGAACGGTCTCAAAATATCTCCTCAAAATCTGCAGTCTGACTATCTTCACCTTGTCACTTCCTTGTTAAGAAGTTTGCAAGGTATCCCAAGCTTGTTTGGAATTTATAGCTACTGTTATTCTTGGGAAAACTAAATTTGTGACAAAATTCTAAATATATCTCAAAAACTTTACATCCTTTATTATATTTTATTTCAAAGCATTCTTTTGGGCTTGTGTGAGTGCATTGAAAAAATCTTGATCGGTTATTTTTACGTATCCTCCTTCAACTAGTTCCCATAGCTCTTGAGAAGAGAAAAATGTCTTCATCTTAATGCACCAGATATCATAATTTTTCCAATAAAATGTCGGGGGTTGTTACCATGAGTTGTTTCTGGAATCCTATTATGGCGAAATCACATCACCCTTGATTACTCGCAAGTGAATGGTTGAGGAAGTCAATGTAATTCATCAAATATGGAGTTATCCCAAAGTGTGGTACTTTGCGATTAGGATAACCCTTTGGATGAATGCAAGTTCCTATTCCTCTATTCTGATGCACACATCCAAATTGTATAGGATATACTCTAAAATCTACTCTAACTTTCCAAGGAGACATGGTTAAGAAGATTACAAGAAGGATGGAAATAAACCACAGATCAATCCACTGATGAGAATCCATTAACCATTAAACACAAACCATTAAAGATGTAATACAATAACCATGCAAAGATAACCAAGATTGTAATGAGAGATCAAAAGAAATAAATGAACATAAGAGAGGGTTGAAATTCATCCACAGACTTATATTATTGCTCCACAGATTTGATACAATGCATTACAATGGCCAAGAGGCAAAAAATTACATTATAGCTTGAATGGGAGGTTTAGAATCCACAAATTCACTTACAGGAGAGAGAAGAAGGGAGGGCGCAAAGAAAAATTATCCAACATTAGAACATGTCCCACCCTTAAAATATACATGAAGAATAAGAGAAGGGAGAGAGGGAACTTGAAATATTTTTTCAACCACCCCAAAATGCATTAAAATCACCTACAACAATTATGGGTGTCACTATAAAACCCATGCCTCTCTGTACTCTGGATTGTTGGAGAAGAAAGGAAGCCCATTACTCATCATTTTGGTAGGTGGGAAATATGGAAACACCATCTAAAATGGAAAACTATATTTCTTCATTTTTAAATACTTAGTCCCATGAAAATTAATAAAACCAATATTAGTTGTGTAGAGGACACTGAGATCTTTCCAAAAAGTCATATATCATGTAAATCTGAGCTCCCAGTCAAAATTTATGGCCATCTAAAGATGGGGGTGGCATTCTATAATAAATGTGGGTGGTTGATCTTCTCTTTTTAGAATTTTGGGAATTTTGATTTCGGAGGTTGATGTTACTATTCATTTGGCTGGTGTTAAAAAAACTTGTAAAAATCTGAAACCTTGAAGTCTAAAATTCAGACTTCGAGTTGTGATTTTTCAAATTAGGGGGTTGAAGGTTCCGAAATGCCAAAACGTTGAAGTATGAAATTCAGACTTCGGGTTTCATACCTTTTCATTTTGGGGGCTTTTGATACATTAGGGTTCGAGTTTTTGGGACTTCTGGGTTTGGGTTTTTGTTGATTGACCTTGCTTCCAACTCCAAACTTCTGAAATCCTGAAGTCCAAAATTAGGACTTTAGGTTTCAGACCCTTTGGATTTTGGGGATTTTTACACTATTCACCTACTCGCACTCACTAAAACCTCTAAACCTCCAAAATCTCAAATTCTGAAATTCAGACCTTGGGGTTTCACACTTCAAGTGCTTCTTTCCACCCAATCCCCAAATTTGACCCTAGCCTACCTCCGTATGAATATACCTTTGAAATCCAAAATTTTGGACTTTTCGACTTTCTTTATTTCCCGAATTCCTCTGCAATTTACTCGGCCTGCTTCAACCTATTCGTCAAACCTTGAAATGCAAGCTCCCATGACTGAATCAATCCCTCCATTTTATCAGTGTGCAAGGTCGTGTTTGTCTAATTTTTCCTGAGGGGAAAAGTTAGATAACAAAGCCATTACAACTCAAACCCAAAAAATAAGAACTCAATAAAATCCAACAAACCTATGCTCTGATACCAAGATGTTGGAAAATTTTAGTGCGAACACAACCAAAACAGGGAAAACATAACTAGAATAATATAAAACACACACACATAATATTTATGTATTTTATTTAAAATTAAAATCTCATACAATCAAATTTGTTGCTTTGTATTTTTTTCTCTTCGTATGTCCTTTCTCTTCTCTCTCTTCCTTGTTATTTAATTCCTTTTGGTTCTTTCTGCTACACTTATATCTTCCCTTTTCTATGTTATAATATTGAGCTACGGCTCTATATAATCTCTTCTCTTTTCTCCAATGTGCTGCTACACATATTACAACTATATTCTTCTCACTTATATTCTCTCCCTACTATATATTTTATGTTGTTGTATATATCTATATCTCTCCTACTAATGTCGATGCCAAATATATAATATGTTTTTGTCTCCATGTGTCTCCCATAGAACATGACACATAAAAAACCTGGAACCAAAAACTTTATCTATTTCCCTTTAATCTAGGGCATGAAGTCTGTCAGAACCCATTGCTATATAATGTGGCAAAATCTTGTCACGTGTCTAGTATGGACGGTTTGATTGATGCCTGTTGACTACCTTAAATGAGGCAAAACCCAAAACCTATATTCATTTTGGTAAATTTTGTGGATTTTGGCTTATGTGGAATGATAAAGGACCCATAGGAAACTCCAGACCTTCACAACACTACCTCTCACACTTTTCCTTTGTCCCATGGCTTCAAAACCACTCCACGAAGAAATGGACCTAAAAATTTTGTAGAACCCTAATCCTTCCTTTATATTGTAGTTTTAAAGACTTCCAAAAGTAATTTAAAGTAACCATCAAAATAGATATAAACTCCTATAAGAGGTGGTGGTTGGGATAGAGGGAAAAGAGATTTGAATTTATACTTAGGGCTCAAGATGACCTACCACCATTAATTTTAAGCACAACAACAAAATGCAGCTCCACTAAAGAAAGTTTCATCACTACGCTTATCAATACAGTGGATGTTGTCGATTCAGAGTATCTCTAGTATTTATAAGAATCCACAAGTAATCCCATTTAGTCCATGGATTCTCCTTTATTCAACGTTGGAGAAGGGGTCTAGATTGATACCGAGTGTATCAATTTTCTAGATTATTAAAAACAAATTTTTGTCCTCTGCTTCTAAGTAAAACTATGGTTTGATGGCATCTGATGGTATGTCCATCAATGTCATCTACAATGTAATCTCCACCTTCCAATTTTCTGACTGTTTTTATTTGCGGGAAGCCTTATCCCATTTGGATTTCCTTTCAGCATAATAAGCCATGTTGGAAAGGAACACTTTATTTCATCTTCACATCACCCAATGGCTGCAGATTCTCTAGAGTAAGTCATATAGGTTGGAAAGAACCACTTTATTGCTTGTTCACATCACCCTTTTGCTAATGATACTATCCTACTATGTATAATACTCTAGAGTATATCAAACATTGGAAACAAAAACTCTTAATTTTCTTAGCAGTCTCCAGTGTATTAGTTTATCTTTTCAAATCCTTTTCTCTTATCCATTTTTGTTATCCAGTATTTTATTGGGGGCTGGCACATTTGAGGAATGCACCATTTGGACAAAACCTCCTCTTTTTAGTTCTCAAGGAGATATAATTTTAGATGAAGTAATTCTTCTCAAATCAACCTTCCTGTAATTTCCCACTCATTTTTTTTCCAACATGTAATCACCAAGGTATTTTCTTTGGAAGCCTAGTTCTCACTACTCACTACCATTGTGGTCAGAATCCCATAGCCTGATATGTTTTTCCCCTCCAGAAAACTTGGAGTTAGAGAATACATGTAGTTTCCTTTGATCAAAGGTATAAAGCTATTGTGATTTATTCAATTCTAAGATAGATCTATTATGGAAAGTTACTTTTAAAACTACCAACTCTATGACTGATATTTTTCAGAATCAAAAGAATGTTGTCCTACTTCAAATTCACTTTGAAATAATAATTCTGAATGCTTAATAATCTCAAGAATTAGTGTTGTGTGTTGGTAGGAACATAATGAGTACTTTTACAATTGAAAGTAATGAAACAAAACATACACAACATGAATGAATCATGAAACCATCAATGTCACAAAAAAACGTATTCTCAAAAAATCCAAGATAGGGATTAACTATATGGAAGTATAATTACCCATACTTGTACCTTCTTATAGCCAAAGAGGGATTACAAAGAGTTCAATATAAAAAATATAAGAAATTTTCTATCTTACTGACTCAGCTTCCTCTTTGTGCCTTTCTCCCATCTCCTCTAAAACCAACTAAAAACCAATGCTATCACACACACCTTGAATATCCTTTTATGATACTCATGTCTCATGTTTATCATGCTTAGGGATGTCCTTTCCTACACTAAAGGATCCCTAATCATGATGGAACCTAAGAGACATGTCCACTTCCATTACTTGTACAATCACAATGGGAAAAATTAAAACCACTGCTCTCCTTTTGAATGAAATGAGGTTAAAATTTTTTAGATGATGAATTAGATTGGTTTTCCTAGTACCTATGGGTTATGAAGGTACTTTTAAAAGTAGTTCCAAGGGTATTTGAATCAACTCTTTAGACACTCATAAACTACTTGGCATATATCAATCTTTAATTTTGTTTTAATCATAATGATAGAAGTGCATAATTAAATGTTGGGTGAGTAAGTAGAGTGGTATACCCTTACTTGTATCAATAATTATTTTAATGGATGAAAAACATTAAAATCTTATCCACAAACATAACATGTACTATATTGTCATAATGACATGAGATCTACCTATACTGTTTAGGGAAACATGATCCGATCCTTCACTTACTTGATATGGAAGTAATATCTATCAAAGAAGAATACTCATCTACCATTACATCATCCCAATCCTGTATCCCATTAGCCTGTGAAAAATATTGTGGATCCTTAGAAACTTCCTAACATAAAAATATAGAACCTATAGAATGTGTGTGATGATGCCTTGTGGGTGGAAGACCCTGTATGAAAGGTGCTTCCTCAGAAACTGCAGTATGATCCCACTTAGACATAGTGACAACATTCGTGGAAATAGGATCCCCAATGGAATCTATAACCTCCTCATCAACCTCTTCAAATAAAAAATCCTCAAGATGAGTTGAAGGAGTCATGGAAGAAGATGAAGAATCATGAGGATTGAAGCACTCATTAAAATGAACATGTGTTCAAAAAAGAACGTCATGAGTAATAGGATCTAAAATTCAATAAGCTCTCATGTCCTCACAATACCCTACAAAGATTAAGGGTTTTCTCTTCTTATCTAAGACTTTCATTTTATTATTTAGCACAAAGGCCTAAGCATGGCTCCCAAATACTCAAAAAAATGAGACATCTAGCTTAGTGTTGGACCAAGCTTCCTCTGAAGTCAAATGCTCAAGTGATTTGTGTGGTGTGTGATTTTGAATGTAGTTAACATAATTAACTTCTTTTACCCAGTAGATAGGAGGTAATCTCTAGAATACATCATATAGTTAGCCATTTCCTTTACAGTTCTATTCTTCCATTATGCTAATCCATTCTGTTGAGGAGTATGAGGACCAAAATGTTGGTGAATAATTCCTTGAGTTTCCAAAAAGTTAGAAAACTCATTACTGAAGTACTCCCCCCATTATCATTACGAAGGTTCTTTATATAACTAGAAGATTATTTCTCGACCAAAGCCTTGAAGACTTTGAAGTGTGAAAAAACATCACTTTTTTACTAAAGAAAATAAACCTAAGTATGCCTCAAGAAATTATCAGTAAACGTAAGTGCATACTTAGCTCCATTGAAAGAGGGGGTAAGAAAAACCATCGAGTCACTATGCATAAGCTCAAGTGGTGAAGAAGCTCTCTTAGACAAATTCTTAGGAAAAGGATCTTGGTGTTATTTCCCTAATGCACATCCATGAAAAAATCCCTCAAGACAAGAAACTCTAGGAAGACCATCTACCATACCATGAGTGCTTAACTCCTTCAAATATCTATAATTGAGATGTCCAAATCTCTCATGCCAAATATTACTCTTTGGATATGCATGAGAAACCAATCCTATCCCTATAGAGGAATTGTTATCAAAACCCTCAAAATGATATATTCTAGATATATGATCAATAATGGCTTCAGCAACAAGTGAATAAGGCTCAAAAAAAGTACATACTTCTACTCGATGTGGTATAAAAGTCATTGTTTTTCCTTGACCAGAATGACACATTTGATATACAAAATTAAAAATTTGTGGTGATGTTAGGAACATATAATGCATCTTGGATAATGCCACCATCAAGGTGTATGTCACCTTTTCGTTTAACATAAATAAAGTAATAATCTCCAACCTCAATTTTGGAAGTAGAACTCAAACCTAGAGAAACAAAAGACTTCTTTGGAAGAAGTTCATGTGATGAGATGCACCTGAATCTATAAACCAACTATCTTCAAGTGGTGACTGAGATCTCCCAACAACATTAAGTGCCTTTCTATGTTGATTAGAAGAATGTGCAGAGTGGAGATAGAAATTTTTAATTTCTTAACTACATCCTCTAAGGCTTGCATTCGCTTATAATACCTATGTTCTTCATGACCACTACCCACACAAAAAGAGCATGAAAGGGCTAGACTTATTCTTGGATTTAGAAGACTCCTTAGGTTTAGAGTTGTTTTCTTTGGGTTTAGAGAGCATTTTGAGATGGAGAAGGGGTGGATTTAGTTTACTATTTTTGGTTTTCCCTTTCCCTTAGGATTAGATGCAACTAATACCTTTTGAGAGATAGTAAGACTCAAGGTTAGACAATTTGGATTCTTCCCTATCAAGTATTTCAAAAAATGTTTCTAAGTTTGGCATTGTGAATGTGTCACCTAAGGCATGCATGCTATAGAAAAAGGTAAAAGCAAAATATTTGAAATTTTCCTCTCAACTTGGATTGAATCAATTAAACACACTCTTCAGTTTTCTTATCTCTTCCACTCCCCTTTAACCATGTCAACAAGTTCTTAAAATTTGTAAGATAGTCTATAATTCTTAGAAACTCTTTAGGATTAAGAGAGATGATATCAATTTCAAGTTGTATGGATTTTATATGAACCACATTACCAAATAAATCATCTAATTTATCCCATATTTTGAAATGAGAGTCACATTTTTCTAAATGAGAACAATAGACTATCACTTACATAAGTTTATATCAAACCCATACACTCATCAAACTTGCACTAGTACTAAAATTTCTCATATTCTCTAGTGAACATTAGTTGTTTTGAAGAACTTAAAGCCCATAATCATTTCCTTGCTTAATTATTATTTCCATTCTTGGTTTGCATGTGTGGTAATTATGTGTTGCTAATGTAATAACATGATCTAATGCAAAAGTAGATAAAGACACCATTCTCAAAAAATCACTAAAATAAATGCAAGAACCAAATAATACAACAAGAACCCCAAGCAATGCAACAAGAGCACCCCCATATTTTGGCACTTTGTAATGAGTGTGTGTTATAATATTGTAACTTTATAATTATAGAAAGATTCTCTAAATAAATATTTACAATTGAAAGAGCACGAAAAAAGCAAGCACTTTTGTAAAAAAAAATGACACTCAAATCCGAGTTACCAATCAAAATTTACAAGCTTTTCAGTATTATGCTCTGATTATTTATTTTAGTCGGCACTAAAAGAGAATTAAAATGACTCTTGCCTTAACCACACAAATAAAATTAAAGGGGGGGGGCGACTGGAGTTAAGCACCTACTAGTAGGAATTACAAGCTTTAAGCCCTCATATGACCATACCATATGACCAAGGGCTAAGGATTTCTTCTGCAAAATGAAACTTATAGACGGATGTCAATAGATGAATCTCTTGCTCTGCATACTCTATAACAAGGAACAATAACCCAAAAATCAACTACCTCTAGAAATGGTGGATTTTATAGTCGATCTTATGATTATTCCACCTTACGAATCCAATGGAAGTCTCTGTTTTTCATAAAGTAATTCTTGCAAAAATAACTTTAATACAAATCCTTTGCAAACAAATGAGCATACAATATCATATATGTATTGCAAAATGGAACTCAATGACGGATGTCAATGATAATGATCCTTGCTTTGATACCATAGGAAAGGAATGATAACCAGATCTAAGAACAAGTCAAGGTCATAGATGCTAAGTCATAACATCAAGGAAAGAACTAGTCATCAAAGAACTATAACCATGACACATAAGATGGGTGAGGATAAGATACAATAAAGGTACATCAAGGATCTAGGTCAATACCATGAGATCAAGGTAAAGAACTAGTCAATACCATAGATCCTTTGCTAATGTTTGATGAAAAGGTAACAATTACTTATTTTAATAACTTAGATAATAATCCCATTAATATCTAAATAATAATTAAAATTTAATAACCACACAAATAAGTGGGTGAGGATAAATACAATAAAGGTATAATAAAAATACCTAGAAAATGATACATGAGCTAAGGTAAATATCAATACTATTGAAACACATCCATTCATTTTGAAGATCCTATCTCAATTCGATTTCCAGATGTTAAGGAAAGTCTAGAAAGAGGTAGGGGAAAAAAGTTAAAAATCTAACTTTCAATGAAGATACTTATGGAAAAATCCATTGTGATAAATTTAGAGGCTTAAATCTCTAAATACTCTAAATGAAATATGCATCAAAATCTGGTATCAATCAATGCAAAATCCTTGGTGGTGTTCCTCAAACTTGGATTAGTGATTTGTTTTATGTTTTCAAATGAATGGCTAACATGATAGCATTAAGAGTGAATGTAAACTGCATACAGGAACTCTAGTACTTCAATATTATGAAGTGAAAGGCTTCAGGATATGTATTCTGAAGGAGATTCAAGGTTTCCTCATAGTTCTCCAAGAGCCACATCTTCATCATCGAAAGCTTCTTCTTCCTTGGATTGATCACTCTCTTCTTATATAGAGAAAATGTCCCTCTCTTTAGTGTGTCTAATTCTTCATTGGGAATGTACTTTAGATCTATCCTTTGAAGTTTGTCTTATATTCACTATAAGAAGATCTTGTTAGTTTTACATCTTAAAGATTTATTCCCAACCAATTGAATAAGAAAGGGGCATTATTTTATATTCCATATTGATGAATATGAAATACCACAAGTGGTAGGAATGTGAAAATGTTGATGTGGGGGATATAAAGAGACATATTGTCAAAAGGTCCCTATACTTGGGGTGTTATCGCATATCATTATGGTAGGGCCTTGATAGCTATTTTTGATGACTACAAGAACGTATTTTTCAGACAGGTATGAGCTCAAGATATTTTCTTGTCTATGTTCGGTCTACTTCCTAATTTCAACATTGGTCAAGCATTTCCAAGGTGACATGTAAATGTGCACAATTGGCCAAGAGATTCAGTCGGTAGTGGAAAAGTGGCAAAAGGATCTATAGGATCAATTGAAATTGAGTATTGGTCTTGTGACCTCTGGTTGTCAACATGCGTAAAAGTTGTTCATCGTGTAACATGAGGCTCAATTTTATTCTCGTACACAAGTGGAGCCTGACTCTGGTTAATGCTAGTGATGATTATATCAAGTTCATGTTCATTTTAAAATCTTCATCCTCACTCTATATAGTTTGAATTCTCCTGATTCACCTATCTCCAAGGATCAACAAGTCCTCCCTTGTATCTTATACAAGAAATTTTCCATAGGTTTAGTGGAATATTCATGTGTGATCCCCGGCCTAATGTTCCACATCTTATAATAACATCGTGTAATTACAAGACCATGGTATCCTCCATGTTCCCTAGATGAGGGACCTAACGCTGGAGCATTGGTGAAAAATCACAAATTTTCCCTTGCGAAAAATTATTTCACCAACAAGATGAAGTAGAAAAGAGTGGTGACATGACTTAGGTTCAATCTTGTTGGAGTATAGTACACTTAAAAGTTGATCTAGGAAGTATTGGATACCAATTCTTCACTATGATCTTATTGATTACATCATACTTTATATAGACTCATCATGTCCCATATTTATGGGGTACAAGAACTATCACTACTGTGCCAAGGGGAATCAAATTCCATAAGTCATAATATGGTTATCATTTCCATCTAAAATGGATCTCTAAGCCGATTAGGCACCAAACTGTCATCATTCCTTACCAAAGAAAACGCTTCCTTATCAATGATAGAGAAAAAATATGGGATATAATACCCACTATGTAGGAAAATCTGCAGAAAAATGTGTTTCTTTATTGCATATTGTGTTGTAATTCCTTTTCGATATGCAAGGAATTCACTTTGCTACTTAAGTAGCTTGTCAAGTTCTTTTTTCTACAAAGATTATTATAAGGCCTACACTAGTAATACTTGGTTTCTCTCATGTGTAGGTGTTTATGAGTGAAACATGGAGAAAAATGTGATCTTGACACACTTCCACTCAAAACCAGCATTTGCAACATTTTAAATAAAAGTTGCATCAGACCAAGGTTTATATGATTGGGTCAAGGTGATGAATAATTCTTCTGAGGTTAAAAGATTTTCTTTGGCTCACGAAATACATCTTTATGGCTTAGCTCAATATGTAGCATAAGGGCATATAACAAATGGGAGACACTTCTTATAAGTATGATCAAAAATTGTGAGAGGTGACAGATGCTCACCAGTTACATTAATGTCCTTCGACTAGCTATGAAAAATAGTTATACAGGTTTTTGATACATTATCACTTAATGTAAAGGTTATTGTCATTTCCCTGACTCAGATCGATCTAATATAGTATGAGAAAAGTTGTACCACAAACCTGGGGACATTCAAGGAATTTCAAACCTCGTAAAAAATCTGAGTCTAGTGATTCTCCTTTTTACTCTCATTATTGATGATGACATGAAGAGTTTTTCCTTTACCAAATACCTGTCTATGGATGCAAGATATGATCATTAATTCCTTCAGAATTGGGAATTCATTTACATCTGGCACTAATGATCTTAGGGGGCTAACAAAATAAATCAATATCATATATTTGTCTAGGACCCATTTCAAACTTAATTAGAGGTTGAATCTTCAGTCCTAATTCAGATTGTAATCAGTTTTTGGAAGTTTGAAAATCCTTGGAAGTTGATTAAATTTAATGATCCTTTTAATCATGGCTAAAAGTTTGTTAGTTTCAAGCACTAGATTTTGGATCCAGATGTACAAGTTGATTTTTATGGGTTTAGTTTTCCTACCATTTACACTAAGATGAGTTGACTTTTTATATTCAAAAAACTGGTCAAATAATTGAACCCTACAAAGAGAAGAAATTTGGCACATGTCACCTTCATATACCATATACATATATATACATCATATATACATATATATATATATATATTGAAGGTGAATGTGCCAAATTACTATTCTAATATTAAACATCAAATTCCACTTTAAATTCCTATACCCATGGGCATCGATGATCTACTCCATATTGCATCTATGTACATCATCATATTATAACCAGCTCGTGGTAGATCACGAGGAAACAATTGTCAGAATCCATAATAATCTCTCGAGTCTCGATAGGCTGGGTAAGGATTTACAAATTTTATTCCTTTACTTCTTGAAACATTGATCTTTTAGTGATTTTTTATTACAATTTTATTTTGACAATTTGATTATGTTGATTCATTACCATAGAAAATTAAGCTATATTTTTTAGTATAATGAATATTTTATGTAGCTAGAGTTGTGGAGACATGTTTGCCTGGAAGATAAGGTAGTCTACAAGGAGGGGTGTTTGAGACATTCAACGAAAAGGAGAGTGTGTCACCAATTCGATCCGCACATCTTGCTTCTATTATAGAAAATAATGTAGGGATATAATTTATTATTGTTTTGTGTAGGAAGGAAGGATGGTTCAAACTCATTTTATTTGAGGACGAGGGTTGCAAGATGACTGGGATTGGTTGTGGTGGTGTGAAGGAAGGTGCAACCAAGGAAGTATTGAAGTATGTGTGGAGATAGGGGGATTAGAGCATGGAGCTTAAAAAATATGGTAAACATGTGATTTTCTTCTACATGCTCTACTCCAAATGTTGTTACAATGTTCTCTCTCTCTCTCTGACAATCTTAGAGGAAATATTCATTCCAGAAGATGGAAATCATCTTCTGCTGCCATTTCCTCCTCTCCTCAGCCTTTCAACAACGACCTTGTTTTCCTCTTTCCTTCCTCTAAACCTTCTACTTCTACCCAATTCCTATCATCATACTAACGCTAATATTTTTCCCCTCCACTAGATTGGATGTGCTCATGTCTACATGAGGCTTCTCCACTCCACTTCTACTCCTTTAGTAAAGACAGTTAATTGGAATCATGTGTCAGAATCTATAATTATTTAAGGGAGGTCAATTCAAATGCCATTTCCATCATCATCTGCATATACACAGGCCCAAAAGAATAAGGTGGAGAAACTGTGATCATACACCATAAATATTTAAGCCTTTTCTACTATTTCTCACACCTCTATTATTAAATTATTCAAAAAAATATTAGATTTATTGGAATTATGCATGTTTAATCTCTCCCGTAGATTTTTGGAAAGATAAGTTTAGCTCTAGCATGCATTCTATAACTATGTAGTTGAGTCCAATTCAATCTTATTTTTTGAAATTAAAAAGTGTCAAATAAAACAAGTTGTTTTATGCATGCATACAATGTGTTAGAATTGAAAGTCAGTAGTTCTATTTGTGGAAGTGACTTGTTTTAGAGAATTTTGAAGATAAGTTTATGAATAGTCTTTTGTTATATAAAATAAGTAATTTTAATTTCCGTGGATGCATAACATTGGTAAATTAGATGAATAACAATTTCACATGCACATATTAGATTATAAAGAGCTGAAGCTTTGTGAAAGACGTGAATTAATACAATTTACACACAACAATGCTGATTTCCATAGATACTCTATTTTATTTATGTTTTCTTTATTATTTGTTTTATATTCGTCATATAAAACTGCATAATTTCTGCAAATTGGTATCAGATCAGGTTTTCCAGTAGGTTATTAAATTGTCAGCAATATATGGCTACTACGTCCGATATGCAAAAACCTAGAAAGAATTATGAGAATTGGTTATTAACCATGAAGGAAATATTCACATTGAAAGATGTGTGGGAGGCTATTAAGAATGGGTATTCAGATCCAATAGATGCAATAACATATACTACACTCTCTCAAACAAAGAAATATACCTTGAAAGAATTAATAAAGAAAGATGGAAAAACTCTATTCTATATTCATCAAGCCATTAATGAAAGCATCCATCCTAGATTGGTAGCAACCAATCAAGAAAAAACCACATGGGACACTCCCCAAGTTGCATATCAACAATATGAATAGATCACATGAAGTTTTAGATCAAGATTTTTGTATCTCAAACAACACGAATTCATGGAAGAGGAAGAGGAAGAGGAAGGTTCAACCCTAGAGTTAGAGGAAGAAGTTCATCTAGAGGATGCAGCAGTTGATCAAACTCAAGTGGAAGAGGACAAAATCAAGAACTCGGTCATAATCAATTTTTTGGACAAAGACAGGACAAGTCTCATGTGTAGTGTCATTATTGCAAGAAGTATGGACACTATTCTTATGATTGCAAGAAAAAAAGTATGATCAAAATATGAAGAATAAAAATCAGGCTAGAAGCTCTCCTCCAAACTCTATGTTTATTGCATGTATAAGGATTGTTGAAACAATACCTTCTTTATCACCTATTGAGTGCAATTTATTACAAGAGATTCCATGTGATGTATGGTATTTAGATTTTGGTTGCGGTAATCACATGTCAGTTAATTTAGATTTATTTTCTAGTTTGGATGAGTTAGTAAAAAGTGATGTTACTCTTGGGAATAACAATATAGTGTCTGTAAAAGGAAGAGGAACATTCAACATTCTAACTAAAAGAGGGAGAAAAAATTATGCATGATGGTTACTATGTTGCATGTTTAAAGCACAATCTTATGAGTATTGGATAATTGGTAATAAAAGGATATAGAGTTTATATTCAAGATAATGAGTGTGTAATTGTGGAAAAAGCTCCTAACACTCATTTGATTGCAAGAGTGAAGATGGGAAATAATAGAATGTTTTCCTTGAGATTACAAACAATGAAGAATATCATATATGTTTGCAGCTGAATCAGCATCTATAGTTGCATCCAATTCCTGCACTAAGCCAAAGAAGTCATGAGCTAATCCAAATCAATCATATGATGAGTCTTGTGCCCAAGAAAATGAGTCTTGCGCTAGTGGAAACGAGTCCTGCACTGAGCTAAATGATTCCTGCACTAAGTCATGCACTAATGTAAGTGAGTCTTTCCCCAATGTAAATGAGTCTTGTGCTGAGTCATGTGCTAATACAAATCATTCATGTGCTCAAGGAATCCAATCAATTTTTTAAATCTGTTTTGAAAAATGAATCATGGATTTGGAATCTCAGGTTTGGACATTTAAAATTTGGAGGTTTGAATTTTTTTATACATGAAAAATACGGTAAACGGTTTTCCCTTGATTCAAAAACTAGAAAGAGTATGTGAAGGTTGTATTTTGTGGAAGCAACACAGAGATTCATTCCCTGTTGGTAAAACAACAAGAAAAAATGCACCTTTTGAAATTTTTCACTCAAATTTATGTGGACCTATGCAAACAACGTCTATTGGAGGTTACTCATATTTTATGACATTCATTGATGACTATATAAGGAAAACATAGCTATATTTTTTAAGACACAAATTATATGCTTTTTATATATTTCCGTAGTTCAAGGATTTAGTGGAGAAGAGAAGTGGATATTATATCAAAGTTATGAGGAAAAACAGAGGAGGTGAGTATGTTTCCAATGCATTTATAAATTTTTGCAAATATCATGGAATCCACATGCTATTTACTACTAGGTATACACCAAAATAAAATGGTGTACTAAAGAGAAAGAACAAAACCATAATGGAGATGACGAGAAGTATGATGAAGCCAAAGCATATTTTAAATGAATATTGGGTAGAAGCGGTAGCAACTGTTGTTTACATTTTAAACAAATGTCCAACAAAAAATTTCAAAATATGGTTCCTCAACAAGATTGGACACACATGAAACACATTATTTCTCATTTTAGAATTTTTGGTTGTGTGGCATAAGCACATGTTCCTGATAAGATAAGGAGGAAGTTAGATAACAAATAAGAAAATTGTGTATTTGTTTGATATTCAGATAATATAAAAGCATACAAGATTTATAATCCAAGCACTAGGAAGGTTGTGATCAACAGAGATGGTCAGTTTATTGAAAGTGATGCATAGGATAGAAGTATAGAGAAAATAGTCAGTCTAGTAGAATATATTCCTCATGATGATATGGCAAATGAAACTATATAACAATAAGGTATTGTATCTACTATGAATCTTGGACATGCATCACAAGTTATAGCACAAGTTACACCTCCATCTATAATTCGGAGGTCTCTAAGATTTTAGTCATCTTCAACCATGCAAGAGATACCACAAAGAACACTAGAAGAAACTTCTTCACCACAGAACAGTCCATCATCTGATAGCCCTTTGCAATGGAAAACAAGGAGTCTTAGTGAGATTTGTAATATTGATACAACTAGCTTTTTTTTAATTTTTGCATTTTTTTCTCAAGATGTGGATCCATTATGATTTTTTATTTATGATCGAAGGTTTTTTTACTAGGATCCTACCTAGTGTAAAAAAATTCATAGCCCAGATATTCAAAGAAAGAGCATTCAATAAATAACCAAACACAATGAAGAAGGAACACCAAAAAAATAAACATGGGAGTTGCAACTAAACAACAAGAGATCAGTAGAACCCTAGTGAGACAAAAGTAGAGCAATAACAATACAACAAAAGATCTTTAGGTGGTGAAAGTATATATTTTTCTTCTTGTATTGAACCTTTTTCCACCCATTAGGATCTTCCTCTATATGAAGAACAATTTTTATTCCATCAATCAGATGATATTTACATTTTATGATGGGAGAGCACATCTCCTTTGCCACTTCATGAGTTTGTGGTTCAGGATTTTTGATCCTCGTAGTTTCGTCAGTGGACAACTCCTTAGGTTTCATTAGAGTAATGGGTTGTGGGGTATCAACAACCACCTGTGTACTATCATCCTGTGAGGAGCTATTTTTCAAACAGGGCGACAATAATTCGAAAACCAAATTAGATGGGGTGTACACGTATAATGGTTTTGTAGAGATTCTTTCCACCAGATCGGTTTAGACCCAGTGTGCTTAGGTCATTCACAATCAACAATCAAGTTCCCTATTTTGAAACATCGATGGAACTAAAAAGGCACCCCTTAAAATTAAATGTTTTGGACCCATGTTCTATCACTTATCAAGAGGTTAATCTTAGGGGGGAGGTCTTAGGTGAGGTCCATGTCAATCAATAAGTGAGAAAAAGTAGTATGGAAATGCTCAGAAGTGTTATCATCAAATTCAACATAAGCCCCTAGCCTATTGGTTGTGGCTTCAAAATAATGTTCATTCCAGAGATGGATGGGAAAGCCAGAGAGTCTAACCTAAATGGGCTAAAATTCAAAAGAATCTTTTAAAGCATCGAAGGCAGGGTACCAGGGTTTGATCATGAGACCGTGTTCCCCCCAAACCTATTATTTGTTGTCTATAATGTCCATGTCTTCGGCATATTCAAAAATAGAAATTAAAAAAATCTCTAGAGCATGGGTAGAGTTCCACTTTACCTTTGATTTTTGGAATCCATCTTTGGGTTATCCATTCATTTAGCTAGGAAAGATTTAGTCAAAGGGTAAGTGCACCAAGTTGGGGGGCCAAAAGTGGATAAAAATTAGAAAATGAACGAAAAGTGGTTGCATTTTGCAATAACGCGATCGCATTTTGCAATAACGCAATTGCATTATGTTTTCCTAAGCTCAGGAATTCACAAACCTAAAACGTGTATGTGTTATAATGTGCTCACATTATAACATGTACGCACTTCTATGAACACAAAATGCGTACGCCTTTTGTTGTATATGAATTTTGTAGGGACTGGAAGGAGCCATATTTAATAAATATAAAAAATTATTTCTTATACTGTAAATTTATTTTACTAAATATAAGAAATTAGGGTCACTCTACACCTGATGGAAGTGGTCCCCTAGTTCTGATAGTTATAATCTAGAAGATAGTTTTTTCAAATCTAATCTGGTCAGTACTTACTCATTTTTAAGATTTCAGCAAATGACCTACAACTTTTAGGGCATATATATTGTAGTCGGTTTTTGTTTTGAAAAATCATATAGTCATTTTAAAGGTTTTTTGACCTTATAAAATGGATTTTGGCCTTACCACTTCTTGAATTGGTACTAATTTTTATATTTGGTCCATAATTCACTTTAGTGACCATGAATTAACTCTATGATGTTTATCTACTTCTTACTAAAAAGAGATCCTCACTTTGTAGGTAGAGGTTTGTTCCCTGAATGGGATTCCTGTCGTATGGCCAAAATGAGGTGATTGTAATGTTCCTCCTCCTTAAGGTGTGCTAACACTACTAGGTGTTGAATGAGTTGTTACAAATAGTACCAAGTGAATTACATCAAGTGAACTTAGATGATTGCTCATTCTTAGAAACATGGTCCTTCATATAAAGATCATCCCCTCACCTTTCCTAGCTCTAAAAGCATCCTTTCATGGAATCAAATTCATGATTCTCATAAATGCTTTTTCTCATATGTCTCTTATGGAGACAAATGATGCTTTTGTAATGCCGGGAAAAGACGACGCTCGCTCACGATGACGACGACGGCGACGCGTCACAACCATGCGACCCGAAAAGTGACTAATTTTTTTTTTGTTTTGCAATTTATTTACCTTTGTTTTCCACGAAACAAGACAAGCACTCATTTGAGGAAAGTTTGCTAAACCCCTTTTCAAGTGTCATACCGTATGATCTATCAGATTACAATTGTTCCGTATTCTTATCTGATGTCCTAAATTGTCGGGTGAACGAAATGAGCAAAGTACTGGGAGGGTCCTTACCCCCACTATTGGTTTATTCAAGTGCAGCTCCATTTATTTGCTCTGCTAACTTTGCTAAGTTATAATTGTGTTACATAATGGTAATATGCTACTATAAATATACACTCATCATTTCCTTGCAAGCCCTACGCCAAGGGAAATTCGTTTTAAGGTCAATGCTGAAGCGAATCGTTTTTAAAAAAAAAACCTTTCAATATAGGTTGTTAGATATCCCTTAAAAGGGATTAAATAATTTTAATTGAGTGATATATATTAGACATATTATCAAGTTTATACTCATATAAACCTAAATTCTTATACGTACATCGAAATTTGAAAAATAAAGGAATAAGAGTCAATTCGACCGGCATCTTAAATATGTATATTATCAAAATTTACACTTAAATGACTCTACATTGCCTTGCAAGGTGTACAGTAGGTGTAATGAATTAAAAAATACATATATTTAAACAACAGAAGTTGAGAGTAATATGATTTTTTTAGTACAATACAAATTCTTTCAAGAGAGCCCCTTCAAAAATTGGTGGTCAAACATTAGAAGGATAATAGATGATCCCTTTTTTTTTTGTTGAGATAGAAAGTTACGCTGATAAAACTTCACTAGTCCATTGTATTGGGCTTCAACATCCAACGCCACCTTGGCTATCATGGTCGACCCACATCTTTGGGTAATAACATTGACTAACCCAATACAATGGCGTTTAAACTGAACTCATGTTTTAGAGATGAGACGGCGGGTGGCCAAAAACCAACTATCCCCATAAAGGCTCCCTGTCTGGCGTGAAGATCACTCCTACAGGCCGTAAAGACACCTACTCATCGAGATTTGCAAGTCTTGGCCTCCCCTTAGTCTGTCCTAACCATTGTTCCACCCCGGGCCGCGTAGGAGACCACATGGTGGTCAAAGGAAAGCTTCAGCGCATGAGGGAGGCATTCAATCATAGATCTACCACCTCTGGCCACGTGAATATCCGTGGAGGGTGAAAAAAATAGTCACAGGTGCGTGGGAGGCTGAAGGGTATGCGGTATGGAGCTAGGCGCACGAGGGGTCTGGTTTCTCCCTCTCTTTTTTCCTTGGGCGCGTGTCAGAGCGTGAAGGATTAAGATAGAGCTCCAGTGCTGCATGGTGTGTGCTCGGCGGGGAGAGCAGGTTGTTCAACTATGTTGTTATCTATTCAGTATCGCTTTTACAAGCACTGCAGTTTAGAGTTTAGTGTTTATGGTTTAGGGTTAAGGGTTGAGGGTTTAGGGTTTAGGGCTTAAGGCTCAAGGTTCAAGGTTTAGGGTTTAGGGCAGTTATTCTCTTGGACACGATTAAAGGGTGATGGGTTGGTCTTGATTTTGAGACTAACTTCACATTTGTTTGGGCAGTTGCGAGACCTGCCATGTAGCTTGATATTTGTGAAGCTAAGACCACTCGCAGGATCCTAGTCTATAAAAAAAACATCCAAAATCTTTGCTAGCATTGCAACAATTTAAAAATTTCGCTGTGACAGTCAGCGCTTTGTGTATCTAGTTGTCCATCAAGCATATCTACTGAAACGTATCATCATTTTTTTTTTTAATTTTTTTTTATATTAGCTTCAACATGGATAACCTTTAAAATATTAGATTCCATATTAATGAAATGAAGTAATGTACTTACTAAACATAGACTTTGCATTAGAATTTTCCTTCTACTCACTTCAATAAACAATAACATGGGTATTTTAGTAATCTGATTTCATTTCCTTCTATACATGCCAATAATTTTATAATGGATCCATAAATAAGAAAGACATAAGGGAGTTAGAGTTTAGAATGTTCCGTTGTCTTACTAAACACCATTTGAAAATTTAAGCCTTTCCATCAAGTATAAAGGAAGGGATAATGCACTATATATATGTATTCTTTTAATCTTTCCAACTCATCACTTTCAAACATCCAAACAAGATTTTAATATATTTTCTTTTGTAATTTCCTTTCAATATTTTACCAAAGAATTCAACAACTTTTCAATAAATTTTAAAGTAAGAAATACTATCATCTCAATGCAACTTTTCCTTCAAATCTTTTACAACATGTCCTACTTCATGTGGAAAACATATTTACAATATTGGAAGCTAGAGAAAACAAGGCAATATTACATTTCTTTCCCCACTCAAGGTGGGTAATTACATGATGTTTTTAACATTGTCAACAACAAGGTTCTTGTGCTCCAAAGTGTTCTTCATCCATGCTCCAAGTTCCAAGTATCTCAAGGCACAACCAAAATAGGGGGAGAGGCAACACTCTCCTCCCAACCAAACCTCAATGGAGAAGAGAAGCAATCTCCTCCATTGACCCCCAAGCCCCAAACACAACACAATGAAGGGGTGGTCTCCAACTCAAGGCAACAATACATGCTTCCAAAATACAAGTTTCTTAACAACATTCAAGCTAAAATAGAAGAACAACAGTGGCAACACAAATAACATCAATACTTTACACAACAAGGCTTTCATCCAAGCCAACAAGAGAAGGAACTATGGGAATGTTTTGCTTATGCCTCCCAAATGAGATGAGATGCCCATCCAAAACCCTCCACAATATAACACAAGCCCCTATGACTCTTATGCCTCCCTCAAGTACCCCCTTTTTCCTCCCATACTCTTAAGCCTCCCTCCTCTTATGGCTCCCTCAAAGACAAGGTAGAATGTAAAAATTCCTACCCAAGATGGGCATCCCTCTCAAACTCCCTCCACAATATCCTAATCTACTCTTTTTCCTCCCTCATGAGTATTCCCATAGACCTCTCCTATACTACACAATAAGCATTCTATCCAATTTTCACAATACACCAAAGTACACATGCATTTTTCACAATTTAAGCATAGAAGCATCAATAATATGAAAGCAAAACAAAGGAGAGGGTTTCCTACCTCTCCATTGGAGAAGCCTCAACCAAGAAACTTGTCCAAGCTCCTTTCCAAATCAATCCAAGCATGCAAGTCCAAGCACTCTCTTTTTCTCTTTCTCCCAATTCTTTTCTCTCCCAAAAATAACAAAAGGGAACTCTTCAACAAAACAAAAAACAAAACTCCAACCCCCCTCAACAAGAGAGGAAATTTTCCATAAATAGACAAGAGGAAGAGTGAGGGTGATGTGGCTCCTTGTAGGATGCCACATCACACATCCTCAAGAACACCTCCCTTAAGTCAACTCAAATCCCAAAACACCATAAATGGGTGGTTGGGTTGAATGACATCTCCAATCCACATCCATCCCTTCCCCATGTGTCCTTAAGGCACAATTAAATGCAAAATGAGGACAAGTGCACTCCAAAGTTATATTTCCCTTCCCAAAACAATAAATAACCCCATTTTTGGATTCCCAACCCATAGATATGGTTGGTAAGGGGGTTTTGGGAAGTGTGGGACAAGTTTAACTTGTCCCACAAGTCCCCAAAAATTGCCCTCAATCTCAAATTCGAGATTCAAAGAGCATGGAGTGGTCAACACTCAAAACCAAGCATTCAATACAAGAGGACACACAAGGCTCAAGGAGCCAACCAATCAAAATAAATTACACCCACTTGACTTTCCCTCCAAGGCTTAAAAACTAAAACAAGGTATTAAATTAATCCTAAACACACTTAACAAAAGTAAATTTAACAAAAGGACTATCACAAATAGAAATCACCTACTAAGGTCAAGTAAAACAAGTAATTAAAATTCTTACCCCCTTGGTCACATAGGAAAATTTCACCCTCATGGAAGTTTTCTCAACACATACAAGAACAAAGTTAACACAATACAATTTACAAGTTGCCTTGACGACCAATTTTTGTAACCACCCGACATCCTGTTGTGTTTGGTCCCCAATCCCCCTCATGGTTGTGATCATGCTGTGTTTCCTGCAGAATGCAAAATACCCTCTTCGGCCTTGCGGCCATGTCAAAATATCCAAAATAACCATATGCATGAAATTTATTAACATCTATACGTAATTCAAGCAATCATTATTTCTAGGTCTAAATCACAACATCAAAAATGCATCTCAGAAATACCCATAATTATATGTCTAATGTACATCCGTACAGTAACTAACAGTCTATTCAACATGGCGAATAAATGAATGTTAGAATCACATGCAATATAAATTTAAAAATGCAATAGTCAGAACGTGTCGCAATAGTCTGTCCATGAGTCAGTGTACTGTCATACTCCAATAAGTAAAATCCAGTCATAATCCAATTTCCATCTAGTCACAATGTTTTCTTTTTATTACGATATTCAAGGTCATAGAGTATCTAATAAAGTCCATATCCAGAGCCTGCATAACAATACAACAATAGTAATGACATAACAATAAGTCTTTATAGGGAAGTGGGCATTACTAGCTTTAGATGCATCATCAAATCATGGTCCTTAAATTAACATCGAGGTCCACGACTACGTTCATTTTAGCTTATTTGGAAGGTAATGTTCAATAACTACAAAATGGCCATATGAATTCCTTGGTAGTCCTTTACAGGAAGTAGTTTTCATGCTAACTAGATGAGTCGATCAATCACCTTAAACAATGTTGCCTACGATAATGAAACGACCTTAGAATGAGATGCTCATGGAATTTGCATTTAGTATCGAAGGGTTTATGATTTAGGGCATTACAATATTCAGGAATTCAGAGGGTATATAACTCAAGGTTTACAGTTTAGGAGTTTAAGGTTTAGTGTATAAGGCTAAATAGTTCATCACTTTCAGCCTAAGGGTTTACGAGCTTAAGGGGCATCTGCAGGGTTCAAAGTCATAGGGTTTAATCCCAACTTTAACCATTTAGAGTCTCCTTGGCAGGTATCTCCAAGCCTTGTAGGGTCATCAAGACTTGAGGGTCCTTAGGGTTTAGGTTGAAGGGCATAACAACATTCCAATAGACTAGGGGCCCTTTAGGGGTCAAGGTTACAGGGTTTAGGGTTTATGTTCACAGGTTCAAGGTTAAGGGTTTAGGGTTCAACATATTTTCTAGGGTTTAGGGTTGAATGTTTATACTTATAGGGTACTAAAAATACTTAGAGAATTGACAAATAGAGGCTACGGGTTCATGGCTTAGGGTTTAGTTTAAGGCTCATTTTTAGGGATTATGGAAAAGGGTTGTAGGTTAAATATAACTATTAGATTTATAGAGTTTAGGATTGAATTTGATTATATTTTAGGATGTTTATTGCTTAGGGTTTAATGGTAAAGGGTACTTACAATTTAGGGCTTACGCTTTAAGGCATTCCCCCTATGGATTGAAAGGCCTTACGGACGTTTCTACGATTTAGTGTTTAGGAGTTGAGGGTTCTAAGGACATTTAGGGTTAAGTGATTTAGGGTTTACGGTTTTTGCTTTAGGAGTTAGCTTTTCCAGGTTTATTTCCACAGGTACATGTCATCAACGTCAATGGAATATATCCCCTTCCGTCAATATTAGGGTATTAGGGAGGATCTCTTCCGGTGATGAGGGTTTAGGTTACAGCAGTTAAGAGTTGACCCTGTTCTAGGGATCACGCTGCTCCATTACTCATTCGTAGGGTTTAGGGTTGATCGGTTTATGTATAAGGATTGAAGCTTTAGGGTTCCAATAACTCAAGGCTTATTGCTTAGGGCCTAGGGTTACAGGGCTTTAGGGTTTAGGGTTTAGGGCTTTTCCAGGTTTAGGGTTTAAATAATAGGTTTAGGTTTTAGGGTTGTAGAGTTTAGGGTTTAGTCCATTTAGGGCTTATCTTCTCACAGACATTTAGGGTTCTAGGTTGTAAAAGTTGTAGGGTTTAGAAGAAAAGGGCTGTCTTGTTTTTTTCCAAGGTTTAGGGTTGATGTTTTAGGGTGCATGTTTAGGGATGAGAGGAATTAGTGTCAGGCCGTTTAGGGTTTATGGCATAAGGGTGTCACTGTGACATCCACCTAGGGTTTCAACACTTAAGGTTTAGGTTTGTAAAGTTTGTAGGGTTAGCATGGTTTTTGTTAATATGATATTTATTTAGGGTTTAGTGTCATTATGGGCTTGATTGACTTAGGGTTTAGGGTTTAGGGATCAAATTTTAGGTTTTAGTCGTCATGCATTTAAAGCATATAGTTTTCTAGGGGTCAAGGTTTAGGCACCTAAATGATTTAAGATTTAATTACTTGTATAGGTTTAGCAACTTAGGGTAATTAGCAATTAGGCTCAGGGTTTTGGGTTTTGGGGTTAGGGTGTATGGTTTAAGGTTTACGACTCAGGGTTTGGGGTTCAGAGTTATAGGTTTGAGGTTTAGGGGTTACTTACGGCTTTAAGGTTTAGGAGTTAGAGATCATGGCTCTAGATTTAGGGTTTAGGGCTCTGGGTTTAAGGTTTAGGGTTTAGGGCTCAAGGATTAGGGTGTAGGGTTCAAGGCTTAAGGTTTAGGGTTTATGGTTTAGGGATTAGGGTTTAGGGTTCATGGTTCATGGTTTATGGATTAAGGTTTGGGGTTCAAAGTTACTAGTTTAAGGTTTGGGGGTTAGAGCTGAGGGCTTTGGATTTAGTATTTAGGGTTTAGGGCTTAGGGCTTAGGGTTTAGGGTCTAGGGTCTAGGGTTTAGGGTTTAGGTTTTAGGGTTTAGTATTTATTTTTTAGCGTTTAGGATTTATTATTTATGTTTTAGGTTTTAGGGTTTATAGTTTAGGGTTAATGGTTTATGTCACAAAGTTCAGGGTTCATCAAATTTGTAGGCAGAACATTCAAAGAGAGTCATCAAAATTTGATGTTTTACATATGTTGATATTTTGAAGGAGGGAAATATCATATTCCTGACTGTCTAATCCTTTCAAAGACCCCAATAGTCCTCAATCCTTGGATGTATAAGGAGACACTATTACTTGGCTTCCATTTATAATGATAGAGATATTTGTAAATTCATGTTATGACCTCTAAATCTATTTGAATTTCAAGTTTCTTGGAAATCACATCACACCCTTCACTAGGATTGATGACTACCTCTATCTTTTTGTTCAGGGGATTTTGAAAACATCCATGAGTTTATCATATAAGGAATTATCAATGAATGGAAGGTCACTAAGTCGTAGGCTAGGTAACTCGCATTTAGAACTAAAGAAGAAAGATTTACTCGATGATTGTTAACCCCTTAGTGTTCTTAACCATTCCCCTATTTCTATGCTTATTTTGAACACTTTAGGAAGTTTTGTCAAATTTACTATCCATTCGAGTAGAACACTTGAACTTTATCTTTCTCCGGAGGAGAGGATACTACAAGAAATTCAATTATGATCCTACACCTCTACATTGATATATTCTCTATGTTTCTTTTGTTTCCTTAAAGATTAATTTTTTTTTGTAGTGGTTATTTTTTCCAGCTTCTAATGGGTCATCCTGGCTTGCATAATACATTACATGGAAATATGAGAAATGTGATTTTTTTTTAGAGTGTGAATAAATTTACATTCAAGAGTGCAAGTATATGTGGGGAGAAACAAGTTTGGAAGAGATGTGTAATATATGCATTACAAGGCACAAGGTATATGTCATATCCATTTAGTTACTTATCCCACCTCTCATAAGCAAGGTAGTTCTATAAGTAGACTCAATGATGGTTCTAGGCACAAGACTAGGAAATATTAATGAAATATGGTTTGGGGTTTAGGTTTTAGGTCTCATGGTGCAGGGTTTAGGGTTTAGGGTTCAAGGTTTAGGGTTATGGTTTAGGATTTAGGTTTTTGAATTTAGGGTTTATGGTTTAGTGTTTATGGTTAGGGTTTACGGATTGAGGTTAAGGATTTAGGGTTTAGGGTTTTAGATTAAGAATTTAGTGTTTAGGGATAAGGGTTTATGGTTTATGGTTCAGGTTTTAGGGTTTAGGGTTTATGGTTTAGGGTTTATGGTTCAGGATTTAATGTTTAGGGATTAAGGTTTAGGGTTTATGGTTTAGGGCTCAGGGATTAGGGTTTATGGTTTACAGTTTACGGTGTAAGGTTTAGGTTTTAGGGCTTAGAGCTTAGGGTATGTGGTCTAGGGTTTATGGTTTAGATTTTAGGGCTTAGGGATAATGGTGTATGGTTCAAGGCTTAGGGTTTAGGGTTTAGGGTTTAGGATTCAGTGTTTAAGGTTTAAGGATTAGGGGTCAGGATTTAGGGTTTAGGATTTATTATTTATAGTTCAGGGTTTAGGGTTTAACATTTAGGGCTCATGGTTCATGGTTTAGGGTTTAGGGCTTATGGCTTATGGTTTAGGACTTAAGGCTCAGGGTTTAGCGCTCACGAGTAAGAGCTGAATGTTTAAAGTTTAGGTTTTAGGGTATAGGGATCATGGTTAAAGGTTTAGGGTTTAGGGCTCAAGGTTTACAGTTTAGTGTTTAGGTTTATCGGTTATGGTTTAGGGTTTCGATTGTAGAAGTTAAACGCTAAAACATTTAGGTTGAATGTTGAAATCCTAAAAAATTACCTATGTACTAACTAGATTATACTTTAAAAAACTATCTCCTAAACCATGACTCATGGAGCTGTGAGACTAATTCCATAAGGTGCAGAGTGACCCTAGTTTCTAATATTTATATAAATAAATTTAAAGTATAAGTTTTTCATTTATTATTATATTAAATTTTAATATAATAATAAATGAAAAAATTATACTCAAACATTTATTTATGTAAATAGAAGCATATCAAAAAATTTATGTAACGTGTATGCGTTTTCCGTTTTCTCTTTTCCCAAGTCATGTCTCAAGGCTTGGGATCCGGTTTGGATCCCCAAGCCTGAGGCATGGACTTGCACAAACACAACAAACAACATGCTTTTACAAGAAAATGTTAAAATGCCACTTTCTCTATGATAAATTAAAATAAAACAATCGATCCATATAAAAAAAATTATACCATGACATAGAGCAGAGTCTTTTCTTTCTAAAAATACAATTTTTCAAATTTTCTGACTAATATAAGGTTTCCATATTATTTATTTTCTAACTATGCCTTTTTATAGCTATTTTTTGAAGTGTAAATATGTCTATCTTTCATGGTGTATCTTTTTTTTAGGCGATCAAATTTTTAAAAAAATTATACTAGCCCAAACTAGGCATAATTCTATACATATTAAAAAAAACAAATCTAGTTTTCAATATTTTTTTAGGTAGTTAAGGGGGGGAGGGTCACGGTCGGAGCTCCGTTATTTTTCAAAACATAAATTTTTTGTACTAGATAAATCATATATAAAAAAATATTCGCTAAAAAAATATTTAAAAAATGGATCCCAAACTAGATGCTCCTAGCTATCTTTCTACCAAAGGGTTTTCAAAAATACTAAATGGTGCTAAAAAATGGTGGTGGGGCATGAAAGTTACTCTATTATGTTTTTTAACAAAAACAAGAGAATCTGTTGGTATTTTAGTTGTTTGACCCACTTAAAATTATCCATTTTCAATAAAATTTAGTAGCTTAGAAACTATACTCAAAATGCTACGATTCATATTTCTACAACATCTTCCAATTTTGAGTGTAACTATTTTGAAAAACTCATATAAATTGAATTTTTTTTTTCAGAAAAATGCGTCCACTTAAGACCCCCTTTTGGCCCCCTAACTTGGTGCACTTACCCAATAAGATTGCCCAAAAATCATGTTTTCACAAGAAGAACAAAAATATTGATATGAGGTATCATTTTATTAGGGTGTTGGTTAACAATAAAGAAATTTGTCTTGAATTTTGTAGCAAGGAAAATTTTAGTGGCGAATATTCGTAATATGGCGAATATTCCATTTTTGAAAATTTTGAAAAGGCGAATTTTTTTGCACGGGTCAGTGACCTGTTCACCTAAAAATTACTCTTTAATTTTTTTTAGGGGTCGGCTTCGCCTACCCTTGAAAAATATCCCCTATATAAACCTAGATTATTCGCCAGGTAGAACACTTCTACTTCACATTTTTCAACAATATGATATATCCCGTATTATAGACGCCCAACAAGGAGGGTTTGCAGACAAGGAGATACTGCAGATATTGACGCATAGTAGACGCATGACAAAGAGTTTGTTGACGAGCGACATGGAGATTTTTTCGATGCGCAAGAAGAGGGAAGAGGCTACAGACGCGTGATAGGATATTTACTTTCGCGCGTCAAAAAAATGCATTGACGTGCATCAACAGACCTCATTGATACGCGTCAATAGACCTCATTGACGTGCGTCAAAGAGGTCTATTGACGCGCGTCAATGAGGGTTATTTGTTGACGTGTGACCTTGACGGATAGTTGACGCGCGACAAGGAGGTACAATAGATATTGATGCATAGAAGACGCATGACAAAGAGTTTGTTGATGCGCGACACGGAGATTTTTTGATGAGAAAGCAAAGGTCAGAGGCTGCAGACGCGCGACAGGAGATTTTGCTATCGCGCGTCAAAAAAATGCAATGACGCACGTCAACAGACCTCAGTGACGCGTGTCAACAACCTTGTTGACGCGCGTCAAAGAGGTCTATTGACGTGCGTCAATGAGGATGCTGTGGAAAACACCCTCATTGATGCACGTCAATAGACCTCTTTGACGTGCGCCAACAAGGTTGTTGACGTGCGTCACTGAGGTCTGTTGACACGCGTCATTGCATTTTTTTGACGCACGATAGCAAAATCTCCCGTCGCGCGTCTGCAGCCTTCTATCGCAGCACTTGACAATCAGGAGAAATTTTTTCATACAACCCCCAAAAAATTCACCTTCCCGCGAAACTAGTTCCGGGGATATTCGCCAGGTATTCTCCACCTCCGATTTCCAAGAGGTCTCTTAAAATGAACCCTGTTTTGTAGATTTGAAGATCAGTTTGTTGATATCTTTACAAAGGTTGTGAAAAAGGATGTCTTAATTTAATATGGTAGATTTGGAAATACAAAATCAACTCCAAAATAATGAAAACTACAAGGTCAAAAATAAGGGGGGGTGTTGGAATTATGCATGTTTAATCTCTCCTGTAACTTTTTATAAAGCTAAGTTTAGCTTTAACATGTAGTCCATAGTTGTGTAGTTGAGTCTAGCTCAGTCTTATTTTTAGGAATTAAATAAGTAAAAAAAAACAGGTTGTTTCATACATGCACAACATGCGTTAGAATTAGAAGTCTGCAGTTCTATTTGTGGAAGCTCTATTTTAGAGTAGTTTGAAGCTAAGTTTAGGAATAGTATTTTTATATATAAAATAAACAATTTTAATTGGTATAGATACATAAGATGGGAAAAGTAGATGAATAACAATGTTGTATGCACCAATCATATTGTAAAGAGCGGAAGCTCTATGACACAAGTGAATTAAAATAATTTATGCAAAGCAGTTCTGATTTCCATAGGTACTTTATTTTATTTATGTTATAGTTATTATTTGTTTGTTGTTCGCTGCATAAGACTATATAATTTCTACAAGAATTTTCTTATAAATATGTAAATAACCACGAGAACGATATATAGTATTGATAACTTTGAAAATAAGATTACAATCAAATAAAAAATAAATAAACATTGAAATTACCAGATTTATGCAAAATAAAGTAGTCCTATCACCCATCAGGCAACAATTGAGCAAAAAATAAATGCTTTCACAAAATAAAAACCAAATCCACAACCAAGATAGAAAACAAAGTCCCTCACCATAAAACACATTACAAACTATAGGATTAAGGAAAACCTTGCACACTTAATTTTGCAAGTTGAGGAGTTACAACAAAAATCCTGCAATAGCTATACAAAAAATCATGATCTGTACACATTGTCAAAATGGGAAACCATACACACCAGTCCTATCTACATCCTAGATTTTAATTATCAAGGATTTGATTGTTGTAGGTTAATGATTACATCCTATCCAAATATTTAAATTCACATTTTAAGATTTAGAATTTGGTCAAATATAATATATTATCTATTTTCCAGTTATTGCATTAAGGTAAAACATTAAGTTTTTATTTAATTACACTTGCTGACATTGTACTGACAATTGGGAAGTATGTACCAATAAGTGGGGAGATTTTGTAGGATTTCTTGAAAAGAAGGATAAAATCTATTAATCACAATCAGTTTCCATCTGGCATCACATAAGATTTTGCAGAGATTCTTGTAAAACGGGAAAATATTTCTGAAAGACTCTAGAGTTTCGAATTGAAATCACATAATGATATATTGAGTGCAAATAAAGTATTCACCTAAATCTGAAATCAACGGTTACAATACTTGTACACACATGGAAGGCCATGATGAATTTGAGATCGAAGATATGACTTGCGAATTGAGGGCTAAGATTTGTGCACGTCAGTACAAGTGTCAGAAGGGCACCATGGTTCTAACTGGGAAAATGCATTTCAGTGTAATAAGGAAGTGATTCCATCTATTAAGGATATTTTCTACTAATTTTCATCTATTTAAAAAACCCACATCAAAACTTCCAAGAGTGTAGAATATAAGTGGCATACATAGATTTATAGAGCTCTACAGTCGATATCTACAAGTAGTGTCTCTGGAACATTCATCTTGTCATTTCACAAACCATTAGATCATACAAGTAGATGAAAATATAACAAGGTAAGGGCTCTACAATGCATTATACCCAATTATAGCTTCCTTCTACAACTCTGTAGCTTCTTTCTTATATCGAATATTACCCAACATTTATAGTTACTAAACATAGAATAATGACATTACTTTTGAAGAAGAAGAGTTTTTATTACATCAACAAGACTGGAATAGTATATAGGACCACTAAACAATAACAACATTTTGATACATATTTTCATAGTAAAAGAGGAGTACACAAATAATTACGCAAGACAAACTGACTTATACAAGAGCTATTCCTGCTTCTTTTTGGAGAGTGAATTTTTTTCCTGAAGGAAATATTACTTGAAGAAAGGATGAAACTGAAAACAATTTCACCCTTTTAAAACAATGTTAGAAACAACCCCTTCTAGTATGAGGACCTTTTTTTTTTAGTCTATGTTGTTTAATGAATCACACAAAGGAGATATATAAGAATTATTATTATTTCTATAACTTCTCTGAAATGGAAGCCACCATTCATCCACTACACTTGTGGAAAGCCCTAAATCTAAATAAGAGTACATAGAAACCATACTATAAATGTCTAGCTCACAGAGCTATTTCTCATACTGAAAAGGCTCTTATTTTTAGCTATATTTTTCAAATTGAAACAAAATTACGGCAAATTTGAAACGAAAGTACTGCAAAATTGAAACAAAAGACAAAATTCAATCTTTATTGACTACACACATGTTTTAATAATGATAATAAATACAACATATAAATCCATCACTTTATTATATTATAGTTACATTAAACCCTATAGTGTAGAGAACATGATTCATTCACTTAGCTTGTGTAACGCTTACATCGAGTGATTGTAAAGCATCCTCTGCGGTAAGGATGGACGGGGACCCTAGCCCTGTAGAAGTTCATGTAATTGTACCTCCCCCTCCATGATGGACACGAAACATGATTCTTAGACAAGGTCCCCTAGCTGATATAATAACACACCTGTCTGAGAAGCCTCCCGTACACATCATAATCCAACATCAACTCATCATTATCATAGCAATCTCCCAGCCTGCCATGAGCCATCACACATTTTTCCTTCTTAGGAATCGATGCTTCTAACTAAAAATGTAGATCGACAACATCGGGTGGTCCGTGCATCAACGTCATCTGCCGTGCAATCTTTACCTTCCAATTTTCTTATTGTGTCAGTTGTGGGAAGCCTTATTCCCATTTGGAACACCTTTCAGGTAATAAATAGTTTTTGACCAATTAAAAAATAAATACTCGAATGTTTACCATTCTAAACCTTTGCAACATCATTTTAACACACTTTCATTGATTTAACCAATTATTTCATGTTTATAGGATCTATTTTTTAGCCTATCATAAATAAGACATCTTTATTAATCCTCAATGAATTTCTACCCCATTTCCTATAATAATAAGGTTATATATTTAATAATTTTGATGTAGTATTAGTAATAATTATAACTAAATTATTCCACTAGTCATATAAACAATCAAAATAGTTGGCAAGAAAATAACTGAATTACCACAATATCAATAGAATTTGAGTGTTCCACTAGAGTTATATATAATTTTTAAAATCTTTAAAACAAAACAACAATTTCTATTTGTTATTATTATTAAATTGAAAAAACCTCAATTATTGATTATTCAATAAAATATAGTTCTTCAAAATAAAAAATGGGGAAATAAAATCATAGAAGACAATCATATATTCCGCAAACATAAAAAAAGTGATTATAACAACCGTTATATGATTTTATTTATTATATCATATTTTATATACAATCAGCGATTATTGGTCACCCTATTCAAGCAAATAGCACGCCTTATATCTTCATAAGTCACAGTCACATTACAGAAATCAATAAGCTTATATAATTCTCTATCATTAACATCACCCTGAAACCGTTTTAAATTGATCCCATTCTCAGGCTGGAAATTATAGCAACTAGGATTATGATCCACAATCATAACATTAGAAAAATCGACACCAATCTTCTTAAGATCTTTCACGTACAGATCGCCAACCCTTTTGCAGTGATCTCTGTAAAATCGCTTGCTTATGTCAAAATTAACATCAATTTTCTCCAAAATAACATCTGCAGTCTCATGGTGGGCTTCAGTGAAAACAGTGATTTCATAATTGTTGCGCAGCTCAGCAAAAAGTTGGTGAAAACCAGGCCTAACGGCCACATACAAAGGCACCGTTTCTTCACCTTCTATCACAGAAATAATGAAGTCATAAGGCTGGTGAGGGCTTTGGGTGGTCGAAATCAAAACATCAAACATTTCAAAAACTATTGTTTTCTTGTTTCTTGATAAATTAAATCTACAAAGGTGGCGTTCACGTTCACGTTGTCTTTGACGTAAGCTGCAAGCATACTTCTCATTAATATTGGTGACAAAAGCATGGGCTCTTATGGCTTCTCTTACATCCCCACATGTTGCTGCTACTTTGCATAAATCCATGACTTTCCATAGATCTCGGTCTGTCAAATCCCCATTGAATACTTTCACAGGAACAGCATTTTCTGGCTGGAATATATAACCAGCTGGATCATCATCAACAATGATAACATTCTTTAGGTCGCTGCCAAGCCTAGAAAGGTCTTTTACAATTACAAATTTTTCTTCTTTCATTCTTTCTTCTCCTTTCTCTTTTGCTTCTTCTTCTTCTTCATCATCTTGGACTACCATCATGGTGCATGAATCTCTATACAAGCGAAAATCAACGGTCATATTATTATCCCTTTGAAGTTTGTTTAGAATAGCATCTGCATATGCATTTTGGGCAGAAGTGAAAACTATGATTATATAGTTATACTGTGTTAATCTTTGCAATAGCAGGTCCACCCCTGGTCTTTTTTGTACATGGTAAGAAAGAGTGTCGGCACATTCACCCATGCCTGGGACAGTTATAATAAAGTCATACTGTGGGATTGGAGAAAAGCTTGCATGGACCAGTGTGTTGTCAATATCTAAAACAATTATTTTTCTTTTGTTCTCCTTCACAGGAACAGAAATTAGGCTGCTAACACAAGATGTGGATTGAGGTTGAGAATTCCTGTCACAATTGAACATTTTTGTTACAAAATTAATCTTGTTATAATCTGGGGCTTCATTTTTTATCGTGTCAAAATTGAGTGTGTCGAAGATGTGATAATTATCAGCTGTGCCTTCATATTCCATGGGATTTTCTTCGTAATCCAGATAATCATCATATTTGACAAATATGGACATGGTGAAACCAGTAATCTATGCACCAGAAACTCTGATTTCACTTGAAAGGATTGTAAAAGTCGCCGGTGTGGTTAAAGTATGAAATTTGAATTGTTAAAAATGCATTGAAAAGACGCTATCGATAAGCTATACCGTTCTCTGATTTGGTTTTTTCTTTTGATTTTTGGATCGAAAAGTTTATCAATTAATTAACGTTCCTCATATTGTAGTCAATATATATCCATATGTTACACTAATTAAGTTTAATTCTAATTTGGGAGTAATAGATGATAAAGAGAGGGCTGAGTCGCTCTTTTGTTTTTGTTGGTGTCCGGGTCATGGATATTTATGTTCACTAAGTGCTCTTACCCATAGTACACCAACAGCATATGTCAACTATCTGCACAAGCAATTGTCTTGCACATTTGTGTTATCCCTTAGGGTACTAGGAGGATGTATAATCTTTCCTAAAAAAAACACACAAACTATAATGAAAATGAAGTCAAGTTGTCTAGTATAATGCAAGTTCTCGCTTTTATATACCTATTCAAGCATGTTAGAATATATACTTGATTAGTCATAAAATATTTGTAAATATTCAATAGATTCATGTAAAAAAAGTAGTTGTTTTATAGATTTTCTTAAGATACAATAAGGTCAATCGGGATCCATGAAATTTCTCTCCACGCAATATTTTCCTCCATTTAATGAGAGTATCTTCACATTTAAATAATTATAGTGTAGCCCTATGTTAACATTGGCAGGGGTATCTCTATAGTTTCAATAGTTTTACTGCATACCATCATCTCCGGATTAGTAGAGGCATCTCCATAGTTTTAGTAGTTTATTCCATTTGAGACACGAGAAACCCCATGGCACTCTTCAAATATTAGACTGAAAGCAAAAAGTTCATGTACCACTAGGTGTATTTGCTCATTTTCTCCTTTCAATTCTTCAAATTGTTCGATGTTTTAAAATTTTCAAATCAATTGTCATATTTTCAAATTTTCGAGACATTGAACTACATTCCATTTGCATATGACTACATGTATTCACACATGTCATTGAAAATTAGATGTTTATCTACAACTTCCTTTCTCTATGCAACAATCTCAAAGGTAAGTGTAGATGTGTATTTTATATTTATCTCTTTAATGTAATGCACACACTAAGGGGAGCATTCTATAGTACTTTATTTTTTAGTACAAGGCATGTGAAATGTTAATGAAAACTTTCAATACACCCTAAAATTCAGCATAAAAGTTGCTCTGTTTGACACCCTTTCTCATTTTTGATCTTCTTGACATCACCTTAATCACCAACATTTTCCCATTACACACTATTGTGATCACTTCTAGTTTTGTTAAGATGATCACTACACCTCTATAGACATGTCTATGTTTCATGTTGATATGTCTCTAATATTTTTGACTCAGTAGTAGAGGTTTGATAGTGTCGAATCTATCTCGATATAGGTTTGGTTGGAAAAAAAAATTCCCCTTTTATTTTAATGCTAATTTTCTAAATTGGATCCTCTCCTTTGGTTTGACCTAAGTTTGATTTCAAGGTCGGCATGTGAAGGAAATTTAAATTGAGTCTACTATGTAAAACTACCCATATAGGTCATTTAAGAGGAAGAAGAAACACTTAAAGATCATTTCTTGTAAAGACTATACATGTATAAAGTACTTTAAGAACACTCTAACCCTACATACAAATCTAAAGGATACCCACGTATAAATTACATGTTTCCAAGTGTTTTGTGTCAAAATAATGAATCATATTATTACATTGGTTTCTCATATAGGGCTAAAGAAAAGCAAATACACTTCAATATCATGTGGACAACTACATTAGCCATGATTCAAAATGATATGTTATTACTTTTGTGGTAGTTGGAAGTTTGGTTTGGGAATAATATAAGAGTTTCCATTTCATATTCTTTGAGTGCTGGTAGAGTTTTAAGAAAAGAAATGAAAAATAAAAATTATCATGCATCGATGTGGAAAGATGAGTGAGGTTATCGAAGAATATAATATGATGAATATAAACACATTGTTTCGAGCCTAGGAAATTTAGCACAATAAAAGTTCAATGGCATTGAACTATCCTAAGATAGATTTGGCAACTTGAACCTTCCCTCTATGGATGAAAAAAATTGAGAGATTAATTCTAATGATTCTATTTACAAATTATGTTTTTATGTTTGTTATGATTCTTTTATACATTTTTGAACTCAGGAATCTTCATCCAATTGCAAAATAGGAAGGATCAAGTTGACTCCTTCATTACTCATGCTCTTGTAATTCTAGATTTCTAATTGTAATTAACCACATTATTCTATATTTGTGTGATTCAGATATAATTTTTTTGATTATTTATTTATTTTTAAATTATACTTAGTTTTAACTCTCATAAGCCCGTGTTCTTAAAATTGTTAAGATAGTATACAATAATGTACATTTAAGTGGGGAAAACATATTAATTAAGCATTCTTATCTTATGTTAGACCAATTTGTTTTAAATTAGGAAAATAGATGCTTTTGTTAAATTATGATATTTTGATGATTTAGTTTGATTTGAATTAAATCTTATTATAGAGTAACTATTGTTTTTAATGATGTATAATTGCTAATATACAATATGAGACAAGAAAAATTAAATGTAAAGTATGAAACCCTAAGCAATGGAGGGAGATAATATGACTTACCTGATATCCATGCAATATGGAAATGATCTAGGCATGGTAAATTTCTGGAAAGGATGCAAAAAACATCATAATTGTTCCTTATAAATTTTGGAACTCAGGAGCAGAGCCATACAGAGCCACCTAGTGTAGAACAGAGGCACCCAGACATTGATGAGTAAATTTTAGCGTTGATGACTGTGCAGGGGCTCAAGATTTGTTTTCTTCTATGTTGTAAGGTTTTCATAGTTGTTTCATGTTGATCGCATGGTATTCACTTATATATCACCAAAAGTACTTGTAACCTATAGGAAAATAATTTCACTTCCACATACCACAAACCACATCAAACCTAAAAAGGAAAATGTAGAATGGGGAGTCAGACTAACCTCAACAGTCACTCTAAGAGTGAACTTATGATCGAGTGTTGCACTACATCTTAGACTCCATGTAGTTCTTATGTGTGTTTGTGTGTAAGAATAATGCCCTAGGATTCCTTTGTGAAAGTTACACTTGATAGCGGGTTGTAGCTAGAATACAACACTATAATAGTATGCGTGGATGGAATAGAATATAATCCCCCTTCCTACACTATGTATACAGAATTATGCATCCCTTATCCCTTGAATGGATGATAGATGGATGCCTTTGAAGTGCTTTAGTGCCTTTGGAATGCAAGCTTAGGTGATGATAGTAATTCTTAGTGCTTGGTCCCTTGTTTTGAAAACAAAACTATGTATTTATATATTTCCATTGTTTGAATTTCATAATTCACAACTGAAAGGCTAGCCCAAAGTAGTAAAAAGTGATTAAGAAGAGAAAGGGGTCCAAATGAGTAAGAAAGAGGTAAAAAGGGACATGAGCACCCATGAGGAAAGGAGTGCCTGATGCTAATGTCCTGATTGGGCAGTGGTGTCTGATGCCATGGAAAGTTAAAATAGTCAAATGTAGACAAGAGTGCAAGATGCATAAAGTCAATAAAAGTGCAGAAGACAAAGAAAAAAGCTAAAGGGAGTTTTCAATTACTACTTTTCTTGCTTAGGAATCATGTAAATGCTAACATGCTTTTAAACCTAGAAAGGTACCCAAGTGCATAAATTTTGTGTCTACATTTTACCCCCACTTTATTCTATTGATTGAATACTCGATAACATAACGCAGATAGAAGTTGCGTAGCGTATGATCCTATAGAGAGTGTGGTGAATAATGTGCCAAGTAGACAAGTGAAGCATGAAGTGATGACAAAGTGAAGCATGTAGACTAGGAAAAAAGGGAAGTAGACCCTAGGCGTGAAGCATATGTGTGGCATGTACCTATTATTATGCTTGTATTTGCTGATGTAGGTTGCTTCTTGCTGCGTATTAAGGATAAACCTACAAAAGAAGAGCGAGAAATTAGTCAAAGTTCTATGTATGAGAAATAAGAGTAATACATGTATAAGTAGGTAAAAGTGTTTGAAGCACAAGAGACTCAGGGGGGTGAATCGGTTTATTAAAAATTTATTCCATTTCTAATTATTATTAATTACTATTCATAGAAATAATCATTCAAGCATTAACCATACGCATGTTTACTTAAGCATTGAATCAACCATACACAAAAGAAAGAGTAAGAGATTACACATAAACACCAAATTTAAGTGGGAAAACATCAAGGGGAAGAAAACCCAGTGAAAATATGCTTATATTATAGAAATTAAAGAGATTTAGTGAAGCACTAGCTTCACAAGGAGCATTAACCCCTACTTTAGTAGAGCACTAATCCTACATAGAGCACCAACCCCTAATTTAGTGAAGCACCCGCTCCACAAGGAGGATACCAAATCTTAAGATAAATAAACATATACTCAACCACTTGAAGATGAAGATATTTGTTTTCAATCAAAACTGATGGAGATAAAAAATTCAGCTCATACATACATCGTCAAACCCTCATTCCTCCATCTCACTCTATCTTCTTCTTTCACAACCTTTCTTAGATTCAAACCATTTCTCAAATGCCCGTTAACATTATTTAACTTGTCACACAGTTCTTCAGCTCTCAAATCTTACCCTTTATCAGCTTTCACACTTCTACCTAGGTTGTATTTTTCCCTCTAGGATCAATAGATCAAAAATGAACTCAAAACATTGCTTTTATATGTTTTTCTTCATTCAAACACAAAGGAGGTCAGTCCTGAACCTTTGGTTAGACCAATGCATCTTACAAAAATCCCAACACAATCATTAAAATATTAATAATGGACCCATGTAGGTCCTCCATGCCCAAAACCATCAAACAAGCATAAAGCTAGCTCAAAACCCCATCACCTCGATGATCTAAAACCACAAATATTAAAACCATTATTAGTCAAGCTCCACATACCATCATAACAAAAATAGTATCTGTATGGAAATATGGAGGAGTCATCTACAACATGTTATCATTACTTTAGCAAAAGGAATCAAGACAGGTCTAGTATACTCAATTTGTCTCAAATCACTTTGGGCTAGGATTTAGGTACAATGTCAAAGAAACTTATCTTCTTAACGATTTTTCATAAAACTATGATGTAAAAACTAGATCATGTTTATAAATTATTAAAGTTAGATTACATTGGATGATAATAAACAAAGATTACATTCATATATATACACACTTGAGAAGGAAGAGAGAAGGTTCCCAATGGACAGCTAGGACATGGAAGGTCACAGGTCAAATGGGAAGCTCAATAAACATGTTTTCTAATGGAATACTTCAACATTCCCCCATTATTCCATCATTTTTATAAAACTAACCTTGAAATAATCATCATCATCTTTTCTAGATTCATCATCTTGTTTTGTTGCGATGTGTCCTATCTGCTTCATGTGGTAAGGACTTTGTTTGGATTTCTTCGAATCTCTGTGATAGATGTGCTCTCATTTATAAAAAATCTGATTCTCGTGTGGTGCAACACGGATGTGCCTGAGGGCATTTGATCTCGCATTCATTATCTACATCGTATCCTTCTACAAGCTTGACATGACTCTTCTCTATCTTGATATTGAACAAGACTCAGTCCATTATGTCAGGGGCGGTGGAGACTGGAGAGGAGTAGATATGACCACTCCTATGGGCTTGACTTCGGCTCTCTCCAATACTGCACTTCTCTATGGTTGCTTACAATGTTGCTAAAATCTCTGGGCACGACTTTCATGTTCTCAGACTGTTGTATGGGATCATAGGCCAGTTTTTCACGCTCATTTTTTATAGCTTTATAACGAATTGATGAATGAATGAAGGGGTTTTTTTTCTGAACTTGTGTTTTCTACTATTTAAGCCTCTTTTCTTTTTCTTTTTTTAACTGATTTTTTAAATACTTCCTTATGCCTTTGGACGCCAAGTCTCTCGTTCTCGAGGTCGTTGTAAGAATTTTATTACACGTTCCTTGGTCTTCTTGTGCTTCAGGTCGCAGGTATTCACGTAAATATTAGGAGTATGCAGGTCCTTAATTACCACACACAACTGTCAAACATTTCACATTTGAGGTCACTACCAGGTGCACAGGTTAGAAACTGCTCCTCCATGCCTTTTCTCCTACGTTTTCTATCTCTACCCAGAATTTTCTGCTGAAACCCCTATCTCTGCTAAGGAGTCTTTGAAACTACCACCCAGGTCTCAAGCCACGTACTTGATTTCTCAATACAGATCTGGGGTTGCAAGGAGTTATTCAGCTGGTAGGTTACTTGGCCGTTTCCTTTGTTCAATACGGGGCACCAAAAAATATCACCACGCAGGTACTTTATTTGGAGGGGGTCAACTAAAAGCAATCCTCCATATTGACATATGTTGTATGAGACAGAGAAAGCGTTTGGGTGGAATGTGTATCCAAGAAATAAAGGACACTCACCATTAAAAAACAATATATAAACATGGGAAGGGGGCCAAATATCCACGTAAAGAGTGGGAAAGAGAAGTAAAAATGTCCTCATTCCCAACGACCAGAAATAACTTCCCATGTTCAATGCATTGCTCACATAATAACTTGAGGAGGGTATTGGAAAATACTTAATCATGGGTACATTTATTAGAAATCCTGCATGGATGTAATAAGGTACAAATTGAACATTGCAAATAAATGCTAAGAGAAAACACATGAGAATAACAAAGTATTTTATGTTAGAGCCAATCCTCCTATGATCTCCTTATATAAGAGATTCTGATGCTCCAAATCCAAATTTTCTACTCACTAGTTCGCTAATAAATGAGCTCATGGTGATGGCTGTGAAGGCATGTAAGGTGGAGGCCATTATGTTGTTTTGTAATGTTTGAATTGCCAATACTCCATGTCCAAGAAAAATGGGTATCTAGATCTTTGCACAGGATGAGAACACGTCAAGGAACTCTAATACCAATGTTAATAAATGAAAAATTTTAGATTACATTTGATGATGATAAAAAAAAATTACATTCATATATATACATACTCGAGAAGGAGGAGAGAAGAATCCCAATCAACAACTAGAACGTGGAAGGTCACAGGTCATATGGGAAGGTGAATAGACATGTTTGCCAATGGAATACGCCAACAGATCATTATTTTTTTGAAAACTTCATAACTCACCTAAGAAGCTATGCCAAAGATATCGGGACCCCATGCAAATCACATAACTCACAACAAGCATCAGAAGGTCATCTTTTGCTTCAGTATCACCTGATTTTACCAAAAATGACATATCTTGCAAATAATTCTTTAAAATGTCTTAAAAATTTTCATGAAGCATCATGAAAAAATCCTATAACTTTTCATACTCACCATCTAACCAGAATAGCTTTGAAATTCCCCATCTATTAAGACTTACCCATGCTTATTTGCCTGTTTCTCACCTCTTGCTTCCCGAGGACCTTGAAACACCACCAAACATCTAAGAACTGACCTAAAAATCACCATACACCGCAGATACAATGTCACCATGTTGCTACCATGCTCCACCATGATTGATTATATCCAAATATCATAAATCTAACTCATTTTACATGTTCCAAGGCTAGGAATAGGACTAGAATTACCTGACTCAACCATGAAACACCATGAACTGACCTTTTTGACCTCTTACTGACTCATATAGACTCATGAAAAATCATACCAACATTTTTTCACCTCATGAAAATATTCACTCAACTTGGGAGGACTCATGTTGTGACTATGCATACCAAACCAAGATCCAAGACAACATAGAACTCACCAAATCCTAAAACTACCAATCAACCTTTATGCTTGACATATGATTAAAACATCATGGAGAATCATATAAAACCATGTCACCCTCTTCCATCAATGGCTTTGAAATCAATAAAAACACAAGTACACATTTGGCAAAAAAAATCCCCCTTTGTCATTAATGGCAACCACGTTAAGAAACATTGATGGCAACTAACAAGAAAAATACCTATGGTTTATGATTATTCTCTCCCCCTTTTACATCTATTAAAAAAATACTATGATGACACAACATGAGAAATGAAAACAAAAGACTAGAACAATGACAACAATGTAAAACTAACTTACTTGCTCAAATAACTACCCCTGGGATTGAACTTGGTCTTCTTTGACTCCTTCATCAACATATGATGATCCTATGGACCTGATATGAGCCTAAAAACAATCCCCTTGAGTGTATTATTCTCCAATTTCGTCTTCAAAACATGTTTATCAACCTCTTCTAGGTCTATACCATGCTAAACAATAATTTTTCCTTGATAGATATCATGCCACAATTTTAGGATCACTGTCCCTAAATCACATGTATTCAGTCCAAAAATTAAAATCTTATCTAAGACACAACCTCCAAAGTATCCCCTAGGATTATTCTATCCCTCTCTTACTGAAAACACAAGAGGTAGAGTTCTTACCTTACAAGCCATGGAGAGGGATTAAACACTTCTTCACTTCCTTGAAGCATTGTCTCAGTATTTTCATCCTTAATTCATGCTTGAGTGAACTCAACCTAATCCCTTATCTTGGTATGTTTTCATGAACCTATAACTTACAAATGTAAAGTTTAATAAAATAATAAAATGCATTTTATCAATCAAAATTGCTTTGCAATCATTTTCACTTTGTCTTACCACTCCCTTGATATCTATGTCATCTATTTGAGATCAAACATAGCTTCCCCTATAACTAATAAACCTTTATTGAGTCTTAGTACTCATACTAGTCCATAGAATCTTTCCTAATCATGAAGTCATTTTTTATATCTATAACCCACCAATAGTGGTCTTTATAGTTCACTTTTTACAGTCACAGTCCAGAGTAAACTTGTCAATATCTAATTCAAATCTATAGCCAAATTTACAACTCATGCTTATCAAATTGTACACATTCAAATAATGCATATAATTAAATCATGCAAGAACCATCCATTTATACCTAAAATATTCATAAAATTTTCTTGAATAGCCCTCTAAACACCTTATGTACCTAATAAGTGACAAATCATACATCCTCTATCTCTTAGATGACTGTGTCAACTCAGAGCATGAATTTCTTCAACTTCTCAGTACTTTGAAACACCAAATGTTTTACGCACACAAATAAAATACCAATTATAATAGGATAATTAATTTTTTTGGCTAGAGGTAGGTGAAGATGTTTTCCAGTTACACCAAATCAATACGACATTTATAAGAAAAAATTGATCACAATTTCATAAAGTGGGAACGTCACCAAGAGTGACTAAAGTGTACAAAGGGTATTGAATTTCACCATGTTAAGGCATCTAATCATGTTAGCCATCTTGGTTAAGAAACTTCATGGTGTCTTGGGTCGACATGGGTCAAGTTTGAGGTTTTGGGTTGCATTAACCATTCGACATCGCACTCCATACGCATGGTTCCAAAGGCCTAATTTTTTAATTTTTTCTTAAGATTTTAAAGAAAAATATTTTCAGGAAAGGTAAAATCCATGTCATTCATTTCAATTTGCATTATATATATGTGTGTGTGTGTGTGTGTATATATATATATATATATATGTATATATCTGTATATGTGTGTGTGTGTGTGTGTGTGTGTGTGTGTGTGTGTGTGTGTGTGTGTGTGTGTGTGTGTGTGTGTGTGTGTGTGTGTCGTACACACACACACACACACATCTATATACAGATATATATATATATATATATATATATTATATATATGTATGTGTATATCTGTATATAGATGTGTGTGTGTGTGTGTGTGTGTGTGTGTGTACACACACACACACACACACACACACACACACACACACACACACATAACATGCTGAAATCAAACACATAAGGAAAAAATGATGAAATGTTTAGTTTGAAGCGAGAGGCAGAGTGATCCATAGCTTTTACGCTCATCCCATGATCCCTGCACTTCACGAGACCACATCAACTTCAGGTATTTGATCAAATGATTCATGAGATTGGTTAGGTAATGTGCATCATGTTAGCCATCTTGGTTAAGAAACTTCATGGTGTCTTGGGTCGACATGGGTCGTGTTTGAGGTTTTGGGTTGCATTAACCATTCGACATCGCACTCCATACGCATGGTTCCAAAGGCCTAATTTTTTAATTTTTTCTTAAGATTTTAAAGAAAAATATTTTCAGGAAAGGTAAAATCCATGTCATTCATTTCAATTTGCATTATATATATATATATATATATATATTATATATCTGTGTGTGTGTGTGTGTAGATATATATATATATATAATATACATATATATATATGTATATATATAGACACACACACACACACACACACACAACACACACACACACACACACACACACACCACACACACACATATATAACATGCTGAAATCTAACACATAAGGAAAAAATGATGAAATGTTTTAGTTTGAAGCTAGAGGCAGAGCGATCCATAGCTTTTACGCTCATCCCATGATCCCTGCACTTCGCGAGACCACATCAACTTCAGGTATTTGATCAAATGATTCATGAGTTTTGGTTAGGTAATGTGCATCATGTTAGCCATCTTGGTTAAGAAACTTCATGGTGTCTTGGGTCGACATGGGTCGTGTTTGAGGTTTTGGGTTGCATTAACCATTCGACATCGCACTCCATATGCATGGTTCCAAAGGCATAATTTTTTAATGTTTTCTTAAGAGTTTAAAGAAAAATATTTTCAGGAAAGGTAAAATCCATTTCATTCATTTCAATTTTCATTATATATATATATATATATAACATGCTGAAATCAAACACATAAGGAAAAAATGATGAAATGTTTAGTTTGAAGCGAGAGGCAGAGTGATCCATAGCGTTTACGCTCATCCCATAATCCCTGCACTTCACGAGACCACATCAACTTCAGGTATTTGATCAAATGATTCATGAGATTGGTTAGGTAATGTGCTAGATGCATTATTTCATAGTTATTAAAGTATCATCAACGGACCAAAATAGACAAAATCCCGTAATCAAAAAAGTCCTAAAGGTTGCTTCACTCTTCGACATTTTATCGAGCATATTACATGAAAAATATTTTACAGCCACACCTCACAACTTCCACTCCATGCCTCTTAAGGCCTTAGAATACATTTGATGTGCTGAAGACATATCACACCACAACATAGGAGATCTATGCAAAGTTGGAAGATTTTCCTTGGTCGATTAACGCAGTAAGGTATTTCCCTTCTTCTTCTTCTTCTTATTCTTATTTTTATCAGATTGTAGTCATGAACTTAATAAAACCATCATGGAGGACAAAGATGAATTATGCTACCACCAAAATAAGGAATTGTCAAATAATTTTGGTTGAGAAAAGACAAACAAAGTGTTGACATAGAGGGCGGGTGAAAGAGACAATTCTGGTAGAGACATACATGGAATAACAGGGAAAAGGAACTTCAAAAGTCTAAACTAGAGGAAAATTCAACATGAAATAAAAGATAAGGAGTAGAAAAAAATGAAGTGGTAGGAGTCAACTAACCCGAGAATGGTGTTACAAAGGATACGGTGTAGGTAGGACTGACGCATAGAAGCAGAAGAAGAAAAATAGATACTACTAGACATTATTCCCAAATAAAACGCCTCCAAATCCCTTATATTTTCTTCTTTTTCTGCCCATAAAAAATAATAATTACACAAGCAAGAGCATCCTTTCACCACAAAGAAAAAATAAACTGATTAAGGCACAGATATAGATTCAGACCAATTAATATGTGTAACGTGAAATGACAAGATATTTGGCTATTGGTTTATCTTTGCATGTGAGACCTTTTCTTTTTTGTAACAGGAGTGAATTAACCCATCAGGGTCCTGATTTGATTTGTGGCTATTGGTGATAGATCGATTAAGTATATCCCCTCCCACTGTCATGTCCTACACTTACAAAAACTATCTAATTACTGCTAAATTTACATTGTCACTTGGGTTTCAACTTGCTTATGTCTTTGGATCTTGAACAAGGTTTTTTTTTTTATATTGCAAGGAAAATGATAGGTCACAAAGCACATTTAATATGTGTCACTCTATTTATATTCCTCGAGCCACAAAAAAATTCCTTATTTCCCGCCACCATATGGCTGTTAATTCAACTATTTTAAAATAATTTTAATAATCCACCATATGTGTATAACTAATGAGGAGTACACTACCTCTCCCTCTTATAATATCATCATTCTCGATGCGACACGACACCAAATCTCAAAGCATACGTAAGCCAGAAAGTCAATAATGACACATGTTGTTTAACAAAATAACTTGTCGGTACAACGCGAGAATAAGGAAGGGCCTAAGTTTGGCAATATCTTAGATTTTAATGTTATGTGAAGATTGGTATTTAGTTACTTTTTACTTTATTACTTAATTAGTCTTTTTTTCCTTTACAATATTTCTAAATCTCAAGCTCTTAATATTCATTGTTTAGAATTTCAATTGTCTTATGTTCATGAGTTCCCAATAGTAATTGGCCTCAAGATGTCACACAAAAATCAACACATCACAAATGACCTATGAGACATATTATTAGATACTTTCACAACTGTATCACATCATAATACCTTTAATTCCACCATGGAATGACAACAAGTAGTCCACGTAGAAAAGAATTTCCAATAATTATATCACAGGCATAGATCTAACACACACAAGTGACTGAAAAACAAAGAATCTTGACGCTGATACAAAGGTAACCAATATCACATGACCTAAAAAACCATGCCTATACCCACACAATTCCAAGACAAGATCCAATAGTGTATATCAAGCTAGGGGAACGTCGAGCCTCGAACATAACCATATCTAACAAGACTCATAAGAGTACACATAACTCATAACACCAACTCCACACATCACAAAACATTGTAAAATAACTCCAAATATCTCCAAAACTAAAAAAATACAACTCTATATACCTCCCAAAGCATCATCAAATAATATCCATATACCTCCCAAGAGAAAGAATCATAGTGCCAAAACCAATCTGGGTCATTCAACCATAGATCCCCATCAAGAATATCAGGTCACTCAACCATAGAGTTCCATCAAGAATAATAGGCCACTCAACCATATAGTTCCATCGATAACATCAGGTCACTCAACCATAGAGTGTGATCAAGAATATTGGGTCACTCAACCATAGAACCCCATCGCTTTTCTCATTATAATGAGGTTGGGTCACCCTACGGCCTTGGGTACATAGAGCCCCATCACTGCTAACCAAAGTGACATAATAACTCATGGTTCAACAACTCTCTAGTTATCTGTAACTCCTTGGGGTGTACCCCAATACAAGAAAGTACATCCATAGGTTCAACCACTCTATGGTGAATCACATGACCCAATTCCAACACATTACAACATTAGAACAACCATAAAAATCTGTCAAAAATGCCAAGTGGTGAAAATCCCAAGCCTTGGGAAAGGTTATAATATTTTAAAACATGAAAAGAAAGTTTTAAAACTAATAAAAACAAATGGATAATTAGTTAAAGTTAGTGCAATAATCCACATGTTAGTGAAACAACCAAATAAAATGCCCAAAATATAAGAACACATCAATCAAGAAAATTGTTGGTTCTTGCAACAAAAGAGATAATTATCAATTTATGAATAAAATACGTATTGAGAAATAACAAATTACAATCACTATGTTTCCTCATACGGCCACCAAAGGGGTACTCATCGAGTTTCTGACACTCGGATATCGAGCCTTAACTTGCAAAAAAATAAAAATAAATAAATAAATAAATAAATAAATATATATATATATATATATAAAACCAAAAATGCATATAGCAAATGATTTAACTGTCATCATCCCTCCATACTCCCATAATGCTCAACATAATCAAAATCACGTAGGATTGTTCGATGGATAATGTAATAGGAAAGAACAAGGGATGCTAGTTTGCATAAGTTCAGCCTAAGGTGGTGTGCATCCACAATATACTGAGTAGGTTTGAAGTATACTAGATAGATAGAAGTTGGTTTTGAGTCTATATTAGACTCCACTTCCTCACTCATACTCAGCTTAATATTATAAAAACCTAGTCCACGCCTCCTCTCTCCACACATACACTCTTGATGGTTACTTCCCTTAGGGTCGTCTAGTGTAAGGTTCACAACATAAAACGTAAGTACATCACTATCACAATGGTGATTCATGCACAATAACCATATCGACTTATACATGGTATATATATGGTATAACAAAATCATTACTTTCATGGGTTATGATACATCACTTTTCCAAATAATGCACATAAGGTGCAAGTATTGCACAATATATGTCATATGATCACCATATTCCCCTAATTCATGACATGAACCATCACATATTAAATGAATTATACATATATGATGAAAAAAATGAATAACATTACAACATATAGTTAGTTGCAATATAATATGGTGATGAAAACGATTCATCACAACATGGTGGCAACATCAAGATACAATATAATTCACTATACACATATTTTTTCATGTAACACAACAACACACCTTCATATAACATAATAAAAAAATAATCCAAAACCTCGTAATCTGTAATGGCATTATTTTCACACACGACAAGGTGACACATCACATGTGAACTCCTTATTGAGTTCACAAAAAAGAGAGCAAGTAATCTCATTACAAACACATCAACATGATAACACATACGCACTAGGTGGCATGCACAACATGTGCATTCATAATTTCACAATAATAGCATTACTCACATCACAACATATATAACTTTACTCTTCCCATCTCCACCACCACTGCCTAATATCATCACAAATCTAATCCATGCCAGATGTTTGAGAGCATGAACCTCCACTCTGATACCATATGTAACACCCACTTTTTTACACACACAAATACAATACACATTATAACAAGATAATTTTTTTTGGCTTACATTGCTTGATACATAGCATCACATATGATCACTTAGGATAATGTATAACACATGAGATGTTTGTGTAAACATGGACCCACACATATAACATGAAACAAAAGATGCATATCAAAGATAGATGTACTAAAAATGACAAAGTACAACAATGACCCATGAGAAGATATACTTACTCATAGTAACTTCCCACAACACATCATTATTCATGGTGAAGTATTTATATCAATCCCTAGTTTTATTAGTTTACTATAATTGTCTTATAGCACCTCATAACATGGGACCCTTCATTCCTTTAGAAATAGGGGTGTATGTTTTTAGTTTAAAATTTCACCTATAGTGGTTCCTTTAGAATTTTCTTGTTTCTCTTAGGAAATAAATTTAAATAGCTTGATTGTGATTAGGAACACACACACACACACACACACACACACACACACACACACACACACGTATATACACACACACACAACTTCTAATATTTGATTTAAGGATTTTTTTGAAAGATTTGATGTTTATTTGGTTTGGAAAAATACTCTCGTTACAAGGAGGAAAATTCATAAGAATAAAAAGGAAGGTTACTAGATCAATAGAAGACCTATCCCGAGTTCATTTCATATCATTTTGTTTGATACTCGACAATACACTCTTTTTAACTTCAAGTTATTACAACCAACTATGAAGGTTAACTAATTAAATTGAATCTTTCTTGATTCACGATCTGTTGCTCTAATTAGGAATTCATATTTTTTTAATCATATTTCACATGGAAGGGTACATTAATACATGTGCTCCCATTATAGAGATTTTTGTTTGAATTCGAGTGACGAATTTCACATTTCAAACTACATCTGCTTCATCATCTTAAGGATTTACTCCTAATAGCAATGGGTTAATTTTCATTTTTTGACCATAAATTCTACTTCCTGAGTAATACTAGGTTTTGTATATTCCTAACTATGTCAAGGGTTCTACTAACTTTTACAAGTACAAGCTGGAGTGCAATTTCCTTATCTCGCAAGACCCTTGGCTAAAATTTGTATGTATCATTCTACATTTTATTATTTCATTAGCATCATTGGTTCATATTTAGGCAAACAAAGCATTGATCATGCATCATATTTGGTATTTTGATATTATTCTTGGATTGAACTCTACTTTATTGCATTAATTTTATGACCACGTTTGAAATTTTAGTTGGTTTTGACATCATTCAATGGAATACCATTGTTTTGTAGTCATTACTACTTAGTTTATCCTTATTTATCCTTTCACTAACTATATTTATGTAGTTACTTTGGTACTATATTAACATCATTTTGGAACAAATGTAATTAATATAATGCTTACATTTATTCGATGTTTAAATTTTACCTTTTGTAGAAAAGGGGAAACTATCACGAGATCAAAGAAGGAATTATTAGGATTTAAGGGTGATGTAGATTCAAGATACCTCTTCCCATAAAAATCCATCCATCAGAGTACCCTATTTTTCCTGTTACAGGTTTTTATAATTCCATAGTTAGTTTCAGTATATTTAACCTTTACACATGCCATAAAATTATTATTATTGTTATATAAGACTTTATGTTGGCTCAAATGTTTGATTTCTCTAAGAACAATTCATCTTTATTTATTATTAATATTTTTTTTTTTAAACAACAAGAGAATGCCTCAATAAATTATGAAGAGTTTAAGCATAACTTTATTCCTAAATAATATCTTATTTACTCTTTTTTCCCATTAATCTTGTATGGTTAATTTGGATTCTTATAGACATTGTTTTAGAACAATTACAATTCAACTCACACCTAAGTAAAACTTATGGATTTAAGACTACAAGGAGTACGACCTCGCACAAGACAACTCATTTCATTGCTCTTAGACACGTAAGTATTAAGGGTATATTACAAGAGAGATATCCCAAATAATCTTAAGAATTACAAAATCCTCCTAAGGACCTATTTCAATTGTTGGGTAAATATGCAAGTAATTTGAAATGTAGTCTCCACTCACAAAATTTAGATCTCACAAGAGATCAATCATAGGTACAAAAACCAACTATCTTGCAAGGCTTTGGCCACCCACTAGGGTAACAAGGGAAATTATGCACAAGGGGGTTAACATATTCATGATATGGCTAGACCTACAACACCTAGACATGATCACCTCACTCATCCCAAAATGATAGGTTTCACAACATAAAATCACCACCTCTTAAAACATTCAAGGAAAAGGTCCTTAATAAGATGTCTTAGTTGTGAAACAATAAGATGATTAATGATGTTAGAGTATTTTATTAACACGATCAATAATTCATACCCTTGAAAGAGACTCAAATGGGAGGAGGAAGTAAAATAGGAATTATAGCTCATTCTTTTATTTTTGTTAGTTTTGATGAGAGGAGATTCTACGTAGCATTTTGGTTGTTAACAAAATAAACCAATAATTAACATAGAAAAATATTAGTTGGATATATTTATAACATAGGTATAGAATTGAGTACAACTTCACATCCAATTCGACACTATAAAATATAGCCACATTGGCATTCCCTTTCAAAATATACAAAGAAAAATTCTTTGAAACAAAAATATCTATCCTTATTCTTTGGTAGTACTTATATTGCAAGAAGAATATAACTTAGCAACGACAACTCATTAATTACAACATATCACATCAATAAAATTCCTCTTGTTCTGAGTACGTGCAACCAACGTTGCGTCATTCCTAGGACTGAGTATGGAAAACCCTTACACTCAAGCACAAACAAGACATTCATCATTTAAAGAAATTGTAAACAAAGTATAGAAAGAGGTAGATATAAGGAGAGAGAGAGAGGAGAGATAATTTTATCACACATTCATTTTCCTTTTTTAGAGAGAGAGTAGGGGAGAGAAAGAAGCTATAAAATATTTTCTTGGCTACTCACAATATTTTTACCATTTCTCAATAGATACACATTTTCATTTTATTTCAAAATCATCTGGCATTCTTAATTTCATTCATTTTCTAAGATCAACCAACAATTTTATATTTATTTTAAGAGAGAGAGGGGGAAGGAGAGAGAGAACACTATAGGATTACAAAATCCTTTCATAGGGAAAGTAATTGATTAAATAATACTCTACACAACGGAACAAGTGAACTCTATAAAAAGGGTTCACAAATAATTTACATAACCAATGAGATGCTCAGGAATATTTTCTAGCTTAAGTTACGAGTGTGCGACAACTAACCAAATAAACTAAAGTGATTACAGTATCATTTCCAAAACCACTCATTTTATCTTCAAACATAAATTCATCAATTCCTACCTATTCCCCCACAAACAAAGAACTCTCTGATTTGACAGAATTCAATTATGTCAAATAAGGTTCAATTTATGAAGGTGATTTCAAGAGCCCAATTATCATAAACACATCGAACACTTATGTTAAGATGACAACTGGTGGGCCCCAACATCCACTTGAAACTCTAACTTACGAAATTAATTTTATGAAACTGAGGATTTGGTTTCCATTCTCACATAGGAGTGCTAGAGGTAGGTGAAGATGTTTTCCAACCTTACACCAAATTGATACGACATTTGTAAGAAAAACCGATCACAATTTCATAAAGTGGGAACATCACCAAGAGTGACTGAAGTGTACAAAGGGTATTGAATCTCACCTTATTAAGGCATCTTATCATGTTAGTCATCTTGGTTAAGAAACTTCATGGTGTCTTGGGTCGACATGGGTCATGTTTGAGGTTTTGGGTTCCATTAACCATTCTGACATCACGCTCCATGCGCATGGTTCAAAAGGCCTAATTTTTAAATTTTTGCTTAAGAGTTTAAAGAAAAATATTTTCAAGATAGGTAAAATCCATGTCATTCATTTCAATTTGCATTATATACATGTATATATAAAACATGCTAAAATCCAACACATAAAGAAAAAAATGATGAAATGTTTAGTTTGAAGCGAGAGGAAGAGTGATCCATACCTTTTACGCTATTCACATTGATCCCCACACTTGACGAGACCACATCAACTTCAGGTATTAGATCAAATGATTCATGGGCTTAGCTGGGTAATGTGCTAGATGCATTCTTTCATAGTTATTAAAGTCTCCTCAATCAGAGCACTAAAATAGACAAAATCCTGTAATCACCTGAAGTCCTAAAGGATGCTTCACTCTTCGGACATTTTATCAAATAGATCACATGCAAAAATAAAGGTTGTAGCCAAACCTCACAACTTCCACCCCATGCCTCTTAAGGCCTTAGAAGATATTTTATGTGCACGAAGAATAGATCACACCACAACACAGGAGATCTATGCAAAGTTTGGAAAATTTGGCACCTTGGTCGATGAACACAGTAAGGTATTTGTCTTCTTCTTCTCCATCTTCGAAATTATCATATTCAAACCTCATTTTGAATGTCAAAACATCATAAGAGGAGAAAGATGAAATCCAATACCACCATAACAAGGCATTTTCAAAAATTTTGGCTGAGAAAAGACAAACAAAGGGTTGACGTACAGAGGGAGGGTGAAAAAGACAATTCTGGTAGAGACATACATGGAATAATAGGGAAAAGGAGACTTCCAAAGTCTAATAGAACAAATGCAACATGAAATAAAAGATGAGTAGAAAAAAATAAGTGGTAGGATATGCAACTACCAAATAATGGTGCTGCAAAGGTTATAGTGCACATATCACAGGTTTCTAGAAGCAGAAGAAGAAAATCATAACAACACCGCTAGACATTATTCCCGAATGCAATGCCTCCATATCCCTTAACTTTTCTTATTTTTCTACCCACAATAAACAATACAACAAGCAAGAGCATCCTTTCACCATAGAGAAAAAAATAAACCGATTAAGGCGCAGATATAGATTCATACCAATCACTATTTGTAATGTGAAATGAAGAGATATTTGGTTACTAGTTTATGTCTACGTGCCACAACTTGGTTTTTTTGATAATATTGATTCTGATTTAACTTAGCCAGTTTTAAAGGTTCTACATTGGTGACATGTAACCTATCGATTCAGTATAGCAACTCCCACTTGATTAATGGTCCTACCCTCACTAGAATTGTGCTTATTCACTGCTAAATTTACAATATTAACTTTCTTCAGGGTTCCAATGTTGGCTTATTGCCTTTGAGGATCTTGATACAATGTGTTTGTTTTATATTGCAAGGAAAATGACAGGTCAAAAAGGTCACATGTCAAGATGTGTCACTCTCTTGTACATTCCTCGAGCCACTAAAAAGTTGTCCTTTTTTCCACACCAGGTCATATGGCTGTTAATTCAACTATTTTAATTTATTTTTAATTTCCAACGTTTGCCTTGTGTATAACGTAATTAGGAGTTGGGCACTACATCTCCCTCCCCTTATAATAACATCCTCCTCGATGCAACATGCCACCTGAGCTCTCAAAGCATACCTAAGCCAAAGAAATTCAATAATGACACTGGTCATTTAACCTAACAACTTGTTGGTAAAATGTGTACACAAGGAAGAAAACTAACTTTGGCAATATCTTAAATTTTAATGTTTTGTGAAGATTGGTAGTTAGTTCCTTTTTAATTTATTACTTAATTAGTATTTTTCTTTCCTTTACAATATTTCTAAATCTCAAGCTCTTAATATTCATTGTTTAGAATTTCAATTGTCTTAGGTTCATGGGTTCCCAACAGTAATTGGCATCAAGTTGTCACACAAATATCAACATATAAAAAATGACCCACGAGACATCTTGATACATAATTTCACAACTGTATCACATCACAATACCTTTAATTCCACCATGGAAGTGATAAACAAGTAGTTCACATAGATTGAAGAATTTCCAACAATTATGTCATAGGCATAAATCCAACACAACATGTGACTGAAAAATCACGCTCATAATTTTGACTACTGATATAAAGGTAATCATATTCACATGACCCAAAAAACCATGACAATACCACACAGTTCCAAGACAAGATCCAATAGTCCATACATAACCAAGGGGATACGTGAAGCCTCAAACATAACCATGTCTAACAAGACTCATAAGAGTACACATAACTCATAACACCAATTATACACATCATAAAACATCACAAAACAACTCGAGATATCTCTAATTTTTTTTTTTAAAAAAAACTCCATATACCTCCCAAAGTAACACTAAACAATCTCCCTATACCTCCTAAGAGAAATAATCATAACGTAAAAACCAAGCTGGGTCACTCAACCATAGAGCCCCATCAAGAATATCAGGTCACTCAACCATAGAGTTCCATCAAGAAGAATAGGTCACTCAACCATAAATTGCCATCAATAACATCAGGTCACTGAACCATAGAGTGTGATCAAGGATATTGGGTCAGTTAACCATAGAGCCCCATCTTCTTTCTCCTTATAATGAGGTTGGGTCGCCCTATGTCCCATGGTACATAGATCCCCATCTCACCTAAACCAAGTGCCATAATAACTCATGGTTCAACAACCCACTAGTTATCTGTAACACTTTAGGGTGTACCCCCATACAATGAAGCATGTCCATAGGTTCAACCACTCCATGGTGAATCCCATGACCCTATTCCAACACATTATGACATTAGAACCAACATAACAATCCATTCAAAAATTCCAAGTGGCAAAAATCCCAAGCCTTGGGCAAGGCTATATAACTTTAAAACCTGAAAAGAAAGTTTTAAAACCAAGAAAAACAAATGGCTAATTAATAATAGTTAGTGCAAAAATCCACATGTTAGTGCAGAAACCAAATAAAATGCCCAAAATATAAGAACACATCAATAAAGAAAATTATAGGTTCTTGCAAGAAAAGAGATAATGATCAATTTATGAATAAAATACATATTGAGAAATAAAACATTACAATCACTATGTGGCCTCATACGGCCACCAAAGGGGTACTCATTGAGTTGTTGGCACTCAGATATTGAGCTTGAGGTTGCAATTTTTTTTATATATAACCTGAAATGAGTATATCAAATAATTTAACTGTCATCATCTCTACCTGAATCATCCCTCCATACTCCCATAAGGCTCAACATAATCAAAATCACATAGGATTTTTTGATGCGTAATGCAATAGGAAAGAGCAGGGGATGCTAGTTTGCATAAGTTGAGCCTAAGGTGGTGCACATCCACAATATATTGAGCAAGCTTGAAGTATACTAAACATATAGAAGTGGGTTTTCAGTCTATATAAGACTCCACTTCCTCACTCGTACTCGGCTCAAGATTATGAAAACCTGGTCCATGCCTCCTCTCTCCACACATACACTCTTGACGGTTTCTTCCCTTAGGGTCATCTAGTGTAAGGTTCACAACATAACACATAACTACATCACTAACACAATGGTGATTTACACACATTAACCATATCAACTTACGCATGGTATATATAAAGGGTATAACAAAATAATTACTTTCACAGGTTATGATACATCACTTTTCCAAATAATGCACCTAAGGTGCAAGTATTGCACAATAGGGGTCATACGATCACCATATGCCCCTAATTCGTGACATGAACCATCACATATTACACGAATTATACATATGATGAAGACAATGACTAAAATTACAACATACAGTTAGTTGAAATATAACATGGTGATCCACATGATTCATCACAATGTGGTGGTGACATCATGATACAATCCAATTCACTATACACCAATTTTGTCATGTAACACAACAACACACATTCATATCACATAATAACAAAATACTCCAACACTTCGTAATCTGTAATGACATTATTTTCACACACAACAAGATGACACATCACACGTGAAATCCTCATTGATTTCCCAAAAAGAGAGCAAGTACTCTCATTACAAACACATCAACATGATAACACATAATCACTATGTGACATGCACAACATGTGTGTTTATAATATCACAATAAAAACATTATTCAAATCAAAACATATATAACATTACTATTCCCATCTCTACCACCACCATCTAAGATCATCAAAAAATGAACCTCCGCTCTGATACCATATGTAATGCCCACTTTTGTATGCACACAAATACAATACACATTATAACAAGATAATTTTTTTTTGGCTTACATTGCTAGATACATAACATCACATATGATCACTTAGGATAATGTATAACACATGAGATGTTTGTGTAACCAAGGACACACATATATAACATTAAACACAAGATGCACATCAAATTCACATGTACAAAATGAAAAAGCACAAAAACGACCCATGACAAGATACACTTACTCATAGGCACTTCCCACAACACATCATTATTCATGGTGAAATATTTATCTCAATCCTATTTTTATTAGTTGACTATAAATTTCTAAAGAACACATAACATGGGACCCTTTGTTCCTTTATAACTAGGCTACATGTTTTTGTGTAAAACTTCATATATATTGGTTCCTTTAGAATTTTCTTATTTCTCTTATGGAAATAAATTTATATAGCTTAACTATGATTAGGAATGTATATACACACATGCACCTTCTAATATTTGAGTTAAGGATTTGTTTGAAAGGTTTGAGTTTACTTGGTTTGGAAAAGTACTCTCGTTACATGTAGGAAAATTCACAAGAGAAAAGAGATGGTTACTAGATCAATAGAAGACCTATCCCGATTTAATTTCATATCATTGTTTGATACTAACAATACACTCTTTTTAACTTCAGGTTATTACAACCAACTATGTAGGTTAACTAATTAAATTGTATCTTTCTTGATTCACAATCTGTTGCTCAAATTAAGAATTCATATTTCACATGGAAGGGTATATTACAATTTTTATCCCATTATAGATATTTTTCTTTGAATTTGAGTGACGAATTTCACATTTAAAACTACATCTACTTCATCATCTTAAGGATTTACTCCTAATAGCAACAAGTTAATTTCATGTTTATTTTTGTACTCGTGCAAAAATGGGCAACTTGAAACTTCATTATGATGGATAGCATTAGTGAAGTAGACCTAAGCTAAGGGATATTCTTTCAGTTCAATGTTGTTTCAGTTGAATTAATTAATGATTAATTGAAATTTGTAGCTATGTGTGCTGTTACAAAACGTAACAGATCACATAGTGTGAAATTTCATGATTATCTTAAGAAAAATAACAAAAATCCCTAATGGACAGATTTTTTATCTTGATGAAGACATCAAAGTGCTGAATAGATGAAGTGTTAAGTTTTGGAACTTTAGTCATAATTACAGATTGCAGTAGTAAGAGTTCATTGCTAAATTTTACAGGTATCTTTAAATTTCTTTCCTTCATGATTAAAACATTCTATTATATTATTGAGTTGTTTAATTCATCATACAATCCATTTAGAAAGATGAAATTGAGAAAGAAATACACAAATCAGTTTCAGAATTCAATGTTTTATTCATAAGGAATTTCAAATGTTCCCACACAAGCCATGTGATGTAACTGAAGAGTAAATTACAACTACTGAAGTAAGAGGTACATATACATGAAAAAAATAGAGGAGTATGAATGAACCCATCATTTACTTGAGGTTTATTTCATTTCAGTTGATGCATCTCTAGCTCCAGATTTGTTCCATCTTCATCTTTGCTACTTGGTAAAAGGCACTGCACCTGAAAATAGAAAAAAAATAATTGTCAAAATTGAGCTCAAGCTTAATCCATATTCATGTACTATCCAAATTTGTGAATGTGGATCTCTTAACAACATGAGGTATAAATTACATATGGATCAAATGCACAACTAATAAAAGTAGTTTTCTGTAATAACATACATGATTTATTCACTCAGAAACAATGAGAGAGAAGAAAAGGAAAACTATGGAACATAAGAGAGGCCAAAAAGCCTAAATATTTTCTAATTGTTTTCTTAAGTGTGTAGGTATAGGTTGTAGTGAAGGAAAAAAATAAAATCATGTCTTACAGTCCTCACTGTTAGATAAAGATTGCATAAAAACAAAGTTCAATGAATTTCATCCTATGGTACATCAAGTTGGAATAAATCACAAGTACATAATGGTATGAAAGAAGAATGTAACTCAGATTTCAGTAGATATTCTAGAAATAGGAGTTACCGTGTAGATCAGAGGAAAAAAGTGCATGCTTACTTCCATTCAAAGATAATAATACATGTTTCAAATTTTCAAATAGGTGAAGGAAAAGAATCAGAATATAAAGGCTGAAGTTAACTGGAAAGATAAGATTACAGCTGAAACAAAATGAAAAATGGAAATCTGAGAAAATTTTGACAGGGCTTCGCCATGTAAAATGGACATTTTACATCTTTCCATCATGCTACTTAAAACTAATACATGTTTTAAAAGATGTATGTAAATCAAATAGTGATGCATAAAGTAGATAATGCATGACATGATAAAAGATAACAGTTATCAGATTTCAGCCCCAAAAACAAGCCATAAAGCACCTAATGAACTATTACAGTTCCAGATTAAGTTACAAGTGCACACTTTTAGATTACATGAGAAAATATACGTAAATGCTAAAATACCAATGAAGTATATCTATGACAAGAAAAGTAGAATTGACCTTCTGAATATAAAGTCATAATAGCCATGCAATCAAAGAAAGATTCAATATACAAGGTTGATAAAAAGTTTGCATGGTTGCAGAATAAGTAAAGCACCCAAGTAATAATTACACGAGGGCATATCATAAAGCTTAGGATTTACAACTAAGCCATTCCAATCAAGTGCTGCTATTTAATTGATCATTCCAGGCTACAAGCATTCAAGAATTTAACTTAAGAAATTGCTTCCATTTATATATCCAGCTTCAATACACAGATAATTGAAGTTTCAAATAAACTTTAAGTACAGATCTTCAAAAGAATGTAATCAAGGATGTAATTGAATAAATTTTGAGTAAGTAAGTATCAGCTATCAAGCACAAATCAACTTGAAAAGATGGACATAATACAATACACAATGCAACTAGCTTAATGGACAGCTACAAAACCAACTAACAAAGAAGTATGGACACACAAGATACAACTGATGCAAGTAAGGAGCAAGTTCTCAAAGTAGTAGGCATGTGTTTTAGCTAAGAATCTCAGAGCACAAGTGAAGATATTAAATTCAAAGAGATCATAGTTTCACTATGACTCATTCACTCAGAAAGGACCAAAAAGAAGAAACTATGATGTAGCCAAGAGAGAGAGTTATGTTCATCTTCACTTGAATAAAGGAAAGAGTCCTTTAATCTACATATAAAAATACACTATAGGTTGTTCTTAACTGAATAAGATGATAAGAAGAGTGTATAGGAACATTTCAACATATAAAAAGGTATATCATTTTAGTATCAACAGAATCAGTAGGAAAAGTACAAGAGTAGATTGATGGAATTGATATATGAAAATAAATTATATTAAACTATGAGAAGTGGAAGTTAATCATGATTCAAGTAAACGAATACAATCAAAATGAAAATGAAAATAAGATGACAAAGAATGTAAAAGAATCCAAACTTAAAACTTATAGAGGCAGAAATTTCAAAGTTTAGAGCACCAAGAGATCATTTATGGTGTCTGTATAAATTTTGACAGCGCTTCTCCCTCCATATCAACATTACAAAATGAAATGAAAAGTTTATGGTTTAGGCTACTCACTTAACTCAACCACCTTTCACCCCAGTAGTTAAATTCAACATGTATATCAAAAATACAAACATCATATTATAGGCTTCAAAGCTCGAGAATGGATCAAAATGAAAATCACAACTTCAAAGGATAGCTCAAGAAGAAGAAAAAGATAGAGAAATGCAGTATTCAAAGTTAAATAGTATCACAAAGCTCAAAATGCAAAGTTAAGAGCACTCATTATAGCTTAACAATTGAAAAGAAATGAAATTTTGAGGGTAATCTTATAAATTGCAGCCCTCCTAAAGTACATTTTTCAGAATGAAGCAAGTATCAAGTGCACAAAATATTATAGTATAGATTCAGAGCTCGAAACAAATACAAGATTCAGAGTTTTACATAACAGAAAAGTATAAAATCAAGCAAACATTTTAGGGAATGGTAAACAAAGTTTTGAATAAAACAAACTTTCAAAATAACATGCCTTTTTCAAGCCTCTATTATACTACAAGTTTCAAAGTTTCATTTAAATATTTTAAGCTTATCAGATACAAAGAATAATAGAATATTATACACTCGGCAGCCACACAAGATCACCAATTTTGTAAAATAACCCAAAGAGTAAGGTGGTAGAACTAACCATTCGGGTCGAGCCTGTAAAATCCTCAAAAACATCTTCAGAAGCATCAAAAGAGAAATGAAGAAACATGATCATTCTAAGCCCCCCATAGTGCAATAACGGTCTGTAAAACCTCACAGAAGAAATCTTTTAAACCAAATAGCAGCCATAATGTGGAGAATGTAGTTTTACTTGCAGAACCTCATGGAGCTCCGAAATAATAAAAAATGGTGGCCACAAGACCTCATAGAGAGCACAATAAAAGAAAATAATGACAGAGAATCCAAGTAACGAGTGCATAAATCCTCAAAAAAGTCTTTGCTCAACCGAGCTCAAAAACATCAAATAATGACATTTGATAAAAATTTTGCTAGGGTTTCACCCTCCCAAACCAACATTGCAAGTGAAATGAAAGATTAGGTTCCCAATCTATTTTACCCATCTCACATAAATCCTAACTCATCTTGAGTTAAAATATCGACATCGAAGAATCAATCAGTACAAAGATCAAAGGCTGAGAAACAATCCTAAAATCAATGCAAACCCTATCCCATTTCGAACCAAGTTACAATCATCGATGGTAGAAATAAAAAGTACAAAAGATAGATGGTGTAGATATAAAACATTGTCCAACTACCAATCTTACCATGGTTCGAGCATCGACAATCAACATTCAGATAGTACCAGGATCAACAGTCTAGAGACAACAGTGATCCCAACACATAGTGCTACATTAAATTCCAGGTTAGAAACCCTAACTGAGGGTCAAAAAATCAATAGTTTCATATCAAAAGGACAAGGATCAAAGGTTAAAAATTGATCTCCAAATTTCAAAGTAAACTCCATGCCAACAAGGGTTACTCGATGCCATCAACAATTTTAGAAGGGTTGAGTCATCGTGGGGGAGGGGACCAAATTTCCCGCTTAAATCATTAGGCTTTGACCATGGTCTGGGCCATGTGTTTATGCAAAGGGGGCCGAACCATTAAAATTTGATTATTGTTTATACCATAGTCTACGTCATAAATTATTCAAATGGTACCAAAATCATGTTATATACAATGTGCTACATGAAAATCAAAAGGGGGCTCGAAATTCATATATTATGATATGATTTATTTTAACCTTTGATAAAAAGCTATGGCCATGTTGCCAATGTTTAAAGGAAAATAATCACGAAGGGGGAAATATAACAATGATTATTATTCAAACCATGGTCTAGGAGACCCATATATTAAGTCAAATGTGTCGAATGTGATCAAACCAAGGGTGATAACCAATCAAAGCAATGCTCAATGATTTTTAAATCATATTATATGCCATGGTAAAAAAAGACAATGCATGGAAAGAGGTCAACATCAGTATGTCACAAGGATCATGAAAGAGACACGTTTAGAGCTTACCTTAATTTTCACAAAATGACCTTATTATCTATAAAAAGGAGGAATTATTATGCATATGCCTATAGGTGCTCCCCACAGTGAAGATGATTTATTTTACTAAGTGTTGAGAGATAAAAGGAATTATTTTTACATAGAGATATTATTTTGCATGTGCATCCAAGGGGACATAACTAAAGATTTGTCAAATTTATCATTGCAAGTGGGTCAAGTTACAGGTGTCACATCATGCAAAAGAAGACTTGCACATCAAGTAAATGGCTAAAATTAGCTAAAATATTCATCCAAATTTATTGTAATACAAATAGAGAAGTCAACTACGCTTTGACTAAGTGTATATTTGGAAGTAAGGCTATTATTGCCTCTTTGTAAAAAGTATGGTTATTTTATTCCTTTATTTATTCATGATAAAGGCTAAGATTAACATGCATGGGTGAGTTCATTTTACAACCTATTTTTAGGAAGGGTGGGATGAATAACTTTTTTTATATATATTGTGTGTAATTTCTAGCAAAGAGGAAGAATTTTTAGACACATGAGGGCTAAAGCAAATTTTTCTAGTTTTACCCTTTGAATGAAAAATATATTATGCCTTTCTAATTATTTGCAGTCTTGTGTATGTTATATTAATCTTTGTGGATGTTGAATTCCCTGATTAATCATCTTACCCTATTGCAAATTTAATAATTTATGCATGATATTAATGTGCATGTTTAACTAAACAATATTGTTGTGATACTTTCCCTCAATACATAAAAATGTTTGTCTTAATATTCTGCACCAAGCTGTTGGCTTGTGCATCAAGAATTAATTCTCATATCAATTTTGCATGTTCTCAGTCAAATACCTCACATAAGTTTGGTGTATCACCCCAATTTTTAAAATCCATTTATAGTCATCTTTTACCCTCAAACCCCAGAAAATTAGTTGAGGATATATCAATAAGGATCCAGCCTTGATACCGAAGACTCACCTCAAAGTAGGTATATCCATAGACCTGAGGTGTTTCCATTATATCTACGAGAGAGAGAGAGAGAGAGAGAGAGAGAGAGAGAGAGAGAGAGAGAGAGAGAGAGAGAGAGAGAGAGATCAATTTTGCAAGCTTAAAACACCTACAACCATCTCTTTATAGGGTGCACTTTCGAGAGATAACAGGTTCTGCTAACTTTTACAAGTCCAAATAGAGTGCAATCTCCTTACCTCACAAGACCTTGCCTAAAATTGTAGGTATCCCATTCTCAAGGTTACATTTTATTATTTCATTAGCATCATTGTTTGATTCAAATTTATGCAAACAAAGCATGTGATCAAGCATCATATTTGGATTATCGATTTATTAGGTTGTTGTATTAGTCATGGAGCTTTACTTTATTACATTTATTTCATGATCACATTTGACATTTTAGTTGGTTTTGACATCTCTCAATGGCGTACCTTTTATTTAGTGGTCATTCCTTAGTTTAATCCTATTTACCCTTTTTACAAACTACATTTACGTGGTTACTTTGGTCCTGTATTAACATCATTTTGGAACAAATGTACTTCTTATAACAATTATGTTTATTATATGTTTAAAATTTTACCTTTGCTAGATAAGGGGAACTATCACGAGATCAAGGAAGGAATTATTAGGATTTCAAGATAATGTACATTCAAGATACCTCTTCTAATTAAATCCTTCCATGATAGTACGCTATTTTTCTTGTTACAGTTTGTTATAATTCAACAACTAGTTTAAGTAGATTCAACCTTTACATGTGTCATAATTTTTATTGTTATTTTTTATATAAAAGTTTTTGTTGGCTCAAATGATTGATTTATCCCAGAACAATTCATATTCATTTATCATTAATATATTTTTCTTAAATAACAAGAGAATTTCTAAATCAATAATGAAGACTTCATGCATAACTTTATTCCTGAATAATATCTTATTTACTATTATTTACCATTACTCTTGCATGGTTAATTTCAATTCTTATAGGCATTGTTTTAGGATAATTGTGATTCAAATAACACATAATTAACACTTAGGGATTTAAGACTACAAGGATTATGACCTCACACAAGACAAATCATTTCATTGCTCTTAGACACACAAGTATTAAGGGTATATTACAAGAGAGATATCCCAAATAATCTTAAGAATTAAAAAATCCTCCTAAGGACCTATTTCAATTGTTCAGTAAATACGCAAGTAATTCAAAATGTAGTCTCCTCTCATAAAATTTCTATTTCACAAGAGATCAATCGTAGGTACAACAACCAACTATCTTGCAAGGATTTGGCTACCCACTAGGGTAAGAAGGGAAATTATGCACAAGGGGGTTAACATATTCAAGATATGGCTAGACCTACAACACCTAGACATGATCACCTCACTCATCCCAAAATGATAGGTTTAACAACTTAAAGTCACCACCTCTTAAAACATTCAAGAATAAGGTCCTTAGTAAGATGTCTTATGTGTGAAATAAGAACATGATTAATGAGGTTAGAGTATTTTATTAACACGATCAATGATCCATACCCTTGAAAGAGACTCAAATGGGAGGATGAAGTATAATAGGCATTATAAATCGTTCTTTTATTTTTGTTAGGTTTGATGAGAGGAGATTCTACGTAGCATTTTGGTCATTAACGAAATAAACCAATAATGAACATAGCAAAAGATTATTTGGATATCTTTATAACATAGGTACAACATTGAGTACAACTTCACATCCAATTCAACACTATAAAATATAGCCACATTGGCATTCCATTTCAAAATATACAAAGAATAATTCTTCGAAACATCAATACATATCATTATTCTATGGTAATACATATATTGCAAGATGAATATAACTTTACAATGAAAACTCATTAATTACAACATATCACAACCAGAAAATTCCTCTTGTTCTTTATACGTACAACCAACGTTGCATCAGTCCTAGGAATGAGTATGGAAAACCCTTACACTCAAGCACAAACAAGACATTCATCATTTCAAGCAATTTAAAACAAAGTGCATAGAGAGGTAGATATAAGGAGAGAGAGGAGACATAATTTCCTCACACATTCATTTTCCTTTTTGTAGAGAGAGAGTAGGGAAGAGAGAGAAGTTGTATAAAAATTTCTTGGCTACTCACAATATTTTGACCATTTATCAATAGATACACATCTTAATTTTATTTCAAAATCATCTACATTCTTAATCCATTCATGTTTCCAAGACCAACCACAATTTTATATTTATCTTAAGAGAGAGAGAGGGGAAGGATAGAGAGAACACAATATATTGTAAAATCCTTTCATTCAAAGTAATGTATTAAATAATACTCTACAAACACTTTAACGCTATAAAAAAGGTTCATGAGTAATTTACATAATCAATGGGATGATGAGGAATATTTTCTAGCTTAAGTTGCGAGTGTGCAACAACTAACCAAATCAACTAAAGTGCTTACAGGATGGTTTCCAAAACCACTAATTTTATCTTCAAACATAAATTCATTGATTCCTACCTATTCCCCCATAAACAAAGAACTTTTCGGATTCGATGGAATTTACTTATGTAAAACAAGGTTCAATTTATGAAGGTGACTTCGAGCCCAATTATTGTGAACACATCAAACACTTATGTTGTATGACAACTGGTGGGCCCCAACATCCACTTGAAACTCTATCTTACAAAATTAATTTTATGAAACTAAGGGTTGGTTTCCATTCTCATATATGAGTGCTAGAGGTAGGTGAAGATGTTTTCTAGTTACACCAAATCAATACGACATTTGTATGCAAAAACTAATCACAATTTCATAAAGTGGGAACGTCGCCAAGAGTGACTGAAGCGTACAAAGGGTATTGAATCTCACATCATTAAGGCATCTATTCGTGTTAGTCATCTTGGTTAAGAAACTTCATGGTGTATTTGTTCGACATGGGTTGTGTTTGAGGTTTTGGGTCCTATTAACCATTTGGGATAGTGCTCCATGCACATGGTTCTAAAGGCATAATTTTTTTATTTTTGCTTATGATTTTAAAGAAAAATATTTTCACGAAAGGTAAAATCCAACACATAAAAAAAAATGATGAAATGTTTAGTTTGAAGCGAGAGGAAGAGTGATCCATACCTTTTACACTAATCATATCATCCCCGCACTTGATGAGACCACATCAACTTCCGGTATTCGATCAAATGATTCAGGAGAATAGTTGGGTAATGTGCTAGATGCATTATTTCATAGTTATTAAAGTCTCCTCAATCAACCAATATAGACAAAATATCGTAATCAACGAAGTCCTACATGTTACTTCAGTCTTCGGCATTTTATCAAATAGATTGCATGCAAAATATTTTGCAGCCACACCTCACAACTTCCACCCGATGCCTCTTAAGGCCTTAGAAGATATTTGATGTGATGAATACATATCACACCACAACACATGAAATCTATGCAAAGTTTGGAAAATTTTCCTTGGTCGATGAACGAAGTAAGGTATTTCTCTTCTTATTCTTATTTTTTATCAGATGACAGTCATGAATTGAATAACAACATCATGGAGGAGAAAGATGAAATACAATACCAACATAACAAGGAATTGTCAAAACATTTTGGCTGAGAAAAGACAAACAAAGTGTTGACGTAGAGGGAGGGTGAAAGAGACAATTATGGAAGAGATATATATGGAATAATAGGGAAAAGGAACTTCCAAAGTGTAAACCAGAACAAATTCAACATGAAATAAAAGATGAGGAGTAGTAAAAATGAAGTGGTAGGAGTCGATTGCCCTGAGAAGGGTACTGCAAAGGTTACGGCGCAGGTAGCACTGACGCACAAAAACAAAAGAAGCAAAATAAATACGGCTAGACATTATTCCTGAATGCAACACCTCTAAATCCCTTATCTTTTCTTCTTTTTCTTCCCACAACAAACAATACTACAACAAGCAGGAGCATCCTTTCACCACAAAAGAAAAAATAAACTGATTGAGGCACAAATACAAATTTAGACCAATCAGTATGTGTAATGTGAAATGACGAGATATTTGGTTACTCGTTAATCTTTGCATGTCACACCTTGTTTTTTGTTGTAACAGGACTAATTTTACCCATCAAGGTACTGATTTTTTGGTGGCTATTGGTGAAATATTTATTCAGTATATCCCCTCCCACTGTCGTGTCCTACCCTCACCGGAACTATCTAATCACTGCTAAATTTACAATGTAACTTAGGTTCCAACGTGGTTATGCCTCTGGATCTTGAACAAGGTGCTTGTTTTATATTGAAAGGAAAATGACATGTCATATGAAACATTTAGTATGTGTCACTCTCTGAATATTCCTCAAGCCACAAAAACTTCCTTGTTTCCCGCCACTATATGGCTATCAATTCAACTACTTTTAAATAATTTTAATAATCCACCATTTACGTATAGCTAATTAGGGGGGCACTACAACTAGACTTGCACTACCTTGTTTTAAGGGTTCCTAGATACCCGTATCTTCCTGATTTAACATCTTTTCTCAGGACTAAGACTTCACTGTGACTGAATAGACTCATAGATACTCTATTTTTCCAATAGTGGACATATGCATTATTTAAACACTTAATTATTATCTTTCTTAGTCCTGTAGGTGCTCACAAATCCATGAAGGTTACTTTTCCTCCTAAGTAGCCCCATCATTTTGATTCATATACAAAGCCACATGAAATGAATGTTAAAACTCAGACCATGATTTACACAAATTATCACGTTTTAGGTCTCCTAGGCATAGATCATACTATTATAATCTTACAATGAATCATAACATATATGAAGAACTCTATAACTCTAACCTTATTCCCCATACATGTAATCTAACTTTAACCTTGTAGACATATAGAACCATGACCCCCTTTTGATGACCACACAACTTAAATACACCTTTAGATCTCATTTATGACTCTTTTTTTCTTGATGCACCTATATTATGACCTATGTACTTGTCATGCTTCATATCTATGCATTTTAGCCCTAAGAACTTCTTCAACCTACCTAGATACTTCAAAGATTGGGTAGGATACACCAATATACTTGTAGCATCACATTTTTATAAAGAAATAACCTTGTAATCATTGTGGAAACCATTGTTCTTCTTCACCATTCATCATGCTCTGCAAGTCATATACTTGAACATATTGATATAGGCCTTCTTGATCCATCTACCTACCTATATCATATTATTAAGTTCAATAAATAGACCAAAACCTTTGTTTAAATTAGAGTTATTACATCATCACATCATCTTTATCCTTTTTCTATATCAATCATCATCTTAAGAACACTAAGACCTCCTTTCTCAGATTGGACTATGCTACTTGCACTAGAGACATTTTGAGATAACCTTCTCACATTTTGTAGTCATCATTCATGAATCATGGAACTCAAACTTTTTCTTTCTTTTCTTAGGAGCTTCATAGAACTAAATCTGAAATTGTGAGCTTCAAATCCATCTTCATTTATTGATTAAGCAACTTCACAGTTATTTTGACATTTATGTCCACACAAAACTTCAGGGTACTTGAAAAATGACTTATATTTCCTTAACAATGTCTTGAGACAAATATAATGCTTATTCATGATTTAAGGATCATTAAGTCTATGCATACTCCTTCAAATGCTTTGGGATGAAGACCAAATAGTTATAGGGACCATTAATACGTCTTATGTCTTCTCAAAAGTTTTACATGGTGAAACTTCTCATGAATGAACAAACCAAACTCAGTCAATGGCATTGATATACTTATAGTCGTGAATAATCCTTGTAATGATTCTCAAAACACTTCAAGTTATGAAAACTTTATGATCACCTCTCATTTCACTATAATTGGTATTCTATAATCTTTGATTCTCAGGTTCCTCAAGCATAGTAAACAAGACCTTTCATTATTAGACACCAACTTACATGTTTCAACATTTAGAAACATATCCTGACAAGTACTGAAATAGGCTTCTTCATACTTCACAAGTTATAGATCTCAGGGATATACCTTGACATAGACTTAGGATTACTTCAATATTAGATCTTAGACTTATCACTCTAACGTGAAAAACACAAACTTCTTAAAAATTCAAGAAGAATATGACTACAAGACTCAAGGACTTAGGGAAAACAAACTACTTTTGATGAGGAAACGAGATACCAGATACTTAGATCATATACCTCAACTCTTAGGAATTCAAGAGTGTTACCTTCAAAGAGACGAGGGTAACAAGAGATGACTCACCTTACCATGACAGAGAACCCATACTACTTTCTTTTCTTGAATAACCAAGAGAACCACAAAAAATACTTTGAAATTTAGTCACCATACCATGCCAAACCTAGAATAAACTCATGAAATCAAAATCATTTTGAAGATAATTTTAAATACCATAGATTTTTCAATTTCAACTAGACTTTAAACTAAACACAAAATCTATACCATCTAATAATGATGAGGGCATACTTCAATACTCTTTTCTTACCAAGAAATCATCTCAAGCACCTTTGACATGGACTGACACACTCTACATGACAATATGACAGATGAGAATGAAAAAATGAGACACCTACTAATGACAAGAACTCAAAAACACATGGATATGTCACTTTCTATACCTTATAGCTCTTTAATTATTCCATACTCCTACCATTTTCAACTTTTGATGAACTGAAGTAGTCAAACACATATGATCTTATTCACTTATGATCCACTCAACAAAGGAAAACATACCTCCTTGATCTGATTTGGAATTGTTGACCTTGTTTTCCATCTTGATTTCATTAGAACCCTCTCTAACAATATTCACTTGATCAGTTTTCATTTTGAACACCTATGATTTTGCATTATATTTCTTAGTTTAACTTCCATGATTATATTCTTTTACTATTACTTTAGGATCAGACCTTTCAATGAACCTCTTCTTTCTTTGGCCTAGTCTTGATATATGTCCTGATTTTTGACAATTGAAGCAAACAACATCCTTCTTTCCTCTATGCTCATATACAGTTAGATTCCAACCATAGTCCTTAACATTATGATCATATCCAAAACATGAGTAGAAATTACCCTTAAAGAACCTTTCAACATCCCTATAAGACTCTCTTTTACAATCTCTAGCTCTGTGGCTAAAGTAATGAAAAATATAACAATAACCAATAAATGAAGAATTGTACCTCATGGCATTAGGATTTATAAATGGGTTGAAACTTCTCAAATCAAAATTCTTTCTCAACTTCTCATCATATTGAGAACTTGGTCCAGCTTCACCATCTTTCTTCACATTTTCTCCTTTGAACCCTAGGTGTGTTTTCTCACTAGTCATTCTTTGGATCTCCATTATACCCTAAAGAGTTTCAGAACTATTTTCTAACCTATCATAATTCTTCATCCTAATAGATGTATTTACTAAATCAGATTCTATGGTTTTCAACTTCTCCTCATACCTAGAACAAACTTATTCTTTATCCCTTAGGTATTTAGTCACACTATCCACTTGAGATTCCAAACCATTGGTAGCTTGACCATGCTCTATTTCCATGAACTTGATCTGATCTTCTAATTTATGAATCAATGACTGAGAAACCTAATACTTCATTCTTAATATAGCCTCAATATTTGAAGACCTACCCATTTCTTGTGCTTCAAAAGGATATCCTTCAAGTTGCTATACTTGTTTCATAAGGACCTTCTCTGATACAAATTGTTGAAAGTAAAAGAGATTGAGAGCGGGGGTGAATCATTCAATTAACAATTTATTACACTTCCAATTATCATTCATTAGAATTCATACAACCATTCATTCAAACATTAACCATATGTGTGTTTACTTAAGCATTGAATAAACCATACATGAGAAAGAGAAAGATAGTACATATGAAAACCAAGTTTAAGTGAGAAACCATAAAGGGGAAGAAAACCCACTAAAACTATTATTATATTGGGAAAAGAAAAGAGATTTAGTGAAGCACCAACTTCAAAAGGAGCACGAACCCCTATTTTAGTAGAGAACCAACCATATAAGGAGCACTAACACCTGATTTAGTAAACCTGTTAGTAAAAACTAATACAGTAAATATTCTATGTTGTCATGCTTATGTGGCCTTTTATTTTAATAACTAGTAGATTGGTTATCTCCACCATAACCAATCCTCTTTGTATAAATATCTATTGATTATCAATATTTCATTAAGGAATTCAATTCAATTTTTATTTTGTATTTGCCTTCCCAACCACCCAATCCACAAGGAGGATACAACCTCCTAAGAGGACTAAGAAATAAATCAGCCAAATGAAGATGAATATATCTGATTTTTTTCTTCCATAACTAATGGAGATCACAAATTCAACTCATTTATACATCGTTAAACCCTCATTCGTTCAACTCATTCTATCTTATTCTTTCACAACTTGTCTCGGTTTAAAACCATTTCTCACATTCCCTATAACATTATCAAAACTATAACACACTTATTTAGATCTAAAATCATTCCTTGATAAACTCTCACACTTCTACCTATGTCACATTTTTCCCTCTAGGATCACTCGATCAAAAATGAACTCAAAACATTGCTTTTATATGATTTTATTCATTCAAACACAAAGGGGATCGGTTATGAAACATTTTTTTAACCAATGCATCTTAAAAAAAAAATACCAAAAAATCATTAAAACATTCATAATGGAACCATGTAGGTCGGCAATGCCCAAAACCACCAAACAAGCATAAAACTGGCTCAAAACCCCATCACTTGGATGAGATAAAACAAAAAATACCAAAAAAGTGATTATTCAAGCTCCCGAAATCATCACACATGTCTAATATGACATATAAACATCATTAATGGTTGTAAATTTTCTTGTACCAATCAAATATTTCATAACTCAAGCTAAAAGGATCACATCCTTCACCGAACAACTATTTCGAGCACCCTGTTGTCACCTTTGGGCCACAAGACCACCCAAGATAAACTCAAATATTTAATGCAACTACTAATTAGAATTATTAGGATATTTAGATAAAATTTATTCATGCTAAAGATCATTAAAAATCCATATGTGAAAACCACAACAACTCACCTCTTCACCAAATTGAGCTTCCTAGAAATTATTTTTACAAACTCAACTGGTTTGAAATTTTTCTGCCACTCACAAGACCTAAAAAATTCTTTGATAGTAAAAAAATGCATACCTCTTCACTCTCCAATTGATAGAAATCATCATACAGTCTAAAAAATGCAACATCTACCTTAATCTTTCATCCTGAGAAATCTTGTCCTAAAAAAATGAAATCCTTATTATTCACAAAACAAGATTGATGACCCATCAAATAAAATCACAAAGACACAAAAAATATACCAATATAAATCCATATGAATCCTATTTAGATAACATATTATATTTCCTTCCAACTATAAGTGGGAGGCATTAAATCATAACGATCTCTACAAAGTACTTATTTAGCCTTTTGGGACTCAAGAACTAATACAAGATAGGTTGCGTAATAACCTTATAAAAATTCTTTATTTATCCACATTATTTTATTCTTAATCTTTCCATTCTTCTATTATTTCCTTCAATATTTGGACATACACATTGTTAGGATGACAATGAGATTATTGTGGGGTAATGTTGGTCAAAGAATACTTTTCGAAGATCACACAAGGAGTCCGCACAGGATAGAAGGCCTGGAACCAAGGGCACAGAAGGATAGGGAGGACCTACATGTAGAAGGAAAGTTGATATTTTAGGACTTAGCTGATCTTTAAGCATGAAGACCTATTTTTAGGAGATAGTGTGCGGAACACATCAATGATGTAGAGACATGCACGCCATGCATAGTCTATCTTTGGAGAAGCGATTTGAAGCATTAATACATGAAGACAAGCTAAGAATATAATTGAAACTTCAGTTCACTACAAGAGGACTATAGATAGCACACTTGCATGTGTGGCTATCAATAGCATGTAGCCTATTTTTGAAATAGACAAGCGGTGAAGGGAAAGTCTCCACCCTATATATATGATGTTAGGTGCATAGTAGATATATATATATATATATATATATATATAGAGAGAGAGAGAGAGAGAGAGAGAGAGAGAGAGAAGTATGTAGGAATTACTGAGAGCTACATGTATGTAGGTGTGTAACAAAGAATATATGCATATGATTGAACTATTGTATCAGTTCCATATGCGTGTTGGTATAGATTGACAATACTATAAGGATATTTTGTATTTATTAATAGATGGAAGATATTGGCTGAATCTAAGTATCATTCTGGGTGTAGTTGAGTAGTGCATGTTAATGGTTAAATCATGATTACTGTTTAAATCTTTTTCTTTCTTAGATCAAAGTGTAGCATGCATTGTGGAATGATGGATTAGTTATGAATGTATATGTTACTTCTTTAATCATGTTAGCATCCTGTTACAACAACCTTAACGAGTGACCTGGTACCTTTGTGCGCTTCGGGTGAGTGGTCAGTCTAGGCTGAGTGATGTGCCAAGGCGACTAAGGTGTTATCTGGTAAATTCTAGGCTGCATCATTAGCTCTATTGCCAGGACCTCTTTTTCAGGTTTTTTTAGGATGGTTCATGATGAAGATGTACCGGTTAACTCTAGCAAGTATTGAGGAATATATACACAGCCTGGATGAAGAATATGAATGACACTTCAATAGTGGATCTGATTTTAACAAAAACACTTGTGTAGAACGAAACCTGTATGAAAGCTTATATGAGATATTTTTTGCTATTTTTCTAGTACAACTATATGAGTGGCTTACTGCTTATGCATCTCAGCGTAATTGGAGGTATCACACACTTGTCTGGACATAGGAAGAATTTCAGGAATTCTATGATCTGCTAATCTGATCTAGACTCGCGTGGTGGATACGTAGTTTTGTAGTGTTCTAAACAGTTATATCCTGGAATATTAAATTTTGATGTACTTTTTTCCTAGAGGTAGCTGAGTTCTAGATTTTACGGTATCCAAGAGGAACATATTTGCAAGGTATTTCACTGGCAATCAAGATCTTAATGGTAACTTTGAACTTGGAAAGTAAAGCGATGGCTAACTAAGCTTCGCCACGCATGGGGGTAGGAAAAGGTTTGGTTTAAGATGGTACACCTAGTGGTAGAGAAGGAGAGAGAGGAAAGGTGATTTAAGTATAATTAGGGGCACAAGAGGGAGATAGAGAAGCAATGTTCCATTACAGAGAGTATGGCATGGAGGAGAGAGATGGCTCGTGAAGGATTTAGAGCTCACATAGAATACATGGAGCCAAAGCATCAGGAACTCCCCCATCTTGGAAATCATGATAGAGATCCCACCTTAGCCTCACATGGAGGTGCACTGACAGAGATGACTTGGACCATGGGTGCGCATCTTAATCCACCTGGTGACCTAGCTGTTCCACTTGGTTTTTTAGTATCTATTACAACAAGTAACCAACAAACTAACTTGGGAAGTAGGAGAGCAGGAGTAAGTCAGGGATCAAGTACATCAATGGTAGGACAAACAAATTCAATGTCATTTTGAGGAGCACTCTTAGGTGCATCATTTGCATAGAATGTGAGTGCACAAAATGTTGGATTCACCTTTGGAAGTGGAACTACCTCATAGATTGTAGGGGTTCAGTATATTACTATTGTCGGTGCACATGGGAGTATGTCTACAAGCCCTATTCTAACTACAAGTGGCAGATCAGGAGGTATAGGTGGTTGTAGTTCTGGTGGATCTGGTGGTTTTGGAAGTAGAAGGAACATAGGAGGTTCCATATCAGGTGGTCAAGGTCTACAGTAACCCAAAATATCTACATGGAGATGTCTTTTCATCTCCCATAATATAGAGGTATAGAGGATGTTGCTGAACATGTGCATATGTGTGAAATATTTTGGCGTGCCAAAGGGATCATGGCTACTGAGCAAAAGGCAAGTCAATTCGCCCTACATTACAGGGGTGTGCACATAGCTCATATAAGAAATTTCACCCTGATCAAACATGTGTGGATTATGTAGCATTGAGAGATGCTTTCTTGAAAGAGTTCCATATACTTTATTTTTAGTAGAAGAGTATAAGTGCACTCAAGGATATCAAGAAAGGAACTACTGAGAGTGTATGTGAGTATGATGCTCATTTTAAGATACTTCTATCTAAGCTATCTTATGATATTCACACTAGCCAACATTCACAATGGTTTGTTGGAGGATTGATTACACCGTTTAGAAGGGAATTTTCACATAAGACATACACTGATCCACGCGAAGCACTAGAAAAAACATTGCGTGCTGAGGTAGTTGGGAGCATTAAAACTGGCATTAGTCCATTCTTAGAGGCATAGATTGCAGCTATGGAAAAGTAGTTAGAGAAGCTATGAGCAAATTCAGCCCATGAAACACACTTAGGAATTTGGTGTGCAGATTGTGAAGTGGAAGGTCACACCAAGGATAGTTGTCCTCACCGATCTGTACACTTGTTACTATTGGACTGTGAAATTTGTCATTTGAATCATGATGCTAGTCATTGTCCTTTGTTACAATGTGCGATAAGGAAGAATGTATCTTGCTTTTGCAATATTTTCAGGTCCATAACCCCATGATACTGAGGATTTTTAGCTGATCGGTCAGATCAAGGATGCTATAGACCTTGGAGTATGATAGACAAGTATAATAGATATTTTTAAGGGTAAGAATGAGCACCAGGATTGGGATCATAAACAAGTGTGCTATGAAAAGAATGAGGGGCACTTTGAAGGAATTTTGTGGAAGGGGATGTGGATATCATGGTGGATATAGAGGATGAGGCCATGGTGGAGGAAGAGGTGAATTCCCTTGTGGAACCTGTTATATGTGTGGATCTCCTAACCACTATAGGTGTGAATGTCCTTAGAATATTGCGTGTTATTTTTGCACCATAGCTATGAAGAGTTACCAAACCCATATGAGCATCTGAGTAAGAAACATAAGCAAGATAACAAAGGTGTCAGGATGGTTAGAATCTAGCACATGGTAAAGGATCAGTGGATACCCAAGATAATTAAAGGACCTAAGGCATTGACAGTAATGATTACTACACGCGCTGAAGAAGAACGCGGTGAGAGAGGCATTGCATAAGAATCCTATGATCACCAAGGAGGAGGGAATTTCATGCGAGGTACCCAAATCCTTCTCATCAGAAGGAAGCTTACTAGGATACCATGGAAGTGCTAAGGAATCTTTAGGGTGAGATACAATACCTCAAGGAGTAAAAGAAAGCATCAGAGACGGTCCAAATTGATATTGATGATCTATGGAGATGTGTGCAATATGTTGCACCAGGATAATATTATTCTGCTATTAGGAAGTTGGTTAAAAGGGAACACTCCATGAAGAGGTCTTGAGACTGGATGACAAATTCTGCATGTAAATATTCCCTTTGATAGCATTGACTATGACAAAGGAATTAATCTAAATGTTGTTGTAGATGGGTCACTGTTGAGCAATATATTGATCAATATAGGTGTGGAAGTAAATGTGCTTACATTAGATGCATGTGTACAAATGGGGAGGCCTCCATTGCAGCCATCATCTAATGTGTTGTTTATGGCAACCCAGACTAAGGCCACTCCCATATGAGTTTTGAAAGATACATCTATAACTATACAAGGGGTCAAGTCCACTGGGGATTTTGAGGTATTAGCACTTGCAGAAGCTGACAATTTTCTAGACCTGCTTGGATCCCTTGGTGTTATGTGAATAATGCTAACTTGATATTCAATAAGGGGTATATCAACTTTGAAAACAAGGAGGAAAGGGTTGTAATACCTTTGACAGATGGAAATTATACATCATATATTGAACATCTAAGTGACGAGGATTTAAACAGAGTCTATGTACGTGCTATTCAGAACCTCGAGGTCAATGAGCCATCAAAATAAGGAATCCTATAGTGGGAGGATTCTCATTCCATTAGTGATGCTACGAGTATTGCTTGCAAAAATTGGGCTCATGGTACATATGAATTAGTAGGAAGTGAGCTGAAAAGAAAAGTTACGAGCAAGAATGGAATTTGTTCAATTCGATGGATAGGTGCCACAATACCTTGGTATATAGGGACATAAGATCTTCCTTCCTTTTTTAGGGCCATGGAAACACAATGGATAGATCAAGTTAAAAGGAGAGATATGTTAGTATATAAATTGTGCGGGACAACAACGCACTGGTGGGTAGTCCATAGAAATAATATTATAAATTGGGAAGAGATTGGAGTCACTTTGTCAACTAGGTTTATAAGGAACAATGCACCTACACAAATCTGCACTTACCATGGTGATCAACCTATTCAACATCACATTCAGCAGTGTGAGAGACTCTGGACAACAAGAGAGGAAACATTATCACCTTCACTCTGGGTGCATAGATTGTATTCTATACTACACAGATGTGCATGCACCTGGTATGTATATGCAGAACTACATCGAGAAACTTGAAATTGACAATATTTGATTACAGGAATGATCCAAAATTTTGACTACTTCTCGACTAAACCTCCTATAAAAAAGACATTAAAATTTGTTAAGTGCTTAACTATGGGAGATAGTACAAAACCCAAGGAGCATACACAAGAATTATTTGGTGGGCTAGAGTTCGGAGGATGTTTTGAAAGGGAAGAAGAAATGGACTCCATACTACTTGAACGTGCTTGCCTTGAGAAAGAGAGCAGAAAGATGGTTTACATCGTGGATAATAAGGAAGTTGATAACTTGGATATTGAACATTCACATGGGATGCGTGAGTTCTTGGAGAGTGTAGAAAATGATGCACACACCTACCATGAACCCATGAAGACAAAGAAGGTGAATATAGGTTTGAAGGCTGAGCCTAAGGAGGCCATAAATGGGGATTACTTGTCAGACTTGGAGGTAGCAAAGATCATTGAGTTACTCAGGGATTATCAGGATTTATTCCCTCAAGGATATCATGAACTTAAGGGTGTGCATGAATAACTTGGGGAAATGAAGATCAAACTTAAGAGTGGTGTACGACTAGTTAGAAAGAGACCTTACATAATGAATCCTAATTTGTGCAAAAAGGTAAAAGATGAAATTGATAAAATGTTGAAATCTTGAATTATCAATCCCCTTGATGAGATAGAATGGGTTAGCCTAATGGTGATCAGTATCAAGAAGGATGGACGGATTAGAATATGTGTGACTATAGGGAGATGAATGTTGCATGTGTCACAGATCCATTCCCAATGCATTTCACTGAGGAAATATTAGGAGTTGCAAGGAATAAAATATATTCCTTCACGGAGGGATTTTCTTGGTATCATTAGGTTAGGATTTCTCAAGAGGATAAATAAAAGACAACATTTACTACTGAATGTGGCAGTTTTACATATACTATGATGCCCTTTGTATTGAAAAACATGCCTACTGTATTCTCGCATATAGTTGTTCAGGGATTTAAGGATTTTATTCACAACTTCTTACAGGTATACCTAAATGATTGGACAATATACGAGCTTGTGAAAGATCATTGTGACAATCTGCGCTTAATGTTTGAATGATGGTGACAATTGAGTATCTCTTTGAACATCAAGAAGTGCATATTTGTTACACCATTTAGGATACTGTTATGACATATAATCTGTAAAAAAGGTTTTCTCATTGATGCAGCCAGGGTTGCAGTCATTTTAGGCCTGGAAGCACCTACTAATCATAGTGAGGTGCACGGATTTTTAGGTCATATAGGGTATTATAGAAAATTCATAAAAGTGTATGCCAAAGTTTCCGCACCCTTGGAAATTTTTTTGAAGGGGAAAGGTACATTTTATTGGGGAGAATCGCAACAACGTGTCTTTGAGATATTAAAAGAGAAACTTACTGCCACACCCATTTCACGCTTTCCTTCATGGGATAAACCATTTCATGTGCATGTGGACACTTCTAGTATGGCCACTGGCACTGTGTTAGCTCAACCTAGCGAAGGTATTATAGATCATCCAATTTGTTTTGCTAGTAGGAAGCTAACTCCTGTAGAACAGAATTATACAACTACAGAGCACGAAGCTTTGTCAATGATCTATGCATTGTACAAGTTTCAATAATACTTGTTAGGAACCTCATTTATGTTTTATAGATATCACATGGCATTGAAGTACCTGGTAAATAAGCCTATCTTATAAGGGAACATATGTAGATGGGTTCTCCTATTTCAATAGTTTAACTTCACAGTTGTGGTGAAGCCAGGGAAAAGAAATTCTAGACTAGGTCATTTATCTAGAATAAATTCAGGAGAGTATGCACAAAAAGTTGAAGAAACAATGCCGGATGCACAATTATATAGGTTACAACGCGCGCCCATAGAATTAGAAGACATTTTTGTCTTTCTATGAATAGGTATGGCATCAAAAGAAATGAAAGCATTAGAAAAGAAGCAGTTTGTTATACGCGCGACACTATTTATGTTAATTAGTGGTGATCTCTACAAGCTAGGAAGAGATGAAGTATTACGATGTTGTGTATTAGAACATGAGCATCAAGATATTATGGAAGAATCTCATGGTGGTATTGTAGGAGGCCATTATGTAGGTGATGTGACTACTTGGAAGATCCTAATTATTGGATTATGGTGGGAGACATTGTATAAGGACTCTAAAGAATATTGTAAGGCGTGTGATCATTGTCAGCACCTAGGAAAACCAGGGCAAAGGGATGAGATGTATTTGAGACCAATCACTAGTGCCAAACCATTTGAGAAGTGGGCCATTGATTTTTTAGGACCTATTTCGCCAGCCACGCATAGGACTAGGTCACACTATATTATTACTTGCACAGATTATCTCACACTGTGGGCAGAAGCAGCACCTACTAAGGATTGTAGGATAGCTACAGCAACTATATTTTTGTGGGAGAATGTATTTATGATGTATGGATGTCCCTTAATCTTGACAAGTGATCAAGGTACACACTTTTTGAATGAGACAATCAGGATCCTATTAGATGAGTTTATGGTTGCACACCATAAAACTACACCTTATCATCCTCAGGCAAACGGAACTGTTGAAACCTTCAACAAGATTTTGAGCCAGACTTTGAAAAAAAATTATGATGTTGGAAGAAAGGTTTGGGATGAAAAAGTATCAGTTGTTCTTTGGGAATATAGAACAACTTACAAGAGATTGAACAAATCCACACCATTTCAGTTGATGTTTGGTGAAGAAGCTATTCTCCCTATAGAATTTATGTTACCTTCTTTGTGCATTGCACACCTTGGAGGTCTAGCTGATGAGCAGGATATAGAAGAGTGTATCGAAAATATGATTCAATTGGATGACTGCTGAGCCATAACAAGATGGAGCCAGAATCAAGAAAAGGCCAGGAAAATGGCATGGCATGATAGAAACATAAAGGATAAGAAATTTGAGATTTGACAAATGGTACTTCTTTATGACTCAAAGTTTTTGCACCATCCAGGAAAGCTTAAAGTACATTGGTTAGGGTTGTATGTTATCACTTCTATACATGAATTAGGTGCTTGTCAGTTAGAAGAACTTGATGGGACATGGCTACTCGGTTACTTTAACGGGAGTAGGCTGAAGCCCTACTATAAATAATTCTTCTTGGTGTTTCTAATAAGGCAGTATTTCCACTTAGTTTAGGTTTTCAATTTCTATATTTCCTTCACTAGCGCTATGCTTTGTCAATTTAGTTTTTTTTCTTATGTAATAAGTGCGCTTGCGTGCATGAAGCTAATTACTATATGAAGACTATTTATGCAAAGAGGACTGCACATAATTTTATCATGGGGTGGTTGTAGTTATCCAAGAAAAAGATTGTGGGAATTGAATGGTGAAAGGAATAAACCGTTATGGGTGTGCTTTAAGTCAAAAGAAGATTGCTTCCCAAAAGTGACCAAGGATGGAGATGAATGAAAGAACATTATAATGTGAGGTAAGCAGAGGCCATGTTAGCTACTAGGAGAAGGTATAATGATGAGTTACTTAGGCCTAAGAGCATGCGCTAAAGTGAAGTATAAGACCAAAGGGTAGGAAGGTGCACTAGAAGGTTATAGCTAGGCACTATCGACACTAAAACTTTCCTCCGTGATTTCTATTTCATTAATGTATGTATTAGGAATATGATGTTGTTAAGTATAATTAGTAGTAGTGTCTGATAGAAGATAACGGCGTTGCCGGTACAATGCCACCAATAATGTATAGTATGGTAATAGTCAAAGTACACTAGGAATGTTGTGGTAAAAAGTAAATATTTATCATAAGTGGTTTGGTAATGTTAAAAATGTCAAAGTTAGGGTAAGTAGAGAAGTAGGGTCTACATGATTAGGAATTAGAAATATTATATTAGTAATAAGGACAAGGAGTGATGTCATAAATATTTTGTGTATCTTATTTGTAAAAATTCTAAAAAGGTGGAACCCATGTGAAATGATAAGGTTCATCTTATCTTAAAATATAAGCTTACATGTAAATATAAGAGTTAAGGTATGGAATATGATTCGTCAGAGTAGATTTCTTATCCTATCTTAGAGATAAGGTGGATAAGCCTGAAAGTTCTATAAATAAAGAGGCCACCCCCTTCATTTAGGATAGAAGGACGTAGTGAGAAATATTGTATGAGTAAGTGTGTAAAAGAAGCCATTAAGAGGTGTAATTGTGAAGTTTCTCCCATAGTTATTGTTGAAAGGCAATTGAAGTTAGTAACACTTGAAGTACTTCATGGGTGATATTGTAACAATTTCATGTTGATATTATAATTCACACTTATATTTAAGATTTATCATCATTCCTTCATATCATAGTCTATGGTATTCTTCTGTTATGTTTGATTTTGTGTTTTTAGATTACATCCACCAAACTAAAAACCATGCATTAGTAAATAATCATAGCACGAGGAGTTCCTGGTTGAGAATTATCATAGTGTCGGATTGGTGATGATAGCACGACGATGTACCGTGCGGAATAAATAGATTTGGTCAATGAATGAAGGGATATTTGGTAGGTGAAGGAGCAATAAATGTATCAAAATTTGCATAATTTAAAAAAATTTATATAAGGATGGGATGTGGATTCATTTTTACCATTGCAACTAAGAGAATTTGAAGAAAGAGTCAAGTGCAAAGAGTTGAGTGATCGAGTTAAGGTGAAAAGGGTGTGAAACCACATGTGACAACCAGATCGATGTGACAAGAAGCTTGCGTCCCCATTGGTGAATGGTTTGAGTGAAGAAAGGAGATAGAAAAGGGTTCAATTACAAAGTTTCCACCTAGGGTATGATTAAATCAAGCTAGGGTTTTATTCGCAAAGTTGTATAGTTGAAGAGGAAACATTTGCAAAGTAAAAATGGAACGAAAGAAGGCATCTACAGCAGCTATTAAAGGAAAGAAGAAGGTATTCGTTGAGGAGGAAGAAATGGAACTCAAAATCCATTTTTTAGAGATGCAATATCCAGAAGGAGTCATCATCGGCAAAGAATGAGATTCACCCATTAGAAAGAGAAAAGTAAGTGAATATAATCACAGGACTTTAGAAAACAAGAAGGAGCTCAATTCCTTGCTCACTTCCAAAATGAAAAAGCACACGACAGAGGACATGCCAATGTAGGATGATGTGGGTGAAAATATCTTGAAGAGAATTGGGGTCTACTAGTTGTATGAGCTTCCATATTTTGGGAAGTATTATCCCTTGTATCAATGGCTCATGAGAAGGGTGCATGAAGAATTCTTCTACTTTATAGGATGCAGAGTTAGAATCTCATCTGCACTTGTCTCATCAGTTATAGGTCTAAAGGCCACAAGAGAAGATATAAAAGGTGATCTTGCAGATAAAGTCGTGATTGTAAAGACAAAACTTGAGTTGTGATACTTGAAGGGTCTACGTTGAATGGACATAGATAAATTAAAGAACTGACCATTTATACAGGCTACAATCCACCTTGTTACCAAATTGAATGATCAGGAGCAGTGGTCTTAGGTAAATACTATGTGGTTTTATGTGGCAAGTAAGATGTCAGAGGGGACAATCTATAACATTGCAGGGTATATTGCAGAGAAAATAGTCAAAGAAGCACACACAGGAGGGAATATCAGCTTTGGGGCTATTCTATTATCACTGGTATTTATGGAAATTGGAGTACCAGATGGACCAAAGGAGAATGTATGGGAATACCCCATAGAGAAAAAATCCCCAGCTGAAAGATTCAGCAAGTACATATGCAATGGGGATATGATAGATGATGTGAAGAAAAGAGCAGAGAAGAGGTATGATGGGCTCCGCGCGGCATTTGGGGAAGAGTGGCACATCCCAAAGGACCTACCAGAAGTTGTAGGGAAACAAGTTTAGTTTGTTGTATATCAGCATTTCTACATCGTGCACTTCCTAATGAAAGATGGAGTCTAGAGCCCTTGGTGGAAGTTACCTTACACATTCACTACAAGGTATTTTTAAGAGTCTGTTCATAGATTTACAGACATCTGCCAACTAATCTTCATTGCAGATAAGGTAGACTGCAAATACCATACATTGAGGAAGAAGTATGTATATCCTGGCATAAGCGCTTATTAAGAGAGAATCATTTTAGAGGTTCTGAATATCAAACCAATAAGTTTGGTTGTAGCAGATGTGGGGGAAACATTGGTGTATCTCAAGCTAAAGCCAAAAATGGAGAATAAAAAATATGTGGAAGGTGAGTTTGTACTTCCAGCACTACCAAAGTGAAAGCATATAGTGGAGAATATACCAACACCTAATCCCACAGAACAAGTTGAAGTGCAGGATGAGGAGGAAGAGGGTGAAGATAGTGGTGGTTTGGAGCATAGGGGTAGGAGAAATCCTAGAAATAAAGGTGAAGCTAAGTGTTCCATTACCCCACCTTAGCCACAAGAGGGGGATGAAGAGGATGTGAATGTGGTGCAAGGGGAGCACAAGTTTAAAAGGGTATTTAGGAGAACATCGACCCAAGGTGCTACTCCACCCACTATGCATAAATCACCTAGATTCTCTCCACAGAAGGAGGAAACCATGTAGATAAGGAGGAAGATTAAGTTGAGTAAGAAGGCAGAAGATTCAGAAGAGAGCGTACCTAATTATCCTATACTTCATGAGGACATAGATGAGTAGGGTGAGGCATCGAAGGAAAAGGAAGAGGAAGAGAAAAAGCCAGAGAAGACAACTATAGAAGGTGTTCAGGATATGGATACGCAAGTCCCAAATTTGGAGCTAAAGTTCCTAAATAGTAAAGATCTAGAAGAACAAGTAGAGAGTACATTCCACTGGCCATGGGGTATGCAGAGGATGTAAGAAAAATTGTCAATTCCCGCTTCCAGAGGACAATAACGCATAAGGATTTATGTGGCTGGGAGTTAATGGATGAAGATATGGAAATGATGCGCACTCAAAAGCAACTATCGTGGTCAATCAACACCCACATGGATGAGCCTGACTTTGATGTGTATGAAGAGTCATGCATTTTGAGAAGAATGAAGGCACCTCAAGCTAGACACATGACAGTAAATCCTACTATCATGTCAGATGAGCAAGTCAACAATGCATTGGTGAAAGTTTCTACTGAGGTGGTTAGAAGAAACATGGAAAAAGCTGCCATGATCAGAGCACTAGGTGAGGATTTGAAGACAAAGAATGCGGAGATAACATGCATAACACAGGAGAGGGACTTCATGCAGAAAAAGATTGAAGTGTTCATAAGCATCACAGAGGAGATTGGGGACAATGTAATCAAACCAAGGTGACACTTAGAGGCCAAGGTACCACAGACATTTCCGTCAGCGATACACTATGTGGGAAAGTTTGTGGACTTAGTACTTGAAGATGGAACTCTACGTATGCAAGTGCCATAACATTTTGAACAAGATGCCAAATGAGAGAAAGCATCTATGATGAGAAAAATTGCATCTTATGAAGGGCTGTTGCAAGCATTACAGGAAGTATTGAAGAAAGTGGACCAGGATTTAAATATATGGACAGCTCCATAGGCACTTATCAACATCAAGACACTCAAAGAGAATAATGAGGTTCAGAAAGTGATTAAAGATGAGACATTGGGCCACGTGGAAATATTTTCAATGGTTAAACAGAAGCCCGAGGCCTTGGCAGCAGCACAAGAGCCACACAAGACTTTATTGGAAGAGCTTGGAAAGCTGATTGCACAAAAGATTGACATTTTAGAAGGAAGAATGACATCAATGTCTAGTGTTGTGTTGGTTCTATGAAATGAGAAGGGAGAAATTGCAAGGGATGAGTTATAATCCATTGCTATGGACATCCCAGAAAAAGTAGAGAAAGCACTCACTGAGTGGCAGATATTACAGGCCGAAATAAAGGAAGAGTATCTAGAGTTGATACTGCAAACTGATACAGAAGATTTTGTCTAATAAGCTTATAAAAATTCTATATTTATCTTCATTCTTTTATTCTTAATATTTCCATTCTTCTGTTCTTTCCTTCAATTTTTGGACATACACATTGTCAAGACGACAATGAGATTAGTGTGGGGTAATGTTGGTCAAAGAATACTTGTCAAAGATCACACAAGGAGTCTGCATGGGATAGAAGGCCTAGAACCAAGGGTGTGGAAGGATAGGGAGGACCCACATGCAAAAGAAAAGTTTAGATTTCAAGAATTAGTTGATCTTTGAGCATGAATACCTATTTTTAGTAGATAGCATGTGGAACACATCAACAATGCAGAGATGTGTGCATCATGCATCATCTATCTTTAGAGAATTAGTTTGAAGCATTCATTCATGAAGACAAGATAAGAATAGAATTGACACTTCAATTCATTGCAAGAGGACTATAGATAGCGTACTTGCATGTGTGGCTATGATTGTAAAATGGTGTGTGGCAATCAATAACATGCAACCTATTTTTGGAATAGACAAGCGGTGAAGGGCAAGTCCCCACCCTATATATATGATGTTAGGTGCATAATAGAGACATATATATTTTTATAGAGAGCTGGAAGTATATAGGCATTACTGAGAACTGCATGTCTGTAGGTGTGTAACATAGAATATACGCATATGATTGAACTACTATATCAATTCTATATGTGCGTGGGTATAGATTGAGAATACTGTAAGGAGCTTTTGTATTTATTAATAGAAGGAAGATATTGGTTGAATCTAAGTATCATTTTGGGTGTAGTTGAGTAGTGCATGTTAATGGTTAAATCATGATTACTATTTAAAGCTTGTTCTTTCTTAGATCTGAGTGTGGCATGCATGGTGGAATGATGTATTAGTTATGAATCTATATGTTACTTCCTTCATCATGTTAGCATCCTTTTACTACAACCCTAAAGAGGGACCTGGTACCTTTAGGTGCTTCAGGTGAGCGGCTAGTCTAGGTTGAGTGATGTGTCAGTGCGAATAAGGTGTTATCTGGTAAATTCTAGGTTGCATCAATTATGTATGCTCCAGGGCTAGGAATAGGCCTTGAATGACCTGACTCAACCATGTCACACCATGAAATTACCTTGATGGAATCTTACACACTCATAAACACTCATGAAACACTATACCAACCTTTTTTGACCTCAAAAACACCTTCACTCAAGTTGGGAGGACTCATACTATGACTATTCCTAGTAAACCAAGCTCCAGGACAACATAGAACTCGCCAACTTCTGACACTACCAATCAACCTTCATGCTTGAAATATGATTGACACATCATGGAGACTCATATGACACCATGACACCCTTTTCCATGAATTGATTTAACATCAATGAAAAAACAAACACATAATGGCCAACAAAAAGTGTAAAAGCATGTAAAAAGAAAGTGTGCACCTGATGCATAAGAGTGTAAGAGATAGATAATTTGTCTTGATTTTCTAAATTTGTTTCTGATGGTGATTTTTTTTAGCTATCTCAAGCCAAGAGTGAGTTTTTGGGGGATCTCGTACCAAAGATAAAGTGTTGGGGAGAAAGGTCTAGCTTTACTCTCCTTTCATGAATCTTCCTGATAAACACCACTGCAGATGGTACACCCCAATTTAATTTTAATTTCCTTGAATTAATTCCAATTTATTTTGATTGCCCAGAATTATTATGATTGTATTGATTGTAGGAGATAGAATCAATTTTTTGTTTGGAGGCCAATGCATGCTACTGTGAAAACTACTCTAAAGACTTCTGTAAACTATGTTGATCTTAGAAGATAACTATTTGTGCCCCCAAGATACTAGCACCCCGGAGAGGACACCAATGCCCAATCACTACTATTTTATAATAGGCACTAGTGTCTTCTATGTGTTTTGGACCCAAGTTAAATTCTAGGTAACTCTGTGACTATGTGCCTATGATGATTATGTACTAGGGAGATCTATACTATAGCTTTGAGCTTCTGTAGGGGTGATTTGTTCTCCCAATGTATGCTCCCCATCGTTTGGGGTGCATGTGATGATAGTTCAGCCCAAAGCAAAGTACCAAATGTTGTTATGAAATGGATACTTTTAGAGGTTAGGGATGTGCATGGTAGACACCAATGTGCATGTAAAAAAAGTGGGCTAGTAACATGTGTTAGTAGTAAAAGTAGCTAACATGAAAAAGAAGACAATGTAAAATGAAATATTACAGACAAGATAGAATGGGAAAAGAGGGTTTGAAACAAGGGACACAACTCATAATGTCACAAGAAAATCAAGGTGGAAGCGGCCAAAAGCATACAATGATCACACAAGACATAGGGAATAGCCCGCAAACAATAATAGACATAAGTAAAAAATAACAATCAAAATGTATCAAATAGCCATTGTGGCATAGATTCCTACAAAGAAAATGCTACATATGAAGAACTCGTTATCATGTTAGAAAGATAAAGATTATGTTAAGGCATGCATAAATCAGTGAAAGGTAAAGTAACTGTAATGAGAAGTAGTGGAAAATGTAGCACTAGAACTTGTGTAGTATTTGATAGTAGAGAAATTAGATGCCCCCAAGAGCCTTAATGGGACTGGTAACAGGTACATTGCCAAACCACATTTTATCATGTAAGGACCTATACGAGATCTGCATTAACCTCAAAATACCAAGTGAATGCACCTATGCTTATAGAAATATGATGACATACTGAACATTCAGATAAAATAATAAGAAAATTACAACATGTAAATAGAAAAATCTAGCAAGAATAGATGCAAATGCAATGTATGAGTGTGATGGTATCAAAATAAGAGTGTGAATTTGATAGGAGAAGTGTGCCCGCAATGTATATGTATGAGATGAGGTTCATTTTTGGGGTCCTTAAACAATCAAGAATGAAGCATAGAATAAGAGTGTGTCATTAGGTAATGTGCAGTGAGGGAATAAATACTAGAAGGATGTATCATGAAGTACAATGTGTCAAGTTTGAATGATGTGAGGTTCATTTCAAAATTATACCCTCAACAGTTGAGTATGAACTGTGGAACTCAAGTGCATCATAGGGTAATGAATGTGTTTATGCAAAATAACATTTTAGATGCATCACATTAGTTGGGTTATTAAGTGGCTAACCAAGGAGAGTGGAAAGACGATCGATGACACACCCTGGTTTGTCAGTGATGACATAGGGACTGAGCCAATTAGGTTTTAATTTCTCTTTTAGATGAGCCTCAGCCTTTGTCTTCTTTTGATTTTCTTTTAATGAAAGATCACTAATATTAAATTCACACAACTGGATTTTTCTATTATAAGCTTGTGCAATGCCCATTTAATATATGTGGAGTTATTCTAGAGCTTGCATGTGGTGAGAATCAAGGATTTCAAGTTCATGGAGTTGGTTTTCATGATATTCAATCTTTGAGAATGCCCATAAGTTATACCTGTAATGAGGGTATTTATAGCTCTAAGGGAATGATTGCCTCAGTGCCGCAAACTAGCAAAAAGAGTGTATCATTGGTGGCGGTATGCACACTAGTGTGGTAATCCTAAAGAGTATATAGAATTTGATTATGTATATCATTTCCACTAGTATCAATAGTCTTGTGTAATATTTAGAAAATGGTTTTATTAGTTTCCTCTTCTTGGCCATTTCCCCATGGATAATAAGGAGTGGAAATTTTTTTCTTGATATTGTATTCTATACAGATCCTTTTAACGTCCTTACTCTTGAAAGGAGAGCCATTATTAGTGATTATGGTAGATGGAATGTTGAAGCATGTAATAATGTGAGTGGTGATAAAACAACAAATAGTGAGACTAATAGTGGTTTGTAAATGTGTGGCTTTGACCCATTTAGTAAAATACTTTGTAGCAGTAATAATGAACTTATGGGCATTGAAATAGTTTGGATTAATCTTTCTAACGAGATCAAAACCCCATAATTAAAAGTGTTATGATGGGGCAATGCGATGAAGATCATATACAGGTGCTTGAAGAAGATTGCTATGTTTTTGAAATTTATCACAACAATTGGCGTATTCTAATAATTTTATTTCCATGGTAGGCCAATAGTATAGCCTTGGCATAGGAGCTTATGAGATGTCTCTTTTCTAGAGAAGTGGCCTACACATAGAATATCATGAACTAAAGATACAACCATGGCGATGCCGTATATTCCTAAACATCGCAGCAAATGGCCATCAAATGATCTTTTAAATAATGAAGCGCTAATTATTATGTATCATGTGTCCTTTCATCATAGACGATGAGATTCACGAGGTTGAAAATTATTGGGGATGATTTGTTGGTATAGAAAGTTATAGAATTGAGTGAACCATTTAGGATGATCATTACTGCGTGCATAATACAGGATTCTAAAGCTAGCTTTTTAGTAGAAGCCTACCGCAAGGGATGAATGATAAATGTGGCTTTGTCATTAGTGATATCTTGAGGTATGAGTGATGTTACACAAGCCATAACATCTACATGATGGTTGTGTTTTCGAGGGTTGATAGTGAGATAGTAGGACTTGAATGTAGCCAATATTGCTTTGAAAAAGTTATTATACAAGACAAGATGCTCCTCTTTGGTTTGATACATGTCATCAACTTTATTAATAATGAGATGGGAGTTAAACTGAATTTTGATATTACGAATAAGAAGTTTGCGGGTGACAGTGAGGAAGAGGATGAGGGATTCATACTATGTGATGTTGTTAGTACATGATAACCCTAAGCACTATGCAAAGGGGAGATGATCATCATGTGGTGTGATGAATACGATCCCAACTCCAATGCTAGAGAGGGAACGAGATCCATAAAATTACATAATACAAGTGTCAATGTCAATGTTGTAAGTGGTAAAGTCATCTCGAAAAGTATTATAGAAAGGAGATGCATCAGATGAGGGGCATCAACTAGTTAATCAACGATAACTTGGCCTTTGCTGGATTTTTATGGGATGAATTTGAAAAAAAAACTCTATGAGAAACATGACCCATCATCCAAGGCATCCCGATAGATGAGTGCGAGATAAGAGGTATCGTAGAGGATTGAATTTAGTCATTATGTGAACCTCTTTATTGAGAAGGTGGTGTCACAACTTTTCTAACACAAATACTAGGCTAAAACATAGTTTTTCAACATATATGTAATTGAATTTGTAGGAAAGTAAACTATGGATAATGTAGTAAATGAAAATTTCACATTGAGAGTCATCATGTTGAGCTAGAAGGGCCCCTAATACATAGAATATAATGAAACGTACAATAGGAAGAGATGATCAGCCGTGTGAGGCATTAGAACAGGAGGATTTAACATATATGCTTTAATAGATTCAAATACATAATGGAAATGGTCATCCCAAATGAACTTAGTGCCCCTTTTCATTAGATGCGTAAATGGTTGTGTTTTATCAAGGATTTTCACAATGAAGTGATTGATGTGCTATATTTTACCCAGTAGTAGGTGTAATTGACGTAAATTGTGACGTAGAGGCATGTCAACAATGGAAAAAATATTTTTAAGGTCAATTTCATTTCCACATTGTGAGATGATGTAGCTAAGGAGCTTACCATTTATGACACCAAAAAAACACTTTTTTGGATTTAGGAATAGTTTTTATTTTCTTAAGCATTAGAAGAGGGTTCAGAGATCTTAAGCATGGGTGGAATGATGTTGTGATTTTGTAAGTATTTCTTCAAAATAATATTAAATAATTTTACGAATATAGTCATGGAAGATATGCTTCAATCCATATTGGTAACTGGCCTCGATGTTTTTAAGTCCAAAGGGAATACTAGTGTAATAAAATGCACCCCATGGTGTACTAAATGAAGTATTTTTTTGATTCGCGGGGTTGATTTTGATTTGATTATAACCAACAAAGCCATCCATGAAGGAACACATTTCATATCTAACACTGGAATCAATGATGGCATCAATGTGTGGCAATGGGAATTTTTCTTTAGGGAAAGCCTTATTGAGGTCATGAAAATCAATGCAACAACAGATTTTTCCATTCAGTATCATAACATGCACAATGTTAGAAACCCATTTGGGATAGTCAACAACATGGATAAAGCCAACATCCAAGAGCCATTTTATTTCTTCCTTGACTAATAATGTGACTTAAGGATGTATTTTATGAATTTTGTGTTAGATTGGTTTAGCACCAACGTGTCTTTGAGATATTAAAAGAGAAACTTACTGCCACACCCATTTCACGCTTTCCTTCATGGGATAAACCATTTCATGTGCATGTGGACACTTCTAGTATGGCCACTGGCACTGTGTTAGCTCAACCTAGCGAAGGTATTATAGATCATCCAATTTGTTTTGCTAGTAGGAAGCTAACTCCTGCAGAACGGAATTATACAACTACAGAGCACGAAGCTTTGTCAATGATCTATGCATTGTACAAGTTTCAATAATACTTGTTAGGAACCTCATTTATGTTTTATAGAGATCACATGGCATTGAAGTACCTGGTAAATAAGCCTATCTTATAAGGGAAAATATGTAGATGGGTTCTCCTATTTCAATAGTTTAACTTCACAGTTGTGGTGAAGCCAGGGAAAAGAAATTCTAGACTAGGTCATTTATCTAGAATAAATTCAGGAGAGTATGCACAAAAAGTTGAAGAAACAATGCCGGATGCACAATTATATAGGTTACAACGCGCGCCCATAGAATTAGAAGACATTGTTGTATTTCTATGAATAGGTATGGCATCAAAATAAATGAAAGCATTAGAAAAGAAGCAGTTTGTTATACGCGCGACACTATTTATGTTAATTAGTGGTGATCTCTACAAGCTAGGAAGAGATGAAGTATTACGATGTTGTGTATTAGAACATGAGCATCAAGATATTATGGAAGAATCTCATGGTGGTATTGTAGGAGGCCATTATGTAGGTGATGTGACTACTTGGAAGATCCTAATTATTGGATTATGGTGGGAGACATTGTATAAGGACTCTAAAGAATATTGTAAGGCGTGTGATCATTGTCAGCACCTAGGAAAACCAGGGCAAAGGGATGAGATGTATTTGAGACCAATCACTAGTGCCAAACCATTTGAGAAGTGGGCCATTGATTTTGTAGGACCTATTTCGCCAACCACACATAGGACTACGTCACGCTATATTATTACTTGCACAGATTATCTCACACGGTGGGCAGAAGCAGCACCTACTAAGGATTGTAGGATAGCTACAACAACTATATTTTTGTGGGAGAATGTATTTACGATATATGGATGTCCCTTAAGCTTGACAAGTGATCAAGGTACACACTTTTTTAATGAGACAATCAGGATCCTATTAGATGAGTTTATGGTTGCACACCATAAAACTACACCTTATCATCCTCAGGCAAACAGAACTATTGAAACCTTCAACAAGATTTTGAGCCAGACTTTGACAAAAAATTATGATGTTGGAAGAAAGGTTTGGGATGAAAAAGTATCAGTTGTTCTTTGGGAATATAGAACAACTTACAAGAGATTGAACAAATCCACACCATTTCAGTTGATGAAGGAATTCTAGATCGATGCCTTTAAAGAGCTTTAGTGCCTTTGGAATGCAATCTTAGGTGATGATACTGAATATTAGTGCTTTTCCCCTTATTTTGAAAGCATAATTGTGTATTTATATGATTCCCTTGTTTTAATTTTGTAATTGACAACTGAAATGCTGACCTAAGGTAGTAAAACATTATTAAGAAGCGAAAGGGGTACAAAAGGGTAAGAAAGAGGTAAAGAGGGATAGGAGCACCCAGGCTGATAGGAGTGCCTGACACAAATTTCTTGATTGGGAGCTGGTGTTTAAGGCCATAGAAAGAGAAAAAAATCAAATGTCGCCAAGAGTGCAAGATGTATAAAGCCAATAAAAGTTTAGAAGACAAATCAAAAGGCTAAAAGGAGTTTTCAATTACTAGTTTTATTTAAAATGTACCTTTCCCCTTCAAAAAATTTTCCAAGGGTGCGGAAACTTTGGCATACACTTTTATGAATTTTCTATAATACCCTATATGACCTAAAAATCCGTGCACCTCACTATGATTAGTAGGTGCTTCCAGGCCTAAAATGACTGCAACCCTGGCTGGATCAATGAGAAAACCTTTTTTGCAGATTATATGTCATAACAGTATCCTAAATGGTGTAACAAATATGCACTTCTTGATGTTCAAAGAGATACTCAATTGTCACCATCATTCAAACATTAAGCGCAGATTGTCACAATGATCTTTCACAAGCTCGTATATTGTCCAATCATTTAGGTATACCTGTAAGAAGTTGTGAATAAAATCCTTAAATGCCTGAACAACTATATGCGAGAATACAGTAGGCATGTTTTTCAATACAAAGGGCATCATAGTATATGTAAAACTGCCACATTCAGTAGTAAATGTTGTCTTTTCTTTATCCTCTTGAGAAATCCTAACCTAATGATACCAAGAAAATCCCTCCGTGAAGGAATATATTTTATGCCTTGCAACTCCTAATATTTCCTCAGTGAAATGCATTGGGAATGGATCTGTGACACATGCAACATTCATCTCCCTATAGTCACACATATCCTAATCCGTCCATCCTTCTTGATACTGATCACCATTAGGCTAACCCATTCTATCTCATCAAGGGGATTGATAATTCAAGATTTCAACATTTTATCAATTTCATCTTTTACCTTTTTGCACAAATTAGGATTCATTATGTAAGGTCTCTTTCTAACTAGTCGTACACCACTCTTAAGTTTGATCTTCATTTCCCTAAGTTATTCATGCACACCCTTAAGTTCATGATATCCTTGAGGGAATAAATCCTGATAATCCCTGAGTAACTCAATGATCTTTGCTACCTCCAAGTCTGACAAGTAATCCCCATTTATGGCCTCCTTAGGCTCAGCCTTCAAACCTATATTCACCTTCTTTGTCTTCATGGGTTCATGGTAGGTGTGTGCATCATTTTCTACACTCTCCAAGAACTCACGCATCCCATGTGAATGTTCAATATCCAAGTTATCAACTTCCTTATTATCCACGATGTAAACCATCTTTCTGCTCTCTTTCTCAAGGCAAGCACGTTCAAGTAGTATGGAGTCCATTTCTTCTTCCCTTTCAAAACATCCTCCGAACTCTAGCCCACCAAATAATTCTTGTGTATGCTCCTTGGGTTTTGTACTATCTCCCATAGTTAAGCACTTAACAAATTTTAATGTCTTTGCTATAGGAGGTTTAGTCAAGAAGTAGTCAAAATTTTGGATCATTCCTGTAATCAAATCTTGTCAGTTCCAAGTTTCTCGATGTAGTTCTGCATATACATACCAGGTGCATGCACATCTGTGTAGTATAGAATACAATCTATGCACCCATAGTGAAGGTGATAATGTTTCCTCTCTTGTTGTCCAGAGTCTCTCACACTGCTGAATGTGATGTTGAATAGGTTGATCACCATGATAAGTGCAGATTTGTGTAGGTGCATTGTTCCTTATAAACCTAGTGGACAAAGTGACTCCAATCTCTTCCCAATTTATAATATTATTTCTATGGACTACCCACCAGTGCGTTGTTGTCCCGCACAATTTATATACTAACATATCTCTCCTTTTAACTTGATCTATCCATTGTGTTTCCATGGCCCTAAAAAAGGCAGGAAGATCTTATGTCCCTATATACCAAGGTATTATGCCACCTATCCATCGAATTGAACAAATTCCATTCTTGCTCGTAACTTTTCTTTTCAGCTCACTTCCTACTAATTCATATGTACCATGAGCCCAATTTTTGCAAGCAATACTCGTAGCATCACTAATGGAATGAGAATCCTCCCACTATAGGATTCCTTATTTTGATGGCTCATTGACCTCGGGGTTCTGAATAGCACGTACATAGACTTTGTTTAAATCCTCGTCACTTAGATGTTCAATATATGATATATAATTTCCATCTGTCAAAGGTATTACAACCCTTTCCTCCTTGTTTTCAAATTTGATATACCCCTTATTGAATATCAAGTTAGCATTATTCACATAACACCAAGGGCATCCAAGCAGGGCTAGAAAATTGTCAGCTTCTGCAAGTGCTAATACCTCAAAATCCCCAGTGGACTTGACCCCTTGTATAGTTATAGATGTATCTTTCAAAAATCATATGGGAGTGGCCTTAGTCTGGGTTGCCATAAACAACACATTAGATGATGGCTGCAATGGAGGCCTCCCCATTTGTACACATGCATCTAATGTAAGCACATTTACTTCCACACCTATATTGATCAATATATTGCTCAACAGCGACCCATCTACAACAACATTTAGATTAATTTCTTTGTCATAGTCAATGCTATCAAGGGGAATATTTACATGCATAATTTTTCGTCCAGTCTCAAGACCTCTTCATGGAGTGTTCCCTTTTAACCAACTTCCTAATAGCAGAATAATATTATCCTGGTGAAACATATTGCACACATCTCATAGATCATCAATATCAATTTGGACCGTCTCTGATGCTTTCTTTTACTCCTTGAGGTATTGTATCTCACCCTGAAGATTCCTTAGCACTTCCATGGTATCCTAGTAAACTTCCTTCTGATGAGAAGGATTTGGGTACCTCGCATGAAAAACCTCCTCCTTGGTGATCATAGGATTCTAATGCCATGCCTCTCTCACGCGTTCTTCTTCAGCGCGTGTAGTAATCATTACTGTCAATGCCTTAGGTCCTTTAATTATCTTGGGTATCCACTGATCCTCTACCATGTGCTAGATTCTAACCATCCTGACACCTTTGTTCTCTTGTTTATGCTGCTTACTCAGATGCTCATATGGGTTTGGTAACTCTTCATAGCTATGGTTCTTTCTGCAAAAATAACACGCAATATTCTAAGGACATTCACACCTATAGTGGTCAGGAGATCCACACATATAACAGGTTCCACAAGGGAATTCACCTCTTCCTCCACCATGGCCTCATCCTCTATATCCACCATGATATCCACATCCCCTTCCACAAATTCCTTCAAAGTGCCCCTCATTCTTTTCATAGCACACTTGTTTATGATCCCAATCCTGGTGCTCATTCTTACCCTTAAAAATATCTATTATACTTGTCTATCATACTCCAAGGTCTATAGCATCCTTGATCTGACCGATCAGCTAAAAATCCTCAGTATCATGGGTTATGGACCTGAAAATATTGCAAAAGCAAGATAAATTCTTCCTTATCGCACATTGTAACAAAGGACAATGACTAGCATCATGATTCAAATGACAAATTTCACAGTCCAATAGTAACAAGTGTACAGATCGGTGAGGACAACTATCCTTGGTGTGACCTTCCACTTCACAATCTGCACACCAAATTCCTAAGCGTGTTTCATGGGCTGAATTTGCTTGTAGCTTCTCTAACTACTTTTCCATAGCTGCAATCTGTGCCTCTAAGAATGGACTAATGCTAGTTTTAATGCTCCCAACTACCTCAGCACGCAATGTTTTTTCTAGTGCTTCGCGTGGATCAGTGTATGTCTTATGTGAAAATTCCCTTCTAAATGGTGTAATCGATCCTCCAACAAACCATTGTGCATGTTATCTAGTGTGAATATCATAAGATAGCTTAGATAGAAGTATCTTAAAATGAGCATCATACTCACATACACTCTCAGTAGTTCCTTTCTTGATATCCTTGAGTGCACTTATACTCTTCTACTAAAAATAAAGTATATGGAACTCTTTCAAGAAAGCATCTCTCAATGCTACATAATCCACACATGTTTGATCAGGGTGAAATTTCTTATATGAGCTATGTGCACACCCCTGTAATGTAGTGGTGAATTGACTTGCCTTTTGTTCAGTAGCCATGATCCCTTTGGCACGCCAAAATATTTCACACATATGCACATGTTCAGCAACATCCTCTATACCTCTATATTATGGGAGATGAAAAGACATCTCCATGTAGATATTTTGGGTTGCTGTAGACCTTGACCACCTGATATGGAACCTCTTATGTTCCTTCTTCCTCCAGAACCACCAAATCCACCGAAACTAGAACCACCTATACCTCCTGATCTGCCACTTGTAGTTAGAATAGGTCTTGTAGACATACTCCCATGTGCACCGACAATAGTACTATACTGAACCCCTACAATCTATGAGGTAGTTCCACTTCCAGAGGTGAATCCAACATTCTGTGCACTCACATTCTATGCAAATGATGCACCTAAGAGTGCTCCTCAAAATGACATTGAATTTGTTTGTCCTACCATTGATGTACTTGATCCCTGACTTACTCCTGCTCTCCTACTTCCCAAGTTAGTTTGTTGGTTACTTGTTGTAATAGATACTAAAAAACCAAGTGGAACAGCTAGGTCACCAGGTGGATTAAGATGCGCACCCATGGTCCGAGTCGTCTCTGTCAGTGTACCTCCATGTGAGGCTAAGGTGGGATCTCTATCATGATTTCCAAGATGGGAGAGTTCCTGATGCTTTGGCTCCATGTATTCTATGTGAGCTCTAAATCCTTCACGAGCCATCTCTCTCCTCCATGCCATACTCTCTGTAATGGAACATTGCTTCTCTATCTCCCTCCTGTGCCCCTAATTATACTTAAATCACCTTTCCTCTCTCTCCTTCTCTATGACTAGGTCTACCATCTTAAACCAAACCTTTTCCTACCCCCATTCGTGGCAAAGCTTAGTTAGCCATCGCTTTACTTTCCAGGTTCAAAGTTACCATTAAGATCTTGATTGCCCGTGGAATACCTTGCAAATATGTTCCTCTTGGATACCGTAAAATCTAGAACTTAGCTACCTCTAGGAAAATGTACGTTAAAATTTAATATTCCAGGATATAACTGTTTAGAACACTACAAAACTACGTATCCACCACGCGAGTCTAGATCAGCTTAGCAGATCATAGAATGCCTGAAATTCTTCCTATGTCCAGACAAGTGTGTGATACCTCCAATTACGCTGAGATGCATAAGCAATAAGCCACTCATATAGTTCTACTAGAAAAATAGCGAAAAATATCTCATATTTCATATCTAACACTGGAATCAATGATCTTTTTTGGATTTAGGAATAATTTTTATTTTCTTAAGCATTAGAAGAGGGTTCAGAGATCTTAAGCATGGGTGGAATGATGTTGTGATTTTGTAAGTATTTCTTCAAAATAATATTAAATAATTTTATGAATATAGTCATGGAAGATATGCTTCAATCCATATTGGTAACTGGCCTCGATGTTTTTAAGTCCAAAGGGAATACTAGTGTAATAAAATGCACCCCATGGTGTACTAAATGAAGTATTTTTTTGATTCGCGGGGTTGATTTTGATTTGATTATAACCAATAAAGCCATCCATGAAGGAACACATTTCATATCTAACATTGGAATCAATGATGGCATCAATGTGTGGCAATGGGAATTTTTCTTTAGGGAAAGCCTTATTGAGGTCATGAAAATCAATGCAACAACAGATTTTTCCATTCAGTATCATAACATGCACAATGTTAGAAACCCATTTGGGATAGTCAACAACATGGATAAAGCCAACATCCAAGAGCCATTGTATTTCTTCCTTGACTAATAATGTGACTTAAGGATGTATTTTATGAATTTTGTGTTAGATTGGTTTAGCACCAGGATTGAGGACTATATTGTGCATGTCTATGGAAATATCTATACCAGGAATATTGCTATAATTCCATGAAAATATATAAGAGAATTCATGAATAACCTGTTTAATCTAATCCTGTTCAGCAGGTGTAAGAGAAGCAACTAGTAATACCATTCGAGGGTTATCAGTGGTGACAAGGTTGTATTGAATAGTTTCTTCATTCGAAAGAGTGGACCAATATTATATATATGTATCAGTAGGAATGGTATCAAGAGTATCGGTATTTACATGAGGTGGGTCAAACTCACTGAAGAAGGTGGTAGTAGTAAGAATGGATGGAAGTTTTTTTGGTTATGACACGAGGGGAGATGATCATAGGTCCCCATGTATTCTAGGAGAGAATCATCAATAATAAAAGTATCCAACTCGAGCCAATAAGTGGAAGTGGGATCACCAATGAGTTCCAGGTATACGAGAGGAAGTTTAGAAGTATGCCAAATAACATAAACCTAAGGAGGGGATGTGGCAAGAAGTAAATTAGTGGATGGGAGATGATAGTCAAGGTCAATTTTGGTAGATTGAGTGGGAATAGAAAATGGTTATGTGACCCCTTGACCATGCTAGCTCAAACCAGTACTAGAAAATCCATAACAAAGTAGATATTAATAGCTAAGACCATATTTGAAGAAATGAGAATTAGATGCAGAGGGATGGGAGTTTCTAGTGAATGCTCAATAGTATTACAAAAGGAGAACATGGAGGGATCTATGATGGCCTTATAGACAACACTTTCATAGATAAATTTAATTCGTGTATGAAGAGTGGAAATAACCGCATGTATGAAATTGATCAAATATTTTACAAGAAGAATGTTATAATTTATATTATTATGCATCACAAAGCATGAAATAGGTAGAGTACATGTCTTAATAGTAATGGGAAGTGTGGTAGTACCTAATCCATGTTTAGGATTTTTATAAAAGCCACATATAAAAATAAACGAAGGAATCAAGGAGTCTTCAGAGAGGCCAATTTGATGAAGGAATGCTAGATCGATGCCTTTAAAGAGCTTTAGTGCCTTTGGAATGCAATCTTAGGTGATGATACTGAATATTAGTGCTTTTCCCCTTATTTTGAAAGCATAATTGTGTATTTATATGATTCCCTTGTTTTAATTTCGTAATTGACAACTGAAATGCTGACCTAAGGTAGTAAAACATTATTAAGAAGTGAAAGGGGTACAAAAGGGTAAGAAAGAGGTAAAGAGGGATAGGAGCACCTAGGCTGATAGGAGCGCCTGACACAAATTTCTTGATTGGGAGCTGGTGTTTAAGGCCATAGAAAGAGAAAAAAATCAAATGTCGCCAAGAGTGCAAGATGTATAAAGCCAATAAAAGTTTAGAAGACAAATCAAAAGGCTAAAAGGAGTTTTCAATTACTAGTTTTATTTCTTAGGAATCATGTAAATGCTACCATGCTTGTAGGACCTAGAAATGTACCCAAGTGCATAGATTTTATGTGTATATAGTTAATTCTCCCTCATATTGTGCATATCATATGTTGTTTTCTGTTAGTGTATGATATTGTTTATCCTTTACTTTTTTATTGTAATTTATTCCTACACATAGATTATCCCTACACTTGTTGAGTTATTTTTCTTAAGTGTACTAGTTGTGACTTGTTGTGTGGAGCTAGCTTACTAGTCTTGTGGAGTTAGCTTGATTACCAATATTAGTTAGTGGGAGTAATATGCCTATTCTTAGGATCCTTCACAATAATTCTAGGTGGTAGCTACACTTCCTTCCTCCTATATGTACATCTTGATTATTGATCTATTCATGTGAGTGTGTTAAGTTAAAAATATCATCATCTTTTGTAATAATTTCATTTTATTTTTGTACTTGTAATTTTACGTGTGTGCTTAGTGTTTCCTTCGTGCAATTCATGTCTCACATCTCTCATCAGTGAATTATTTGATTCATCTGGTCCATTGAATTCTATGATATGGTATCAGAGTGATGCTGGTATTAAGTGTGTCTTGTTTTATTTTGTAAGTTCTTTATTGATACTATTATTTGTAAATTTTAGATTGGTTGTATGTGCTAATTTTTTGTCTAGTTTGTGTTGGTACGACCATATCTACGCAGGACCAAGATTTTGGAAATGTCTTTAGGCTATTTATTACTACATGGAATCTTCCAAATGCATTTTAGTGTGATTTTTATTTGGTTTCACTTAGAAATAGGCTGGGGCGTCCTCAGATCTAGGTTGTTGTTTTGACCATAAAATCAACATTTTTGCTCATTTACAGACCTAGGTTACATCATTGTGCAAAAAATCAATGTTGTAGGGTTAAAAACGCATGGGGGGAAATTTTGACCTTTGCGCTCCTTTTTTTGGTTGAAATATGAAGCAATTCCATCTCAAACTTGAAAACAATGCCTCTACAAGGCCTAAATCTACTCATGGTTAGTTGAGATTAGCTATAAATCTCCATTAATGTTTGTATCTTGTATATAGATACATTTATATATCTCTATTGGTCTACATTTTCTCACAAACTAGTAATCTCTCTTTTGTGGTAGTACCAAATCAGACTCCAACAACAAAAAGATAATGATCTTTAGGTTTTCTAAAACCTAATTCATCTCAATGCCTTCTTCCGTGGAGGCCACCTACCACCAAAGATAAATAGGTTGTTTAATTTTAAATATTTAAACCTTCTTTTACCAATAGATTAGTCTTGTTCCATTTTGGAAGACAAGTCAATTTTGGATTATTTCTCTAAGAGGGAATTAATTATTTAGTTACTATTTGTATTTTTTCAGTCAAAAACGATGGGTGAGACCCAATTTGGCAAGAGGCCAATTACCTCTCGCAAACTAAATAATTATTTTCTACATTCTTCTGATTCTAATGAGTGGTTGGAAGGCTAGTTTCACTTTATCCATAGTTCCTTTTATCAAATTTTAGTGCAAATGTATTAAAAATAGGCCTCATTTACAAGAAACAATTTTTTAATAACTTTTGATTGGTAGCTCAAAAATGAGGGCTGCATTTTGTAAAAGTTCATATTTTTTCATTTCCCATGCATTGAGATTATTTTCGTTATTAAAAGGAAAATTTTATTAAGTTTCAAAATTGGGAGGGGGGCTGCCTAATATAGTTTCTAGATGTTGTTGTAATCATATGAAGACACTTTTGTGGCTGATTTTGACTTCTATATGAGCATACATTTTTCTCCTACGAATCCTTTGTATTGATTTATATTATTTGTCGATGTAAGATGAAATATGTTCTTCATAGAATTATGCTTTGTAGGACAAATACTGCATCAGTACCTCCACCACTTCTACTTACTAGGGAAAATTATTCACTATGGAGTTCAAAAATGGAAAATTTTATCACTCAAAAATACCTTTATCCATTATTGTATGGATAAGTAGCTTCCTCCAATGACCTGGATCAACTCAACGACTAGCTCAAATCATGTGACATGGTTCTTGGTTTCTTGTTGATGTACATTTCCATTCTTTTCTACCATCATGTGGCACAAACATAGTGTCCTTGCACTATTTTTAGAATTCGTCATACCTAATTATGAGAACCTTAAGAGATTTTAGTTCTTACTCCTTCTGAGACTATTGTTTCTATCTCCGTTTCATGTGATGATAGTTTTGTTGATACATATTTCCATGTTCATCTTATTGATGAAAAAGATAGTTCTTTTAGTTATGAATACATGAAGATTGATGAGGATACATCTCCTGCCTCTCATGACCACCTTTGAGATAGTTGTCTTGACTCTCTCACCATAAGAGATCTATCAGAAACTAGGTAGAGATGTTCATAATTTCATGGTATTCCACCTTCTTTCATTTCATTTTCCTTTGATGCATAGCTATTGTGTGAGAAATATTATACTTCTCCTAATTCTTGTGTTTATGATATATTCCTGTCATGAATTTCTCTTATTTTTGTTGAGAAAAACTTTTGGATAAGTTTCTACCAGACCTCAAATGTTTATTCACATACTTGACTTGGGTTGTAGTATGTTGATATGCTCTTCCATTTGTAGATCCTTCACACATTTTTACTTAAGAGGATTCATACATCTCCATTGATGGGAGTGCCCCTTTTGGGATATCAACCACTTCTACTATTTTTGAGATCATCTTTGATCCTTTATAGAAAGATCACATATGTATTCTAGATTCACCTCACTTAGACACATTTCTACCTATAATTACATCCTTATTTATAGATTCCCACATTTTTGATCTAGATTAAACCATTGAGGACATTTTTATTCTCTTTGAAAACTCCTATGGAGTTACATCTTCTTCTTTGGATATAATGAGGGTATTTATAAACCCTCTTACTCCCCCTCCTTCATTTCCTACTCCTGAATTTCCATCTTATACAATTAGGCATGGATTTACTGATTTGAATTTGGCACATTTAAGCACCTTGTTAGAGAAATTTGATCATTTTCCAGACTTCTACATTCTCATTCCTACCTGCATTCCACTTGAGTGGGAGTTCAGGAGTTTGATTGCTACGGGTTTATTTCTTCCAAAAGGAAGAGATGTTATTTGTTGTATATGGACGTACTGCAACATTTGTCATGTGACATCCTACGTTTATCTTCTCTATCTTCTTTTTGGATCTATCACCCCATATTTTCGAGCCAGTAAATTGGTTATAGAAGGACCGCGAGGTTATTTTTCTAAATTTTAATTTAAAACATGTTAAACCAATTTAATATTTTCCTAAATGAGTTTTATCTACCTTAGGATGAATTTATTTAAATTTTTAGTTAGTGTTCTAATGACATAACTAGTTAATCCAATAAGGGAAATATTACATCTAGGCTACTTAATTTAATTTTTTAAAAACAATTTCCAATATAACCTCTAAAATTAATTATCACCCTATGGGTGTTAAAATAAATCTAAGCTAGTTTAAATATTCAAAATGAGAATAAGGGATAAGGTGTTGACTAGGGAATGTCACAAATCCCCAAGTAGACACCTCTCTATGTGGATAGTATAGGTTCAATTCTCCACCATTAGATTTAGACCTTCTCCACCCTTGGATCTATCTTTATTTTTGCTTATATGGGTAGCTGTGCATTTGGGAAGGGGTTACATGTTTACTTTATGGTAATGGCTCCCCATATTCCATTCCAATGTTTAAATGGTATACAATTCTCTCACACATACATTTCTATAAATATGATTTTTTTATGTCTAACAAAGGAAAAAAAACTACATTGTGGAGATGAAGAATATAAGCAACACTTTTTTTGATATAATTACTGATTTCTTACAAAGGTAATAAATTACATTGTTGGAGATAAGGGAATGCAAACAACATATTTTTTCAGTACAATAACATATATAAAACCTTTCCAAATGTTCCTTTCAACTAGGGAGTGAGAGAACCGACGTAAAAGGAGAATTCATTTCAACAAAATTTAATAAATCTTACAAAATTTTAAATTCATTTTTCACAATCACAATAGTCAACATTAAATTTATCTCCAAAGTGTATTCCACACAAGAAAAAAAGGCTCCTAAGATCTTACCAATTTGCAGCAATACACCAAATTATTTTACAATAGTTCAAGAATTTATGCTCTTTCAAACAAGGTGAACAATAAACAATATCCTTCCACAATTATTGAAGTCCTTTAACACATAGCTCCTCCATAGATTCAACACTTTCTCTTAACCAAAAACAAATGAGAACAACTCTCTCCACCTAACCTACTGAATAGAAGGAGGAATTCTCTTTATTTTTACACCTGAGCCCCAACAAAGAAAAAATAGCATGTCTCAACCCATATCTGAGCAATAAAAACAAAGAAAATAAACAAGGGCTATAAGTACACAAACACATACTTAGGATCTACAAAAAATTTCCTCCCATGGAGGATGAAATATACCTATGCTCTCCTTTTGAATCCTAAATGGTATGGCAACAAGATCATAAACCTCCAAACATTCTTACATCCAAACACAATCCTTATAACTCCCAAGCCACATTTAGCTTATCCTTTTCTCTCCTAAAAATAGACATTTCATATCCCAAAATCCCTCCAAGTTAGTCTACAATGACTACCACAAAACCATTTTCTTTCTAAAAAACATATATTCTTATATCTTCATAACCCTTTTCCCTCCAATAAGTAAGAATAGTCTATAAAACCTCCACATACCATTCACTACCCAACTAGAACCCAAATACATCCTGAAATACATAAAAACCAAGCAAAAAACAAGAATGTAAAGGAAGATAAAGGCCTACATAGGGAGAATCTTATCCTCTTGATAGTCCATCTAACAACTAAGAAAACACTCCAAGCACTCGAAACACTTCACCAAATCTCTCCAAAAACGAAAAGAAATAAACAAATGTCCCAAAATAAAATTTGTAAAACCCTTTCCCCCCTAAATTCTCTCTTAATTATATATTTTAAAGTAGTAAGATGAGCTGGAATCCATATGGGATTGCGAACAAGTAAAACCCATGAGTTGTCCCAAAGGTAAGTGTACACAAATCAACATCCATAAATGAAAATATAAGATGGTTAAATGCAAATATTTTCTAAAATTAATTCAAGTGCAAGGAATTTTCTTTGTACACTCAAACGTAAAATACCCAAAAGTGAAATCCTCTGCCAAAATAATAATTCAACCACACATATTAAAATCAAGAAGTGAAAAAGAGGGAAAAACTTTCATCATATGCAGACAAACAATCAATTTTACCCATTCAAAATCTTACCTACCCCATAGGTATGGCCATGGGGGTAATTTTGGGAGTGTGGAACAAGGTAAATAGCTCCCAAAAACATCCAAAAATATTCCTAAAGGAAAAATCCAAATTTCCCAAGTTGAAATCAACATAAATGGCATCACACAAGGACAAGGTCATAAGTAATTACTTACTAATGAAATTTCAATTAATCAAAACACGATTTAATAAAAATCACAAGGGTTAAACATAAAAAGGGGGATGTGGCACTCCACATGAGGGTAAAATATTAAAACATCACCAAACATATAAAAGAGGTCAATTTTACATTTACAGCACACACACACACATCACTCAATGGGTGACCTTGGTTAGCACATGTTATTTCTGGGTTGTTGGTTTCCCCCACATTAATTTGGTATTTAATAGTGTTCATGGATATACCTGTCCATCACCTAGAAACTCAAACAAAATATCATACCCACATGAAGAAACATATATCTATATATAACAATAAAAAATGTAAATAGACTCACAACATAGTAGCCTACACATTTGATCACATCCATCCATAATTGCAATGATTAAATTAATGACATTTCATACTAAGACCAAACATCCACATACATATTTCATTATAGAAAATTTTAAATTTCCATTTACATTCTATGAGTCATGAAATCAATCCATATTTCTAGTAATAACCACAACATCAACTACTCCATGGCTATAATATGCAACACACTCATAGAAAATATAGGAATTCTAGGAATATGTAATCTCATATAGTTCCTCAAAGGTTACCATAATATAATCAAGGAAACCATAATAATAAAACTATTTTATCCCTACATAGTGAAAATTAACCAATAAAATCATAGTGCTATAGAACTGTGTAAGGCACCCTATGCCCCAAATCATATAGTCCAACTACAATGTCTCTAATCCAAATAATCTAGAATGATGTAATAGTTGTCACATACACATACTAATGAAACACATATAAAAAATGACTACTAAATCTATAAATAGTGTGTAAGAGGAAGTGGGAGGTACAATGGAGGCACACATGGGCCCTATCTTGCAGGATATAGGGTGGTTATAGGTGGTTGTAGCTTCTAGTGAGGACTTTTAGAGCTCACTTTTCTTTGTCTCTCTTTTTGGAGGGGATCATTTTTCCCATTGGGTTTTCTCCTTTTTCTCCACTTTGTGAGATATCCATTGTATGTGGGTACCACATCAGGCCTTGTTATTGGGACCCAATTTATTTTACACCCACATAAGCTATGATTAAGGGGGGTTAGTGTAGGATATTATTTAGCCTTTATTTTTTACTATGAATTATCCATACACTTGTTGAGTTAGAATGCCTAGGTGTACCAGTTGTGTGGAGTTAGTGTGTCAGTCCTGTGGAGTTAACTTGACTACTAATATCAGTTATTAGGAATTATATGCTTATTCTAATGCTAATTCACCACTATTCTAGGTTCCCTCCTCCTATGTGTACATATTGACTATTGAGCAATTTATGGAAGTGTGTTCAGTTGGATCTATTCTCATATTTTGCATTATATCGTTTGATTTTTCGTACTTACAATTTCATGTGTGTGCTTAATATTTACTTCATGAAATTCATGTCTCACATATCTCATTGATGAATTATTTTATCCGGTTGATCTGTGGAATTATATGATATTTTCATCCTAAATATTTTCACATCCCAAATCACCATTAGTGTAACTTGTGTCAAGACCCGTTCAATTCAATGGTATCATTTCCCTTATTTTAAGATCCTAATCGTTGGAAGTTGGAAGGAGTGTGCATAATGTTTAATTTAGATTCAAGTAATACCTATAGGGTAAAGATGCATTGCAATTAATTTTCACTTATTTGATGGAAAAGGAGATCATTCACAATAAGTTCAATATTTTTATGTGTCATGTCTAGATTATGGAGATAATGATAGATTTATAACAAAACTCTTTTCACATAGTCTAGCAAAGAGCTATTTATTAACACTATAATTTTTAAGAATTTAAGTCAACCATTAATGATGTAGTAATGGTTATGGGTCCTAATGAAGGGATGTCTTAGACCATGTAGTCCTTAGAATATATAGGAAAATTATGCATGAAATACAAGATAACATAATGAAACAAAACATAGAACTTTATTAATTCAAAGAAAAAAATCATGGAAACAACAAATAGAAATATCTTCAAATGAGATGCATAAAACCAATTAAATCCTTAGATATTTTTTCATCTCATAGTCTTTGTAGGTATAGATCATGAACATAATGAAATATCTAGTTCAAATTATGGTTTAGATGATCCCCACATAGAGGTCGTCCACACAATAATAGAAGAACTCAAGAAATTAGAGTCAAATAAATGAAAATTAATGACATTATAAACTTCTACAAAAGTAGAATAATTAACATAATGATTAAGCTAGAATTATATTAAAAAAAAATTAAATGCATACAATATTATGAAATACACAAGATTTCACGTGGGAAAACCATTTTGGGTAAGAATTATAACATGGTAAACTAATTTTTTATTATATTAACTTAACCATTTATAATATAATAACATACTACAAAGTTATATGATACCACAATGCATGTGTAAGTATTTTTAGGCACACAAATAAAATTTCTTAGTACACCAAGAAAATTTCTTAGTAATCTTGTAGCCTTGGTCAATGAGTCCAAAAACTTCTCATATGTGCCCACCTTCTCCCACTACATCCTTATTTATTCAACCATTTCCATAACAAAATGGTATTTCACAATATTTTCCATCATCAAAGAGAAATATTCAAGGCCATTTTCTAGAAAAAAAAATATTTATCATCATATGTTATAATTAAACCCTTTTTAATGAACCTAATAACAAAAAACAATATTTGAATCTAAATTGCTTCCTTATTTACATGAGTAGTAGCCATGTACTAAGCCTTTGTGTTGGATATCACATTATTCACATGCCATTTTCTCATCCAACTTTCCACCAACTTACAAGTTCACCAAAAAGGTCAAATACTTATACATAAGTAGATTTCCAAAAATAATGATCTATAGACCAATCAAAATCCAAAAATGAATGTAGAATCAATTGTTTCTTTCACCAGAATTTCCCTAATAGAAAAATTCACTTTAATAAGTTTTGTGTAGATACTTGAAGATATTATTTACCATATTCTAATGTTACTTCCTTAGTTTAGATCCAAATATTCTCGCTACACTACATGAGAAAAGACATGTTTGGTATAAATCATTGCATACATTAGGCTTCAAACAAAATTAACATATGGGATTTATGGCGTGTCATAAATTTCCTCTCGTGTCTCAAGAAACTATTTAGTAATTCATTTAAATAAATTAGAAATAAGTGATCAAATGCTTACTATCATGAATTATAAACCTTTGTAATATAATTTTAACCTAATTTAATTGATTGAATCATCATTTACCTTGGGAATAGCCTCTCAAAAATAAGACATCTTTTCTTTGATAATCCTTAATGGATTTTTGCCTCATTTCTTATGATAATAAGGTTATTAATACATATTTAACTCATAAATTCTAAGTAACAATAGTAATAACTATTATTGAATTTTCCCAAGAGTTAGATAAAAAAGAGAAGAGTAATAAAATTTTAACTCATTTATTTTAATTTTGATAGATATTAATTGACTTACCAAAATAATGAAGGTATGTATGTTTTAGCCCATAGAGTCACTATAAATTATCATCAGTGGATACACCAACTTCTATTGGATAATTTTTCATTTACTAAAGGCTTTCCCTGATGTAATGTCCTTACATTATCCTATATTTTCTGGGTAAGTGCACGAATTTGGGGGGACAAAAAATGGACAAAAACCCGAAAAAAGAAAAACACGTACGTGTTCTATTATAACATGACCAAGTTTTACTTTATGGTAATAGCTCCCCATATTCCATTCTAATGTTTAAAATGTATACAATGCTCTCACACACATATTTCTATAAATATGACTTTTTTATGTCTAACAAAGGAAAAAAAACTACATTGTGGAGATGAAGAATATAAGAAACACTTTTTTTGATATAATTCACGTACGTGTTCTATTATAACATGACCAAGTTTTAAATTCTTAGGTTTGGGATTTACTGAGACATAACGCATACGCGTTATGCTTACTATAAAGAAAAAAAAGAGGCCTGAGCCTCTATCATTTTATCTCCCTCAAACGTGAGTTTTAGAGCTTAACCATGCCCTCACATTTTCTCATTCAGCTGGATCTCAAGATCAAAGGATCATTTCTGGATCACCAAGAATATTTGAATTGATGATGGCACCACGGAGAAGAGGTAAGAAGAATTATTTTCTCAAAATTTCATTGAAATATGATAATTATAAATTAAAATTTGAATTGAAGACCTATTTTTTATTGTTACAGTTATAGGTCGAGGGAATCAACCACAACCAAACCCTACTATTCCTGTCATCCCTCCCAACACTCCCATAATTGGTCAACATCCCTTGAGTAGTTAAGAAGATTTAGCAGCCCACATAATTGAAAACCAAATTAAAATTGAGGATTTAATCAAAACAATGAGGGATTCACAATCTACAAACCCCCACCACGCCTATCTTGCAAACACATTGGAGGTATGACTTGTTTAAGTTGACGTGACAATGGGGCAAATTGATTGTTGGACAACTTATAGAGAGGGTTTTAGGGTTTATTTTTCCAACAAATTGTCATATGTGGATGTAAAGAATTTTCTTTTTTCAAAAGACCTCATATGAGCCTTATTCATGGACCCCCATACTAATTTTCTTGTTCCATTGTCATGTAAATGGTTTCCCATCCATTGGTGCAATAATAATTCGATTAAAAATAATTTTTGGGACTGATGGTGGATGGTGTTTGATTTTGCACCTTTTAATAACAACAAGGTGCCACTATACTTTCTGAGGAAACTATATTGCGAGTTTATCCTAAACAATATCCCAAATTATTTTGATTTTCAAGATTTCTAGGGTCGAGGAAAAGGATTTTCCCAAGATCAACCAAGTGCACAATGTGCACCTATTCAGAATGGTAGATTCCCCGCATAGAATCCCCCTCACCTTGAGATTGTCCCTCAATTAGTGAAGGAGACAATAGAGATTGATACACTCCACACGCTTCAGGGGATATATGCAACCCTTGTTCAAAATATGAGGGATATTTCTGAGCCAGATGCTCGCAGAGGTATGTAGAGTATTCCCTCAAGGAGTACTAGCATGAGGCCATATCTTTTCTAGTCATGTGGTAGCATATGTTTGGGGCCCGAGGAGGATGATACTTTCATGCGTACTGATTTTGGTGCACCTAGTGCTAGGGGTTCACATGATAATGTCATTTTGGTGCACCTAGCGCTAGGGGTTGACATATGGATTACAATCATCGGTGTCACCTTCGTAGGTAAACTTTTGAAATAATTGTCTTTTTACATGTATATGTGTTGATATTACACCGTGCAGGAGGCACATCTTCATCCCAACCATAGGCGGAAAGCAACATACATACACATACATTCACAGAGGTAATTTAGAATGTTAATTATGTAAAATTTTCACATATGTGTGTGTGTGTGTGTGTGTGTGTGTGTGTGTGTGTGTGTGTGTGTGTGTGTGTGTGTGTGTGTGTTAGTTTTGAAGTCAAATATATGTATGTTCTTGTATGTCCATCTAACTCATGTGATATACATGTTTGATAAATATGTTGACTTCACTAGACACCCCACCATCTCTGCCACAAGTAGATAAAGGTGTTACCACTGTGATTTCATCTACGCAGCAACTCACCAAGGTATTCAAACAACACATAAATTTCGTTAAATTTCTTGTGTAATTCATATTATGTTAAATTACACGTGAGTAATGTATTTCATTGTATAATTATTAAATTATGTTAATAATGTCCTTCATTGTGTATATGCAGGAGTTACCTATGACATGTATCAACCCTATTCATTTGATTCACAGGCATGGTGGGGTAAAAAAAATAGTTCTATATTGATAAAATTAGTTCAAATATTGTCATTATGTACATACATGTACTTAGTTCTATTTTCACTAATTATTATGTTATATTTTATGATCTTATGTGTATGTAGGGAACTTTAACCCCCTCTATTTTAACTTCAAGGGCACGAACTCCTCCATCTCGTCATCTTTGTACCCCCATTCGTACTGCAGGAGATCCCAATGACTCATCTGAGTGTGAGATGCAAATTCTGCATGATCGGCAACTTGCAGTAAGTTTGTTTATTTATGTAAATACTTTCATTCTAGCATGGTCTTAAATACATGTTGAAAACATATATAAATTAAGTTTTGAAAAAAAAACATTGTTTTCATTTACAGGAAAGTATTCAACAGAAGAGGACTCGAAGCATAGGCTCAGATGATCCAAAGTCATCTCAGAGATCTCCATCTTCATCTAAGGGAGGGCCTTCTTCGAGAAAGGCCAAGAGAGGGATAAATTTTGATGAGTAGGAAATATGTCTTACATGACATTGTTTTTGTATGCCTATGTGCATGGCATTGTGTGCATGCCTATATGGCATTTAAACTTGATGGTATATGACCTATTTGGGAATTTTTGTATTTATTATGCACATTAAAATACTATTTGGAACTTGATAATTTTGTATGAGACCTTACATTTTTGAGATTATTTTTCGCGTGAAACTAATATGATGTGCACTTGACAATATTTAAGAAATTATGGATTATTTTTTCATTTATTGGTGATGTACATGTATGGCATTTTCAATTTATAATATGCATCAAACTTTAGAAATCAATATTTACATAATGTATGTATATAAAGAGTTACCTAATCTGAGTAATTATTAATTCAATTTATCAAGGTGTATATGTGTATTTATAGACAGCTGTAGTTTGGCCAATGCACTATTACGACTAATATTGTGCTAGTTGTGCTTCTCCCTGCAAACCAACGATACACCACTGGTTCGACCTATCTAACTTTCTTCCTACGACATCCCTTTTATCGTTTTTCCTCTTGTAAACCATTTAAACAAGATATAATAGCTTCATTCTAACTACATTAGCTTCTTACTCTCTTCCAGTCCACTCCTACCACCTTCCTAACCTATCAATTCATCCCATTAGATTGATCTAACCCTTCAAAACTCTCTTCAAACCCAAATCACCTCCTAAACATGTTTAACTAAGCTTAAACATGGTTTGTTACTCCCTAAACCTAGTCAAAGTAAGCTTTGACTTGCTAAAAAGTGTTTTTTGGAATTTAGTGTTTGTCCCACATGCACTCAAGTTTCCCTTTTTCCCAAATGGAAAACTATATATAGGGCTAGACTTCCTCTCTCATTTTCAAGAATTCCTTCCTTCTTCCTAAGCATATATTATAGAATTTTGCATCTAGGTTCTAGATTTCATTTCTAGTTTAGATATTGAGCTATTTACTTCACTTTTGCATTGCTAATTCAATTTATAGGGTAAAGGAGAAGAACCATTGGCTCAACATCCCATAATGGGGAGATCTCTTTCTCTTAATCACTAGAAAATGATTGCTCAGGGCTTACTAGGTTCATTATTTTAACCTTTCAAAAAATAGAGGTAGTTTTAATTAGCTTAAATTTGAGTGTTTACTTCATAATGTACACTAATTAGAAAATCTTGTTCATTTCTTATCGGATGGTCCACTGATTTGTTGCTTGAAGCCTTTGGGGATTCTTTAGGAATTCCTACCCCAAAATTCATGGCTTTCTACAAATTTTCTTTGAACACATTTGGCACATCTAGTGGGACTTGAATGTCCATCCTCCATTAATGGAGGTCCTTTGAGATCTTCAAAGTCATTTTCAAGTTTTTTAGTTTAAATCACTTGTTATTTCCTCTTTTTCTATTTTAAACCTTGGATTAATGAACTCTATTTACATGAATTTGTGGGTTTAACATAGAAATAGGAAGCTCTAACTAACCAATAACCTGTTTGCTCTTAAAATTTTGAAAATCTGTGTTTTTTGTAGGATTTTTATAGGGCATACGTAGGTGTTTTAACGTGTCACGTACACGTTGATATACGCACGTCTCCATCAGAAAGTTCGTGTACCCATCTGGGTGTCCTCTATGTTTATAAAAAATTTCTCTACAGGAACTCATCTGCGTCTCCATTGGCCTGTCCACGTCTCCGTCTCTTTGGACGTGTCTATGTAATTAATATCAATGTGTAAAATTTTACAGACCTCTTTTTACTTGGGTCGTGTATCCGTTGGTAGGAGCGTACACACATTGAAACCTTAGTGTACCTATTGGATTAGGGCACATAGGTGTTGGTGAATGTTTTGATCTTAATAGACCCATGTAGGTGTTGGTGTAGGCACGTACCCACTGGTTGGGACGCGTACATGTCAGTTTGGGTGTGCTAGTGTTATTGTCAAAATTACATTTTTTTATAGTCTATTTTAACTGTTTCTCTGACATTTTTGATGCAGGTTTCTAAAAGGTTGACAGGTTTAAAAATAGGACTAACTATTTAAAAATTTCAGTTTGCATGATTAAGTGTTTTTCATTCCTTAGCTTAAATTAGGATTTTTTACACGTGCGTATGCTCTCTCCTCATGCTTTCCAAAGTGATCTTGGAGATCAAAAGCACTTACACAAAATCTATTTTATATCTTAAAAACACTTGATCTTTAAAGGATAAAGTAAATTTTTTTATGTGCTTTTAGTAGGACTTCCACTTTGCGTATGATCTTCCTTCATGCTTTCGAGTGATCTTAGGAATCAAAAGCAAGTGTGAGTTATCTTTTACCTCAATCAGCAAATGAGAAAACTACTAACTAACTTGTTGTATATAGAACCTTATGTTGGTCAAAGAAAGGTGTTAAAATGAACCGAAAACTTCTAATACATGTGTGTTTGTAGATTGCCAAAAGGTGTGCCACTTTTGAAATCACATTAAGATTAAAAAAGTTAAAAAATACACCATATTCAACACACTATATTGCAGGCTTTGGAAAAGGTAAGTCCCTCTCTGCTTAACTGGAACATAGCCCCTTTGGCACAATGCCTTAAGCTATAACAATGGGGGTGGTTCCAGGAACCCCAAAGTAGTCCACCACTGAGTAATCTCGTGGAAAAAACGGGAAGTGTCTCGCTTACCCACTTGGCTAGTATGCCTTGTGATATAGCATTATCGGTTGTCCATGTGGTGACCCTAGTGATAGTACACGTAAATGCACTAGTTTCCTACTGTTCTTGAAGGGGGTAAAATAAAGCCGAGATACTCCCAAACTAGTTAGTGTGGCTTTTTGAATAAATCACACTCACTTAAGACAACCTTGTAACACCTAGTTGAGAGAGATTATTAAGGAAACCATTTTTTCTGGAGGCCAACTTTACTAGTCCATTCATGTTGTTTTCCATCACAAGGTGATAACTTGTTTGGATTTAGCACCTTGTTTATCAAACATGGTAACAAACCCATTCTAAGTTGGATCTAAGTGTTTTTCATCAAGAATTTAGACAAACGTATTATTTAGCCTAGCTTCCTTCTCATTTTTCAAATGAGGCGAAGCTCTGCCCAAAGTGAAAATAAGTGTATTTTCACATATTCTTGATCTACACCCATGCATTCGTACTTTCCACGTTGGAAGTCAAACAGAGGAATACTTTACGTGTCATGTCAGAGATAGTGCTAGCTACTTTTTTGTACATTTACACTCATCCATGTTTACGGCTGGGGTGTTAAATGACTAAAGTAGGTAGGTAAATTTTCACATCTTTGGAAATTCTATGATCTTGACTTTAGGATCTTCATCATTTTTGCAGGTTGGTTGTGTCATTCTGTCTCTCCCTAGTTTGTTAACTTTTGCTTGCATTTTAGTCGTTTAGTATTGGAATTTACATTACGTCTCCCATCCTTTGGGCATGTAGTATGAATCCCTCTATTACATGGTTACACTACTCACATCGTCGTAGACTTCTTGTTATACCTTCTACTTGGTTTTAGTTCTGATGTCATTTAGGTTTTTTTGACAAGTGTCGATAACGCATTATATGTATCGTCATGATGTTGTCTTGATATCGACACCTTGCTTTCTTGGTTGAGATAGCTTGATAGCATTGTTACATTGTATCTAATTGTGACTTCCGCTTTTCAAAACACTTGGCTTGTTGTCAATACTTGAGTTAGTTCTAGTTATACCTTGTTAGAGGACTTTGTCAGTATTGTGTTGATATTCAAGACTTATTAGCTTTCTAACTTTAGCCCACATATTTGGTACAATATTGTCATTCATCTTGATCTTTTAAGTATAGATTTGACATAATGCAACTTAGGTAACTAATACATTTTCATCTGTCCATATTGGTATCCTTTGAAAACTAGTAAACATGTTGTTGCATCTAAGTATCGGCTAGTAATGCCTAGAATTTTCCAAATGGCAACAAAATTTAGTGAGCTTAATGCAGGAGCTAATCATTTCAATGATTTCCCCTTTAGAAGGAACAATTTAGGACCGCTATTCTCTGAAGTCAAAGATACGGAAACCTTAATCGATCATAATGGAGGATATTCAGACTGTTCGGGAGAACAAAAAAGGTTAGACCTAAACAAATTTGACAAGTTCTTATATTATAACAAAGATCAAGTACTCATGAGATTCTTGGCATTAGGAGCTAAAATTTCACACGAGCGTGAAGAAGAAACAAAGGCCATTAACCCTAACTTAGGAGAGAGAAGACTCATCTTAGACACAGATAATTCTTTCGATGTGGGATATGAATCCACTTCTGGGAAACATAAGGTAGTTGTTGAAGGTGAAACATCATGTAAACATCACTTTAAGGCTTCGCGTAAAGTAAAAATTGAGTGGAAGGCCTCCCCTCCTCTAAAATTTGATGAAGAAGAGGATCCCCTGTTTGAGGAGGAGACCCTCCAAAAATAGATCTTGAAGTTGAGTCATAAATAAGTGAACTTAGGCACTTCAAAAGGAAACATAGGTAAAGTCAAAGGCAAAAATAAACTTAACAAGTTTCAATTTGATCCACATACATACTATACCTTTAAGGCAATTCAGGCTCAAATGTCAATATCACCTACTAAAGAGCAACTCATTCAGGATGAATTAAAATCTATGAAAGATACGATCACAACATTACAACAAGGAAATATAGGCCAAAACAAAAAATATCTCTACGAAGAATTATGTCCTTATCCCTTCTATAAAGACATGCTGCTACAGCCCTTTCCTAAACATTTCACTATCCCAACTCTTGACAAGTACAAAGGCAAAGGTGATCCCCACGATCACATCAAAGACTTTTACATGGCTTGTCAAGAGGTCACCTATAATGATAATTTTCTAATATGACTCTTTCCCTGCAATTTGGGGGCTTTGGTGATTGAATGGTTCTATAGCATACCTAAAGGATCTATAACAACGTGGATGAAACTAGCAAAAAAAATTGTGCAGAACTATTCTTTCAACATTTAAAATTATGTCATGATGAATGACCTTTTCAATGCAAAGCAAAAACCTAATGAAACCTTCGAGGGTTTCTTACTACGATGGAGAGCACTGGCTAGTCGCTTCCCTTGTGCTTTACCTGAAAAACAATTAGTGAGAATTTTTGTTCCTAATTTAAATGCGGAGATAGCCTTCCATCTTCAGATGCTTTGTGGATCTAACTTTGAGGAAGTTATAGAGAGAGGTAGCCAAATTGAAAAGGTTCTTATTACCAAAGGAACACTTAAACCCTTTGTCAAAAAAAACATGAGACCAAATCTATAGACAAACCTAAGTTATTTAATAAAAATAAGCACACCGTCGATGACGGAATTACTAACTCCAAAAGAGTCCAAGTTGTGTAGAAAGGTCTGTTTTTGAAGCTTTCGTAAGGACCTCATCCGAAGGCACCTACAAAGCGTACGTTCACAATGTTGAGTGAACCCCTTACTACTATATTAAAACAATTAGATGATGCTAAAATGTTAGAATATCCAAGTACCACACTACCATTCCCAGAAAATGCTCTAAAACATGGCTGGTATAAAGACCATGAATACTATGACTTCCATCGTGTCAAAGCACACAAAATGGATAGATGTCTATGGCTGAAACACTTCATACAAGACCTCATTGAAGTGGGCAAGATTGTTGTAGAATCACCACCTGATTTAGGACAGGGTCCTAATGAAAAAATAGGCATATACAAAGAACCTTTTCCCAATCACATGGATAAAAAGAAAATGAAACCTGATCACGAGCAGGCCTCTAATTACTATCGCACTACTGCGTATGTTTACCCTAGTGATGACAGTCCATTCAACTCCCTTATAGGTTGCATCTGTTTGCCTAATGAACGAGTAAACATAATACGAATTCTTGAAAAGAGTTGTGCGGTTGGAACGCGACGCGCTTGCTTGATCATACCTAATCCAATACCAACTACCCAAAGATAATATAATTTACTAGACCAGCTAGAGAAAACGCTAGCTAAAATATCCATTTTAGATCTTCTTAAAATCTCTACTACTCACAAGGATATATTGTACAAAACATTAAAGAATTCCAGAGTCTCTACTGAGGAAGATCCCGTGCACTTGCAAGCTATGGTCACCCACCTTGAACCCACTGATCATATCACTTTTGATCACAACGCTATCCCGCATAACAACCCTGAGCATAATTTTCCTCTCTATTTAGAAGTGGTGGTTACCAGTCGTAAGATTAAAAGAGTGTTTGTGGACAGGGGATCTGGTCTAAACATCTGCACATTGAAGCTGGTTAGGCAGCTAGGCCTTTCAGAAATGGATCTGGGAGCTAAGACCATCACCATCACAACATATGATAATGAGGAAAGAGAATCCATAGGTACTATTATAGTGCCCATAGAAGTAGGTCCAACCTGTCATGATACGACCTTCCATGTCCTAGATTTAGATCTCCCATATAACATGCTCTCGGGGTGTCCATGGATTCATGCCATGTAGGCTATCCCTTCAAAATTTCATCAGTGTATCAAATTGTGCCATGAAGGGTGTGTAGTCACTATCTCGGGTGATCCTGAATCATTCACTCACTGTCGGGCATTGCATAGTTTCTATCGTGTAGCCTATGAGTTCCCTTCCGCGGATGTTGTCATCCCACTTAAAATAGAAGCTATGAAGAATCAGGTGGACTCATAGTTGCTCACACCTTGTAATAAGGAATTCCCTTCTTTGGTTAATCCTTTTACATCTTGGGAGGCTACGTCAGCGAAATATGGCTTGGGAGAGCCATTTACTCTTGAACAAGCATTATTAATTTCAAACTTATCAATGTCACCTAGGACATGGGGTAAGCCCTATTTTCAATTCAAAAGTACACGAGAACCATGTTCAGAACCATTGGATAAATTTGTTCATAGTGGCCTCTTGTTCGAATAAAACATGCTGGAGGATCCCATTACTAAGGTGCTACAAGGAACCATGGTCTCATGCCATCAAGCGCCTCAGTATACTAAAGGACACTACATGATGTTTTTCATGGGTTATAAAGGATACGGATGTGGAGCCAATGCACAAGGCCATCTAGATCCTATTCCTACTCGTTGTTTCAAATCTGGCAAGCATGGTCTTGGGTTAAAATCCTAGGATGCTCAACCTGTTGAGGTTGATGCTACCTTTTCTGAGTGCGAGGATGTTTCGTATAATGTAGATAGCGATACAAGTTCCCAATGTAGCCTCTACAAATATTTGGCTTCCACAAACCTATTCCTGGAGTCAGCCTTCCTTACCCTATCTGAATCCATCCCTTCAACCGATTATCAAATCACCCTAGTTTATCCTGAACTTGTAGATTGGGACCAACAACTTTATGTACCACTTGATATCTTTGAGAATGATGAAGCATTCATGGAATTCACGGGACTCATGGATTTTCTTCCTACTGGGGACCACAAGAAAGGATTCCATATTTAGTTAAACACATGTGCATACTTCAGAGAATAGGCAGAGATGTGTGGCTGCTTGGGTAAGAATGTTGTGAATAAAAGTAAAAATACTTCAGAGCAGCCTGGTATAAAGAATAAACGGAAATCTCACAGTGACAAAATCTTTGAAACACTTATAGAAGAACAAAATGAAAAGCACTTGGATAAAGTAACTTATCCATTTGAAGATGATAAAGAGCTACCTCGAGAGGTTGATCTCACTCTCCCTCCTTATCCTACCAGAATGGAGGATGCATCTAAGATGTTCATTGAGGAAACCATCAGTGTTAACATTGGTTCAGAGGATTTACCTAGGATGATCAAGTTGGGGGCTTCACTCACAACTCAAGAACACAAAACCTTTGTGGAACTCTTACGAGAATATGTTGATATTTTCACATAGACATATTCAGATATGCCCGACTTAGATCCAGCACTAGTTGTGCACAACCTTGTTTTACACCCAGATGCCAAGCCCATTAAATAGAATCTGAGCAAGATGCATCCTATAGTTGCACTTCTTGTCAAAGAAGAATTGGAGAAACTCTTAGCTGTAGATTTTATCAAACCTATTGATTACTCAGATTAGATCTCCAATATAGTTCTACTAAAAAAGAAACTCGTTGGCATTAGGATCTGTACTAACTTCCATGACATCAATAAAGCATGTCCTAAAGATGATTTTCCTTTTCCAAACATAGATATGATCGTAGAATCTACCACTGGCTATGAGATTTTATCCTTAATGGACGGCTTCTTGGGGTATAATCAGATAAGGATCACAAAAGAGGATTAGCACAAAACTGCCTTCATCACTCCATGGGGAACCTTTTGTTACAAATTCATGCCATTTGGACTCAAAAATTTCGGGCCTACTTATCAACGTGCTACGATTGTCATTTTTCATGATATGGTGAACGATATTATGGAGGACTATATGGATGACATATTAGCTAAATCAAAGAGTAGAAAAGAGCACCCATAAGTGCTTAGATGTATCTTTCAGCGCCTCAAAGACTACAAGGTTCATCTTAATCCTAAGAAGTGCATCTTTGGTTTATTGTTAGGAAAACTCTTGGGATTTATAGTATCACAGAGAGGGATAGAAGTGGATCCCACTAAGGTCACTGCTATTATGGACATGCCTCCACCCACCACTCTTAAACAACTCAAAAGTCTACAAGGAAAGATCTAGGCTATTCGTCATTTTTTTTCTCAGCTTGCGAATAAATGTCATCCATTTACACATCTTTTGAAGAAGGATGTTGCTTTCAAGTGGGGGCCCGAATGTCAGAAGGAATTTTCTCTACTCAAGCAGTACCTTGTAAATCCACCTGTGTTGATGCCCCCTACTCCTGGACAACATCTCCTTTTATATATTTCTACTACCAAATTCGCTATTGGTGCACTGCTTGCCCAATATGACCTTGGCTATAAGGAGAGAGCTATTTATTACCTTAGTTGTACATTGATTGCCTATGAAATGAACTATCCATAGATTGAAACGGTCTGCTTGGAAGTCATCTTTACATTTCAGAAACTCCGCCATTACCTCCTTAACAATAAAACTAAACTTATTTCCAAGGTTGACCCTCTTAAGTACCTCGTATCCCAACCTGCCTTAACAGGCCGAATGGCTAATTGGATCATTATTTTGAGTGAATTTGAGATAGATTTTATAAATAAGAAGTCCTTGAAAGGATAGGTATTGGAAGATCAGTTGGTAGAAGCACCTTTACCAGGGATGGAGCCTTTGTGTCTGGATCTCCCAAATGCATCTATGATGTATATCAAAGAATCTGCGGAATGGCAGGTCCATTTCGATGGATCGTTTAATTTTCATGGATCAGGAGCAAGGGTTGGTGCTTATTACTCCCATAGGAGATATTATACCAAGGGCATTCTGGTTGGGGTTTCCTTGTACCAATAACATTGCAGAGTATGAGGCACTCATTGCTGGCCTCAAGCTAGCTATCACTTGGAACATCAAATAGCTGCGAGTTGTTGGAGATTCTCAGCTCATCATTAAGAAAGTCAATGATGAATACAAGGTTAAAGATGAAAAATGTATTCCCTATAAGAAGATGGTTAAAACCCTGAAGGAATTATTTTCACATGTCATATTTGAACAAAAACCCAGATCTCATAATAGATCTGTGGGTGTCATGGCTACCATCGGCTCTCTCTTACACATCCCGCTTGAAGAGATTAAGATGCCTTTCTCTATGGAACATTTAAAGGTACTTGCATATGATATGTCAGAGTCATGTTTGGAATGTGAAGTTGTTGGTCCTTTATCCCCTTGGTATGACCTTGTCTTCCAATACCTACAAGATGGCACTTTTCCACTTGACATTACCCATTCAGAGAAAAAAGGCTTTATCCACCATTTTGCCCGATATACCCTCCTAGGAGGAACACTTTATCATTGTGGCTATGATAGGAACTTGCTTCACTGTCTAAATGTTACTGATTTGGTTCAAGCAATTAAAGATGTACATAGTGGTATCAGTGGGGCACACACTAGTGGCATGGTGCTAGCTAAGAAACTATTGAGAGTAGGCTACTATTGGCCTACCATGGAATCTGATTGCTGCAACTTCATGAAGAAATCTAAACTTTGTCAAAAGTACAGTAATCTCATACATGCACCAGCACAGGCTTTGCAGCCTATTGTAATGCCTTGGACTTTTTCAAAGTGGGGTTTAGATCCCATAGGGAAGCTCCACCCTACTTCATCAGATGGTCATACACACATCATAACTACCACCGAGTATTTCACTAAATGGGTGGAGGTTGTTCCTCTTACCTATGTCACCGGTGTGCAAATATCCAAGTTTATCATGAACCATCTTATATGTCATTATGGTATCCCCTCGGCCATTGTCACTGATAATGGTAAATCTTTCAAAAAAAAGACGGTAAAAGCCTTGTGTCAACACTTTCATATCCAACTTAAATGGTCCACCCCCTATTACCCTCAAGGTAATGGGCAAGAAGAGGCTATAAACAAAACTCTTGTGTGCATTATGGAGAAAATGGTCAATAAAACTGGTCATAATTGGCACTTGCAAATCCATCCCACCCTCTGGGCTTATTGAACCTCCATCTGCACCCCTACTAGTGTAACCCCATATTCACTTGTCTATGGCATTGAAGCCATCATACCTTTGGAAGTGGAGCTTCCCTTCTTGAGAATATCTATCAGGGACTACCTTGATAAAGATGAAGACTACATAGTTGCTAACTTGGCAGAGTTGGAACTGTTAGATGAACGACGTATCCGAGCGCTTAATCACCTTAAAGTATATCAAAATAGAGTATCTAGAGGATACAACAAATGCATCATTCGTAGGGAATTTGATGTAGGTGATCTCGTACTAAAATAAAATCAGAAGAATACCACTGAAGATAGGGAAAAGAAAGGTAAATTTGAGGCCAATTGGCTCGGCCCCTATGTGGTGACCACTAAATATGGATCAGGGGCATATAGACTTCCCTATTCAGATGGTGAAGAGCTTCTAGATCCCACGAATGCCATTCACCTCAAGCGCTTATATGCTTAGGTGTGGCTAGAATATTGAGATAAGAAACTAAAAAGTAGAAAAAAAAGAAAAAACAAGCAAAAAATTGAAAAATTGAGAAAAAGTAAAGAAAAAAACAGTTCATCCTCATGTGAAAATCACGTAATTGTGGCGCAGTGGGCATGTCCTTTTGTGAAAAATGGTTTCCGACGCTCAAAGAAGGTTTCTCATACACAATTCACTCTTGCGACAGGATGGGTAACTCTTGCCACTTGCTAAATTCCGCAGTACCTTAGCGAGGTCTAGGAATCCGACCTCAAGCTCCCTTGCAGGACCTATGATCTGGTGTGCTTACACTATATATGTGTGAAGGATGTGGCCTATTTGTATATTCCCACATCGTACTGGGGGCACATTCACATTCCACTTCATTATATGCTAACACATGGCATTTGACCCTTTGTATATTCTTACATCACGTTGGGGGCATTCCACATTTCTTTAAAGCTTGAACATTGCTTTCAGAACATGACCTTGAAAATACAAAAACATTTAGAAAATGATACACACAAATAAAAGCATCTAGAAAATTTCCCTTTTCAAGGATAAAGATACATTCATCTCACAATGTCATCTTAGGGAAACCTAGACAACAATGAAAAAGGTAGTTATGGAAACTTATCTTTTTAGATAAACCCAAAAACATTAGAAAATATGTCAATATTGTCCCACAAAAACAAAGTGGTAGTTGGATTGCTTTTAGTTGTTGGTTTGTATAGTTTTGATGTACTTAGCTTGTTGTGTTATTCATTCTTTGAATTGTTCTTTGCTTACATTATATTAGATTTGGTTAGGTGTAATTGTGTGTTGCGCTGCATTGATTGTTAGGACTTCTATGCTTGTAAGTAATTGCTATATGTTTCTTTGATTGTTATGTGCATCTGTGGGATTTCATTTTTACTTGCTTAGATTAAAGTGTTAAATTAATCTTCATTTTAGTTGCATTGCATTGTGTTACATGTGTGTGTTGGTTTAGTTTTGTTAAATTTTGCATGTTTGTTTGTTTAGCACATTTGTTTGTTATCACGTCTATCATCTATCATTTCATCACATTTATCACATCATTTACTACATCATATATACAAAAATGCTAAGTATTACATCATGCATGTATGCTAAGCTAATCATCACATATCGTATCATCAATGGGGGAAAGATGGGTTGCACATGATCACTAATCTATCCCCCCCACACACCAATATCATCTAGTATCATCCCAAAATGCTAGCCATATGGAATTAAACATCTCATAAATAAAAAACACATGATATCAAATACACGAGTATATCATCGCTATGAAAGAAAAACATGTACATCTCTACATCTAAAAGTATGTCACATACATGAAGAGGAAAAGATACAACATGAACATTAATGAAACATAATTACCATGACAATATATCACTGCATGACAAGATATACAAGAAAGTGTCCATATGGTACATGTATAATAAAAATCTCCATGTCAAAGTTCGGTATATACAAAATGCTTTGTCCATCTACCATATAAAAGGGGCAGGGACCAAATACTAAGCTTGCATACAAAGGCATGGTGGTATGTAACAGAGGTACCCACATCGATCAAAATCAGGCCTTCATCAAGAGGCATTTACAAAAGAATATAAATAATGTATACATAGTCAAAACTCGCCTTCATAAGAGGCATATACAAATGAATACATACATATATATCATGGCATGAGTAAGAGACCTAGCCATAACTCTCACCATCATCAGAGCTGCTGGGACCATGTCTTGGAGGATGGAATAATGGAGGATGTGATGGGCCTACTCCTGAAGAATGTTCCAACTTTGGGGGAAGACCCTGTGTATCCCTCTACTGTGTATTCCACTGTGTATTCCACTGTGTGGCCGTCTGCTGTACTGACCTAGCCGACCTCCGTGATCTAGAGCCTGTGTGGCTCACATCAAGATGGGCATAAGGTGTCACTTGATCTACTGTTGGAACTACTCAGAAGTAGTTTGTCCTGTAATAAAGAGCCTCGCCTGTGGCCCTGATAGTGTCACATATCAAATCATCATCTCCTGTGGCTAAGGCTACCTGTAGGGTGGCATCACGCTCACCTATCAATCAACCTCTATCAGCATCAGCCTGCCTATCAGCAACAACCTCTCGATCCCTCTCTAGTGTAACACTCTATAGCTTGACACGGGCCTGGTATCCCTCCATCAAATAGGTCTGTCCCTCAACCTGCACCTGGTCATGCTAAACCATGACACTGTGTAACTAGATCTATGCTTGGCCTAAGGCACTGAGTAACTGAGTGCCCTGCACTGCCAACTGTGTAATTTGACCCTTCCATATGGCCCTACCACCATCCTGTACTTGATACCTAGCCTGGTCTCTCTCGGCAGTCAAAACCTGAACCTGTGCCCTAGCATGATCTCTCTCTACAACCACCTGAAGCTGTACCGCTATTGTAGCCTGTAACTACTGTTGTAGTGCAACAAGCTATCCATCACCACCTCCTGGGACCCAAGGAGGTGGACCCTGTTATGGTAGAATCTATTGTAATGGGACATATATCCCATTAGAATGCCTACTTAAGGCAATAGACTAGCTGGGCCTGGTGTACCTGTCTAGGTATAGGCCTAAGACCATGTACCTGTGGCTATAAGGCCCTGCCTCTAACTCAATGCTATGCATTGGGGTCACCCTTTTCATCTAAATCATCATCATCAGTACCACATTTGGTGCCATCGTCATCACTAGGTGGCCCCACTGGGGAGGCCTCACACCCAGCTCATATGCTACCCTTGGAATGGTTAGCTTGTGTGGAATCACGCCATGGTGCCAAGGTGTGTACTATGTTGTGCACCCTGGATCTCGCACCTGCCTCAGAGGTACCCATGTAATGGGTACCACCTATGTAAAAATTTCCCAGTCTTTGTCAAAGGATATCTGTGGCCCCATATCAAAATACTCATGCACCCACCACGCATATCACATATCAGGCCCCGAAATATCCTGTGTAGTACCAAACTGTCATTGGCATCTGTCAACACTATAAAACTCCCACATATAGTTGCGGTTGCCCATGATAAAATGCTCTACTCTAGCTATGGATAGCTCTTGGGCATCCTCTGGCCACTGGTAATGTTGACACGGTGTCCATAGCACAACCGCCTGTTGTAGGTAATTGAGCTCTCGACGATAGGGATAAGGATCACCCTTGTAAGGCTGAACATTGTCCCCGACTGGGACCTAACCCATGGTAGATGGCTCCTCTGGAGCCTGAACTCTCAGAGCACCTAAGGGGCGCCCGATAGCAATGTGATCCCCAAGCCCATATCATAAGGAGCATGGCCGGACCTACCATCTTCTGACGGTAGTAGGTGATAAGATGTAGATCCCAGTAAAGATGTGCCAGAATTCACTGGCCCCAGTAATAAGTCTCTCCATGTATCAATCCAAGAATAACCCCAAGTAGTCCAAGAGGGAATGAGGAACTAGTCTATTTAGGGAGTAAAACTCCACTGACAAAGGCTATCATGTATACCACAACTTGATCTAGAGAAAGGTCCTAAATGCACCGTCAGCCCACGATGAGGTAACATTGGGACCCCGAACAACTGTGCTATGCATCCATCCAATGCTGCTATGTTGCTCACAAATTGAATGGGATGGTCAATGATAGGAATGCACATGATGTGCTAGAAATCCTCCAACGTAATGGTAATCTCCCCTATAGGCAGCCGAAAGCACTAGCTCTCACTATGCCATCTCTCTGCTATGGCTAGAAGGCCATGGTCTAATGTGATCTGGGGCTTATCAGCCACGTAGGCTATAATTGTGACATAAATGAGGATGTCTATTATACTCCTATCTCCATCCTCGAACTGTGCCTCTATCGTCTCAAGGTGGCCATATCTCTCCCGTGTTTGAAGTGTAGGTAATTTACACTATAAGATCAAAACAAGTGTTAGGCACTTATCTAACTTCTAGCTATCTTTCTAAGGAAAAATAGTTCGCTGAGTCCTTGAACTTAGTAATTTCCCTTTTTCTTCTAAATTCTTCTAATTATTCTCCTCTGCACTTTGCTATTTTTCTATAAGTATGTTTCATTTTCTTCTAGACGCATGCACACCCCTTTCGATGCACGCATGTCATCCTCGACGCCTACGTGCCCTAATCGACTTGTACACGCCCCTTACCCTTTTTCATTTTTCGTGTATACCATTCAAGATGCCAACGTGCCCAATGTGATGCATACGTGTCCCTCCCAGCACGTATGCATGCGCGCATCCGTTCGCAATAAAATTCAAAATGTTCCACCCCAACACCTATGCGCTTGGTTTGACACACACGCGCATCCCTATTTTCCCCCCTTTGATGGACATGTGTGTGCGTACACATTTTTCAACACATACGCCCACGCGTACCCACTTTTTTGATGTGTACGTGTGCGTGTCCCCATATTTTTGACACATGCACACGCGCACCTGTGTCTTTTTCCTGCTTACCTACCCTAGAAACTACCTAGAAAGCATTAAATGCATAGTTTAAAAGAGAAGGGATAGACCACTCACGAAGGGTCCATCTGTAGGGTCTTGATGGTACTCTTGGATCTGGTCTTCTCACCTCTGCCTCATCGGTAACCTCTCCATCACACTCCAGGATCTCTTAATGACACCTCGTGGTAAAAATTTGCAAGGGCTATGGTACAAATGAATTGGTCGTGATTGTTTTTACCCCCCCAAGTGGGTATATTAACTCGTCGTGATTCCCCTGGGGCATTTTTTCTCCATCGTGATCATTCTAATCTTCTTCTACCCACTGTGATAATTATTTTATTATTAAAATAATTATTTTTATTAATTTTCACACGCTGGGGCACTTTGTGCTACCCTGTGGACACTTCCTCTTAACCCTGGCATTGTTTACCAACCTTACAGACATTTTCCTCTATTTCAATTCCTATTTTTCATCTATCTACCTCCCATCATGAACAATAATTCTCTACAATAATTATTATCACCCTGTCTTTCTTTCTATGGGGATCCCCTTTTGGCTCTTTTACAGCCTCGCCGTCCCCCATTTGCCTCCGCGCATACTTTTTAGAAGATCTTTGATCTTTTGAATTCTTCTGACTGATCAAAAACAATATAAAACTTTGAAAATGACCTAAAATCAGTAACCAACTCATTTTTCAGCTGAAATATGTGTCTTTTGCATGGCACTCATCTTGTATCATGTTGGCATTTTCACATGTTTTGAAACTGTGACTTGCGAATCACCCTGATCTACAATCATTTACAAAATACGGTTGCTTACTTCGTCTATAATATGGGGCACTATTAGTTGCTCAGTACTATTTCGTCGTGCACATTGCTTTTTCATCAGACCCAAGTGTCCTCCATCATTTCCCTTACATGTGCATATTTCTTGGGGAATCATTCTTACCCTTGTCATTTATCAAAACATTTGGGACTTCAGCTTGATAACAAAATATTTGTGCAACCTTCTTCAACATTGTTGGTTTAAGTGTGTGTGACTGTACTTATTTCCTTGTTACATGATTTTGTTTACTTCTCGTATTGTGTTACATGTTTGTATGTTACGCGGAGTTGGCATTTTAGCAATAGACAGTTGTTTTGTATCTTGGCTTTTCATGTCACTATACACTTCTGTTGTATGCTCACATTTTTAATAAGGACCAATGAGGAGGTCTCTGAGTAAAGTGATGATTTAAATAGTGGATACAATTGATTTGTGGATAGCTCAATATCTATTTTCTTGTTTCTCGTCCTCTTCTCTTTGCATCCTGCCCCTTCCTCATTATTCTATCTATGTCTCACCTTTTTCAAGCGTTGATCTACTTCTTTCATCACCCCATCGACACTCGAGGGGGCATCCTTCATCCTATTAATTTTTCTTCTATCCCTTCAAAAAATTTCTTCTCTTTTATATTTGTCTACTTTCTTCAAAGTGATGTAACTTACATCACCTCAAAGAGGGGCAAATGTAGACACCTATATTTTGGCCAATGCACTATTATGAACAATATTGTGCTAGTTGTTCTTCTCCCTGTAAACCAACGATACAACGCTTGTTCAACCTATCTAACTTTCTTCCTACGACATCCCTTTTGTCATTTTTCCTCTTGTAAACCATTTAAACATGTTATAATAGCTTCTTTATAACTATATTAGCTTCTTACTCTATTCCATTCCACTCCTAGCACCTTCCTAACCTATCAATCCATTCCATTGGATTGATATGACCCTTCAAAACTCTCTCCAAACCCTAATCACCTCCTAAACATGTTTAACTAAGCTTAAACATGGTTTGTTACTCCCTAAACCTAGTCAAAGTAAGCTTTGACTTGCTAAAAAGTGTTTTTTGGAATTTAGTGTTTGTCTCACATGCACTCAAGTTTCCCTTTTTCCCAAATGGAAAACTATATATAGGGCTAGACCCCCTCTCTCATTTTCAAGAATTCCTTCCTTCTTCCTAAGCATAGATTATAGAATTTTTCATCTAGGTTCTAGATTTCATTTCTAGTTTAGATATTGAGCTATTTAATTCACTTTTGAATTGCTAATTCAATTTATAGGGTAAAGGATAAGAACCATTGGCTCAAAATCCTATAATGGGGAGATCTCTTTCTCTTAATCACTAAAAACTGATTGCTTAGGGCTTACTAGGTTCATTATTTTAAGCTGTCAAAGAATAGAGGTAGTTTTAATTAGCTTAAATTTGAGTATTTACTTCATAATGTATGCTAATTAGAAAATATTGCTCATTTCTTATCGGATGGTCCATTTATTTGTTGCTTGAAGCCTTTGGGGATTCTTTAGGAATTCTTACCCCAAAATTCATGGCTTTCTAAAATATTTCTTTGAACACAGTATTTACCTTACTTGCACTTCTTCTTGTTCATGGTATTTTTGTATTGGTTCCTATCTTATCATTCACTTACTACATTATTCTATGCTTCTTAGTCTTCTCCCCTATTAAAACACCTGAGAGTTGTAACAATTTGATGCCTTTCATCTGTTGATATTTTGATAATGTTTCTCCATATACATTACTCCAATGCTTGAGAATGTCTTTAGATGTAATGACATTTTGATTTATACACTTAATGATTCTTGATTGTCTAATCTTGTTCAATTCGTGTTATTACCTTAAAATATGTAGGCATTTCAAGTTATTTATAAATCACATCACACCCATCACTAGGCTTGATGACTAACCCTATCGTTTTGAAGGAGCTTTTAAAAGCATCCATGGGTTTATCATAGCATAAATTATCAATTAATGTAAGTTCACTAAGTCGTAGGCCAGTTGAATCCCATCCAGAACATAACAAGAAAGATTTACTACATGATTGATAACTCCCATGTGTTCTTAGACATACCTCTATCAAATTCATTCTGAAGCCAATCTAGTCATTCAGGGCTCCTAAGGGACTATTCCTGGAAAAGGTAGCTCAAAAGTATAGGTAGTATAGGGAACCAAAACAAAGCCTCCACTAGCATTGACCTAGTCACCCAAATGTGTTGGCATAGTTAGATCAGTCCCATGAGCTTCTGTTTGCAAACTACAATGTTTGGGAGCCCTACACTGACTTAGACTGCACTATTTCACGTGTTTACAAACTATAGGACAACGAGAGACCTGAATGGAGATAGAGAAAACAAGGAGAGGATTTTGTAGAGGGATTCAACATTGAGGTTTCAGATTTGATGAGACATCTTTACGTGCCACGAAGTCTGTGAAATCACATGTCGAAGATATAACATATTTTTGTCTTAGGGCTTTTAAGAAACTACGCCCAAACAAGATAGACCGAAAGCACATGGAGCATAGGGAACCACAACAAAGCCTCCAATAGCATTCACCTGGCCACCTTGATGTGTTGGCATAGTTGGTTTGGTCCCATAAGCTACCGTTTGTAAAATACATCATCTAGAAGCCTTACACTAACTCAGACTACACTATTTTGCGCATTTGTAAACAATAGGACAACGAGAGAATGAAATGGATATGGATAAACCATGATAGAATTTTTTAGAGGGCCCCAACTTTGAGGTCTCAGATCTGAAAAGATGTCTGTAGGTGCCATGGAGTCAGAGAAATCACCCAATGAAGATATAGCATGTTTTGGCTTCAGGGCTCTTAAGGGACTACGCCCAGACGAGGTAGCCTGAAAGCATGGGTAGCATAGGTAACCAAAAAAATTATTGCATTAATGTTCACCAGGCCAACCCAATGTGTTGGCATAGTTGGTTCAGTCCCAAAAGCTTCCGTTTGCAAACTACGACGTCTGGGAGCCCTACACTGACTCAGATTGCAGTATTTCACACATTTGTAAACAATAGGACAATGAGAGAACCAAATGGATATGGAGAAAAAACTAAGAGTATTTCATAGAGGGATTCACCATGGAATTTTTGGATCTGACGAGATGTCTCCAGGTGCTATAGAGTCCAAGCACATGCTGAAGATATAACATGTTTTGGTCTCAGGGATCTTTAGAGACTACACCTGAACAAGGTAGCCCAAAATCACGGGAAGCATAGGGAACCAAAAAAATCCTCCATTTACAAACTATAGCGTCTGACAGCCTTACACTGACTTAAACTACATTATTTTACACCTTTACAAACAGTAGGACAACGAGAGAACCGAATGGAATAAAACTGTAAAATGATTTCATAGAGGGCCCCAACATGGAGGTCTTAGATCTAATGAGACGTCTCTAGGTGCCATGGAGTCTGAGAAATCACTCGTCGAAGATATAGTGTGTTTGGGCCTTAGGGGTCTTAAGGGACTACACTCAGATGAGGTAGCCTGAAAACATGAGGAGCATAGGGAACCAAAACAAATCCTCCAATAGTGTTCAACTGGCCACCCTAATGTGTTGTCATATTTGGATTGGTCCCACGATATTCCGTTTGCAAACTATAGCATCTGGTATCCATACACTGACTTAGACTCCAATATTTTGTGAATTTGCAAACAATAGGAAAACGAGAGAACCAAATGGATATGGAGAAAAAACCAAGAGGATTTCATAGAGCACTTCACCATGGAGTTTTTGGATCTGAAGAGATGTCTCTAGGTGCCACAAAGTCTGAGAAATCACATGTCGAAGATATAACATGTTTTGGTCTCACAGATCTTTAGAGACTACACCCGAATGAGGTAGCTTGAAAGCATGAGGAGTTTAGGGAACCAAAAAAAACCTCCACTAGCATTCACCAGGCCACCCTGATGTGTTGGCGTAGTTGTTTCAGTCCCATGAGCTTTCGTTTGCAAACTATAATTTCTGAAACCCTACACTGACTAATACTATTTCGCGCCTTTGTAAATAATAGGACAGCGAGAGAATTGAATGGAGATGGATAAAACTGAAAGAGGCTTTCGTAGACGGCCCTAACAAGACATTTCTAGGTGCCATGGAGTCTAAGAAATCACTCATCGAAGATATAGCATGTTTGGGCCTCACGGCTCTTAAGGGACTACCCTTAGACGAGGTAGCCCAAAAGCACAGGGAGTGTAGGGAATGAAAATGACAACTCCACTAGTGTTCACCAAGAAATATAGATGTTTTGGCCCAGATGGTTTGGTCCCATGAGCTACCATTTGTAAAATATAGCATCTAGAATCCTTACACTAACTCAGACTGCACTATTTCACGTGTTTGCAAACAATATGACAATGAGAGAACCAAATGGATATGGATAAAACCGAGAGAGGCTTTCATAGTTCCCTGAAAATTTTTCCATGCTAGTACTAAAGAGCTTTAAACTTTCATTAAACAACTACAAAAATCTAACCTAAATAGTCAGAGTAATAAACTAAATCTGCATTCCATTTCTCACATATAAAATGAATTTCTTCCTTCAAAAAAGAAACTATGGGTGAATGGTTAATAAAAAATAAATTAAAATTCTAAACGAGTTTCAGGCTCAATTATCAATACTTCATTGTAGTTTTTCTTTCTAGTATGCTGCTTTTGAAGCTACCTGGTTTGATTTGTGAAGTTTAAGCAACTAGGATTAATAAAAATAATCAACCTGGAATGTTGTCCTTAAGATTATCCATAATTCTATCAACAACATCACATAGATATTCCATTCTAGTTAAGTTTTGATCCTTCCACACTTCCCATTTTTCCTTTTCTTATGCTTGTATCTTCTCTTTAAGTTCTTGCATATGTTTTTGGGTAATCAAATTGACTCTTTATGACTTTCAAGAGGCATTTATTCTTGAATCATAGTGACATATTCACCTAATTTTTATTCTTCACAATGTTCATTGTCATCTAAAGTTGAAGATTGAAAATTTATATGGCCTTTGGCATCTTTTTGGGAATAAACAACCTTTTGTAATGTCTAAAAAAATTCAGGCTCTTCTTTCTCTGTTTGATTAAAGATATTCATTCTTTCAAAATGAATAGTTAGAACATTGGTGGTCTCCCCAACAAAACTAAGTTCATAGTCTACGTAATTGCATCCTGTGTTAAAATCATTGAACATTGGTGGTTTCCTCCACCCATGCTTTTGGGCTACCTCATTCGGGCATAGTCCCTTAAGAGCACCGAGGCCAAAACATGCTATATCTTTGACAGGTGATTTATCACCCTCCGTGGCACTTAGAGATGTCTTGTTAGATCCAAGACCTCTATGTCTGGGCCCTATATGAAAGCCTCTCGTGGTTTTCTCCATCTCCATTTGGTTCTCTCGTTGTCCTACTATTTACAAATGCATGAAATATTACAGTCTGAGTCAGTGTATGGCTGTCAGACACTATAGTTTGCAAAAAGAAGCTCGTGGGACCAAAACAACTACGCCAACACATCGGGGTGGCCAGGTGAATGCTAGTGGAGGATTTGTTTTGGTTCCCTACGCTACCCGTGCTTTCGGGCTACCTTGTCTAGGTGTAGTCCCGTAAGAGCCTTGAGGCCAAAACATGTTATATCTTTAACAGATGATTTCTTAGACTCTGTGGCACCTAGAGATGTATCGTCAGATGTGATACCTCCCTGTTAGGGCCCTCTACGAAGTCCTCTCGTAGTTTTCTCCATCTCTATTCGGTTATCATGTTATCCTACTATTTACAAATGCGCGGAATACTTTAGTCTAGGTCAGTGTAAGGTTGTCCATTTCCAATCACCTGAATAATATAGGTGGTTCATATAATATAGGTTGTGAAATGAGAATTTTAATAAGATATTTTTACAATATAGGTGGTGAAATGAGAATTTCTATTTGTTGTTCCTTTCTAATATTTAATTTCTCTTAGCTTCACTTGGCTTCAAGAATAATAAATTCTCTACTGACAGTGCCAACCACGTGAAGGTGAAAGCTTTTTAGGCACAACTAACCTACATAAACATGTTAGTAAGAAATTACATAGAATTTTAAATCATACCAAATTCAAACAAAATCATTTAAGTAAATATTCAAATTAAATTCATGAATAACATACCTTTGCAAATTCAATCCAATGAACCGCAAGGATCAAATCTATTCTTGACAGTAGCAGGAATTGCATCATGATCTGATTCATGAACCTTCTATAGATTCTTTTTTGATGGCCGACCTCGATATTTAATCAAATTAATATTTGTTACAGGGACCTAATGTGAATACTGAAGTATCTTCTGATGTACTTCATAGTATTCAAACAACCAAATGTCTGATTTTTTGATAGGATATCATCGAAACCAAGTTCCAGTGACTACCACTAACCCAGTGGGATACTCAATTTCTTCACCATCAATGACTATGGAATTCAAATTTATTTTCCCCTCTACAAAATGAGACAAGAAGTAGTATGTTCCCTCGTTAAATTTCATCACAATAACTACAAAAATGTGCCCTATGTATCATAAAGTAAAATTGTTCAGTCAATTTAAAAATACATTAATAGTTGAACATTTAATAATTTATAAATCTAAAACATGGCATGTACATATATGTATGTACCTTGTTGCACTAAATCAGATACTTGGTCAAAGTCAGGTGATGTTGTCATTTGATCTGAAGACCCTGCAAGTTGTAATGCTTGTGGAACTCGATGTGTGTCGAGTGGAATTAGATGTCTATAAGTCCATTCATCCACCCACTATTGTGACTCACATTCATTCCACTCAAAATAAATTCCTGGTATACAAAAACATGTCATGCACCTAGTATAAATAGTCCAAAAAAAATCATCTGAACTACAAAATGAGTGCATATCACTTGATCCTGCAACTTTCATACAATCTTAAAAATTTGCCATTTTTTGTTCCTCTATCAACCAAAAATATATACGAATGATTGATCTCTCTTGAGATTCATGGCCCATATTCTTGACACACCAATCAACAATGTTTTTTACATCTATAAATTTAGCACCATCCTTGAACTTTAACTCTTCTCTTGCAAGTGCTCTTTTCACACATGCTCCTACACCATCATGCTCTCCTTTTCCATGCCCTACCTCTCTAAAAATCTAGATATGTTGTACATTTTTTTATTTGTGTATCCTTGCTTAGCCAATAAAACATCCGGTATTCTTGAATTGTGATGTGCAATTTTCTGACCAAATGTAATGTTGATCGAAACGAATGTTCCTCTCATTTAAGTTCACATAAAACACCTGGAAACACCCTTGTACATATTATGTAGAATGTTTCCAATCATCACTGATGTAGAAATGATACTCTCTGAATATTTTTCGATCTTGCTCAGTGCTTTCAGGAGAGTGCATGAATGCTTTATGCAGGGAAATAGAAACTTGCACTGAGTTATAATATTGAGACTAAACCTCCATTTGTGGCTACAATGTGTAATTCTCTACGAATTCAACTACTGAAAAAATAGTACCAAGTGGGAATGTGTCCTTTCTTAACTTGAATTGTTCATCCAACCATCAAGATCTATGTGTGTGCCTTACATACTCATAAAAATTTTCCTCTATGAATTTGACCATATATTCTAATACAAGTAATTGTTTTCTAACAAGCTCACACCTCTTAGATTATTTTCCATATTTTAATTGATATGCCACCGATTTATATTTGGTGAAATCAACCAATTATTTTCCTATTGAATATGTACTTTCCTCATGGATACAACTTTTTAGATTTGGAAAGCCACCGCATACATTGCACATTCCATCCAAACATGCTTTGGTATAAAAAATTGTGTTGTTGGTTTTTAACAAAATATTGTTGAAATAAATTCACTCTAATATTTTTGTGGGACATTTAATCCACACTCCTACAACATGATGTTAGTATGCAAAACATGATGTATTTGAAATAAAACATCATAATGTATTGAATATTCAACATGATGCATGCAACAACAAGTGGTACGTGAGTGATTGATTTTCACATAAAAGGGTTTGCTCATTTCAAAGAATCTTTGGCTGATGTTAATTTGTGAATTTTCATTATTAAACTTAGAGAACAATTCTATTTGAGACATCTAAGAATTTTTTTGCACATAGTTCACGATTACGAGAACCTATTCTTCTTTTTACTTTATCTCTTCTATTTGGTGACACCTTTGTGTTCTCATTCCAAAATTTTACAATTAATTCTGTTAGAATATCAAATGTATTCTTGTATTTTCATGGAAGTCTACTAGAGAAATCCCAATAGTCAGTGTTATTGACTGACTCAAGATGTTTACGTCTCTCTATTACTTTCCTTAGTGTTTTTCTGTTTAGTTTCAAAGCACTGCTTGTTTTATAATCAAACGTTTATTAATTGTTTTATCACTTACTATACAATTAGTAAGTGCATGTTGTGTAGCGTTACTATCTTTGGTGCGTATTTTGCCACCTATAGTTTGGTATGATTTATGTATGTTTTCAATAATTGATTCATGTTGATTAACAACATTAGATGTTCTTAACCCCAGGGTCTTCATTATAGGTCTCATCTTAATTAATTTCATCAATGTAACAAATAATTGACATCTTTGTGTGTCATTTAAATTCTCAAATTAATAATCTCGAATTCCACTAGCTTTTCTTCTCACAATTCTTTCAGACATTTTTTTAAGCATTGGTTTTATAATGTTTTCATCAATTTCAATTAAGTGAATTGGTTTACTTCGTAAAATGGAAGGAGGTGTTATTAGATGTGAAGATTCGTTTACAAGGTTACTTTCTTCATTTAGTGTTTCATACAAATTTTGGGGTTAACATTTGAATTCTTAGGTAAGGGTTCAACAATTGGATTCATATCAATTTATTCATCCATACACACATTATCATTCAATTCAGTATCATTATTCATTACAAAATCATTATTCTCTACATTTTCATTATGTATTTCATCCCCATTTTCTAATACATTAGCTACATTTGATATAGCGGATGTACCTTTCCCTACTCAAAGTTTTTGCATTCTCTTCAATTTCTTTATTCTCTTCTCTTCCAATTGCTCTAGTGCCTTGCTCTTGATTTTCCTCTTATCCTTAGCTCAAAGTTTATTGCCCATGATTAGAAAAAATCAACTAGTGGGGTAGCGGAGAAAATGAACTACAAAAAAATCATGCAACAATGTAGAGGAAATTGCAGACAAAACATAATGTTTGTAGAATTCCCATGAAAGAGATAAAAGGGATGTTGGCGGGCCACAATATATAAACAAATAAAAACACGTAAACATTATAATGTGTATGCATTATCTAACACATACACGTTTTATATTTTCTCTTTTTCCAAGCCATGCCTCAAGGCTTGGGATCCGGTTTAGATCCCCAAGCCCGAGGAATGGACCTATACAAACACAACAAAAAATGTGTTTTTGCAAGAAAATATAAAAAATCCACTTCCTCTATAATAAATAAAAATAAAACAATCGATCCATTATCAAAAAATTATACCACAACATAGAGAAGAGTTTCTTCTTTCTAAAAATACAATTTTTCAAATTTTCTGATTAATATAAGGTTTCCAAATTATTTATTTTCTAACTATGCCTTTTTATAGCTATTTTTTGAAGTGTAAATATGTCTATCTTTCATGTTGTATCTTTTTTTTAGGTGATCGAAATTTTAAAAAAATTATACTAGCCCAAACTAGGCATAATTCTATACATATTAAAAAAAATCTATTTTTTGATATTTTTAAGATAGTTAGGGGGAGCACGGTTGGAGCTCTGTTATTTTTCAAAACATAAAAATTTCTGTACTAGAAAAATAGTAAATAAATAGATATTTTCCATAAAAATAAAAATAAAAATGGAGCCCAAACTAGATGCTCCTAACTATCTTTCTACTAAAGTGTTTTCAAAAATACTAAATGGTGCTCAGAAAATGGTGGGGGGCACGAAAGTCACTCTATTATGTTTTCTAACAGAAACAAGAGCATTTGTTGGTATTTTAGTTATTTTACCTACTCAAATTATGCATTTTCAATAACATTTAGTAGATTAAAAACTAGACTCAAAATGCTACGACTCATATTTCCACAACATATTCCAATTTTGAGTGTAACTATTTCGAAAAAATCATACAAGTTGAAGTTTTTTTTTTCAGAAAAATGTGTCCACTTAGTACCCCCTTTTGGCCCTCCAACTTGGTGCACGTACCCTTCTTAGATATAGAATTTTATGATACATTTAGTAAGATGGGATTTGAAAATAATAGTATGACTAAAATCTTTACACTCCTATCTATCTAATCTCATTCTACAACCTTCATACCTGCATGCTATAATTTTGATACACTAATCCAATGATCTATATATTCAAAGATATATTCCATCATGTGCTTAAGTATTATTGTAAATTATTATGGTTTTTATCATAATAATTACTTACATGGATATTTAGTCACTCATATTTCGCAATGTTTCCCTTTGACAATGTTAATCATGACATTATATGCTTCCATGCACTAGTACACTCTCCTCACTTATTCCTAACACACCCCGATAGCTCTCCAAGTATGTTATTATATTTACAATCATCTATTTTTTTCAATTACTAAAAATTTTATAACATCAAATTTATCTAAAAATAGTTATACTCTAACTAAAAATCCCAAACTTTGGTTTTTTCCTTCGCGTCAAAACCACTAGTTTGGGTCGGTTTGTACAAATATTCAACCTAACCATATTTTATGGTTTTGGACCGACACATTGTGCATTAAATATTTCAATTGCATCATCTTAGTATGGTCTAATATTCCCCTGTTGTCAACACTTCATGACATAACAATCATCAGAAGCCTATATAAGCAAGTCAAATATCTCTCATTTAGGGACCTAATACTTTATGTTCTCATCTAGATAAAGAAAGCAAAAAAGGGATTATTTACAAAAATCCATTAGGGAAACACCATGTATAAATTTGAAGTCACCTTACAAGTCTAGGAGTCTCCATATACTCTCCACGTATATGCAAAGTGACCTTTCCCAAGTATACAAGCAAGTGTGAAACTTGAGTGAGAGAATTTTTAAAGGAAAGTTGTGAAAATATAATTGTGGTAAAGTAGATATCACATGCTAGGGGAAAAAAGCGTATTTTAAGCCCTATTTGGGGTAGTGGCCATGTTAGAAGTGCATAGGGGTACCCATAACACACCTAAAATTATTTTTTAGGACCTCTATCTTGCACTATGATGGTTTAAAGGTTTGATAAAAGTTACATATCCATTTTGAAGTTGAAAAAAGAATATGGAAATATAATAAAACTAACTTCTTGGTAGGAAAATAAAATATAAAGTTACATGATCCAAATCCAAGTAGTTCTAAGACCGTACAAAAGGGTCAGGACAATATTGATGGTTTTGACCTAGTTGTATAGTTTTGACCATGTGTAGTTTATGGTGCCATTTTCAGCAATGAAGCATCCATATCCTCATAGAATCAGCTAAGTGTAATTTCTCCTTTATTTTTGATAGTTACTAGATCAATAGTAAATTTGTATAACATTATTATGATTTGGGAAATTAATGTTGGAAGTGTTGGTTTTCAAATAGGACTTTTTAGAAGAGCAACAGTTAGGGGACAAGAAGTCCCTCCTCTTTAATGGGAGAGGTTCCCTTATTCAGAAACGAATGTATTTAAAAATGTACAAAATATTATTTTATGGTTGAACTTGGATATTACGAAAGTGTTTTCCACAAGGATCATTAGTTACAAAAGGACTGAGGAAAGGGAATAAGAGGATGAGCAGAATAGCAACATTCAGAATTATAGATAGCAGAATAATTCTTTATGTATGCAAAGTTTCAAGGAATTTAAGACAAGATCATTTGCATTGGCTGAATAGGATTAAATTTAAAGACACAAAGTTCTGTAAATAACCTTCTTTAGATTCATTAATCAAGGACACAAAGTTCCTTCTTGGTTATACAAGATCGCTGTATTTGTAAAACCGGACAATATGCAATCAGAGAGACTAACAAATTAGAGACAAAATGATCTTCACAATATTAAATGGAAAACACAGAAATAGCAGAGATCAGATAGACAATGAATAGAAAGCCCTTTTGTATTGATTTCTTTAAGATCTGTTTACACTTTCAGAAAATATGCCAAGTTCTTCCTCCTTTTCAAAATGGTGCAAAGAAGGCCATTATATAGCTTACAATTCGGTTACTCTTCGTAACCGTTTCTTTAATCAAGAATCGTTAAGGACTGCCAACCGCAATACCTCAACCTATTACAAAGAAAACGGAAAAGAAAGGGAAGAGGAGAAAAGAACAAGGAGAATAAGACAGGTGGCTAGTCGCTGAGAGGGACCCACTGACTTCAGAAACCGCTGCTTGAATTTTCTTCCACGTATCAGCTATGTCCTTGCCATGAGGGACACACCAGGATTTTCATCTTGAGGATGATAATGAATATCTTTGAAAACTGATGTAACCAGCGTCTTGAGAGCTTCGTCCTTCTGTCAGCTGTCCTTGAAATTTGATCTTCGGATTGATAGCATCAGAGCTGCAACTTAAATTCATATTTTAGCATATTCGGGTCGAGCGGGGAAAAACTAAGTATGAATTACATTAGGTTCATTTGGGACATGTGAGACGCGAATGCGCGAAACACGCAGTTCAGGCGATTCGGGTGAAACAGGGAGAAGACGCACAAATGCATTTTGGGACATTTGGGACAAAAACGCGCGAAGGACGCGGTTCGGGTGAATCGGCCAAAAATGGAACAACTCACACTTTTGGCTTCAGGACACTTGGAACAAAAATGTGTGAAGTGCGCGACTCGGGCGGTTCGGCCGAAAATGGAACAGAGCACACCTTTTGATTTGGGACAGATGGGACAGGAAAGCGCGAAGTACGCGGTTCGGGTGGACCGGCTGAAAATGGAACAAAAGGCCCGTTTGAACTTGGGACATTTCGGACAAAAAGTTCTGGAGTACGCGGTTCGGCCAGTTCGGCTGAAAATGGAACGACTTGCACTTTTTTACTTGGGCTATTTGGGACATGCAAGAGCGAAGTACGCGGTTCGGGAGTTTCGGCCGAAAAAGTTCCAACTTGCACTTTTTGACTTTGGGACAGTTCGGATGAAAACTTCCGACGGGCCCAAAAATGGAACAACTTCGGGGATTTCGGCCGATCGGGGAACAAAACGTACTTCAGAACTTGGGACACGCGGGACAAAAATGTCCGACAGGCCTGAAAAAGGAACAAAATGACCCAAAACACAGATTTTCTCAATTTCACGACTTAGGCACTTTAGAGGAAAACACTCATAACTAAAATTTTTGAAATTTTACTTTCATTAGGGTAGGGAATTTTGAGTGGACAACAGCTGGCTCCTTCTGGGGATGACTTGGTATAAATTCAAGGAATGAGGCAAGGCAAGAACTTAGACAAACTCGGGGAAAGTAGACCAGTGCCTTATCCATTGGGCCAAGGAGTCAAAAAGAACACCAATACAGAGGGCAACACACCAGAACAACAAAAGGAAAACACACCAAAAGTAGAAAAGCAAAAACACTGTACAGAATATACAAGGGACTCCCTAATCACCTAGGACTTGAACAACTTGAGGTACTGCCCACTATAAGGAAGTGGGAGGGGGGAACCATCCATGTAATCAAGATAAAAGGAGTTCTCACCTTCAAAGTGCCTGATCTTGAAAGGTTCAAGCCACAGGGAATCGAACTTTCCATGGATGCCACGAGGTTCATGCCTTTTATCCCATAGCAATACAGTGTCTCCAACTTGGAAATCTCTGAACCTAGCTTTCTTATCAAACAGGACCTTTACCTTTTGTTGGTGAACAGATATCCTATCGGCAACCACCAATCTGTCTTCATTTAGCTTGCACAGGTACATAATTCTCTTGTCCAAGGCATCTCTGAAAACAGTATCTTCAATGGCCTTCATTAGGTGCAAGGCCGGCAGTTCCACTGTCACTGGCAATTGAGCTTCTACTCCATATATCACTTGAAAAGGAGACATTCCAATGGCTCTCTTTGGTGTAATTCTGTCTACCCAAAGGGCATCATAGAGCTTCTTGTGCCAGTTTTGTTGAGACTCATTGACCAACTTCCTTATGATAGTCACCAGATTTTTGTTAGTGGTCTCTGCCTGCCCATTTCCCTGGGGGTAGTAATCTGAAGAATGAGCCAGGGAGATGCCATATCCGTAGCAGAAGTCCATCATCTCAGCTGAAGAGAAATTCGAGGCATTATCTGTTACAATCTTGTTAGGTACACCATACCTTACCAAGATATTCTCCTTGATGAAGTTGCAAACCACTTCGGAAGTAGTGATCTTAACTAGAATAGCTTCCACCCATTTGGTGAAGTAGTCAGTGGCAGTTAGCACATGAGTGTGACCAGCACTAGAAACAGGATTGAGTGCACCAATGAAGTCCAAACCCCACTGTTGAAATGGTTCCTCAATCACAACTGGCTTGAGAGGCAAAGAAGCCAATTTAGGTCTTCCCACAAAATTTTGACAAGCCTCGCATTTATCCACCCACTTGGATGCATCTTTGAACAAAGAAGGCTAGTAGTACCCTCCACAGAGTATCTTATGTGCTGGTGACCGTTGATGAATAGTTTTCTCCACATGCTTGATCATGAAAAGCTGAGAGCAATTTTCTCTGTTGTTCCTTGTCCACACACTTCAAAAATCTCCCATCCAAGCCACGCTTGAACAAAGCATTTTCCCATAATACATATTGTACTGATCTCAATTTAACAGTCCTCTTTTCTTTGGCAGTTAAATGAGAGGGGCATTCCCCATAGGTGAGAAAATGGGGCGATGTCAACATACCATTCGTCAACTGAACTAAGGAACAGAACAGTAGGAAGGTCAACTTTCTTTTCCAGCAACTCATGTTTAGCTCCTTCAGCAATGAGCTCACAAAGACCTTTTTCATGAACCAGCTTGGTCGGCTTAATGTCAATGTCATACTATTGGACCTTAGCAACCCAATTCCCTCTCTTGGATCCAAATTCTTGTTGTGTGAGAATTGACTTAACAGTGGTATTTGGAACCAACACCATGGAGTGAGAGTTGAGGATGTAAAAGCGAAACTGCTTGACAGTTTTGACCACTGCAAAAGCATGCTTCTCCATCATGGTGTATTTTAACTCATGATCCTTCAGAATATAGCTCATGAACACAATTGGTAGCTCATGCTCATCAGAGTCTTCTTGAGTTAACACAGCAGCCAAGGTATTATCTGTAGCATAGCAATAGATGATGAAATCTTTGCTGAAATCAGGACAGGAAAAAACTGGAGTTTTAGCGATAGCTTTCTTGATACCCTCAAAGGATTCCTTTCCTTCAGAATACCAACCAAATGTTTGGCTTCCCTTTCATCATCTGAGAAATATTCAAAGTTAATTCCAGCAAAATCAGGGATGAACCTTCTTAAAAAGTTGATCTTACCGAAGGAGTGCACGCCCTTTTTACTAGTTGGGAGAGGAATTTGCTGGATGGCTTGAACTCGTTCAAGATCAATCTTAATACCATCCTTGGAGACAATGTGCCCTAATAGTTTTCCCTCTGTAACACAGAAGACAGATTTTTTAGGATTCAAAGAAATCCCATGCTCTCGGCATCTCAGCAGAACTATCTCTAGGTGATCAAAATGATCCGCTCTTGTCTTGGAAAACACTGTCAGGTCATCAAGGTAGATGACAATACACTTCCCTTTTAAGCTTCCAAAAGCCAGATCCATAGCTCTCTGGAAAGTGGCACCAGCATTAATAAGCCCAAAAGGCATTCTCTTGTAGGCAAAGGTACCCCAAGGAGTAGTGAAAGTTGTTTTGTGTTGATCTACAGTATCCACCTCTATCTGATTATATCCAGAAAATCCATCAAGCATAGATAACATTTTGGATCCTGTTACTGCTTGCAATACTTGATCCATCATAGGAAAAGGGTAATTATCCTTCAGAGAAGCCTGATTCAGGTTTCTGAAATCAACACAGATGTGGATCTCACCATTCTTCTTTCTGACAGGCACAATGTTTGCAATCCACGTTGAATGGTGAATAGGAAAGATAATTTTAGCTTTCAACAACTTCTGTATCTCTTGAAAGATGGTGTCAGCTACTTTGGGGTTGTATTGTCTATGTTTCTACTTGAAAGGCTTAATTCCAGGCTTGAGGGGAATAGAGTGTTGCATATCTTTTGGTTTGAAAGCTTTCAAATCTTCATAAGAGTAAGCAAGAACATCTTTATACCTTTTTAGAAGATCAATTGCTTTTCTCCTCTCATCTGCTGTGCAACATTTTTCCAATGTTCACGAGCTTGGGGTCAGTAGAACTCCCAATATCAATCTTATCATACTCAGCTGATTGCTGAGGCCCAAAAGAAGCTCTAGATTTCATATACCTGTCATGCTTATCAAATAGTTCCTCCAAACTCACCAGCCCTTTAGGAATCTTGTTTCCTTTGAGTTTAATGCACCCTTCCTGATTTGTTTCTTCTCCTTGGGTGACAGCTTGGCCAAAGGACACACTTTCACGAGGCAGGTTGTCACTTCCCTCAAAATACAGTTGTTCAAAATTACCTTTGAGTTCCAGGAAGGAAAGCAAATGCTGATCATTATTGAAAACCTGCCAGTTATTGGTGTTGTCAGGTACACTAGGCCGATGGACCATTTCAATGGTGAATTTGTCCTGAGAAAAGTCAGGATGAGGAATCAGTAGTGATCCTGAGACTGCCAACGAATCAGCCCTTGCTGTTCTTTTCCCTAGGTACTGCTTCAATACAGAAAGCATCAAGGAATTCAATGGAATCCCAAACCTGATTCCAGTAATGCCTTAAACCTTCCATTTTTTACTTGAAAAAGGTTTTTGACCTACTTTACAATCAACTCTGCGTCACCACGAGCCAGAAGATTCTTTATACCTTGTTCTTTGGCCACCTGCAATCCGAGAATGAGAGCTTCGTATTCTGCTGTGTTATTAGTATTCTCAAACTGTAACTTGAATGAAAAGGGGTGTAGGCTTCCTTCAGGTGACACTAGCAGGACACCAGCTCCAGAAGCAGCTGAGGAACAACTTCCATCAAATTCTAAAATCCAAATACCATTAGGATCTTTAGGTGACACTTCTGGAGAAGTTGGATTTCATCAGGGGACATAATCATGTAATTGCCATGACCCATATCCTCATAGAGTATTTGTGCCTCTAGGATCATCCGTTTTCTGCACAATATACTCAGACTGCTTCTTAGGTAGTAACTTCTTCATGTGTCCATTGACAGGTATGAGTGCATGTGACCAATCCATTTGAATCTCCCCGCCCACATCTTTACAGAAGTTTCTACTTAGCAACATTCCATAAGAAGGAGGAATGTCTGCTACTAGGATGGTAGCCAAGACTTTCTTTTCAGGCAAAAGCAGCAAAGGCCACTTGTGCATATTTAATCCTTCCAACCAAAGGCACTTCCTTACTCTCCATGGAGTAGCAGGATCCATAAGTATGAGTGAGGGTCAAGCCTAAAGCATGAGCTACTTTAGCAGGCATCACATTATCTGAGGCTCCGGAATCTATGACACAATTACTGAGCCTATGGTCAGCTATGAGAAGTGTTACATAAAATGGTTTAATTTTGTCACCAGGGGAGGTGACAGCTGCTACCAGACTTGGCTGTGGTGCAGAAGGAGGAGTAGGTAAAAGGCCTTTAGAAGTGGTCTTAGAGTTGGAATTAACAAAGTGGATCATTTTGGCAAAGGCTTTGGGATGGGTTTGATAGTACTCAGCTTCTGAGATTTGTACCTTGGTCTTTTTCAGGTGATCAACAATATCAAAGGATCCAGAAGTGGACAGGCCATCGTCATTTGGAATTCTAGGCTTATCAACTTTAGGAGAAAAAGAAGAAGCAACTTTGGTAGCGGGATTGATAGGACTCACCTTCTATGAAGACGAAGTAGGGATAGGAGATCCTCTTCTTGCAATTACAGGAATAGTTGCCGATCTGCTCCTTAGACTTCTTTATGTGGCTGTGTCACCTTTTCCCTCTGCTTTTTCTGTTCTTGAGTCATGACAGCAAAATGATTCACTATTCATGTCTGCTACCACTTCATCATAGTCATCTCCATCATCAACGCCCTCGATGGTAAAGAAATTAACCTGAGATCCCTCAAGTTCCTCTGCCTCATCATCAAATTCCTCCACAAACTCCTCGCAAGCTTCATCATCATCTGGCTCTTCAACTTCATAGGTTGCGTTCACAGGAACCTTAAAAGGAGGTCCTTGAAGTGCTAGTCTTGTGTGAGGAGCAGGCAAACGATTTCTGGGCTGAAAATTTCTTCTTGGAACATCTGCATACGGGGCATGCTGAGCCAACTGTTTCTTTATAGGGACAAGATCATTTGTGAGTTTCTGGACTAATGGATCAGTACTAGGTCCAGGGGTGGAAGAGGAAGAAGCAACAGACTTAGATTTGGGAGGGTCTCTTCTCAACTTCCCTGACATGATCAAGTCATCTTCGATACTAACAGCCAATTCTTGATCCAGAGCTAGTGTTCCAAGATTAGCCCTTCTTAGTGCATAACTAACTTTAGGCGATTGAGCATTTAGGAAGAAACACTTTTGAATTTGGTCAACAGGTCAGGTAGGCGTTGGAATTTTATTTACCAACCTGTTGAACCGGGCCACAAATTCCCTCATGGGCTCTTGTGAATCTTTCTTTATCTGAGAGACCTGGGCAAGCAAGGCATGCACATCTTCTACCGGCTTGAAATGGTTCTTGAAATGAGTTCTCATTGTGTCCCAGTTGGTTATAGCACTGGTCGGAAGGTGATAGAACCAATCAGCAGCATTATCTTGTAACGTCTCAACAAACAGCCTTACGGAGACATCTTCATATTCGACTCCCAGAACTCCACATGCAACAACGAAGGCTGCGATGTGTTCATCAGGGTGCACTTTTCCATCGCCTTTGAATTTGGGGAAGTTCTTCCGGTTTCCTCTAGGTAACTCATGCAAAGGTTGAGCAAGGCCCAGAGGCCCGACACGATGACCCCATGGCAATTGTGCCGCCATTCTTGGAAAAACGGCTTGGAGAGGAACTTTAACACCGTCAAGGATCAAAGCTTATAGATTGGGACTAGCAGGCTTTGAAGGAATACCACCCGCAGGACTTCTTTCTTGAATAGGTGGTGTGCTTGTTGAACGAGTCCTTCTATTTCTTGTTGAAGGGAAAGGAAAACCCTGCTGCTCCAAAAGTTGAAACTGAGAGTCTTCAATACCAAGGGTCCTTCTCCCTCGAGTAAAACGTGGAGTCGCCAGATCAAAAGATGATAAAAAATTACTGAACTGGAATGTGATTTTCCCCAGCGGAGTCGCCAAAAACTGTTGGTTTTCAAATAGGACTTTTTAGAAGAGCAATAGTCAGGGGACAAGAAGTCCCTCCTCTTTAATGGGAGAGGTTCCCTTATTCAGAAACGAACTTATTTACAAATGTATAAAATATTATTTTATGGCTGAAATTGGATATTACGAAAGTGTTTTCCACAAGGATCATCAGTTACAAAAGGACTGAGGAAAGGGAATAAGAGGATGAGTAGAATAGCAACATTCAGAATTATAGATAGCAGAATAATTCCTTATGTATGCGAAGTTTCAAGGAATTTAAGACAAGATCATTGCATTGGCTGAATAGGATTAAATTTAAAGACACAAAGTTCTGTAAATAACCTTCTTTAGATTCATTAATCAAGGACACAAAATTCCTTCTTGGTTATACAAGATCGCTGTATTTGTAAAACTGGACAGTATGCAATCAGAGAGACTAACAAATTAGAGACAAAATGATCTTCACAATATTAAATGGAAAACACAGAAATAGTAGAGATCAGATAGACAATGAATAGAAAGCCCTTTTGTATTGATTTCTTTAAGATCTGTTTACACTTTCAGAAAATATGCCCAGTTCTTCCTCCTTCAAAATGGCGCAAAGAAGGCCATTATATAGCTTACAATTCGGTTACTCTTCGTAACCGTTTCTTTAATCAAGAACCGTTAAGGACTGCCAACCGCAATACCTCAACCTATTACAAAGAAAACGGAAAAGAAAGGGAAGAGGAGAAAAGAACAAGGAGAAGAAGACAGGTGGCCAGTCGCTGAGAGGGACCCACTGACTTCAGAAACCGCTGCTTGAATTTTCTTCCACGTATCAGCTATGTCCTTGCCACGAGGGACACACCAGGATTTTCATCTTGAGGATGACAATGAATATCTTTGAAAACTGATGTAACCAGCGTCTTGAGAGCTTCGTCCTTCTGCCAGCTGTCCTTGAAATTTGATCTTTTGATTGATAGCATCAGAGCCGCAACTTAAATTCATATTTTAGCATATTCGGGTCGAGCGGGAAAAACTAAGTATGAATTGCATTAGGTTCATTTGGGACATGTGAGACGCGAATGCGCGAAACACACAGTTCGGGCGATTCGGGTGAAACAGGGAGAAGACGCACAAATGCATTTTGGGACAATTGGGACGAAAACGCGCGAAGGACGCGGTTCGGGTGAATCGGCCGAAAATGGAACAACTCGCACTTTTGGCTTCAGGACACTTGGAACAAAAATGTGTGAAGTGCGCGACTTGGGCGGTTCGGCTGAAAATGGAACAGAGCACACCTTTTGATTTGGAACAGATGGGACAGGAAAGCATGAAGTACGTGGTTCGGGCAGACCGGCCGAAAATGGAACAAAAGGCCCGTTTGAACTTGGGACATTTCGGACAAAAAGTTCCGTAGTACGCGGTTCGGCCGGTTCGGCCGAAAATGGAACGAATTGCACTTTTTTACTTGGGCTATTTGGGACATGCAAGAGCGAAGTACGTGGTTCGGGAGTTTCGGCCGAAAAGGTTCCAACTTGCACTTTTTGACTTTGGGACAGTTGGGACGAAAACTTCCGACGGGCCCGAAAATGGAACAACTTCGGGGATTTCGGCCGATCGGGGAACAAAACGCACTTCAGAACTTGGGACACGTGGGACAAAAATGTTCGACAGGCCTGAAAAAGGAACAAAATGACCCAAAACACAGATTTTCTCAATTTCACGACTTAGGCACTTTAGAGGAAAACACTCATAACTCAAAATTTTGAAATTTTACTTTCATTAGGGCAGGGAATTTTGAGTGGACAACAGGAAGTTAATTAAATAATAATAACATATTTTTGTCATATTTAATCCTTTCATTTATGTTAGGAACACAATAAATATTAAAGGGAATGAAATAAATATTTACAATTAAAGTGAATTGATTTGGTGAAACTAACATCTTAATTGAGTATCATAGCCCTAACCCTAGTGGCCTGTCGACACGAAAATTTTCCTCCAAAATTTCCATTTCATTAATATATGTATTAGGAATAGGATGTTGTTAAGTGTAATTAGTAGTAGCGTCTGATAGAAGATAACGGCGCCGTCAGTACAGTGCCGCCAATAATGTGGAGTACGGTAACAGTCAAAGTACAATAGGAATGTTGTAAAAAAGTAAATATTTGTCGTAAGTGGTCCGGTAATGTTAAAATGTCAAAGTTTGGGTAATTAGAGAAGTAGGGTCTACATGATTAGGAATTAGAAATATTATATTGGTAATAAGGACAAGGAGTGAGGTCATAAATATTTTGTGTATTTTATTTGTAAAAATTCTAAAAATGTGGAACCCATGTAAAATGATAAGGTTTATCTTATCTTAACAGATAAGCTTACATTTACAGATAAGAGTTAAGGTATGGAATATGATTCGTCAGAGTGGATTTCGTTATCCTATCTTAGAGATAGGATGGATAAGCTTGGAAGTTCTATAAATAGAGAGGCCACCCCCCTCATTTAGCATAGAAAGAAGCAGTGAGAAATATTGTAGGAAGTGTGCAAAGGAAGCCATCAGTTAAAGGTGTGTTGAAGAAGCCATCGAGAGGTGTAATTGTAAAGTTTCTCCCATAGTCTTGTTGAAGAATCTCATGGGTGAGATTGTAACAGTTTCATGTTAATATTATAATTTATTTTGGATATTTCAGATTTTTCGTCATTCTGTCTTATCATAGTCAATGGTATTCTTGTGTTATGTTGTTTTTTGTTTCCAGATTACGTCCACCAAACTAAAGGCTGTGCATTAGTAAATAATCATAGCACGAGGAGTTCCCGGTGAAGAATTATCATAGTGCCGGATTGCTGATGACATTTTGGTTCCGTTACCGGGACCATTCCTCGTTGGTGAATTTTTTGGAGAGATATTCCCACTAAGTCAAAAATCAATTGGAGGGTAACCTTGTTTTTACTGTGCATAGTAGTTACCATGGTAAAGTCATTTTTACCGTGAATAGTAGTTACCATGTTACAGGCATTTTTGCCATGAATAGTAGTTACCCTGGTAAAGTCCTTTTTGCTGGGAATAGTAATTACCGCAGTAAGGTCACTTTTTACCATGAATAGTATTTACCGCAGTAACTTCACTTTTTACTGTGAATAGTGTTTACCACAGTAAAGTCGAGGTTTGTTACCGTAGTAAGTCAAGTTTTACCATAGTTTACCGTGGTCATTTCTATTTTACTATAGAAAGGTGTAAATTCACTTTCTAGTATAGTGATTCCAATTATTTGTGCACATAAGTCTTGTTAATTGTACTTGTGGGTTGGTATTTCACGGTGGTTACTTTTGAAAATGGGAAAGATTCCTATTTTTTCAGCTCAATCTAATGAAGATGCTGCTTCTTTTCATTCAAGAGTTTAAACGATCTTGTATTTGTAATGGCCTTATAAGAAGGGAACAATGGACTGAATTTTTTCCTACCTTTTTGGATGGTTCAGCACTTAGGTGGTTTGAAACACTAGGTGATAATGTGAAAAATTCATGGGATTTATTAACTGAAAGTTTTCTTGAAGAATTGGGTGAACAACAGAAATATGCAGATCTCATGATCGAGATCACAAAGCTATCCCAAGGAGAGAAGGAGAAGATAAGGGATTATCATGCTCGTGTTCTAGAGCTAAGGAGGAAGCTCGATGCCCAGATCCGGAAGGAAGGACTAGCGGATGGGTTGATGAATGGCGTGGATAATCTCCTCTGTAAGCACTTCATTCTTGGGATGAAGCCAGAGATCAGACAACGAGTGAAGTATGACCGCCCAGCCACCATTGAACAAGCAAAGGAGATTGCAAGAAGGCAAGAAGAAAGCATGGAAGAGGAGCCCAAAGACATTGTTGCTAAAGTAGAGCCTACACCAGCACCTTTGGTCCTGAATCCACAACCACTCCCGGTGGAGCACAAATATTTCTCCTAATACATCTACTGAGTATGAAGATCTGCTCAAAAAGATGGGTCAGTTAACTATTAATCTTTTTCAAGGAAAGGAATTTAGTTCTCAGGGAGGAGATAGAGGTCCAAAAGAGAAAATATTTCTGAAGTTGTTTGTTATGGTTGTTATAAAAAGGGTCATTATAAGTATAATTGTCCAGATAGAGCTTCTACATCTAGTAAGGGAGATAATGATAAAGGAAAAGCACCTGTGAATTCTTTTGATGTAGTAGATAAGAGTAGAAATAATGAAGTAGATGTGTTTGTAACACAAAGAAAGAAAGAAAAAGATAATCAAGATGGAAATGATCCTAAGAAGATGAAAGAAGAAACTAGTAAGAAACATAGGAGAAGAAATTTGGGGTGTGCAGGATTTTCTGATTTCACAGGGGCAAGGACCATACTCCATCTTGGAAGATCTGTCTAAAAGGCCTGTAAATATTACATATGGTCAACTCTTGGCTATGTCTTCTGAGAAGAGGCGGGAGTTGCGAGGTGGACTCAATGCTCGAAGAAGGAAGGAGGTTGAGGTCCCTGTTTTGGAGGCAGAGGCAGATCCCTATGCTCCACAAGCTGAGGGTATTATGTAATGGTAATTTCAATTCATGATGTCTTAGTTGATGGAGGTGCTGCAGTTAATGTAATGACTGAGTCTGTAATGAATATGTTGGGGGTTAAAAGATTGATCGCCCTTCAACACTTATGTTAAGGTCATTAAATAAGGGAAAAACTAAACCAGAAGGTGTAATTTCAAATGTGGCAATATCTGTTATGGGGTGTGGTATGTGTGGTAGACTTTCAGGTGATGAAAAATGGTACTGTTGCATACCCAATGCTGCTAGGAAGACCATGGCTAAGGAGAGTTCATGCAAGAAACTACTGGAATGAAGGGTTTCATGACACTTGGACGTGGGTAGAGAGAGGGTGAAGATAAACGTGATCCCTCGACATCATAAAGTAGAACCTGTGGATTCAAGTGATGAAACTGATGATTGGACATCCTCTGATTACTCTAGTACCAGTGAAGTGGACACTGAAGATGAAGAAAGTGAGGTGGATGTTTCAGTCATGGATATCCTGCCAGGTCACACCAACTCATGACCCCATAAAATTATCTGAAGAAGAAGTTGATGATCATCTCCAACAAATAAAGATTGGTGATGCTGTGATGGAGAGTGAGAAGGAATCCTACCTCCAGCTCTTTCGAAGGTACATACACCTATTCACTTTTGATTGACAAGGAACTCCGCCAAGTAAGTTGGGTAGAACATTGTATTGAGCTGGTAGATGGTGCTAAGCCCATAAAGCAAATGCCATATAGAATGAATCCTAATTTTTTCCAAGACTGTAAAAGAAGAAATAGATAAGTTGCTTGATGCAGGATTCATATTTGCTGTGGAGAATTCAGAATGGGTTTCTCCCATTGTGATCTCAATAAAAAAGAATGGGAGAGCTACGCATTTGTGTTGATTATAGGAAGCTCAATAAGGCAACAAAGAAGGATCATTACCCTCTTCCATTTTCAGATCAGATCTTGGACGAAATAGCTGGCCAGGAGTGTTATAGTTTTGCTGATGGGTATAGCGGCTACAACCAAGTTCGTATAGCAGAGAAAGATCAGCTGAAGACCACGTTCACCACTCCTTGGGGAACGTTTGCTTATAGAGTTATGCCTTTTGGGTTGTGTAATGCTCCAGCAACATTCCAACGTTTAATGAATAGGGTGTTCGAACGCCTACATTGGGACCTTCATCAGAGTATTTCTGGATGATTTTTTGCATCTATGGGAGCAAGTTGGACCACCTGCACCAGATGGAGACAACATTTCAAAGGTTAGATGAAGCACAAGCCTCACTAAACCCTACAAAGTGTGTCTTTGGATGTTTCTAAAGGCGTTTTGGTTAGGGGCATTGTTGTATCCAGAGATGGTATTGGTACTGATCCTGATAAAGTTTCAAAAATCAAAAGATTTACCATTTCCGTATAAATAGAAGTAAGTTGAGATCATTTTTTAGGCCATGTGGGTTACTATAGAAGGTTCATCAAGAATTTCTCAAAGATTGCACAGCCACTAACCCAGTTCTTGAAGAAGGATGTTGCTTATGAACCAGGAAACAAGGCGCATGAAGCTTTTGGACAACTGAAGGAAGCCCCTGGTGTCTTCACCTGTTTTGAAGAATCCAGATTGGAGCAAGCCATTCATTGTGTACACTGATGCCTCAGATGCAGCACTAGGTAGTACTTTGAGCCAAAAGGATGAAAATGGGAATGAACATCCAATTTACTTTGGGAGCAGACAAATGAGCAGTGCTGAGGTAAACTATACTGTAACTGAAGAAAAGAGGCTCTGGCTATCATTTTTGCTGTAAAGAAGTTTAGAAAATTACTTGCTAAGGCAGAAATTTATAGTTGTAACGGATCATCAGGCTCTGAAATATATGGTCAATAAGCCTAACCCATCAGGGAGGATAGCAAGATGGATAATTTTGCTACAAGAATTTGAATTTGATATTATAGATAGGCCAGGAAAGAAGCATGTCAATGCAGATGCACTCTCTCGAGCCTATGATGGTTTTAGAATCATCTTGTGATGATGATGATTTTTCCCGACGCAGCATTGTTCTCCCTTGACACAATCCCTAGTGAATACATAGATATTTGGAATTATCTGAATGAATTCAAGTTTCCGGATGGTGCCAATGCAAAGACTAAGAGAAATATTACTCAAGCCAGTCGTCCATACTCTATTCTGCATGGAGCATTATGTCGAATAGGACCTGATGGACAGTACAAGAGGGCAGTTGGACGTGATCAAGGAAAAGAGCTTCTAGAAGAATTCCACAATGGTACATGTGGAGGGCACTTCTCTGGACAACTTACAGCAAGAAGGATCTTGGATGCAGGTTATCACTGGCCCACTCTTTTTAAAGACTGTTATAATTATTGTAAGACATGTGATATTTGTCAAACACATGGTAACCGTAAGACTTCATCAGCTCCATTATGTCCTATTCTTCCCCTTGGTCCCCTTTGAAAAATGGGGAATAGACATTGTAGGTCCACTTCCAACTACATCACGTCAAAATAAGTATATTGTAGTTGCCACAGATTATTTAACCCAAGTAGGTTGAAGCTAGGCCATTGAAAGCAGCTTCCATGGATGAAGTGGCAAGGTTCATATATGAACGCCATTGTCACCAGATTTGGTTGTGCATTAGAAAATTGTAACAGATCAAGGAAGCCACTTCATGAATGGGGGAGGGGGGGGTAGGGTAGAAGCCCTAGTCAATAAGTTTTCTATCAAGCACAGGAAGGGCAACAACATACAAGCCCAACACACAAATGGACAGGTGGGAACGAACAAATTTTGTGCTGTGTCAAATTCTAGCAAAAGATGCAGCCTTGCAGGTACATAAATGGGATAAAAGGATTCATGCAGCATTGTGGGCAATATAGGGCAACATCAAAGTCAGCAACAGGATACTCCCCATTTCAGTTGGCCTATGGCATTGATCCAGTTCTTCCTATTGAGTTTGATATTCCCACTGTGAGAGTTATGAAAAATGAAAGGATGGATGAAAGTGATTCAGTAAAAGAAAGGTTGGTACCTCTTCATTTGCTAGAGGAAATGAGGGAAATAGCAAAGGATACAAGCCATAAGAAGAAAATGAAGCAGAAGGAGTACTTTGATCAAAAGATCCGGGGTGGTCTCCATTTCAAGTAAATGACTTGGTTTCTAGTATATGATTCCAGATACAAAAAAAAGAAGACAGAGAAAATTTCTTCCAAAATGGATGGGGCCCCTACAAAATAGCAGCTGTGCATGAAAATGGTACGTACCGACTGGAGGAATTGGATGGCCCTCCCATTACGAAATGGGTCAACCACGACAAGTTGAAGATTTTCCAAGCACCAGAATAGTCTACTCCGAGGACGGAGTAGAAGCTAGGAAGGGGGAAGATGTCGACACTAAAATTTTCCTCCAAAATTTCCATTTCATTAATAATATGTATTAGGAATAGGATGTTGTTAAGTGTAATTAGTAGGTAGCGTCTGATAGAAGATAATGGCGCCGTCAGTACCGTGCCCGCCAATAATGTGGAGTACGGTAACAGTCAAAGTACAATAGGAATGTTGTAAAAAGTAAATATTTGTCGTAAGTGGTCCGGTAATGTTAAAAATGTCAAAGTTTGGGTAATTAGAGAAGTAGGGTCTACATGATTAGGAATTAGAAATATTATATTGGTAATAAGGACAAAGAGTGAGGTCATAAATATTTTGTGTATTTTATTTGTAAAAAATTCTAAAAATGTGGAACCCATGTAAAATGATAAGGTTTATCTTAGTCTTAACAGATAAGCTTACATGTACCAGATAAGAGTTAAGGTATGGAATATGATTTGTCAGAGTGGATTTCTTATCCTATCTTAGAGATAGGATGGATAAGCCTGGAAGTTCTATAAATAGAGAGGCCACCCCCCTCATTTAGCATAGAAAGAAGTAGTGAGAAATATTGTAGGAAGTGTGCGAAGGAAGCCATCAGTTAAAGGTGTGTTGAAGAAGCCATCGAGAGGTGTAATTGTAAAGTTTCTCCCATAGTCTTGTTGAAGAATCTCATGGGTGAGATTGTAACAGTTTCATGTTAATATTATAATTTATTTTGATATTTCAGATTTTTCGTCATTCTGTCTTATCATAGTCAATGGTATTCTTGTGTTATGTTGTTGTTTTTGTTTCCAGATTACGTCCACCAAACTAAAGGCTGTGCATTAGTAAATAATCATAGCACGAGGAGTTCCCGGTGAAGAATTATCATAGTGCCGGATTGCTGATGATAGGCCCTACATTCTTAGTTTCCAAATCAATCACTATTGGTGTGTTACATTTAGGTCTCCCTTGGCTACGTCCTCTTAGGAATTTCCAATCCATTGTTCATCAGTGTGTCAAGTTTATCAGTCATCAACAAGTGGTTACTATCTGAGGTGTTAATTTAATAGATTTATCTCTTGATGTGCCTCAATATTATGTAGCCTCCACTGACTTCCTAGTGCATCCACATATAGAAAATTTTCTTCACACAACACCAATTCTCCTAGGTCTCCCACTAGGCCTTTGGTTACACACATGGATTAACATCACTCTAAATTTCTTGATAGGTTTTTAGTTACACATGTTACATCACATAGTTTAAGCCCAATAGGTCTCCACCTTAGAATTATTGTGTGTATATTATCTTCCACAACTCACAACCTCATCCTATATTATGTAGATCTTATAGATTTGTAGATTGTACTTCTACTTATCATTTCTCTTGTAAGAGTTCTCATTCTTATAGTACACCACATAGATATGAAACATTGCATTCTCCTCAGTATCTTTCCATTTGTTGTTCTCCTCATAGATGTTTTTCTACACATATTACCACCATTGATCAAATTTAACTTGAGTCACATTACTTAACACATTTGAAGCTTGAACCTCTATCATCTTCCATAGTTGTTTCAATAACTCGTAAGGTCCTTTTGGGTTAGTTGTCACACTATACCCCTTGCTACCTAATGATACTCTTGGTCAATAAGTTCAACTTTTCTATTCAGCGATAATTTTCTACAATTGAACCTCACTTCACACACACACACACGTGCGTGCACGGGAAAACGTTATTTCCCATCCTTTAGTTGCATCATTTATATGTATATTCCTCTCTATGGGGGCATTATTTGATCACCCTTCTTGCTATTCATATAAATTATTTTCATTTATGCCCTTATGGAGGGCCTAGAATTCAAAAAAATTAAATATTTGTAAATTTTCAAAATCATGTACTATTATCTTTGTAACATACATTATTTAAACTTCATACTATACATGTTGTTTACTCCTTTGGTTTGATTGATAGAATTTATTCTCTCCACACATGTGTTCACATAGTATATTGAGTATGATGTAGGACATACACAAAGTAATACATAATGATAAGTGTTGGTCTTCCATTTACAAAGATTGATAACCTCTAGGGGTATTTTTTTTTGCATACAAAATCCCGGTGTTATATTTCCATTATAATTTGGTTATTTCCTCATTACACTTGATTACATATCTATCTTATGTATTTGCTATATTTTGAACTAACAATCTCTAACACATGTTTCTTGTGCATCATTTATGGTTGTTACTAGCTCTTTCATATATCATATGTTATTTTGTTATGTTTGATTCTCGTGCATATTTTATAGTTGTGTGTTTGTGTGTGTGTGTGTGTGTGTGTGTGTGTGTGTGTGTGTGTGTGTGTGTGTGTGTGTGTGTGTGTGTGTGTGTGTGTGTGTGTGTGTGTGTGTGTGTTTGTGTATGTTTTTTCTCTAATCTGATTATGGCCTAGGAACGTTTATTATTTTTTGACACCATGGGTGTCCTATGTTTTTTGACATAATGCCTAGTGTGTTATTGTGTACCTCTTGTTTACAGGCTCACATACCTTGATTGTCTTGTGACATTGTGGGTGTCCCATATTTGTAGGATTTCTTTCCTTTTATGTGACATTGATTTCTATTGTATGCACTTGTCTTGTACTAGTACATCGTTGTCTATTATTGTTACTACTATTTTTTTGCATTGACACTATTATTATTATCATGCTTCTTTTTCTTTTTTCTATTTTAATGTTCCATGGTTTCTGCCATGCACATACCCTCTTAGAGGTGTAATTTCTTCTCGATGTCTAACACATCATCTCTTAAAAGGTTATTGTATGATAAAAAAGTGACATGTGATCATGAGAATCTACAAGTAACTCTTCCTCACACCCGACCTCCTGAGGTCATGCCAAGATAGCCGGTAGGGATGGAATACACGCGGGATGCAGATAAACTAGTTAGGTAATCTTATGTCTTCAACACACAATGGTGGGATCTATGAATCTAAGGCAAAGAAGGCCCTCCTAAACTGAACCGGTGTGATAGATTGTTCGGTGACGATAGCTGCTCGAATGCTCCAATCAATATCGAGCTCTATTGTGATCTGATCTATGGGTTGTGGAATACGCGGAAGATAACCTGTGGGTGCTTTGTATATGACTCCCGACAAGGTCATGAAAATGAATGGCTAAATATACAGTGGATATTTTGGTGTTTTATGGACGATTCTCTAGTCTAGTCAAAAAAATCTTTAGCTTGATTAGTTCCTATGTTTAATAATGATAATTGTGTGATAATGTCTGGTGGGAGTGGAGAGGATATAAACACTAATGTTCACAAACTAGCATCAATGTTGGCTTGTGGGACCTATGGATCACAACCATAAGTTCGTGGTTGTTGTGGACCTCCTATGGTCATGTGAAGAATCAATTCCTAATTCTGAGTATCCAGTATTTGTATGCCTTTTCAGCCTCTATGTTTAGAACTAGAAGTTGCACGATTTTTTCGGAGTATCTAACAGGTGTTCTAGAAACATGGATATGTAAGCTAGTGTCTATATCAACAAGGAGGTCTCTTAGGTCTAGTTGTGGGACTAGTGGATCACAACTAAATGTTTTCCCTCTTTCAGGTCCTTCTACAGTCATATGGATATATATCAAGGTATGCTATAATTTGGCTAACTTGACCAGAATGTGTGTGATTTGTCGTCTTCTATATTTAATCCTCTTCACTGTGTGCTGATTTCTTGTAGGTCTATGGTTGTTCGGAAGACCTGAATTATGAGATTTTGGTCTATGTCAATTATTGCTGCAATAATATTTGGTTGAGGCACGATTGGCTCAGAAACATATTTCCTGGGCTCTCTAGGTCCCGTGATTGTCATACAAGATCAATATAAGCCTAACTGAAATGAAATAAGCTAACTATGTGAGATATATCTACAAAATATATATATAATCTTCTATTTTATATTTTTTTGATAAGATTTTAAATGGAATTGAAAGAGCAACTAATCTAATATATTCAAAAAATGAAAACTAATCTAATAACAAATTTAAAACAAACAAGGTAGCCCGTTGTAGCTACTTGCATGTGCAGTTGTGAGTTTTATCCTAAATAACTAGATAGCTAATTAACTTAATTGAAAGATTCTCGATCCTACCTCAGAAGTGAGGAATGAATCATAGTTTCTCAGAAACTATCAATCCCTACAGCTTCCCTAGTAATATCGAGAATGAAACTTAACTGAAATGAAATATTTCACTACTCTATTTGATATATTTTAACTAGAACTTTGACAGAAAAAACCTGGAATTTGCAGAAAAGTGGCGAATCCAGTAGTGTATGACTTTGTCCCCTTAGAAAGATCTCCTCGTTCCTTTGTGTTCACGTGAATCCAGAAGAGCGTGTATATGCTAGCATCAAAAGAAGAAGGTATTCAGATAATGGAAGCTTTGGATATAGATCGAATGTAATGCGAGTAGGAGAGGGACAATGCAAGAGACAGAGCTTGGCATATGGAATTCCTAGTGGGATTTATTGCGGGAATATAACACAAGTGTACCGAGAGATTCTAGAATTTACGTTCTATGAAGAACACAACATGCGACTCTAATGGATGCAATCTATAACTAACACTACTCTGCTCTAAACTAATTTGTATGGACAACAATGAACAAGATTGAAGCAAGAAGATCAAATGGCTTCTTAAAAGCAAAGGAAAAAATAGCATGGATGCAAACATGAAACAAAATTAGCTCTAAACAAGAAATTGAAAGACTAAACAATGGAAAATGAGAAGTTGAGAAGCAGTTTGGAGGGGCCATTTTATTGAAAACAAGCTGGTTATTTATAGATTTCACATTCACCTAAAGGTGATTTCCATTAGAACTCTTTTACCATTAAACAATGGAGAAACACTATTCCAGGGGACATAACACATTAATACAAGACAAGGCTGTGGAGAAAAGCTGGTAAAATTTGAAAATTATGCCAGTCTTGATCAAAAGAACGTGCTGGAAAATTCGTGAAGGATTGCCACCCTGAGCACGATGGCAGTTACAAGACCACCGCCCTGAGAAGGGCGGCTGTTACAAGACCGTTGCCCTGCCAGGGTGGCGGTTTTCTCACTAAAGGTCAAAACGTTAAGAAAAGAAGGGTTGAGGAATAAAACAAAGCACGAGGAACATGGAAAAAGCATTTGGGATGCTAACATGTACTTCGCAAGATTTTTTGAATTTGAACACCTTGTGAGGTGACCTATATCATCATTGGGGCATGTGTAACAGTGTTCCAGTGGTACAGTACCCTTCAATTTTAGGTACATACATATTTCCTCCTCAGAGAAGTGTTTTAGCCATGAAGAGGCGTAAAAGGGTGGGTTTGAGTATGGCGGTACCAAAACAGGAAGCTAGAAATTATACCTAACACGCCTGTGTGTTGAAATGTCGCCATCTGAGTTCCCGCTACCTGCAAAATGGAAAGAAGACTCAAGTGCAGATAGATAAAATAAATTGAAAATTGAAAACTAAATAAGTATGAAATAAGGACTTACCATTAGCACGGGGATGAGAACTTACCTCCATTGGCGCTCTAAACCTGTGAAAGGGGCACTCAAAAATGTGTCAAAACACTATATATATAAAATGGGACCATTTTCGTATTCGTTTGTATGTGTTGATTTGATAGTTTTTGAGGTCTAGGACCCATGGTGATGGGTTTCAACGAGATTAGAGTTGAAACATTCATATCGAGATAGTTATCATGCCACCGCGAGTAGATCCTTGAACCATGAGATCTCAAGTTAGTTCTTCTTGATTTAATGTTTTTGCACCCAATATGTAAAAATGATGAAAACTTTGTCATGGGGGGATTATTTTTAGAAAAGTTAGTTTTAAATGTATCCCTTAGGGGGGCGCCTAATGGGTAGGCTTTTGTTTTAGTTGAAATGATCATTTTTTAGCATTTTTGAGCATTTTAGAGCATGTGACCCATTTTTAATCGCAGGAAAGAACCGCCACCTTCCAAGGCGACGGTTACGGAACCGTCTCCCTGCTCAAGGTGGCGGTTCTCTTCAGAATGTTAAGTTAACATTAATTTGAGTTTATTTTTGCATTTTTAGCATTCTTACCTGCTTTAATGATTTTTTTATTGCAATCTTGATACTAACTTGCTCCTTTTTTTGTGTTTTTTTGTGTTTTGCAAAAGAAGGAAGAGTACATTAGATGGAGCCGAGAGAGAGAGAGAGATAGAGAGAGAGAGTGATTAGCTTCCAGCAGTGCGAGATGTACTCTCTCAAGATGAGTAGGATACCCTTCAGAGGGCACGTATATTGAAGATCACACGGGTCCCCCATGTTACCCCTGCTATTCACATACTGTGGGACTTATTTTCTTACTGGGATGCAAATCAGAACACTTTCCAATTTCCAGGTGTCAGGGGTGAGTGGACTATCACCTTAGAGGATGTCTACCGCATTTTGGGCATCCCAATTATTGGGAGGATACTTTCATTTGATAAAGTAGTATCCAGAGCTCAGGTGACATAGTGGACCACCTATATGGGAGACGCAGTTGTCTCCACTAGTTCGAAGAAGGGGGTGAAGGTCCATTCTATTCCTGGCTTGCCCATCCCTCTGATCCATCAGAACATCATGGGCATCCTTGCTTCAAGATTGATCGGAGACAAGGGAGGAGATACTTTTCTCTACTGCTGGGCCCCCATTATCACATAGATTGAGGTACATGGTTAGATTTACGCTGGGGGAGATTATATACTTGGGACTACCTATCACAACTTGTATAGGGTGGTTTGTTTACATTGACAATCACTGAGCCATCTGACCTTGGTTATGAGCTGGGTCTATGAGTGTATCATCCCTTATGGGAGAGGTATAGAGGTGGTAGATCTCGGAACTGTGAGGGAAGCTAGATGGATAGAGATGATGGTGCTTAGAGCAACCCACCAGCTAGTTGCTTCCTTGACTACTGAGGATATGGAGGTCACACCTTATCAGGCCATGACAGGGTTGTGGGGCGAGGATACCTTCACTTTGATTTACTGCTCTACTACAAGGTAGCTTGTAGATAGGACGGGGAAGGTAGAGACACACCCTTTTTATCGAGTGCCTCAATAGTTAGGCCTAGATTACATTGATATGCTTCCCCCAGTAGTGCCAGTGTTTAGATCAGTTCGAGAGGCTAGGGGCGGTCTTAGAGGCTAGGGTTAGAATGTTATTACTCCTAGCATCCCTATTGTAGCTAGGTAGGTGGTATGTGCCTGAGAGAGAGTTGGTGCTCCTCAGGCACCTTTAGTTTGGATTGCTGCCAGTCCTACCATAGAAGTGATGACCTTATTGATATAGACTCTGAGCCTAAGGAGTTCAAAGGGGGAGAGACGGAGGAGGAGATCGACAACATGGAGGTCAACAAGTTGGGTGGGGGAGAGGATAGCAATCCCGAGTGACATGACACTCAGGAGATTTTACAGACCGAGAGTGCAGAGCAGAGCACGAAGAGGGTGGCTCTAGTCTCAGAGGAGTTACCTTCTCAGGACCTAGGTGGAGAGGACGAGTCTGTAGTAGGAGGACATCAGTCAGTGGTGGCATCCGTGGCTGGTGTTGATCCTAGAGATCCCTCTTGGAGGCTCGGAGATCCAAGTGAGTTATCACTCTTCTTTCAATATTTGTTTTAAGCTAGGATTTCCTTAGTTGCTATCTCTCCTTTTGTTCATCTTTATTTTTATCTTTTGATTATTTTCTAATTTGTTTTCTCCTTTTCCTGCAGAGACTACTGATGAGTGGCGAGACTTGATTCACCTAGTATGTACTGATACCTTGATGCTCCCCATGGAGAAGACTCGTGCCGAGCTATTTATGGATGCAGGGGATCCTTTAGCAGCTGGTAGGCATAGCGATGTCTTTTTCCCTGTCTGGCATGTGGCCAAGATGGTGACTTCCCTTCGTACCGAGTTATCTGGGTATAGGACTACAGAGTGCCTGATGAGGAGCCGCTCTCATAGTGAGGCTACAGCTACTATTCGGGACCATGAGCCCTCAGTGCACACAGAGCACTAGCGTAGCTGGAGTCCTAGACACGGTTGTGTGCCTTCTGAGGGATCCCATAGGGATTAAGAGGCCACTTGGGTCTTTTTGTAGTGACTTTTGCTAGATTGTTTTATATGACCATTTTGTATTTTCTGGGCTCATTGAGTGTTTTGACCATGCCTAGTGCATGATGGCATTATACATAAACCTGATTATATATATACATCTCTTTTTGGATCTAGATCTCTTTGTACCTAGATTTTTGTGATTCATTTTCACATGTATACTAGATGTTTATAAAAAAAATTCTTTTATATGCTTTTTAGAATGTATGTAATGCAGAATAAATATCACAAGTGTTTTCTTTTTGTATTTCATGATGCTGATGTATGATGATGCAAATAAACTTGTGATCTTGAACTTTAGCTTTCATAAGCAATTTTCTAGTACTTCATATTGTTTTGACAAAATGTTATGACGAACTAGTATGATGATCAGATGCACTTGCCCCACTCTTAACTCCATGCAACTAGTAATATGCGAGGGCTCACCATCGAGAGCTAGAAAGGGCACAAGCTATGAAGTGTGTTGAAATGGTAATGATGGGAGATAAAAAAAGAGTTGGTGGAACCAAATTAGGACGCTAAAATTCTACCCTACTCAAGTGACTCCATAGTTTAGAATGTGACTTGCTTTGCAGTTTATCTAGACTTAGATCCATAGATGGCCACTTGGTTGACAAAATTTGGTTTTTAGGGTTTTGAACTCTCTTGGAATTTTGGACATCTGATTCATTTATTTTTGACTAAAGATTTAAAATGTTTATTTGAACTATTTTCTTACGAACTTCAACATTTACTGTCAAGAGGACCTCCCACACCTTGCCCCATGCTACTAGTAGGAAGCATGGGCTTATCACCATGGACAAGGTACAGGTGAGTAAGGGCATTCCCATCCTTTCTCAACCCTACGTCACTACTAAGAGATGCAAGCTCATCACCGAAGGTTGGTAGGGAAAGGAAATGTGTAAAAGTAAAATTTTCTATTTGATCTATATTCGACTTACTTACTTGAGAAAAATGTCAGTATGTTCTTATTTCCAAAGGGATATATATGAGATAGATGTGACACCATGAAGCTTCTAGAACAGACTATAGGTAAAACACCTATCCTAGGAAGAAACCAAAAGTGAGAACAATCATGCAGGCCTTGGTATGGCTACCATTAAGATTTTGTCAAATCTAGCTTTAATTGATGAAATCATTCTGAATCAGTTGATGATGTTATGAAAATGAAGAAGTATGATTTGAATGATCCTGTCAATACCATCAGAAGTTTGTAATGAATTTCTTAAGAATAAGTCCCTTGATCACCAAATTTTACGAAGCGAGTGAACAAAATGAACCTATCTAAATGAGTATGTAATGTAGATATAATTATACAAATAGTGTCTATGCTTCATGCGTAAAACCGTTTAAGATGCAAGGAATTGATTGATTCATTGAATTCCTCACCCTCTAGTGTGCACAAGAGATATGCACCATTTTTTTAGTCTTTCATGACTTGATATGGGCCCAGCCATTTGGGCCGAAACTTTCTTCCTTCACTGGTTTTCTTGTCGATCTGACTATCTAGTCTTAAAACTAGATCTCCTTCATATATTTCTTGCTCATAGACCTTTTTTTTAAACTGCCGGCACATCTGGTCAGCATAGACTCTATGCCGGTGTTCAACATTTAACCCGGCTTCGTCTAGGATTTCTAGTTGGGAGAGGCATGCCTCTCTATAAGCTTCCTTATCCAAAATCCCTTGTAGTGAGATGCGAAGACTAGGTATTTCAACCTCAAGTGGGAGAACTACTTCTGATCCGAATACCAATGAGAAAGGAGTTGCTCCTATTGGTGTTCTTATTGAGGTTCGGTGGGCCCACAAGGCTGGATATATTTTTAAATGCCAATCTCGTTTGTTTTCCTTGACTGTTTTGAGGAGAATAGCTTTCAACATCTTGTTTGTTGCTTCCGCTTGCCATTGGCTTGAGGATAGTAAAGAGAGGCTGTGTGATGGTTTATTTTGAACTTGCTAAATAGCTCACAAACCTCGTCATTCTTAAAGGGCATGCCATTATTTGAGATAATGACTTGTGGGACATAATAACTGTAGATAATTTGGTTCAAAATGAATTTGGCAATCACCGAACCTGGTACGGTGGTGAGAGGCATGGCCTCCATCCCTTTGGTAAAATATTCCATGGCTGTGATTATAAAATTATGGCCATTGGTTGATGAGGGAGAGAATTTTCCTATTAAATCTAAACCCCAAGTGTAGAAGGGCCACAGAGTCGCTATTGGTTGCAGGGATTGTGCTGGCATGTGAATCTCGTGAGAGAATTCTTGGCATTTTTGGCAGTTATGTACAAATTCTACTACGTCATGTTCGAGAGTAGGCTAGAAATAGCCCATCCGATGTATTTTGTGAGTGGTGGCGTGACCACCAAAATGGCCCCCACATATCCCACTATGGGATTCATGAAGAATCTTCTTGGATTCTTCTATGTCGACACATCTTAGAAGCATGTTATTGAAGGCTTTGCGATAGAGCACTTGGTCTAAAACAACATATTTAGTGGCAATAATGCGTAACCACCTTCTTTGTTGTGGTGTGGCACTTTCTGGGTATGTATGATCCATGATAAAATTGATGATATCATTATACCAGGGACATGTAGAGATGGGGGGTCTAGTTTTAACAAAGAATATGCATTTATCAGGAAAGTCTAGATCTACCAGTTTGCCTCCATCTAGTGGATTATCAACTAACCAGTCTGCAATGATTTGTCCTTTAACAGATTTTTGGTTTACGAATGTTAACTCAAATTCTCCCATTATGTTTATGAAATGGCTAGGTTTTGAAGACAAGGACCCTTACGTGAGAAATGTCTATAAATGGTTTGTCTTCACAATGACCTTTATTTCTTGATTTAACATGTAATGTCTTAAATGTTTTGTTGCAAAAATTATGGCAAGGCATTCTCTCTCTTCCTATGTGTAACGTGTTTCATAATAGAGTAATGTTCAGCTAATGAAATAGATCATGTGTTCTTGTTTGTCATCGTCTTCTTGAGCCAGCATGCAAGCCAACAAAACATGAATGGCTTGCGAGTATAGGATTAAAGGTTGGTCTAGCTTGGGAGGCATTAGCGTGGGTGGTGACAACAAGAAGTTCTTAACTGCTTCGAAAGCCTCATTGCTGTCTTCAATCCAATCGATACTATAATATTTCTTGAGTAGATTGTTGATTGGATGAATGGCAAAGCTTATATCTAGGATGAACCTTCAGATTGCATTGATTTTATCAAGAAATGTCTTGATTCTAGATTCGTTTGAAGGTGGGATCATTTCAAGAATAGGCCGTATTTTGGCTAGATCAACATCAATCCCTCATGAAGATATAATGTATCCTAGAAGTTTACCTCCTATTACACTGAAAATGCACTTCTTTGGGTTTAATGTGACACCATACTCAATTACTCGTGAGAGGATGATACGGAGCACCTCTGGGTGATCACAGTGCCTCTTGGCCTTGGCTAACAAGTCATCCACATATGATTCTACAATTTTATGGATAAGATCATGGAATATATAAGTCATTGCCCACTGATACGTAGCGCTAGTGTTCTTAATACCAAATGGCATGACAACATAACAATAAGTTCCCGAGGGAGTTATAAATGTGGTTTTGGCTTGATCTTGTTTAGATATTTTGATTTGATTATATCCCGAGAACCCATCCATGAGAGACAAAAGCTCAAATCCAGATGTTGTGTCAACGATGACATCAATGGATGGTAATGGGAAATAATCCTTGGGAAAAGCTTTGTTAATATCTCAAAAATCTATGCAAATGTGTATCTTCCCATTCTTTTTTAGGACAGGGACAATATTAGACACCCATTGTGAATAATCAACTAGTTTGATGAATCCTACTTGGAGAAGTTTTATTACTTCCTCTTTTACCATGAGAGCCACTTTTGGCTTCATTGGTCTTGAATTCTTCTTAATTGGCTTCGCATCTTGTTTAGTGACAAGATTATGTACCACAACTTGTGGTGCAATACCTATCATCTCTTTATAATTAAATGCAAAAGCCTTTTGATTTTATTTGAGGATTTGGGTGTGTATTTCTATTTCTTCCAAAGTTAACGAGGATCCCAACTTAAAAATTCTTGGTTCTTCCTCCATTCCAATGTTTATATCAATGGTTTCTTCTATCAAAGAAACATTACCTTCTTCAAACTCAGGTGGGGCTGGAGGTAGTTCCAAGCTTTCTCTATTTTCTATCTTGTAGATATCGAGATCCTTCTGTGGAGGAGAATCTACCGTGGGATTTCGAAAGTAGGAAGCAGAGTGTGGTATTAAGGAAAGATCAACTATACTATGAGCAAGTTGTAGCTCCGCATAGGTGTTTAGATATTCGAGAGTGACTTTATCACTATCAACATGATGTAAGATAGGAGATTCATTCTTAGCTGCATGTGTTAGTAGAGGGTTTGTTGAAATTTTCTTCACCAATGGTTCAGCACAAAGTGATACTTTGAAACTTGTATCTTCCAACTCATTACTTGGGGTAAAACATGAAGATGAGGTTGCTATTGAATCTTTGAGGAGGTTCTATTCTCGTGGGATTACCTAAATGGATAAGAAGTTGAATATTTTGCTTAGATCTAATACCGTTGTTTTATAGACCTGTAAGTGCTTAGCTATAGTTTTATATACTTCAGAGACCTGGTTTGCAACTAACTGCGAGTCTCCTAACACTCTGATGTCATTAACACCAATCCTTTTAGCTATGATGAGGCCAAGGAGGAGGGATTCATACTCAGTGCCATTATTTGTACATTCAAAGTTCAACTTAAAAGAAAAAGGCAGGATCTTTCCCTCAGGAGAAGTAAAGATCACACATGCCCTGGCTCCAAAGCGACATCTAGCTCCATCGAAATGGAGAGTCCAATATTTACTAGGAAAGATGGATGCTGGGACATTCTTCACATCTGTTTCTTCTGTTTCAGTTACTTCTATCATGCAATTTCCTCTGCTGGAAGAGAACCAACTCCTAGGGTGCATCCCATACCTGCGGAGTCAAATGATAGGAAAATTGGTAGATCTTGTTCTAGTAATTTGACAATTTTTACAGTAGTTCCTAATGAAATTGTTTCTACAATGTTAGCTTCATCCTTGAGGGCTGGGATGCTCTTGACTAGGTTCGTAATTTCTAGTTCTATTATAGGTATTAATTTTTCTTCTGGTTTTGAGTCAATTGGTTTGTTAAGTTGGTTTGTTGGGAGTTCAAACTCAGAGTGAACACATGATCTTTTCTTCAGGTTTGCTAGGTGTATGTCGAATGGTTTTGGGTCACCTTTTGCTATGAATTTTTTCCTAAGTGTAAGAATCTTATTTCCTGGAGTAACGTAGAGGGAATTGCTTTCATGCAATGTATCCATGGTCAACCAAGGATCATATTATAGTTGGTTTCCTGATCTATGATATAAAAATCATTGAGGATTGTCTTGGGTCCTAAGGTGACTGGTAATATTATAGTCCCAATTGAAGTAGCTTTATGGCTATCATAACCTCTTAGCGTATTTCTTGTTGTGGAACATTTTATTTCTCCATATCCTAGCTTTTGAAGGAAAGAGAAGGGGACAATGTTAACTACTTCCCATCATCCACCATTGCATTTTTAACGTAATTATTTTAAACCCACACCTGTAAATGCAAGGCCAGATCACCTCTACACATAATTTTAGCATCTGTTGGTATTTTGTTTATGTCGAATATAAACTCGGTATCCCTATCTAGCTACCCTAGAGGGTGGATATCAAAGTCTATATGGTTTACTTGTGTTTTAGGAGGTGGAGTGATGTTAATTAAATGACCTAGACCTAGTGCTTCTAATAGAGCAGCCCTATGGGCAGGAGAGTTTTTCAACAAGTCCAAAAAGGAGATGTGAGAGAAGGTCTTTGTTAAGTCATTAATTAAATGATAAGCACCCACGGGTTTTACCAATGTTTGTTGAATGTTATATTGGTCTAGTGGATAGATTAGATTTGGTTGAGAAGAATATTCTCGTGTTCTTGTTATGGATTCTACGTGCAGCTTAGTATCTAGCTCTACTAGACCAACTATCTTAGTTCGTGGCTGATTTCCTAATTGTGGTGCAACAGGTGGATTTAACGAAGTTGAGGCTTTGTGATTGTTATTTCCTGTCATTACACCTTTGTTCATCCCATTTGGATTTAATTTATTATTGTTATTTTGATTTGGAAGTGGATCATTGAAGATCTTAAGAGGTGTGTTTTGAGGGGAGACTGCCCCTATGAAAGCATTTGGCATAGGTGTCACAGAATCTGTTAAGAACATATCTATGAAGAGTTGTCTTTATTCTTTTGGAAGACGTTGCATGAATTTATTATAATCACGGCAAGTCATAGTGTCATGGAATCAAATTTTTTGGAAACCGCAATACAAGTTGGGATTATAACTCCTAGGCTGTTGGTTTGGCATGTGTTGTGGTCCAAAATTTTGATTAAACCATTGACTATTAAGATTAAAGTTTTTTGTTTGTTACCTTTGGTTTTGATATCTAGTCAAGTTCTGACTTGTACCCTGTATCTGGATCAGCCATCGTTGTTATTGTTGTGGACGATTAAAATCCACCACATTTATTGTTGGGGTAAATTTGTTATTTTGCTAATTGTTAACTGGTGGTGGAACATTTACAACGTTTGCTTTTTTTGCTTGGTCAGTCACTCCATCTATTGTCACCCCGCAGTTTTTGTTAAGGATTTTAGGTCCTTGATTGGTGTTTGTGGTAGAATAAGTTGTAGTGTTTTTGTTGTGGATGATTAACCTCCCATTTGTTCTATATGTCTTGTGACCGCTATCTATCACATTTTGATCTATTCAGAGAGCGCTCTCGAGCACTTCATCATAAGTTCTTAGTGGGAACTTTTGGACTTCTTCCTTTATCTCTCTGCTGAGAGAATGAAGGAATAAATAACATAGTTCCATCTGATCCTTGTTTGGAGTGCTTGTTGAAGAATAGAGGACTGTATGCCATCTTTGGATGAAATGAGCAATAGATTCATTGTGTTCTTGCTTAATATGCAAGAATTCCTTGATTCCTGTTCTCAATAATTTTTTCATGTCGAACACCTTGATGAACTCTAAAACGAGTTGTTTAAATGAATGTATTGAGGCTTCAAGTGATCTGTTATACCAATCGATGGCGATACCCTCTAATGTTTTGGGGAATATTTTAGCAACAACTCCATCCCAAGGGAGCAGTTCTTGAATGGTTGTGGTGTAGGCATTAATATGTGCATTTGGGTCTCCCTATCCTTTCTACTTGGGTAGATCAGGGAGAGGTCTTGGAAGCATGATGCTTTGTATAGTTAACTCTAAAGGTTCTTTCAAATATTCTGAATAAGTCCCTATCGCATATGTTTCGACCATTGATGGTGCTTGCTCAGGGGGGGGAGAGGTGGAATGGGTTGTTGGTTTGGCATAGCATATGTGTTTGTAGGGGCATAAGGAAATCCCTATGGTTGAGTGAACATACCGGGAGAAGAGAATATATCTCCTTGTGGTGATTTTGAATACATGTTTAAGTATGGAGGAGCATTGCTCAGGAATGGATTTTTTTGTACTAAACTGGGAGGTATCATATTTTCCACTGGAGCAGCATTAGAAAATGCGGTTCTAGTTGGAATTTGTTGTGAATACTAAGGAGGCATGCCCAACGTGCCTTTTCCTGTGAGGAGGTCTACCTGGCTAGGATGATGTGGAGGATTGGAATTTCCTACCTACACGAATTTTGAATTTTGACTTACCTGAGAAAGTTCCAACCCTCTATGAATTGATCGTTGCCCTACCAAGTATCACTGAGCGCATTTCCTATAAGTGAAGGAATGGGGGTGTTATCTTGAAATGAGACCTTGAGTTGTATTTGCAAACCTCCTATAGGTGGGTACATACTTTGAGAGCTTTGTTCACTCCTAGCATAATGTGCTAAGTATTCATCATCTAAAAACAGGTATGGATCTGATTGTCTACTAATTTGCAATCTAAGCAACACCTGACGAGATGAACCAGATTCTCTGATGAGAAGCATGTTATTCGAGCCTAAAGGCTCTGGTTGTTGTGTTTGAGTGAATTGATCCAACTCCTCTATTTGGAAAGAAGAAATATATCTAGTCCTTTGAGGCGGAGTTTGTGTTAAAAATTGGCTAGTTGAATAGTTGTCACCCCATGCTGAGAGTGAGGGTGATGGTTGCCTATTTAGTTGATCGTAGTATGCTTCAAGACCTAGGATAGGTCTGACGTATGTATTGAATCTCGACATATTCGGGGGGTATATGAATACTGACAGAATAATGGGAAGAAGCGAAGATGGATTAAAAAAAGAGTGTGAAAGTGAAGAGAATGTTCCTTTTACGTAAGTTTTACTAATTTTGTTGATAAAGCTGATGTGAAGGCTAAAGAGGTAGAGAAGATGAAGTAGTTGTTTGTTCATGTCGGGTTCACCAATTTTGTAAGATGGAAAAGTGACATGCGATCATGAGAATCTACAAGTAACTCTTCCTCGCACCTGACCTCCCAAGGTCATGCCAAGACAGTTAGTAGGGATGGAATACACGTGGGATGCAGATAAACTAGTTAGGTAATCTTATGTCTTCAACACGCAAGATCATTTGGTGAGGATAGCTACTCGAAGGCTCCAATCAATATCAAGCTCTATCATGATCTGATCTATGGGTTGTGCAATACGTGGAAGATAACCTGTGGGTGCTTCGTATATGTCTCCCAACAAGGTCATGAAAATGAATGGCTAAATATGTAGTGGATATTTTGGTGTTTTATGGATGATTCTATGGTCTAGTCCAAAAATATTTAGCTTGATTAGATGTTATGTTTAATAATGATACTTGTGTGATAATGTCTAGTGGGAGTGGAGAGGATCTAAACACTAATATTTGCAAACTAGCATCAACATTAGATTGATTTGTAGGCCCGTTGGGTTGTGAGACTTGTGGATCACAACTGTAAGTTCATGGTTGTTATGGTCCTCCTATGGTCATGTGAAGAATCAATTCCTAATTTCAAGTATCCAGTAGTCATATACCTTTTCGGCCTCTATGTTTAGAACTAGAAGTTACACGATTTTGTCGGAGTATCTAATAGGTGTTCTGGAAACTTGGATACGTAATCTAGTGTCTATATCAATAAGGAGGTCTCTTGCATCTAGCTGTGGGACTAGTGGATCACAACCGAATGTTTTCCCTCTTTCAGGTCCTTCTACAGTCATACGGATATCTACCAAGGCAATCTATAATTTGGCTAACTTGACTAGAACGTGTGCACTTTGTCGTATTCTATATTTAATCCTGTTAACTGTGTGCTGATTTCTTGTAGGTCTATGGTTGTTTGGAAGACCCGAACTCTGATATTTTTGTCTATGTCAGTTATTGCTGCAACAGCATTTGGTTGAGGCATGATGGGCTTAGAAACATATTTTCTGGGCTCTCTAGGTCCCATGATTGTCATACAAGATCAATATAAGCCTACCTGAAATGAAATAAGTTAACTACGTGAGATATATCTACAACATATATATATATATATATATATATATATATATATATATATATATATATATACTCTTCTATTTTATATTTTTTTGATAATATTTTGAATGGAATTGAAAGAACAACTAATCTAATATATTCAGAAAATGATAACTAATCTAATAACTAAATTAAAACAAATAAGGTAACCCGGTGTAGCTACTTGCCTGTGTAGTTGTGAGTTTTATCCTAAATAACTAGATAGCTAATTAACTTAATTGAAAGATTCTTGATCCTACCTCAGAAGTGAGGAATGAATCATTGTTTCTCAGAAAATATCAATCTCCACAGCTTCCCTGGCAATATCAAGAATGAAACTTAACTGAAATGAAATATTTCACTACTCTATTTGATATATTTTAACTAGAACTTTGACAGATAAAACCTAGAATTTGTAGAACAGTGGCGAATCTAGTAGTGTATGAATTTGTCCCCTCAGAATGATCTCCTCGTTCCTTCATGTTCACGTGAATCCATAAGAGCGTGTATAGGCTAGCATCAATAGAAGAAGGTATTCGAACAATGGTAGCTTTAGATATAGACCGAATATAATGTGAGTAGGAGAGGGCCAACGTAAGAGACAGATCTTGGCATATGTAATTCCTAGCAGGATTTATTTAGGGAATATAACGAAAGTGTACCGAGAGATTCAAGAATTTACATTCTATGAAGAACACAACCTGCAACTCTAATGGGTGCAATCTATAACTGACACTACTATGCTCTAAACTAATTTATATGGACAACAATGAAAAAGACTAAAGCAAGAAGATCAAAAGGCTTCTTAAAAGTAAAGGAAAAACTGGCATGGATGAAAACATGAAACAAAATGAGCTCTAAACAAGAAATTGACAGACTAAACAATGGAAAATGAGAAGTTGAGAGGTAGTTTTGAGGAGCCATTTGCTTGGAAACAAGCTCGCTATTTATAGATTTCACATTCACCCAAAGGTGATTCCCATTAGAACTCTTTTACCATTAAAAAATGGAGAAACACTATTCCAAGGGACATAAAACATTAATACAAGCCAAGGCGGTGGAGAAAAGATGGTAAAAGTTGAAAATTACACCAATTGTGATCGCAAGAACGTGCTGGAAAATGCGTGAAGGACCACCACCCTGAGCAGAGCAGTGGTTATAGGACCGCCTCCCTGATCAAGGCAGGGGTTATAGGACCGCCACCTTGCTAGGGCAGCGATTTCATCACTAAAGGTGAAAACGCTAAGAAAAGAAGGGCAGAGGAATAAAACAAAGCACAAGGAACATGGACAAAGTTTTTGGGATGCTAACATGTACTTAATGAGATTTTCTGGATTCGAACACCTTTCGAGGTGACCTATATCATCATTGGGGCATGTGTAACATTGTTCCGGTAGTACAATACCTTTCACTTTTGGGTACGTATAGTTATCTATATGTTTTTAGTATCTAAGATATAAGAATTCATCTTCAATTTTGAGCCATGTGCTCAAATTATTCATTACAAATGCCTCTAAAGAATGTGAAATCATCTAGGGATTTATTCTACATTTCTAGGAGACACATATATCTTTTTTGGTACAAGCACATGTAGTGGAAGAACAAATGCCTCATAATCAAGTTCAGATGTAGAATATTCATAATAATATACAAAGGGTCAAGACAATATAAAATGTTTAAGATCGTATGGATGGTTTTGACACTACCATACATTTTTACCCATGGGAAATTTATCTAGTCTTATCAGTATTTTTAGATTTTTCATCATTATTGCAGAATTTTAATATGGATTCATGTTTAAATTGGACTAGGTTGGCATAGTTTTAGGGGCCATGAAGTGTTTCATTCTCTCTTTCTTTATAGTTAAAAAATTGGTATTATATCCATCTATAATGGAATAGTACTTGGGGTTATGGAAGGTAGTGAAACAACTAAGTTCTTCATGGGAAGGTTTTCCTATCCTCTTTCCAATTTATGGGAAGATATCAGAGTAGTTAAATGGATTTGATACACAATCTACCTCCTTTGAAGGGGTGCTTTGGATCCTATATTTGGTTCTTATTTCCAAAATTTATGTACTAGGTTAGTACACCTAACACATAAAACAAACCTAATCACAATTAAGGACTGATCACCCGCAATAATTCATTCAAATCTAGAATCTCCAAAGAAAAATAATGGGAGTACATTCCCTTCACAAGATAAACATGTGTATCACTTCCTTGTTTTGTATCTCTTTTAACATTTATTGTTTCATATATCTTGATATTACTTTCATTGCATTTTGAGTTAAATTTCAATTTCATATTTTGGGAATTGAATACACTCCATGTTGCAAGTATCATTTTGGAGTGTGCCAATGCCAACACAAAAGGAATATAAAAAAAAAAGTTATTGCGAGTAAAGAAAAAGTGTTTCTACACACTGATATAAATTTTCCTTTAAGAGTGTAATTTTCATTTCATACTTAAAGAGGGAAATGTAGTCATTTAAATTTAAAAATGTATTTCTTTGATAATGTTTATCTTGACATTGCACATTTGTATACACAAATACACTCTTGTCAATCTCGTCTAACACACCTCGATATATATTAAAATATGTTATTATCTTTGAACTCATCTCTTTCATCAATTCTTGAGAATGTATCTAAAATAGTCATCCTCTAACATAGAAATCCAAACTATGGGTTTTCCCTTTAGGTAAAAACCACCAATTTGGGTTGGTTTGTACAAATATATAACTTGAACCTATCGTAAGGTTTTGGACCGAAAAATTATGCATTCAAGATTTCAATTACACCATCTTAATATGGTCTAATATTTCCCTTTGGTCATCCCTTCAAGACATAACAATCATTGGAAGCCTATATAATTAATTCAATCATACCTCATTTAGGGACCTAGCACTTTATGTTATCCTCAAGTTAAATTAAGAAAAAAATGCATTCTCTACTCCCTAAACAATGAAGAAAATGATGCAAATACATTAGGGAGCCACCCTCTACATGCTTGAAGTATCCTTATAGGTCCAAGAATCTTCATCTTCTCTCCACATGTACGCAAAGAGAACCTTCCTAAGTATTCAAGGATTTTTAGCATTATCAAAGAACGGTTGTCAAAATATGATTGCACTATAGTAGAGTTCACATGATAGAAGAACAACATATGGTTTGAGCCCCCTTATAAATAGTGACAACATCAGTGGTGCATAGAGGTTCCAACAACAAACCTAGCTTTGTTTTGCAATAACTCTATCTTGCACTATGAGGGTTTGATTAGAGTTACATAGCCATTCCAACGCTAAGTGAAGAATACCAATATACAAAGACACTCATTTCCATGTAGGAAAATCACACAAAGTTACAGGATCTAAATCCAAGAAGGTCCAAGATCATAAACAAGGGTCAAGACCACACATATGGTTTTGACCTAGTTGTACGGTTTTGACTAGGTGTTAGTTTCAGTAACGAAGCATCCATATCTTCATAAAATAAGATAAGTAAAGTGTTATTATAACTTGGGAAATGAATGATAGAAGTTAATTAAATCACAATAGATTTATATTGTGATATTTCATCCTTTTATGTATGTTAGGAACACAATAAATATTAAAGGTAATGAAATAAGATATTCACAATTAAATTGGAATAGGATATGCTATAACAAGAAAAATTACATGAGAAAATTAAAGATGAATAAAAAGATACCTAGATAAGCATAGTGGAGTAGAGTATCATAAGAAAATACCATTATAATTTATTTTTAGACTTAATTTATTGTCTTAAGAATGGTTTAGCACTCCATTTCAAATATTCAACCTTACAACATTCTATTTGACCTAGTTTTAGATTTAGATCACTCTATTAAAAATAATAATATAAAAATGGATAGTTTAACCCTGTTTTTATATTTCCTTGAGTGCTTTTAAATCATAACCCCTGTTTTCAAAAAAATCACTATAATCTTCTTGTTTAGATATATATTCTAAGCTTCAATAAAAATAAAAAAAACTCTAATTTCAGCATTAAAATATGGTGAACCCACTTGTTAATATTTAACAATTGAACAACGGTAGTAGAATGGTTCCCTCAATCCCTCTAGATCTCCTTAATACTGACTTGAATTTGTTATCTATGCTCTTCAGAGTTTCTCACAGGGAGCCTATAAAACTATTACCTTCATGGATCAAAGAGGATCCACATTTGGAGATACCAAAATATGTCATTGGTATAACCAAGATTTGGATCCAACGTAATGTCATGGGTAGCTTTGGCAGCCGAAGACCAAATATAAATTTTGTGTGGGAATGGTGCAAAATAAAGTGGGACTACAAGCTGGAGGTTAGGGTGCTTACGAAGGATGAGTTCTTTTGTTGTTTTTAGGAAGAAACAAACCTGTAAAGAGTGCTTTAGGGTTCACCCTAGTTCTATGAGAAAGCGGTTCTCAACCTTATGTGTTAACATCCTGAGATGACTCCAGAGTTATCTTTAAATGAACTCCTTGTTTGGATTCATCTCCTAACTCTCCCCTTGGATTTCTTGGAGCCTGGGGTTTTGTTTGGGATAGCAAGATCGATAAGCGTGCTTATTGTAGTTGATCCCGCTATGAAGGCTAGATCTAGTCTTGTCTTTTTGTAGATGTGCATCAACATTTTTTTTGGGGTCAAAGTTCTTTTGAGAATTTTTCTGAACACTCCATACGAAAAATGTGAAAAATAAATCGAGATTGAGAAACCTCATATTTTCTGTAAAAAGTGCAAAAAGGATAGTAATGAGGCTAAATCTTGCTGATGCGAGGAAAAAATGACCCAAATGGAAGAAGTAGACAATGGACATCATAGGGTTCGTATTGATCAAATTGATGACAAGGTCGTAGAAGAATAATTATTGGATGAAGAAGATGATAGGTAAGATGAAAATGAAACAGTGACATCCATGTTTGGAATGAATGAGGTAGCGAATATGGTAGCTAAGCTGAGTGGTGGAAGTGGAGGTTCTTACATGGTGGAGGAGGATCGGATTGGGTCTAACCATTCCAACTCTGTCATATCGGATGATCTGAGTGGGTCATAGAAGTTGAATTAAAATTCAGCATTGAATGCATTGTCAGGTGGTTGGTTGGTGGCTGCAAGACATGCAGAGGTGGAGAGGGATGTTAGTGATAATGGCCATGTCAAGATGGTCTAAAAAAAGGGTGGGATGGGTCAGTACCTTCCTGGGGTCCCACTATAAATGGGGGAAACTAGGTTGTGGGACAATGACTGCTGAAGAAGGGGGAGTTAGAGATGGTGATCGAGGTCAGGTTGAATAGAGAGATGATAATGAAATCGACATAGGTGAATGATGGGGGTAGATAGATTATGGTCCACTCCAAAAAAATTGTAAAATTTTCTCACATAATGAGGAACAATTCTAGGGGAATATTTAACACTTGATCTTGATGTGTGTCGTGTCAAACCCATTTTACTTGGCTATCTATTTTCCATGAATAGGTTGTGGCTTTCATTGGTTTTTAAGATTTGGTTGAGTTTTAGATGTCCTTTCAGTTTTGGTTTCTTGTTGATCTAGTCCAAGAGTTTTTATTGGTTAATTACTTGTTTTAGGAAACTCTTGGACTGGTCATTTATATTTTCTTGTTTCTTGTTTATTGAAATGTTAATGGCTATATCTGGATTGTAGATCTATATTGTAATAAGGAATGGACCTCAGAAAAACCCTGCTTTTACCAATTATCAAAAATATATTTACTATATTCTACACATAAGGTTTTTTAAAACACCGTTTTGACACCAATATTTTTCTCTAAGAAAACACATTTTTTCCATTGTTGGGATTAATATAAATGGAGATCTCCAAAGACATAGTAGTATGGTTTTCAAAGATACTTCTATATCTAAATATCTAATTGATTTTTTATAGTCCCTCATATATGGATTAATAGTCCAAAGAATTTTTCTCAAGTTATGTGACACCTTTATCATATAGTAATATTATCAAGAAAACATTTGTGCAACACACACACACACACACACACACACACACACACACACACACACACACACACACACACACACACACACACACACACACAGGAGTAATAATGTCATGGTAATTTTATAAATTTACTTATTATGATGTAATTCATAATGAGAAAGGGCAGTCAACTCCCCCAATAGTTATATGATAACTTATAGGTGTTGTTACGAATGGGATAAAGAGAAACAACTCCCACATAATAGTGATGCATTTAATCAAGATTATCCAGTCTCAACACATACGAATCCCTTTTGTCATGCTTACCATGAATACACACCCAATGATGATGATATATAAGAGGAATCTAATAACCATTATGAAAATTCTTAGGCGAGCGATCACTATAGAGACAATAAAGCCTCTTCAACTCTAATTATTCCCCTTATCAATTATATGATTATCTTATACGATACCTTAACTCTTCTTGATGAAACTACATTTTATTCTTCTCTTCACACACAAGAGATTTTTTTGTGTCTTACATCTCCTTATCCTCTCAAAATCAAAAATGAAGAAAAATGGTATTATCCCTTTGTCTTCTTTTGAAATGGAAAATACAACAATTTCTTATAATGATCCTTCTCTTATTATAACATAAAATGTAACTAATGATTGTGATGTTCCTCTATCACTACTTGAAGTAAAAAAATTGAACATGGATTAAATGTTCCGGTTTCTTTTCTTGAATTAAAAATTAATAAGAATGTTTGTTATCCTTCTCTTTATGTGGTAAAAAATGTAAGTGATATTTGTGATACTTGTGATGATGCATTGTTATATTTTACTTAGAAATTAATAATTTTATGTCATATCTATAGTGTTATACATATTACAACTATGTAACCTTATAATTCTATTAGTGACAGTGTCCTTACACCATCTTTCCCTATACACGATATTTTTCAAATGGAAATAATTAATAATCAAGGTCATCCCTCTCACTTGATCCATATTATCACTCGGCCAAAAGGAAGAGTGATCCCCATCAAAGATTCATTATTTTATATTCAATCTATAAATTATATAAGTAATAAAATCCCTTATAAGGATATCTTAGAATCTATTCAAGAAATACAAAACAAAATTTAAAAGAAAATTCAAGCTATGATTCTAGAGATAAAATCAGTCAAGGATGATATTGTTCATCTAAGGAATCCAAAACATTCGTATGTCTATCATATCTCTACACATGGTCATGAGCTTAATTTTTTTTTATCAAAAATGTAGGATAATAATAGAAAATGTAATCTATTCCTAATAATAAAGGTGAGAAACATGATATAAGCAACACAAAAGAAAAATCTCATAATTCAAGTCAACTAAACTTACTATATAAATGACTTACAATGATCTAAATTATTTTAAGAATTTGGTGGACAAGACATAATGGAGGAATTTAACGTGTTATGACAAAAAATTCATGATAAAATAGCTTAAATTGTAGACGTCTTGAATTGTATCATAGAAATAAAACCATAAATGTAAAAGTTAAATAACACTTTTAAAGATGTATATAAAATGGGAATACGCTATAAGCAAGATGTATGTCGAATCTCTTTGCAATCAATAATGGATATGGAATGGGAAGAATCTTTAGGAGAGATGTATGCCTTGCAATTCTATGAAAATGAATATGTATACAAATGGGAAAACTCTTTATACAAGACACATATTCCTCCAAACTTGCAAACCTACAACCTATAACTTATGTCTAAGAAATTTCAACTTTGAATTTTTTTCCTTTATTCAAAACCATCTTGTTTATAGTTAAACAATGTGGAAGATAAAAGGTTATAGGAATATTAATGAAGTCTGGTTCAAAATGGAATCCCAAAGGTCATCAAATGAAGGGTTCCAAATATAAGCCAAAGTTTCATAAAATAAAGGCTTCCAAATGGAAGGTGAAAGGTCACCCTTCATGTAGATGACATCCATTCACATTTGGGGTGAATTTGAATGGGAAAAGAGAAAAAAAATATGAATATAATATTAATTTTAAGTGATCCTTGTCAGGGTCATATATCCTAGCCCATTAAAACAATTGGTAAACAACAAGATCCATTGGAAACATAATAGATTGAAATTTAAACTATAATATATAAAAATAGAGTATGATATCATAATACTTTCTTAATCCCATAAATATTTTGAAGACCCTTAAAAATGTAAAATAAAAAAAACTGTCAAAACCTAGTGAAAATTTATTTTAGGAATTTCTAAAAATTAACATTTAATAAATCCTTATTTGAATGCTAACATGGATTGGTCTTGCTTCAAGAGATTATACAGATAATTCGATCTTCCTTTAGAAGCAATACAATTCATTACTTGTAGGAATAACCTTTGATATGCATATGAAGTTTTGAGTGCTAAAGTGATCTTATTCCACTTGAGTGGTGGCCCACCACAAATTTCTATTTGTTATATTTTGAAACCTATGTGTAGGGATATCAACGAAATAACATGTAAAGTTTTCATTGATACACTTCCCATAAATATCAAAAGGATGAAGATTGAAACGATGAGAAGAATAATGAAATTTTCTACCATAACGACTACAAATGATGTGATGGATTAAATACTTTCCATATGCATGAATATGAGATTCATACTAATATTTAGAATAGTATTCTAGTATCTGTTCTTTCCTTAATGAATGTGGGACTCATGATGGGTTGATATGATTCTATAGTGCACCAAAAACCAAACTTATTAGGTTTTTTTTTTTCCTCAAGAGAGGTTCTTGAATTCCTTTTCCATATTTTCCAAGACCATGTCCATTATACTCCATTATATTTATCATATTGAAACAAATACCTTTTATGTTTTAACAAAACTACTAATCATATATGGAGAATTATCAGAATGTTTTGAAAAGAACAAACCATGCTTTCCTTTGTTTTTGTAAGTGTCTATGGAACACATTTCTTCTTTTATTTTAACTCTTCAAGTTCACCAAGAATAATGGTAAGGTATTGTTGAATATCTTCACGAAATGCTTATTTTTCTCCAAGTTGATTTTGTAAATTATACATAACTCATTACATTTTCCCTTTGTTTGGAGAAATCCTTCCACAACGGTGCTTCCAAAATGGGAAATATTTTTCTATATATTCATCATATGCTTTATGATCATACTTTATTTTTGGATAAGGTAAAAAAATTGGTTTTGAAGGGACCAAAAAACCCTTTACATAGAGATAATAAAGGTAAAACAGATAATCAATAAGAAGCCAAGGAAGTAGAGTCAGAAAAACTTGACAAAAGGCTGCCTCAAACCAGAGCTAGACCTAACCAAGTCATAAATATTAACCATTACATTTTTATACCTTATAAAGATAGATACTAACAGAGTAAAGTAGTAGAGATAAGGATTAAGGAACAAAAAAAAAGACAACACAAGGCTTGTTATTATTTCTCCATGGCATGGGAATCCTTACTGCGAGTTCTAGCACTCGGCCCACTGTTCTTCATACTAGCCACTTTGATGATCACCTATTTTGGCCTTTTCTCCTAATTTTCCTCAGGCTATGTTTCCACAATATCTATGTTAGCTTTTCCATTAGTCTCAGAACCGGTGGTGTGTTCACTATCGGAATTGTTGAGGACAAGTTTCTTTTTTTTCTTTTTGTTTTCCACTTTAGCCACTTGATCTGAAAGGATCGTAAACCTATGTTCATGTATGAAAAATTTAGCATGCATGCCCTCAATTCTCTTGTTCTGAACTTCAATTTTATGGTGGCACTCCTTCAGCTTTTGGATCAAATAATTATTAAAAGTAAGAATGGTGTTAGCCATTGATTCGACTCTCATTAACCTTTCTTGTCAACCCATGAAATATCTCTCTCATCTACTGTATCCCTCAACCACATCCTTAACACCCCTTTTCAGATTACATAGATCATCGAAATTTCTTTTCGCGATGTCTTTCCCTTTATTTTTCTTCATCCTCTTAATGGTCATCGTTAGGGTTTCATGGTCAGACTTGGTGTCACTAGAAACCATCGGTTGGGAAGGGATAAGGGGTTTACCCTTTTGCACTAAAATGAGAATAAGACCTTGATGTAATGGAAAATCTATTTTCTTGTTTTTAAAATCAGAAATGGTTGATAACAGGGACCTATAGTGGAAAAAATCAAGAATCATATCCTGATTCCGACAGAAGTAATTTAGGATAGAGAGGTGATACGAGAATATATTCTTAAATTTTCCTTCCAGAGTAAAATATTTCATCACAACAAGACAAAGGTTAGCTCAACAACTAGGGAAATAGTACTAACAGTACCATTGTCATCAGTAACAATATGTTCAATGGGATTAAAAAAAAGTGGTAAGCTCATGTTTCCTTTTAATGTTATCATTAAATATTTTGAGACCTTCCATAGTAAGCCTTGTTATCTCAGCTATAGATTTTTTAGGAACCCTTATTTCCACCCCCATATGATTGAAGCTTCCCTCAACCCAAGAATTGCCAAATTCAAAAGAAATTAAGGTGTTGTTACCTTTTCATCTCCGTATATACTTGGTGAATCCACCTCTGTGCAACAACTTCCAAAGTGTGAAGTGGGTTTTTAGATGAAGGAAGGAAGTTGGCCTGGTTCTAACCCTATTGCTGCCCATTGTTTTCCAAGCACACTATCTCGCTTTGAGATTAAGTCAAATGGGGTCACTAATATCAAAATTCTTGAAAAAAATACCGATACACATGATTCATATCCTTTTCCCATAAAAAGAGGATATTTTTCAACTCCTCAAAGTGTGAAACTCAGTTTCCATCATTACACTTCCTTCGAGGTCAAATCATCATTTATCAAATTTAAAATTATTTTCCAAGGTATACGTTTCCCTGGCCACGTCATTAGCTTGGTCATGTTGTTTCCATGATTATAAAGTGCATCATCAGGTTTATTACCTGCTCTGTAAGTGTGCTAGATATCAACTTTGTCAAATGATTCCAACATTTATAGAGTTTCCTTGATGATTTTAATAAGCTTTCACCCATATAAGTTTTGATCCTTGAGTGCATTGATAACACATAAGGAATCACCCTCTATGATGATGGATTTAATATTCATATCCCTGCACAACATTATGCTACAAAGCATGGCCTTGGCTTATGCATAATTGTTATAGTGATTAGCAAGGGTCCTTGTGAAAGCACTGAGACATCAACCAAAATGATCATGCACCAGACCTTCCCCCGAAATATCTCTCCTTCTATTTAGCGGACCCATCAAAATTGAGTTTGAAACATCCTTTAGGGGGTGTAGACCACTTAAATATGTGGAAATCATTCTCCTTAGTTTGGCTATTAGGGAAAATATTCATGCTGATAAGAATGTTTTTTTCTCAAGATGGATAGATGTTGGACAATTTGATCTTAAGAATTTGGATTTTTCTGTAAGATTCCATCTCACTTTTTCAATAACCTTCTTTAGGATTGATACTTTGTTCCTAAAAATAAAATTATTTATTTCAATCCATAAACCCCATAGAGTATGCGGGAGGGAAAGTTTCCAAATTTCTCTAGTTAGATCGTGTTTGAAATTGAAACTCCAAAGGTCTAGGAGTAGGTCCACATCTGCCGGAAGAAACATGTAAATCCTAAAAAGATTAAGGACGACATAGAAGACTTGAAAAGAGAAGGAGAATTCTAGGATGAGATGTTGAATTGACTCTTCTTTACATTTGTAAGAATGAATCTATTATAACGACCATCCATCTCTTCCTTAATCTATCCATAGTTAGAATATTTATTTTAACAACTTCCCATAAAAATATATTTATTTTGGGTATAAGATTCTTATTCCAAACCTTCTTCTAGAGGAAATTGGGTTCTATTTGCTTGAAGTTAAGCCAATAACTTGACTTGACCTAATATTCCCTAGTGTCCATGGTTCTCCATATCAACTCATCTTGGGCTCTGTATAGGGGTATGCGATATTCCTTGATGAGATCATTGAGTTATTCAAAGGTTTGTAAGTTCCCTTGATAGTGAGGGGGTGGCTGGATTTGAATCCACTTCCTTTATTCATTCTAATAAGAACAAATCAACTCCCCAAATTCCTCTGTCTAGAAATTCCTAAGATCACTCCATGGTTCATTAGTCTTGAGGGATTTATCCTTAATCCATGGGTATTCCCAGAATCTTAACTTAGTACCTTCCCCTAAGTTCCATTTACTCCCTTTGACAAAAAACTTCCTAGTTTGATAAATATTTTTCCAGAAGATTGATCCTCTAGGTTGCTCTAAATTTGAGAAAAGAGCCAAAGTTCCACCAAAGTACCGTAAATATTTCTCTTTCACAATATTGATCCATGTTACCTCTTCTTTGTGTAATCTCCAACCCACCTTAGTTATAAGATCTTGCTTCATGAATTGAATATTCTTCAGTCAAAGACCTCCTCTATCCTTGGGTTGTATGACCTTATCCCAAACAACTAAAGGGATGATCATAATTAGACTAGTTTGAAATCATTGGTTCTCCTCCCTCAAATTTTATAATAATTGGGTGATTCATGCTCATTTATTAGAGCTAGAAACTGACCCACATGTTCAATTATGTCATCTTCTTGTTTTTATTTGCTAGATTTTACCATTAGTTTCAAAACCTATTTTTAAAAAATAAATTATTTTCTCACTCTAATACCACTCATCTAAATTAATTTTAGAATTCATTAGACAACACACTAATGGTGGAATTTATTGTGTTATGGAAATACATTCATAATAAAATAGTTGAAATTGTAGAAGTAATAAATTAGATTGGATAAATAAATTATAATTGTAAAAGAAAAACAAAATTATCACATATGTATACAAAGTGGGAAAATCTGTAGGAAAGATCTCTGCCCAATATATTTGTGATAAATAATGGATGTGGAATGGGAATACTATACAGGCAAGATGCAAATTCCACATAATTATATACAAATGAGGATGTATATAAATGGGAAAAGTCTATACATGATAGAAATATGCTTTCAAAATTGGAGACATGTAACCCTAAATTTTTTTCTATAAAAATTTCAACTTTCAAACTCATGTCTTCATTCAAAACCATCTCATTTTTTATGAAACAATGTGGAATATGAAATATTGTAGGAATAGTAAATAAATGGTCCCAAATGAAAGCTGAAAGGTCATCAAATAAACGGTTCCAAATAGATTCTAAAAGGTCATAAAATGAAGGGTTTCAATTAAAATATGAAAGTTAATTCTTCATGGAGATGACACCCATCCATGGTTGGTGTTAATGGGAAAAAGAGGAAAAAATATAGATATACTATTTTTTGTTAAATGTTCCTTATTGAGATCATATCTCATAGCCCATTGAACTAATTTACAAACCACAAGATCCATTGGAAAGATAATAGAGTGAAATTGAATATAGTGTATATGAAAACATAATATGTTCTCATCATACTATATAAACCCTATAAAAAATTTTAATATCGTTAAAAATATAAATACCAAAGTTGTAAAAAAATGCTAAAAATAGATTTTAGTACTTTATAAAAATAATTTTTGTATAAATCCTTCTCAAGATGATGGCATGGGTCTGTATTGCTATGAGATCTCATCCAAACCATACCATAATCATACATTGAATTGATCTTAGGTATTCACATAACTACCTAAAATGAAACTACTTTAAGTTGGTATGTTTAAATATTAACACATATTGCACACACTACTAGATAAATTCTTAAATAACTAACTATCTATTTACTATCATCCTGCTTATAGGGTTGAGAAGGTAAAAGGAAAAAAAATCACAATCATCATGGTATCAATGAGCATCAAAAAAAGGATTATTCTATTTTGTAAAAATATATAAAAAAAATTGAGTATAAGCGAGTTATTTCATTCAACCTAGTCATCACTACATATTCTTCATACCATTCCTTTAGTTATCTATAAATCCACTCTATGGAGGTTAAGACATCCCATGATGTCCTTTCATGGGAACCACCGGTCCATTGTCCTTCTAGGATTAATGCATCGTGGAAATGATATTAATCCAATGTATACCCCATCAGGCCTATTGTATCTAACAATAAGAGTACTAAACCCAAAAAGTGTTTATAGGTAAAAAAATCAAAGAAGTCAAACTCTAAAGCATATAAAAATACACTGAATAATATAATAACGTATATATCAAAGTAAGAATAGTAACATACCTTAGCTCAAAAGGAAAACAAGGAAGAATAAAAATAGGATACACCTATAGAGGAAATCACTTCTATAGAGGATAAAATTAGATAAGAATATGGTTCATGATAATAAAATTTAAAAAATGGATAAATAGAACGTACAACAACTAATTTCAAATAACTATAATAAAGTTTAAAACAACTAGTGTTTGAATCTGTGGTTGCAATACATTTACAACCATATAGCTATGTCAAAGGTAGTTTCAGAGGCATGATTTTTTTATATGTGGCTAAATCCTCTAGAAGACACCTTCCAAGCCAATGGCTTATGCTAAGACCTCACCATCTATTTCCTTTGGAGGAGAGGTTCTCAAATATGAAGAATATTTTGAAAGTAATGGGCTAATTTTAAGATTTAATAATCTATTCCTGGGCCTCCCTACTCTTCACAAATGGATCTTGACTCATTGGAAGCCTCTTATGGAAGGTAAATAAGATATTTATCCCACATCACGATTTTTTTCATTATTATTTTTGAAAAAACTTTTGATAGAGATATGATATTTGGAAAAGTTTGGGATCTTTAGTTTCACTTCCTACTCATAAAACTATGGTTCCCCTTATTTAATACGGTGATTGATAATTTTCATATCAAATCAGTTTGTATTCAATTGTCATACTTGCCTCTCCAATTTGGGAAAGAAAATTACTTTCTCTCAACATGGTGTACCTTGGATAAATGTATAGATATTTAGACAAAGACATATTTATATTATTTTAACACATATGTTCACATATTGGTAGATATGAATACTTCGGCTGATTTTCTAGCTACTATTGATCTCATAGTGGAGGACCAAACTCAAACTTAAAATCTAAATTATGAAGGTTTACCTTTTCAGATTTAGGACTTGTTTTTCTCTTGCTCACCTAGTTTTGAATTTTTTAGATGGGGAAACAAAAGTTAAAAGTATATTTTCATGGTGGAAGAATTCAAATCCTAGTCACCTAGTTGTTAATCATCATATGAATAGTGATTTTGAGGAAGAATGAGAGAACAAAGCTGATCTTGGTCTGATGATTTCAGAGGTCATTCCTTACACTACTCCTATAGGTAAGGATATATCCCTGTGATATGATGTTGAGGACACCAATCCCCTTCCTCTTGTGCCTCAATCTCATGAGGAAAAGTTGAATTTTTAAATCATCATTCTATTTCACACTAAGGAAAATGTGAATCCAAATACTGGTACATGCTAGATTATTGTGGGGAAAAATAATAAAGGGAAAATTTTTGTTGATCCCCTTAATATACATTTAAGATCCCCTGGGAATGAGTCTCAGGGATGAGCTTGTAGCTTGTTTTTGTTTTGCTGTTAGTTTGGTTGTGATTTTTTTAGTCCTCTTCTTTGTTGGTAGAGGAATCTTCACTCGATCCTCATTCTTATATCTTTTTCTCCAATTGAAACATGTTATCATGGGGTAGAGTCCACTCAAACTACTCTTACCATCAATAAAAAACTATATTAAAGTTTTATTTCCTAATAGGATCGTGCATAAGTTTTTTTAATTATTGGCAAACAGTTTTTTGAAAGGGACTATACCCTTGTACAGAGAAGGCTCAGAAGTCGGATGTGCCCAAGCGAGCAAAAGAACAAAAGGTCAAAAACAACAAGGACGCAAGTAGGAAGAAAACCTACCAAAGACAGCACTAAAACCCGTAAAACCCAGCAAGAAAACAACAAAGAAACAACGCCGATGAGAACAATTACATCCATCCTAAGTGCCTCGGCACGCACCCCCTCCACGAAAACCGCGGAAAGATTTCCTACAAATAGTGCTCCAGCTCGCCTTGTTTTCATCATCCATGTCGAGAACCACCTCTAAATTTCCTTTTAATATGGGAGAGACAGAATTTGAAACCCTCGCCTCATAAGTCAATAATGAAATCATTTCACTTGTACTATCTATCTTCCTTCTGCTACGGTTCAAATATGCATTTAAAGGTCTTTGTTTAGGATCGTGCATAAGTTATCATTATATTACAACTTAATATATGAACATCATTTTAAAAGTGCAACTATGAAAAATCCATCTCAATTTACACATATCACTCTTTATCTCAAATACTAAAGGAAATATTCTTGAATCAAAGTTCTTATAATATCTTATAAATAATCACAATAATATATACAATATGAAATAAAAATGTAAAGAAGTGACATATTTGGTTACCCCTTCAAGTGGGGGAAACTAATATATCTACACTTTTCTTAGTTCTTCAGTGTATTGGGACATTAACATGTTACTAGGATAATGTTGGATATACAATATCCATGTTATTTATTCTACTATACAAAATTATGTTAAATATATCTATTGTAATGAAAATTTCAAATTCAAAATATCCCTTATGAGTATTATTTTCCATTTCTAGATATTATTCTAATTCTACTCCTTATGCAAAAATGGTCAATAAACCTATACTAGCCCCATATTTTCAAACACTTTAACATAAGCCCACATCAAGACCCTACAAATATAAGTTCAAATATTCTCCTCAAGAATTCCAATAAAATCAACTTCTCATACATATTAATATAAAATAAAATAAATATTACTCCATCAAGGGATTTGCACCATATAGCGGTCCATTCTACACATTTTACTATATCAAACATTTATGTGGTATAATACATGATAGAATTCAGGGTTATCACACATAATATGACATATTTCATACTTATATCCATATCTATGGTTTGGTCATTAGATAACACACTTTTAAACATTCTCAAAACTATAAAAATATAAATAAAATAAACAACATTGTGAAAATACTAAAACATTCAAATATTCTAAATATACAAAATTATGATATGAGCATAGCTTCATTTACTAGCTTATAATTTACATATAATTTTTTCATATGATTTGATATATATTAATATCTATTTTCTATACACACATGATTTTAGGAGGTCTATGAAAATGATGCAAAATACACATGATTCTACATGGTTATAGATTTTAAAAATTTCCTTTGCCTTATATCTTTGTTTGTGTATATTATACACTATTAGTTACTATTTCTCTATTTATTAGGTAATTTTATTTCTACTTCAGATATCATGTTAATTTTCATGGTATACATTATGATGTATATTATTATAAGGATATTTGTGACCAACACATATGTAATGTACATGAACAATATATCTTATTATATGTTCATATTGAATAATTTTATGTATCTTCTTTACACATTTGATAATTTATTGCTTGTCTTGTGTGTCCTTCATTTAGCCTATTACATGTGTGTGCAATAATTTTCTTTTTCTTATAAGTTTCCTCATTATCCTTTATTTGTAAAACCTTTGGCCTATTGTGAATGTGTGACACTTGTATAAGTGTATGTTACCATTTTGATTTTCTACACAATATTGTGCATGAATACACAAACAAAATTGTGTACTTATATTATTGTTATGTTTTCTATCTCTAGTTTCTATGATTTCTATCACACATTATCTAGAGAAATAGCTATATAATATGACCATTTATACCCTCATTCGACATGTTATAACAAAAATTATTTGATATATCTAACATAGATTCACTTTAATTATTTTGAACTAAATAATATATAGTTTATCTCCCTCACTAAAAATAGGGCATCAAATGGGGTTATCAAGATATATCAATGCAAACGATGCACACACATATGGTTACATGATACAGGAAAAATTAATATATATATGACAATATCAAGTATAATTCATATACATGGACTTTCTAATAGTGTCCTAATATTTTATGGTTTTTTCAAATTCAATATTAAACATTCAAAAATACCAATTCTCAAGAAAATTCACACATTATTAGTGAATCACTTACAAGAATATATATTAAACTATATGTTCATTGCATTTCATAGTAAATGTAGCATAATGTTTAATTCTATTACAAATTCATTTTATATTATGAAAAAATTTAGGGAGCATGATTTTTATGGAAATTAAAAGTTACAAATTTACTAGTTTACATTTTGTTATTTTCATTTTAAGCATTTCTATTTCAAGAAGTCAAAGAAGCTCAAAAATTACTATTCCAGATGTGTTTGTAGTGATGTGATTGTAAATGACATATTAGGGTTTAGTGACACTTGAAATACTATATATTTACATTTTTGGGCACATGTAATTCAAAATTTTCCCAAGTATTAGATTTACTATTCCCGAAGACTCCCACTTTACTTTTTTATTACCTCTACTTGTATGTGTTGGGTTTTTCATGTCCCCAAACTCTTTATCGGCATTTCGAGTTGGGAAATACATGTCTCAAAAATTATTATAATGAGGTATTTTATCATCCCAAATTATTCACTCATTTCACTATAATATCAATCTTCACATGCCTCAAAAAAAGGATATGTTCAACCATATCTATAAGGAAGAGTTGATTCTACATACAAATGTGTAATCCTTCCTTACCCCTCTCTATTTTTACATATTTAAATTCAAATTCAATATTAGTCCAAAATAATGTTATATTTTTCATTATATAAACATTAACTACACTCTTATGATGCAGGTTACACACTTGGGCCATCTAACAACCATTTAAATATTCAAAGAAGTGAACAAAGATAGAGTGTGTTCACACACTTAGTAGTTTTTTTCTGTAAGCTAGATACTTTAATTTATTATTTTAATGGTTGAATGAAGATACCTAAGTTTGGTAATTATGTGCTTAATCATATTTATTTGGTTTCTATTCATTAATTTCCATTGATGCTCAAAAACAAATCTTAAATGCACTATCCTATTGCATCCTAAGGATTTAAAATAGTTCATATTCTCTCACTCTTTTATTCAAACATCTACAAGACTGTTATCATTGTACATAAATAATATACATGTTTCCTATTATACTTATCTATATCTTCACATGTTGTATTTCACTTCCTTGAAAACTATTGTATAGATATAGATAAAATTGTTATATAGTTTTTCCCCTTTCTAACTGCCTTTAAAAAATATTGTTCATAGAGAAATAGTGCCTGGATTCCTGCTCCTGTAAATATTATTCCCAACAAGAATATCTGGAACAATGCTAATGCTACCATCATCATCAGACTCCATGGAACAAGTGTTATGCATGCAAAGTTAGAAGGACAACAAATTTACTCACCTGACATGATCAAACTATCCGGCTATGTAAATAATTACTAAGAAGTAGGCTATGCCTACACTGGGAATGCAGCGATAAGCATCATGATATGGAATCCTGAGGAAACAGTATTTGCTATCACGAAAGTCTATCACACCGTTAATGTCTGTTCAGTCATGCTCTCGCCCAAGAGTACCTGAAAGTCAAGAACAGGAACAATTCATAATTTTTTCGTTTACCCGCTTAAAATTTTTTTATGGGGTTTTTATTCTTGTAATATCTATCTACAAGCACTCTATTTTGGAAATCTATTTTATTTTTTTATTAAACGCTGATAAATGGTAAAATATGGAATATATATAGTATATATCCACGAATATAAAGACATTAACGAGTTACATGGTGACCATTCCAATAAGTCCACAATGTACTAAATCGAGAAATAATTACACTCAAGGGATAAAGTGGTGTGCTTTTCTAGAGATCATAAATTTTAGTTATAAGTTTAATCTAGATCTTAGTCAAATTAAATAAAGTGAGTTTTTTTGCCCCCCTTAAACCTCTTGTTATTCAAAATCCACCATACACAAAACCCCCCTTTTAAATCTATCATTTGTTTACATTCTAGTGAAGGACATTTAGGGTTTTAATCCAAGTAAATATGCATTTTGATATATTATTAAACAAAAAGTAAGTACATTGGGGCATTACATATAAATACAAAATACTGGATATCAATAAAAAGTGTAGAGCATCACATAACACTACTATTAAAATGTACAATGCTATTATACTTTAGCTTCCAGACTATACTTTAGTGTCTAAGAAGAGTTTCAGGAATCTAATTTAGAGACAAAACATATTCAACCTTCTTACAACGTATTTGACCTGGTTCTAGATCTAAAGAAATATGCAAACCATCAAAAAGTTGAAGTTTATATTATATCCTAATTTATCTATATTGTTTAATGTCTCAAGTGCTTGCAAATTATAACCCTCGTTTCCAATTTTATATATAGTTTTATATTTAAAATTTCAATGTTAATTAAAAAAAACAATTTAATTTGGGTATAAAATACTATTATTACATTAATCTCCCTAAGTGTTCCTTAAAGTACTAGAAGTGATGTTAGAATTATTGACAATATTTGGTGATATTTGTTTATATGACATCACTCCAATTTTCCCTAACATGCCTCTTTACATGATGACTGTATATCCTTAGTATTATAACATTCATAAATTTTTATATTTATACATTCAAATCACCTTTAAATTCATTTTCAATCACCTTCATACCTCTTCCATGTGTTTATTCTACATCCATTGACTCTCATCTCCTTACCTTTTAACTAGACCATTTGAGGCCAAGTGCATTGACCATAAAATTATTAATACTGTCTTATTTTCAGCTAACTACATCGACCATCATTAATGCCTTCAGATAAAATAAATCTTAACATCATAGCATGTTCTCCTATTAAAAGACATCATTATTAGTATTTCTCTAAAATCATCACATAATATACTCAAATTTCAAGTGCAAATATGCCCTTCAATACTTAGAGCTGAATTAAAGGTCGAGACTAGTGGACGCCCTCCTCACAAATTTAGTTAATATTTTTTTCCATAGAGTAAATAAATAAAATATCTATATTCTTTTATTTTTAAATTTACATCATGGTCATAATAAAATAATAATAATAAAATATTAATAAATTATCACATAAGGATGAAAAATATTTCGTGGATGGAAAAAATTAATCGTACTTGATGCTCAGAATGCAACAAATTCAATATTTTATACAAGGCTTCTTACAAGTCTGATTTAGCCATATCAAGTAGGTGACATGAACTCTATCCTGGAATAAAGCACCATTTCTTTGGAAAGAATAAAAAACATTTATGTAGCTCCCATGGTTTTTTGAAGAGTCATACTTGTACTAAGCCTACGAATTTCTCCATAGCAAAATAATAGAAATTTTCCCCAAAAAATTAAGAATAGAAAATAAAATACATTTTTCCTTAAATTATACTCACCTCTACTAGATACACCAGTGACATTATAAAAAATATATTAACCTTTTTATAGAATAAACTACACACATAGATAATCTGGAGCTACATCAGAGAATGAGTAACAATAGCAGAAAAAATCATATGTGCTTATAAATATGTGATTTTTTCTTTTAGTTGCAAAAATATTATAACTTTTTTTATGTATATGCATGAAATTTATGTTACTATAAAATAATATCTATAAATGGGTTATCAATATTAAATCCTCAGATAAATTATTTTAAAGTTAAGTTCTAAAATTAACCGACAAAAAAAAATTTAGATTCAAATGCTCCCTAACTGTTGGCGCCCTAGGCAACTGCCTAGTTTTCCTAAGGCTTAACCCCCCTCCGTCAATACTTTAAAAGTATAGCGTTTAGTGGATATTTATATTCAAAAGTGTACTTTTAATATTTTAGTTACTAAAAGAAATAAGAATAAGAGTATCACTGTTAACAAAGTCAATATAATCTTATGAGTCCCCAACATTGGTGTACCTAATTCTTCTAATTATCCCTCGTATGCTCCACCCAAAATAACTCTCAATATAGGATTCTACTAACCCGAGGGGTTTAATTAGGACCAAATCAAGGGTTATGAGCACCCTAGACAATACTAAGTTAATTTCTTCTATAAATTAATAAAATTGATAGTAGATTAAATAATTAACCGTGACTAAATATTGTATTACTTGATATGTTATGTCTCTATCATCTGAGAAAAACTTCATAATTATTTTTTTTTGTAGCTACTACTACGTAAAATCCCCAGTTAATTCTCTAGCATATAATCTATTATAATCTTCCTCCTCTTCTCTTAAATTTCCCAACTATTTTTTCCTATGTTCTTTACATATTCATGTTTCTTGATCTCTCCTCCAAAAATTTTTCTAAAACTTCAAAACAATACAAAGTATGATTTAAATTTAAAAATCGTACAACAAAGGCACTTGCATAAATATTTGAGGCCTCCTTAATATCAAATTCTTAATACAACTATGTAATTTTAATTTGTTTTTGAATGAAATGAATTGATTTGGTATGTAAGGTTGGACACTAATTGCTACTAACAAATATGGAACTAATAAATTTAGTCTACTATTCATAAAAACCATAGTAAAATAAAATAAGTTAGTGCCCCCTAAATGTTAGCACCCTAGGTATTTCTAACCCTTCTCTCTATTTTATGTTAGTGTGATTAATTATATTAAATGTATCATGTATTAAACTAGGATAGTGTAACATGACTAGTAAATCCCTTAGCTGTGTGTTGGTCTTTAAATAGTCCTCTACCTATAGTCCAATCTATATAATTAAAAAAAGGGAGAGAAAGAAAACTAAAAACGAATTACATAACTAAAATGTATTTCACCATAAATATGTTTTTGTCACATCCATCTTTATCTCCTATTTCATATCATATTATATCAATGCCTTATTGTTATTATTATTTATCCAAATTTCTTAATTTTTAACCAATTTATCAAGTAAATCATATTGGATATCTTATCTAACATACCAGTGAATCTTACTTCACAATTCAGCGAGTGTTATTCACATTCATCTTTATCCCCTATTATATCAGTGTATTATTGTTATTTTTTTTCATCTTAGTTTCTTAATTTCTAACCCATTTTTCAACCATGCATTTATTACCAAGTTCTCTCTACCACCTTTAAAACTCCTAAAAGTTTTCTTTCTAGTCTTACCATAAAGCAAATTTATAGGAAAACATACTAATTAGGCCTCTTCTCCTCGATTAAAACCCTTACATGGATTGTAATATGGCGAATACTAATTCTGCAATGGTCTTGCATAATAAATCTACCAAGTACAGTTTCAACTATATCTCATTCCAATAAACACATGGTCATGGAGGGAAAAAACAAGAATGTGAAGAAGAGGATAACATTTATCCCAGTTACACACTCGCTATGTAAAAAATCATCCAAAACTTTCCAAAATTTGTCGAAAAGTTCCCACATCCATCCAACAACATATGGATGAGCTCCTCAATTAACAAGATCATATCAATCCTTTGCCAAGAAAACTGCCTTTTCCTCGAGGTAGTTCTTCACTGTTGTTCGGCTAATACATATTGCTATACTTCTCTAAGCCGGACAACAGCTGCTTGTTGGCTGCTCAACAGTTGTTTATTCGCTGTTGTGCTGTTGGTTTTTGGTTCTTCTCTTGGCAGATTACTCTCTTTTCTGTCGTTTGGGCCATAAATGTTTATTCTGGTTTTCAGAGCCCCTTTGTTCAAGGGTATAGTCCCTTTCAAAAAACTATTTGCCCATAATAAAAAAAAAACAAGATCATATCAATCAATTCAATCATATTAACATCATCAACCATTCATGGCTTGGCCCTCTCTTTTCATCTCATACAAGTCATCCTACTGCATCTTCGTCAACCATGCTACACTTAGGAACCTTCTCAGCCCAATAATACTAATCAAAATAATCCTATAAATTCAACTCAACCAATGATTGAATAAACCAACAACAAATTACCAATAAAAAACAATTCCGTTAGATGCAAACCAACATGGCTCAAAATGATTAATAGAGAATAAAATATTCAGCGAGGAACGCCAAATCGACGTCCACTAATTGTTCAAAAAGAAGAAGAAAGAAAGCCCATAACATTCTATGAACACAAATTGTTCTTTAAAAAAAAAACATTCCCCATGCAACTTCCTAAGATCTCCAAACAGTTTAAAACTTGTTGATTACAATAATAAAATAATTCCAAATAGACAGGCTTTAACGTACTCTTAAATAAAGTGCCATGCGTGTAATACCTGGAATTATTAGCAGTGAAAACGGATAAATAGAGAAGATTTTAGGTATACAAAAATAAGTTATAGTTTTAGAGCTTAGAATTGAAAATATTTATTTGAGTGTGAAACAGCAAAATTTTCTATTGATTTTCTTTTTCAGATTTACGTTGTTGGCTGGAGATATCGTTGGCCTTGTGTATTTCGAGAATATGGCTTTCCTTACATCCTTGCGCAGGGCTGCCATGCTACAAAATTCGATTAGCTTGTAAAGCTCTCTATCTTGTAGATCACCTTCAAACCTCTTTATCAAATACCCATTTTCAGGCTGATATTGAAAGGCAATAGGATTATGGTCGACAATAATGCATTTTTTTGGATCAAAATCAAGAAAAGTCATGGAAAGATCTTTTGCATAAACACCATAAACAACCCTCCTGCAAGAATTCACGAAAAGCCTCTGTTTTATATGGAAATTCACATCAATCTTGTCTAAAATCAGATCTGAACATTCTCTGTGACAATCAGTAAAAATTATAATGTCATAATTTTTGTTCAGTTCACGGAAAAGATCATGTACTCCAGGCCTTTCTACCACATAATAAGGCACTGCACGTCCCAATTCAAATGAACACACAGTAAAATCATGGTAAGCTTTAGGGTCACTGCTTACACTACAAATAATGTCATACATTTCTAAAACAATTTTCATCTTTTTCTTTGCAAATTTGCCTTGACGTTCATGTTGCCTGGGATATTCACTGCAGAAACCATTGCTATAAATGTTCCTAATGGCTTCTCTTATATCTTCGGATGTGGCTCCTTTTTTACATAACATTATAACTTTCCAAAGCTCCCTGTCTGATAGATCACCCTTGAATGGCTTCACTTCAAACACATTGTCTCTCTGGCATGTATAGCCATCTCTACTGTCATCAACTATTAGAACATGTTTGGAAAATCTATAAATGCCAAGCTTAGAAATGTCTTTTGCTTTTTCTTTTTCATATAAACGGACATCTATGGTGGTTTTGCTGAGTTTCTCAAGTTTATCTAAAATTGCATCTGCTTGGTCCTTGTGGGATGATGTGAAAACTATGATTTCATAACCATGTTTCGAAAGTTGTTGCAGTAGAAGGTCTAGTCCAGGTCTTTTTTGTACATAGTAAATTATGTTTTGCTCACAATTGTGGGGTGCTTGGATGGAGATTGTGAAGTCATATTGTGGAAGAGGAGGATTGCTTAAATTCACAAGTGTATTATCAAGATCTAAGACGATAGTCTTTCTTCTTTTCTGATTTGGGTGCATGGAATTCTCCTTCTCATTACCATTTTGTTTGTGTTCTTTGCTGGAATCCATGAGATATTATGGTAATAAATAAAATTCAAGAGAAACAAGAGGGAATAAAGACCAATATGGCTGACAGTAAGTTGTCGGTTGTGAAATAACACCAGTCCCCACCTAAAAGTGCTAAAATGAGCCTCACACACGGGCAAGATAAGGTTTTGCAGTTTGATAGGATGATATGACATTTCATTTTAGGTCATATAAAAATCTTCTCTCCCCATTTCCGCACAGACGCAACTGTTGGTGATATCCTAATTAATTTTCATCCCCACTTTTCTCAGTCTTCTAGCTGATCTAATCCAGCAATTTATAAAATAAAACGTTTAAAATGTAGATTAAGTTTCGTTTTGAACTCGGGAAAATGTAATTTATCCGAGAAAAAATAAGCGTAACGTTAGCAGTACAAGAAAATCACGGCCATAGGGCAAAAAGCAGGAAACAATCAACCCCAAAAAGAGAATTAATTGCTCATATCTGTATTCGAGTGTGTTATAAACACCTCAAACTTATTTCATGTATTCAATTCAATAAGATAGAATTTTGCTACAGTGTGTTAATGGATTCAATCTAACGAAGTATCGTTTTTTTGAGAAAAAAAAAAAAAACCACGAGTCCCGCTCTGTATGATATAGAGCTTAAAACATTAAAGGAATTAAGTCGTGTGCACTTTAATCTATTCTCAATGGCCTTTTTCTATATTAAACAGGGCCGCATTGCGGCTAATCCTGCCGGTTAGTCTTCAAATAATTCTGTTGTTGTGTGTCTAAGTAAGAAAGTTCTTAGTGTTCATATGAAAATTTAATTGCATGTGTACAATGCAATGTGAACGCCGAATGATATATGGTATTTGATTTAGAGGGATAGTTATAATTTTTGTAGTTGATGTTCATAAATGGTGTTATTGATTTTGTAAGTGTAGGAATATATATGAAGCATTATTTTTAAAGGTTGTATCTCTACATTTCAAATTTGTCACAACTTGATCATAAATCAAACCCTGCCCCAGCCACTTGTGTAAGAGTAATGGAAATACCCATAGACTTCCGAAAGAATCAAATTTAGCTGAGAAGAAGTAATTAAGATGCAAAGTATTTATCTAAAATGATATATAGATCGTATCATATTCAAACAGACTAAAAAAAAGCGCTGTAGCGATGACAAACACGGTTAAACATACGTGAGCCCGTAGTCACAAAAAACAAAGAAGTACATGCCAAATATGTCAAAAGGGTTGCTAAGACATTATTTCACTAATTGTTTTGACAAAAAAAATGTTTCGTGATGTTAAATGTGGGTAGCCTTTGCAAGCCAATTCAATTTTGTTTCTTATGGTTTTCGTATATCAACAATTAATCGATGCAAGTAACAATAGTTGTTTTTTAAATAGATCAGGTTCCAAAGACTTTCTTCTATTGTTATCAAAATATTGGCTAACTTGGATATGTATGATTTTGTGTAACAAAATTATGGACCAATGCAATGAACAACATCTATATCAAAACCGGAAATTGTTTACATCTATTTGGGTTTAGTAATACTATTGTGCATAATTATTGAGACTAATCATCACAACATACCCAATGAGGATTGGATTTGTAGGCTATGAATACTCTGTGAAGTTGAAAGTGAGGAACATTCTATTTTTATATTTCCTATCTAATATGCCCTAGCCAAAATATTTGGGCCTTCTTCTTCAGGAAATGATTTTAACATCCCACTGGCCCCAAAGGAGTGACACTTGTATGGAAAGTTCAATCCCACAGGATTTGAATCAACCGGGAAGTTGAAGAGATGGATCAAATGATGAGTTAAGGCGTTAAGGTAAAAAATGTTATAAGGTGGAAACCAATCCCTTGAAATTAGTTTTTGGATGCCTTTGCAGGGGGAGCTTGATAGAATCAATTTGGAGGAAGAACAAGAGAGACACGCTTCATAGGGAAGACAATAAATTTGAGAGGAGTTCAAAGATATATTTTAAGTTTGTTGCACCTCAAGAACAAGCTTAGGAAGCAAAACATTTTAAGACAAAACACGTGGAGTGTCTTTGAGGTAGCCTAGGTTCTTCATGTTTTTCATTAGCTGTGAATGAAATAAACAAACTCGAGAGTCTGAAATAACTTTAAAATAATCCACATCCTTCAGGTGAATGGTAGCGGTATTAGTTTTGGATTGGAAGTCATGAATCAAATTCTTCTTGTCAACTCGACACCATCCAACACCTTCACAATTAAAGATGCCAAGAAATCCAGTTTACTTGTTCAAATTCCAAATTTTTAGTAAGTTGCAAGGAAAAGCATACACCAGAGAACACAATAAATTTTAGTAAGACTTTCTTCTATTTTTATCAAAATATTGGCTAACGTGGATATGCATGATATTGTGTAACAAAATTGTGGACCAATGTAATGAATAACATCTATGTCAAAAACAACATTTGTTTACATCTGTTTGAGTTTATTATTGTGCATAATTACTGAGATTAATCATCACAACATACCCAGGACAACAAAAAAAAGTGGGGTTTGAAACACTCTATACAGATGAGATTTGAGAGCTTTTTCACTTTGTTCACACACAAAAGTTAAAATGAAAGTATGGCACTCTTAAGAAAAAAATTACTCAAAATGTAATTGGATATAAATTTAGTTTCTGTCATATTTTAAATGAAGAAAGTATAAGAGTTCAAGGCTACAACGAAGCTCGTAGTGGCTGAAATTTTAGAATCCAAAGTAAGATATAAGTAGCACGCTTTTTAATTGTATGTGGGCACCCCCATGAGTGGGTAAGAAAGGAGGGGTCCATATATACATATTTCGAACTATATACCTGACAGACAAGACTATACTATCTGTCATGGAGTGTATTTGAAGCTTTATTTTGTTTTATATGCAAAAAAATCACAACTAAATGGACTTCGACTTTCTTTACTTTAGATAATATGTACTCAACACATCTATTTAGTAGCTATGTTATTGTGATTACTGTGAAAAAAGAACCCTATAAACATCTCATGGAAACAATCCCTTTCCTCTCTATCATCCGAGTCATCAAATGTTTCCTCCTCTTTTAACACAACCACAGTGGACCTGCCCCAAATGCAAATTTGCTCTACAACTCATGGTATTGATGTTCCCACTGACTTTGATGAAACGTATGAACACTCATCATCTTTCATGGCAACACCTCACAATACAGGAACAAAAGAAGAGGAAAAGGAATATTTCTTGCTCAACCACAATGGTAACACTCCATTTACCATGCCATCACTAGAGCTAGGCCTCTCGCCAATAAATGAATACAATATGGAGGGCCTGTTCTCAATGGCTTTCCCAACAATATTACGGACAGGTTAAGTAATGTGGCAACAACCCCGCATAAAAGAGGTTACAATGCATGAATACACACTTCATCTGATGCATTACCATGACGAACGCTTTGTGTAATGCCCAGCTGGGCATCGAATTCTCCTTTTCTACCTACCACCTTGGCTTCCCCCCCAACCACCTACCTGCCAACGATTATGGCTGTCTTGTCTGTCCTTGCGTGAGGAAAGGGGTGGAGTCACGTTTTTTTTTCTTTGCCGTGATCTCTTCAGGATTCTCCTTCAATGCATATGGGTGGGTGTTCAGCGCAGTCTAGTTGCCATGGTGGTTAGGTGAAGCTACAAGCTAGCTAAACAGGCTGTCCAGCTATGTTGTGGTCTGCTCAGTATTCAATGCATCATCAAATTCGAACAACATGATTTCGAATGAAACTACAGAACAACGAAGGGGTTTGTAAGAGGTGTGGGAACGTTGGGGCCTCTGATATTGAGTTTTCTGCCTATTTTCGTGAGCAACTTAGCATAAAAGTGAGGTGGAATGGTAGCAATACTGGCGTGGCGCAGATCATGGATGCTCCTGTGACGAATTTTCTCTTGGCGACTACTCCTAAAAACAGTGATCTCGTTGGGGTTTCTTTTGAAAATAATAATTTACAGATCGATGGCACTTTGCTGCAGGCGAGTTTGTGTAATACGGCCAGAACCCTTGCCATTCACTCTAGTGAAAAGAATGATAAAGGTGATACTCGCATCTTGTTAGGAGATCGATGAAGGATAGAGGAATTAAAAGGAAACTTGGAGGTAGTTGGAGCAAAGGCAACAAAATGGTGCATGCATTTTGTGTAGGTGACAGATCACACCCACAGGCACAGGAGATCTATGCAATGTTGGAGAAAATGTCATGGGAGATGAAGGTAGCCGGATATTTTTTCAGATCCAGAACATACACTGAGTGTGTATCTCCAAATCGACTGTGTGACAGTGAGAGTGTTACCAGGAGACCCGATGAAATTTAGTACAGAAATTCTCTATTGATTTCTTACTTGTCTCACGTCGTAACTCAGAGAAGAGTATCTCATATAGGTGGATCTATTTCATATCAGAGTTACGCAGTGAAAGGAATGGCGCCCAAAGCTCAGTTTGCAACATATAAGGTATGATGGATGTCTGGTTGCTATGATTTTGGCATACTTCCTGAATTTGATACTGCTGTTGAAGATGGTGTGGATGTGCTTTCACTTTCTGGTCCGGGGGAGCTGTCTGTCACCAATCTGTCACCATGGGTGACAACAGTTGGGGCGAGGACTTTAGACAGGGATTTCCCTACAAGCATTATTTTTTTTAGTAATGGAAAATCTTTAGGGGAGTGTCTCTGTACAAGTAGAAAGGCGTTGGGGTCTGATTTTGTGCCCTTGATCTATGCTGGGGACATCTCTGTTGAAATTATCACACTTTCAAGCTACAACTGAAATGTTTGCACCGAGAGTTTGATGCTGTCCTCAGATCTGATGAAGGAAAATGTTTATATATCACTACGGTTGATGCCTTTCAAAGCCAGGAGTGTGATGTAATCATTATGTCTTGTGTCCGAGCTTCAAATCATGGAACTTTCCATGTATTGGATGCCTGTGTCAAGTATGGTGTGAGGAGACTTATATATACAAACACATATAATGTTGTGTATGCGGGAAAGGAGATTGTTAATGGCAATGAAGCATTGCGATATTTTCTCTGGAGGATCATGTTGACCCCTGTTGGGCATAGTAAAGCTTTGGCTGAACAGTCCGTCCTCAAAAGTAATGGTAGATCGTTGAAGTATGTCTAACAGCAGCATCAATGCAATTGTTTGGTGATTCAGTTGTCTTTCGTTGCGGTTGACAATAATATGAAAATAGTTACTAGTAAAGTCAATAGCGAAATTTTTTGAGACATATGCAGCCCAAGAGACATTATGTACAACATATCTCCTCTATTACAAGCTGAAGTATGTTCATCTATTCTACAAACCTAAAATTGGATGTCGGGGGTGCCAGATTATTTTCCATCTTGTGAGTGCGTGCATGGCCAACAAGTTGTCACCTTTGAACTCCCTCATGGCTCTTCTTTATATGGCACTGGAGAAGGTAGAGGTTCCCTCGAGCTAACATGAAAGTGTGTCTTTACGTGGAACACTGATGCTTGGGGTTATGGTGATAGTACGACATCTCTATATCAGCCCCACCCGAGGGTGTTGGCTGTTTTTTTTCCAAATGGGGAAGCTTATGGGATTCTAGCTGACACTACGAGGCAGTGTGAGGTGGAATTGCGAAAGGACTCAACTGTTAAATTTTCTACCCCATCTGTCTATCCAGTTATCACATTTGGCCCATTGACATCGCCAGCAGCAGTACTCACATCGTTGTCTCATGCTATTGTTTTATGCTATCCCGTGTGGAGTCTGTACGACCTGTTAAAGCTGGAGAAATAGGCAAGATATTTCTACACCTTTCTACTCCTATTATATTTACAATTATTGTGAAATCGAACCACTCTTCCTTGCATTGATTTGTCAGTTGGATGTCATGATGGGAGATTTCCCTTTCTGCTTGTTCTTCTTGTTTTAGCTTTTATCGTTGACAGTATGTGGGTCAAAAGGATGCGTGTGCCCTCTCCTCTGAATGTTATATTACTCGAATGATAGAACTTCATCTGTTTGTTTATGTATTAATTCTTCTCTGCGAATGAGTTGCAAGTTATTATGTTGATCAAGCTAGTATTTTCGTTATCATGGAAGTAAGTTTACAATAACTATGAAACCCCCCCATCCTAGCAACGAAGTTTGTCCTTGATGTTTTTTTTGTTAGCTCCTTCGCAAGTCCCTTCGATAACCTATTGGCATCGAGAAAGAAAGGTTGTAGGATTGTGCGAGCAATGCGTGGGCTAGCCAGCTTAAAGTTTCGATATTAAAACTGGTAGAATAAAAGGGTTCGTGTGCAACGTGTTTTTCCGTCTCGCATGTTTAGACTCTTATACTATCCTTCATCGTGTTTCTAGGCTTTTTAAAGCCATCCTCAAAAAGTACCTTGACCATGCCTATCAACTTGAATCATAACTAGCTTTTCGGATCAACTAAGCTGGAGGTTTCATTGTGCGAATCCAATACCTCGTTGACACTAGAATAGTTTGGTCTAATCCCCCTCTCAAAATTATTTCTGATGGCGCTCTTCTATCTTTCCTAACTTGCATTATTTTCTCCCTTGTAATGTTAACGCTATTAATTAATATTGGTCAGTTTTTATGCACGTTATTACCGTAATAGGTTGTGATGGAGATTTCCTTAAATGTGATTGACCTTCGGGGAAAACTCAGCTTTCGTGTGATAATATTATGAATTCATAGCAGAAGGTTTTGTTGATAAAGTCACTTAGAAATTATGCTTGCATCTATTTGTGCGACGGTTGACTGTGTTACCAAGGGTTGCTGTAAAATTTGGTTGTTTTGGGATATGGGTAATTTATTTTAAATTAACCAAACATTAGTATTATAGTGGAGGTTTGCAAATCCTTAGTGTTATAAAATTTGTTGATGACATTATTGTATACTCTTGTGTGACGGAACCCCCTTCTTCTCTCGCATGCTTGCTACTAGCCTGTAAGACTTTGACCCTTCTTGGATGATTGGAAAATCTCGTAGTTAATGGTCAAAACTAGTATACCTTGCCTTCGCTTCGAAACTTATGCTGTGTGTATACTCTATTTGATTTCCGGTTGAAACTCAATTATGTATGACTTTTAGTGTTAATTTTTGAAACCCGTGGTTCCCCTTTCTTGGGCCGATCAACTCTTGTAATTTTAGAAATATATTATGTTAGTCTATGCATATGGTACCTTTGATAAATTTTCTGGATGGTTGGTGTATTTATATCAAATCTCAATCTTGTAACTATTGTTATTTACTTACTTGATGGGAATTTTGTTCTTTGCTAAATTGTTTATATCTCCTTATAAGGCCAAGGGCCATCCTCATATGATTATTACTTTCGTTGCTTTTTATCCTGACTGAAGTACAAGGTCTTCTCCTTCTTTAATTGACATGTTATAGGCCTTATTATAACTTGATGTGCTCGTAGTGTTTAGAGGTTTGACCCAAATTTTTGTAATAAAGTGCTTCTTTTCATGATATTGTTAGATAATAGTTATGGTGGTTTTGTGTAGTCTTATCTTGCTCAGTTCTCGTGAACTGACTCAGGTTATTAATTGTTGCAGATGGCTTACGTGGTTAGATGATGGAAAGACTTGTAGATTATTGCATCAATCTTGGTTATGATGTTCCTTTGTACGAATGTGTATTATGTTATAAAATTTGGAAAAAGGTCTTTGGACATTTTAGAAGAAGGTTTAGTTCCTAGTAAATGTATTGTAGAGTATTGTTGTTGTAAATGTTGAAACTTTGGCTTGTTTGGTTATCATGTGAAAGATGAAATTTGATTACCGCTTGGTTATGGGATATTCTAGTGAATTTTAACCCTTAGTATAGTAGCGGGGCATGTCCCATGTTATTACTCTCTTGCTCCCTAGTCATGGTTCAATAGAGATGGTATGTCCCTTTGATTTGTGCATCATGTTGGAATGAATTGATATAACCTTGTTTTGTTTCCGCAAACGAGTACTGTTAAACTTTTCTCTTGAGTTAAAATGTTGAGTTGTAAATCCTCCTAAGGCTTAGTAGCAATGAGTTTGTAAGTACTATGAAGTGAGCTGGATAGTCCTTATTAAAATTAAACTAATAAGCATTATCCTTTTATGGTGAAACCTTAAATGATCTCATGGTGAAATCAATGGTTAGATTTTAGAAGATGATAGGGTTTAATAAGTAGGAAGGAAATTGATTAATAAAACCATAAATATTTCTATATCGTTTGAAATGTTCTCCTCTGTCAAACTTAATTAAGTAAAGTCTAGATGGAACATTTAACCAATCTTGATAAACTCTTAACCTCAATGAAAGATTGATAGTAAACAATGTGACCCTAAAGCTAAATTCTGTTGTCCTGTTCTGTTAACCCTTGCCTTGATTCATGGTGATATTTCTTAAGCAAGGTCAAAATTTGATCCTTAAACAAGAAGGTTATTGTTATGAAACCCTAAGCGGTACTTTCCACTCAATCGGAGCTTATGCCTTCACCTGTGCAATAGAGTTGTGGAACATGTGTTAGTGGCTTGAGTAAGATTAGTTAACCTTGTGAGAAATGGAAAATGTTCTAAAATCAAATGAATAAAAAGCTTTGCACATAAAATTGATGACCCCAGTTTAGAAAGCTTGGCCTTAAGCTATTTAGTCAACCGTTGAAAATAAAGAAGTTCTCCCTTGTGAAAAGAATTGTGTGAATCGTTACATGAAATTTTATAAGAACGTAAGTTAAGAATTAAGAGACACTTTAGTAAACAAGAAAATTTAACAAGAAATTCCTCATGGGATGCCCTAACTGTAAGTGTGTTTTGTGGTTGGACTCCAATGTTGTTCTGTCAAGAAGAGAAAAGTAGATTGTCCTTGATAGGTGTGAACGTTTCCGTACTGACCTTGTGGTCTCCCCTGTAACAAGTGGTTCCTAGTGTTGGTTGTAACCTTGTGACGACATGTTGTGTCGTGTTGAGTCAAAGCAAGTAAAAAAAAAAAGGTTATCCTGTATTTCACTGTGTTGTCATTGTGTTGGTATTTTTGGTGTGTTACACTTTGGTTCCCACCATGTACACAAACATACCATATATATATTTATTTTATGTTTGGAAATATGGTATTAACATCTCACAAAAAATGCAATGAAAAAATATATACAAGATACATAAGCTATTAAACTACAGTTTCCCAAAAAGGTAAAGCCTCCATTTGGGCAAGGAAAGCCTTCTTGCTACGTACAAAAAGATGGAACTATAGGGATTTTACCGCTCATAGCGCTCAGGGATTCCTTCTGCCATTGGGGGTAATATAGATCATCCGGCTTCCAACAACTGGTGCATATCCATGCTAGAGTATTTTTCTAGTAGACAAGCTTGAATTCAAGCATCCAAATGAATATGGGTCAGTGTTTGAATCCTATGCTTCACCAAATCAAAATGAATTATTGAGTAGTTGACGACTGATGAGAAACTGGATAAAATGCATAATTAAGTGGATGGAAAATTGAATGAAAAAATTTATACCAGATACATAAGCCATTGGGGATGATACAGATCATCCGGCTTCCAACAACTGGTGCATATCCATGCTGGAGAACTTTTCTAGTAGACAAGCCTGAACTCAAGCATCCTAATGAACATGGGTCAGTATTTGAATCCTATGCTTCACCAAATAAAAATTAATTGTTAAGTAGTTGACGACTGATGAGAAACTGGATAAAACACATAATTAAGTGGATGGAAAATGGATTATATAACCAAATTAGAATTAAAGGTGCATCCAACCAAATTCATTGCTATAGCTATAGTCAAATATAACCAATGAGTGTAGGTCAGAATCAAATAGTGAAACAATTTTGTTAAGGCCCATGACAAGGGTTTCATCTAATGGAGAATAATGCTAAGCTCATGTCATGGAGTTTCATCTTCCAAGGGTGAATCAACATCTCACAAAAAATGCAATGACAAAATACATACAAGATACATAAGCTATTAAACTACAGTTTCCCAAAAAGGTAAAGCTCCATTTGGGAAAGGAAAGCCTTCTCACTACGTACAAAAAGATGAAACTATAGGGATTTTACCGCTTATAGAGGTCAGGGATTCCTTCTGCCATTGGGGGTAATACAGATCATCCATCTTCCAACAACTGGTACATATCCATGCTGGAGAATTTTTCTAGTAGACAAGCTTGAACTCAAACATCCTAATGAACATGGGTCAGTGTTTGAATCCTATGCTTCACCAAATCAAAATGAATTATTGAGTAGTTGATGATTGATGAGAAACTGGATAAAACACATAATTAAGTGGATGGAAAATGGAATGAAAAAATATATACCAGATACATAAGCCATTGGGGGTAATACAGATCATCCGACTTGTAACAACTGGTGCATATCCATGCTGGATAATTTTTCTAGTAGACAAGCTTGAACTCAAGCATCCTAATTAGCATGGGTCAGTGTTTGAATCCTATGCTTCACCAAATCAAAATGAATTATTGAGTAGTTGACGACTAATGAGAAACTTGATAAAACACATAATTAAGTGGATGGAAAATGGATTATATAACCAAATTAGAATCAAAGGTGCACACAACCAAATTCATTGCTATAGCTATAGTCAAATATAACCAATGAGAGTAGGTCAGAATCAAATAGTGAAACAAGGTTGTTAAGGCCCATGAAAAGGGTTTCATCTAATGGAGAATAATGCGAAGCTCATGTCATGGAGTTTCATCTTCCAGGGGTGAATTGACATCTCACAAAAATGCAATGAAACAATATATACCAGATACATAAGCTATTAAACTATAGTTTCCCAAAAAGGTAAAGCCTCCATTTGGGCAAGGCAAGCCTTCTTGCTATGTACAAAAAGATTAAACTATAGGGCTTTTACCGCTCATAGAGCTCAGGGATTCCTTCTGCCGTTGGGGGTAATACAGATCATCCGGCTTCCAACAACTGGTGCATATCCATGTTGGAGAATTTTTCTAGTAGACAAGCTTGAACTCAAGCATCCTAATGAACATGGGTTAGTGTTTGAATCCTATGCTTCACCAAATCAAAATGAATTATTGAGTAGTTGAGGGCTGATGAGAAACTGGATAAAACACATAATTGAGTGGATGGAAAATGAATTATATAACCAAATTAGAATTAAAGGTGCACACAACCAAATTCATTGTTATAGCTATACTTAAATATAACCAATTATACTTACCAGCAGTCACTTTCCAAGGAAGCTATAATAGACTGTTTACTATTCCATAAGACAACATACCAAATCATTGCTTCTCTAAAGATCAATATAAACTATAAAGTAGAAAACCATCATCATAGCAACACGAATCCAAATTCTTCGATTACATAATTTTTAATTCATAGTCCATTTATGAATATAAATGATATTGTATTTTACGAGTTAACATGCTGATGGTTTAATATTGTATTGTATTTTTCAGGAATGGATAAAGGAGAAGGATGACTTGTTTCTGGTAGATGTAGCCCAAATTGGGGTGAACGACGATAAATCTTTGGTTTATTTTGTGATTGCATATTTGTTTTATTTATTTTTTAATTCCACTTTTATTTCTCATTTGTATTTCAATCCTAACATGAACTATATAAAGTTTATTCAAATTATGTCTGATGTTCTATTTAACTTAATATAGCCACTTAAATGTTGTTAAAATATAATATTGAATTTTATTATGAATATTAGAAATGAATTTATATTTTAAAACAAGAGAAATTACTTTAAATAAATATTGACATACTTACCCATGTATTTAATACAGTAGAAATAAATTTTAAAAATAATATATATACTCTTTGAGGATGAAATCAACGTTCCTAATATTATCTTAATATATTTCTTCTTCTAAATTATGTGGTGGTGCGAAAGAGTATTACATATATAATATATATTATATTATATACCTACACGAGTTTCACATACAAATTATCAACCATTATCCTCACAATTGACGAATTGAATATTTCATTGGCTTTTTCTATATTGAATTTATTGTATAAGAGACGAAACGATTCTATTGGATAACCAAATAAAGGTGCGGGGCATGTGATATTACGGACTATGTGTTGTAGTATAAATGCAACAAATTACGCCTGTTTTGACGCCATGGTGGAATATAATCCTTTTCCTGAATTAGGGCAGACAAGGTTGACAAGCCCGCATGCTTTCGGAAGAAGTGACCAGATGTTTAACAATCATGATACGGCGGCTCATGTATTGATTCAATGGCCTACAAGCTATGGATGAATGTCTAAAATGAAACATATCAATAACTCGTTTATTTTTGACGCAAGATTTGGTATCGTGTGTGAATAAGTGCGATTATCGGCGGATTCATGCAATGTAACCCCAATATATGAACTGATGCCACGTCAAATTTCGATTAACAATTCGGCATTGTATTCTTATAAAAGCAATGACAATCTTTTGTAACTGAATATACCGGTTTTGAGTCCACATAGCAGTAGCGATTGTTATATCACATCACAGGTCAGAAAAGTCGTAACATTTTATGTGACTAGTCTTGGATTCCATTCGTACTACCAACCTCATAACGTGCATGGAGGCCGTATTTTCAATGGGTGGGTGTCGAGATTATTTCTCATTCGCCACTGATTACTATATAAGGAAGCCAACGCCATAGCATTTTATCCCACTACAACTTCTACTCTAAGTGTTCCTTGAGCCAAAATGGCAAGCAATCAAGCCATGCTTCTTTCTGTTGCTTTGTTTTTCCACCTAGGAATGAGCCTGTCGTTTGAAAGGTTTGAAACACCCGGAAACGCGACGAACCAGGTAGTGGAACAACCTCTCTTTGAAAATGCTGTAAAACATCATGCTGGGAAGTCTGAACATGGTGTCGAAATAGTAGAAAGGTCAGCATGTTACCTTTTTAAGTGTCTACAAGTTGGACTAAGAAAATCGTTTATGCAAACTGTCTGACACCCAAATTTCTTAATTAATGGAATGTAAATACTTAATATATTGAACATCTACTAAAATTTGAAGGTGATTTCTTCTGCAGTTTGTGTAGATTCAAAACTTTTATGATTATGTCTTGTATGCATCATTTTGTATACGTATTTGTCGAGATAGATTCCACTTACACTGAGCTTGTATCAAAGAATGTACACAAAGACGTTAAATTTACTTAAGGAAATTAAGAGGTGGTGTGCAGGGGCATGAATAGTTCGAAAAAAGCAGCTGAGCTATTTGTCCCTTGCGGGACGGGAAACCCCATTGACGACCCACTGGCGGTGTGAATCCAAACTGGAGTTAACTTTAAGCTAGAAATGAGGCCATTGCTGGACATGTGTAACTCAGTGATTCGGCAAGAACGCCATTGGAGGTCAGAACCTAGATTTTACGTCGTTACTCCATCCCAACGACGATGATCTCACTTCGTCAATCCCCGTCCCGGCACTCATACGTCACGCTGTCATGTACCTATCTTTTAGCAATCTCTGGATAACTTTCTCCAGAAGAGACTATTTGGTTATTATCTTGCTCAAGGAAGAACTTATGCATGAACAGTTATGGACAGAAGCATATCGAAAAGGCAGAGGAATGTACCAACGTTCATATAGCTAAATAAGAGCTTGTGGCATTACAAGCGCCAGTACGGCTGAACAAGTATCATCATTCATGGAATTCATATCTCACGACTGTAATTTTGCATTGGAAATACAAATGTGAGGAGTTCTGCCACCCACTATGGCTTATCAGAAAAAATCCAACAAGTGATGGATTACTGGAATTTCATATCATTTGGAGGAAGAGCGGTTTGGGTACGAATCACTGGCTCGTTGTCAAGCTGTCACAGATGGACTGATAGACGCCATCAGATGGACTGCTAGTCACCATTTCAAAGGTGACTTGATTTACTTGCACCATGGACGTTTAAGGTGCGCAGTACAGGAAATTTCTCTGGCATTAATTGTATTCTTAAAGAGCCTCATTAGCATTTCCAATGGTACCGTACTTTTGCTTCCATTTTTAGGTGATGCTTCTAGGTCAGGCAGTCGACGACTATACACAGGATGTCAATATGCAGAGTAACAGTTGCATGAGCCCACCAGAACTTTGAGAGAAGGGTCTCGTTCGGAACGCAATGCCCAGGTACAAATAAGGAGATCATATCCCTGTTCATTCGGCAGAAAAGAGATTAGGACTTGAAGCAAGCTCCATAGTTTGAGCAGCATGAAGAATGGCGCCTAGATTAACTTTGGATAATGGTAGAGTGCCGACATGTTATACTTTCATGTGGTGAACAATGATTACAGCCCACTGTTTTGTTTGAAATGAGACGCCATTGCAGGAATTCTTCAAAGCAATATTACCATATAGTGCGTCCCATCAGTTTTTTGCCTTTCCGTGATGCTCCACTAATGTGAGAATATTGTTCAATGTTGAATCATTTACCTGTACTTGATGCAGAGTGGTTTTACAAATTACATTGCAATCAGGATTAATTCAAATTAAATCAACAAATGAAGTCCAACGAGAATGGATTTCGTTCTGTTATTTCCTGTCACAACTACCTTCGTATGTCTGGGCAGTACAGATAGCTCCTCGTCACCGCTAGACTCCTCCAGGTCACATGGAGAAGAGGATATGACCCCCCGCTGAGTGCATCACCCATCCAGCTCCTGCATTTAACTTCCCTTGCAGAGAAAAAGTTGCGAAACAAAAAAAAAGTAGATTTAGCCAAATCCACCAAAATTCAGCAGATCTTCCTGCTCTCAGTGCCAAAGATCGCATCTAGAAATATCAGAACAGTGAAAGTGAAACCCCGAATGAAGCCATCTTCATCATTAATTTTCCTAGTAAAGCACTCCTTAGTCACGGGTTAGAAACTCCACAAATTTCTGCTGAAAATTTTCCATCTCTGGAGTTGTTCTTCGTCATTTTCTGTGTAAGCATTTATCAAGTCGGGTGTTGCATTCTTAAAGTTTATTTGCATTATATCCAAACTTTGTGTGTGTTGTTTATTCCACCTCAGTTTTTTTGTTCCAACCGTCTGGGAAGCTATTTTCGTAAAGTTTATCGGTACGTCTGTATTTCTGCAAATAGCGCAGGTAAAAAAAACTGTAAAAATGTGAAAACGTCCAGACGGCCGTCAAGCCGTCAATTTTAAGACAGTCGCAGAAACGTCCGGAGGTCCTTTACCATAGGGGGAACACCTTCGGCGTAACTAGTTTTTTAAAGATAATAATATAGAACTTAAGGTGACGATAAAAGATTCATAAAAGAATATTAAAATAACAATGAAAGAAAAATAGAAGTTACCCATTCTTACGGTTCTTCTAATATTGAAAAGTTCAAACACCTATGTTTGTTTACCCATTTCAAGTATTCAAATCTTCCATAAGCTTATATATGAGGGTTCAAATCTTGTTATTAAGCTACTTTTATTTCACCAGGGCTTGTGAGTATTAGCATCAACATACTCCCTCCACATAATTTTATAGTTGATGTATTGGAGGTATATAAAATAGAGATAAAGATGAAGTTTGTAAAGCATATTTTTGATCTGAATGGTTAGAGTGTGGTCAGCTTTATTTTTCAAAGCTTAAACATTAAATTAGAATATATATGTTACACATTTATTGTAATGTTCATTCCTCTTTAACACTGATTCTATTATGATTTTAATTTTGATTGATTAGAGACATGGACCTTATTGTTATATTCTAGTTAGCATGTTAATAATATACGAGGCTCATCATGATTACTATTGTGTTTTGATTGTTACTTTGGACGGTACGGATGCATTGTGGACCTTGATAGACAATTAAGGATATGTTGATAATCAACAGTGGTCACTTTGTTATATAGTGACATTTGAATTCTCGACGTATTGAGTATAATTCTGAGTGTTGGACTAACTATGTGGTCTCATTGATTTTTGAATTGCTAACAATATAATTGTATTAGGGATCGATAATATGTTGTTGAGTGTATCTGGTAGAGTTATTGTAGATATAGGGAATTTCATGATTATTTTAGAATGTGAATTGGATTATTGATGATTGTAAATTATTTTCTAGAGTAGAATTGAAATGTTGAGTGATTTCAAATAATTGATTAAAAAAAATCGTAAATTTGATGATAATAATTTAGCTAAGTTATCTGACAATATTACTTGATAAATATATGTGTTTTTTGTATTGCTTGATGTATACTAAGGATTGCATGATGGATGTCTTATGTTCATTGAGTTTCATGACATATTGATATGGCCTTGAGGCCATAAAGGTATTATTGTTTTTTATTGCAGAAAAATTATATCATTATACACCAAAAGGGGATAGGCAACCAACCATAGAAGGATTTTAGGTGTTTGCAACATGGCCAAATTTGAAAACTTGTGTCTAATGCATATTTGTTTTGTTGGATATTTGTTAGGAGGTTTCCCATGGGGGGTGACCTCACATGTGTGGTCATAGGGTGTAATTTTTTCCTTTCTTTTAATTTTTGTGAGCCTTATTTTTTTGTGCATGTATTTAATTATTGATAAATTTTGTTGCTTTATTAGCACTTGCTAATGTGACTTAATTAGCTAATTTAACTTAAATTTTAAATAAAAAGAAAGAGGTGATATGTGGGTAATAAATAGAGTAGATAGCCCTTGATTCGTACTTGATGTGGAATGAATTAATTGCATTTAGGTGGTATGTACTATTCTTCCCTTCCCAAACTCGGATTTTGCCTTGTAGGCCACTTTTTGAGACTTTTGGGACAAGTTAACCTTGTTCCTTACATCTCAAAGTCACCCACCAACCATACTTCTGAAGTATGGCACTTATTCTGAAAATTTTAATGCATTTTTTTAATGTAAAAGGACAAATAATTGCACTTTTATACTTATCACAATTAATTTGTCCTTGAAAGACATGAAGTGCATGTTGGAGTGTTATGTGTGCATGTCATAAGTCTTAAATGTTCATTTATTGCATTGGGTTGGTGTATTGATTAGCTGACTTGGAATGGAGGGATGATGAAGTCGCATCCTATATGGAGCCAACTCATCATCCTCACTTCCTTTTTCTTTTTATTGAAGGAATTTCAGGGTTTTTGGGTTACTTGTCTTATTTTCTTATCTTGCACTTTTGGAAATGGGGAGGATTTTGGAGTTGTCTTTGGATTGTGCTTGTTTATAGTGTTGAAGACTTGTTGGAGTGAAGATTTTTGGAAGCTTAATGGAAAGGTAGGATCTCCACTTTTGCTATTTCTTTATTTATGAAAATAGTTGGGAAAATTGTGTTTGTATGAGTATTTGCATGAGTGTTGTGAATGTGATATTTTTAGGTTGGGTAGATTTCCTTAGAGTGGTGTGGGAGAAAGAAATGGAGCTCTATTTGTGGAGAAAAACAGAGTTAGTGAGGAAATGTGGAGGGAGAGTGGAAGAGGTACTCCACATATGTGGAGGTTAAAGGGTTTACATGTTATTTTACATAGGAAAAAAGAGAGAAATAAGTGTTGTGTGTGTTGTTGATAGTACACTTGGAGGCATTTGGGTGGACCCTCTTTCCACATGGGAGGCATAAAGAGAAGACTCTATGTTCTTGCCTCCATTTTGGCTTACTCTTAAGCCCTTGTGAATGTTTTAAAATGTCAATTTTATTTGTGTTGTGATGAAAAATAATGCAAAACCACTCTTGATAAACATATTTGAAAAATGTGATTTAGTGTGGGAATATTGTTTGAATTTGAAAAAGTTGTATGAATGTTGTATTGTGGAAGCCACCTCTTGTTAAGTTTTCAAAGTTGCAAAACACACTTCATTGTTTTTGGGTTGGAGCTTGGGGCCCAATAAGGAGGATGGCTTCTTCTCTTATTAGATTATAGGATGGGCAGAGAGCGTCGCCTACCCCCCTTTCATTTTATTGTGATTCAAATTTGAGAAGATGGAAGAATGCAAAGTGCAAGCTATGAAGTTGGAGGATGTCATTGAGATGAAATATTTTTTATTTATCCTATGGATGATCCTATTTTGTGGATTTAACCATGTTGTCTCCATTTAAATTGGAAGGCCTGAAATTTATGTATTTTAACAGAATGTTCTGTAGATCCCATTTGTCAAATTTGTAATGTTATAGTTGAAAGGAGAGACTTTAAAGTTATTTTTTTGGAAAGGAAACCCTTCTAAATCTGAATTTTGTTTGAAGTGTATTGTGTGTTCAATTGAAAATAATAGTGTTCATGTGTGATTTAGTGAATGTTGATTCCATTTGTATTGTTGGCAAAATATAAAATTTAAAAAGGAAAAATAAAAAAAGAAGTTTATTTAAATGTGATTACACCTTTATTTCTCTCCAAACTAAATTGTATAAAATATAATAAGAAATGACTGTATAAATATAAATATACGTATACATATAGGTTTATATAAAAATTTATACTTCATATAAATTATAGATATATTAATTCCATGAATTATATACATATAAACATTAATAAACAAAAAAAATTAAAAAATTAAAACAATTATAATTATTTATTAATATAAACTTATAAGTCTAAATTTATATAACTATTTAAATTATAAATATATACACAAATTATTAAGGTTAAATGCTAAGTGTTGAAATATATTAGAATCGGTGGAAAAGATTTTATAAAGCAAATTTAATAATTTTAAAAGGGTATTTGTTTACCCTTGTGGTCATGCTTTTTAAACTAAATAAACCAAAAGGGGTGGCGCCCCCGCCACAAACCCTTAAATATTGTGGAGTGGGGTGGTGGCGTCTCCCCCACCCATTTATATAAATTCTGCTCTATACTTAGGCCACGGTCTCCTTTTTCAAAGCGTTGTGTATTCTTTAACCGGGCCGAACCCGCTGGTAAACCTATATATATCTTGTGCTTAAAACGAGGGTCGCATTTCCTCGTGTTGATTTTATTAAATTCAGATTATTTAAATTACATCCAATATAATATATTCAATATATATACACTTAGATCTGCACAAAATATCAATGAAAGATGAAATAAATTGGGGCAAAATGCCCATACCTAAATAGGGAAGATCATTATATATATATATGATACAATAACAAATCAAATACATGCAAACTCTAGGAGAGGGATGTAAAACAACTTTCCAAAAAGGTGTGTATCCATCCAAGAACTTGAACAACCTTTTATGGCCTACATGCCCCCAAAACCTATAAAACAAAAATGAGGTAAAATTAGGGGAAATGGAAATAAAAGAAGATCATAAGTAAATTTAGGGCAATCAAGATCGAATGGCCCAAATAGATCAAATCTAATGGCTAATAATAAACCCTACATTACATAGATGATGACAATTTGTGGGAATGAGATTAAATTAAAAAGGGTATGAGTAATTGGTTGAATGGTTAGTGGCTAGCCCAGGTTGTTAAAATTTTGTGGTAGGAAATAAATCAAACATGGTGCTTGGTAACTAAATAGTGAACTCAAAAGGGATTTTTAAATAAATATTAGAAGGGGGTAGCTAAATAAATTAAACGGATCATGAATATTAAATAATTGAAAAAATACTCTAATAAGGTAAAACAAACTTAATGAGAGGATTTTAAACAGTAAATTATTTTGGGGAAATAAATTAATAAAAATTTATTATTATTTTAATTCCGACGTCCACAAGATTATCTAGATAACTTTAATCAAGGAAATTAATTAAATTGTGAATAACGTTTACCCTGACAACCCTTTAAAACAAATAAAAATCAGCAAAATTTTCTCTCATTAAATTATTAGACTTTGGTGCAGTTTGAACGTCATATAAGTGGGCCTGACACTTGGTATCAGAGCCATGGGTTCAACACTTGGACCCTGGGAAAACGTGAAAACACAAAAATAATTTAGCGAAACTTAAACCTAGGATATTGGAACTTGTAGGATTAAACTAATAATAACAAAAATAAAATTTGTTTGGGTTGTTGTACTCGCCCAAGTGGATGTCTTTCCGAACTCGATTAATGAGAAGTGCTATTCAGTTTGATATTCTTGAGAAATTCTCGAGTGATAGAAACTAGGTTTCCTTGCGAAGATGTTGTGTTTTGGGATCCTAGCTCTTGGTTATAGACATGTGATGTGTTGACCCTGTAGAGACCCTCCTTTATTTGGAGTGGTTTTTTTGTGTGGTGAAACTCTTAGGGATTAGTGCTTCAGTTAGTACTTAGAGGTCGTGTTATCAAAATTTCACCCCCCCGGGTAATTTTTGATAACATGCATCAGAATATTCAAGTCCCAGGAAAATTGATTGATTCGGGGCCAAAATTCATGTTTCCAGGGTCCCCTCAGATTTTTTCTAACTCCCCTGGTCGAAGTTGGAAGGAGAAAGCTCTGAGAAAGTGCGGAAAAGGTTGCAGAAAGCAAGTAGTTTGGGCCAGATAAAATTGTGAAAATTGACGAAGTCCTAGTCCAGCACAAGGTGGGACAAATGGGACAAAATTACGCGAACCGCCCGAACCGGCCGAAATGAGTCCAGGCGGCCCACTAAGCATTTGGGACAAGTGGGACAAAAGTACGCGGCGGGCGCGAAAAGCCGATCCGGCCGAAAGAGGAAGAAAAATTGGCTAAGTGTTGCTCAGGACGTTTGGGACAAAAGGGCGCGAACGGGCCGAACCAGGCGAAAAAGGGGCAGACAGTCTAAAGCAAAATGGGACAAGCGGGTCAAAAAGGTGCAAACCGGCCGGGTCGGCCAAAATTGTCCCAAAGGGTCCAAATCAAATGGGACATCCGGGACAAATGGACGCGAAATACCCGAACCGGCCGAAATGAGCACAAAGGGTCCAAAATCAAATGGGACATCCGGGACAAATGGAGGCGAAGTATGCGAAGGAGCCGAAGGAGCCGAGGACCAATCAGAAACTACCATGTGTCCTCATAGGAGAAAAATTCAAAAGGTCAAAGGGGCAAGTTATTAAGCGCTGAACCGAACCAATGAAATGGCGCCACGTGTCCAAGTTTAAGGGGCCCACAAGCAATTTCAAAAGGAAAGCCCGCAAAAGATGGAGGACAGAGAATTGCTCGTCCAATCAGCACGTGCCACGTGTCCTCTAGACGGTGAAGAGCGGGAAAACATTTTAAAATCCATTTTGGTCTGCTCTGTGCCCTAAATCTTCAGATCGCCATATCTTTTGATCCAGAGCTCGGATTTCCACGTTCTTTATATCAACGAAAAGCTCATGAAATTATCTACATGATTCTGGGGCTAATATCGAGTCTTGGTGTAGTTTGGAGAGAGAAAATCAAGAAACGGCTCTGACGCGTGATACAGCAGAAGTGACGCTTCAACAACTAGCTTTAATGCAGCAGACAGCCCGCCGTTTTGCCAGGATCCGCCGCTTCTACCATAATGAGATAATTTAAAATACGACCTGGAGGTGGTTGGAGTAGATCTGACTTTCCTCTTTCTTCCTTCTCTCATTCTTCCTATATATTGTAAGGAGTGGCAAAATATAAAAAGTGGTTCATTCTTTCTGCTCTGCCCTCCCTTCTTTTCTTCTCTAGGGTTGAAAATGGAGTTCGGACCTCCTCCCTTTCTCTGTAATGGCGTTCCTTCCTTTTACCATTAATGGAATCATGTTCTGTGCAAACCTCTGGAGCAACAAAACGTGTTCTGTGATACATCTGTCCATCCTCTCTTGTTTTTGCTTGTCTTCTTCTTGCCTCTCTTCATTGCAGGTGTCTGTGCATGTTTGAATGTTCATTACAGGTTCAGAGCTGTGTTCATGGAGTTTTGGGACATTTTCTGTGTGAAATCTATCCTTGGGTTTGTGATGCTTCTGTCCATCCTTCCCAATGGCTCACCTCTCTTTGTCCCATGGCAGTTTTGATAGATGTTCAACATTCTCCTTCTCTGGTGTATCACCGTTTTAGTGTAGGCTTTTGCTATTTTTTCCTTTCTCTCTCTCTCTCTCTCTATCTCCTTGGCACGGTTAGATTAGGATTAGATTAGGTTGCCGGCACTGGAATAGCTTGTGGCAGGTAGTTTAGGAGTAGGAACCAGCCTTCTCTGGAGATTCCTCTCTCGGTTTTACAAGTCCCACACTTGGAGAGAGGTTTCCATGTTGTGCAATCACACTGGATGCCTGAACATCAACCTAGAAGCCTAATGTGTGTCCATTGGTGCTGTGATTTTGCACTAACAGTTTTGGCACGCCCGGTGGGACCTTAGAGGTCTTTCACTTCATCTTTTGCAGGTTGATGTGTTCTTGTGAAGATTTCAGCCTTTGGAGGCACTTGCAAACACATCTGGCGACTCCATCTGGTCAACAACCCATCTCTGAAGTTGCAGACCTTCCTTTCCATTCATTTTCATTCATTTTCCATTCATCCTTCTTTCCATCTCTTTCATTCTTTCCCATTCCATGAGGTTGTGCAATCATGACTTCATTTCCATCATGGATTTCACATCAACAACAGCAATATATTCCACCTCCAACACGTTTTACAAATACTCCAAATCAGCATTTTGAGCAGATTCAAGATCATTATGCATACCCATATGAACAACAGTGCCAAAGTCAGTTTGGCTATGGAGCTTTCCAAGAGCAAGAGTATGCATACAATGAAGACAATCAAATCCAAGATGCTGGTCTGTTGGAGAAAATCCAAAAGATGGAGGTGGAGATGGTGCAGTCCAGAGCAACAACTCAAATGAGAGCTTTCGGAATCGGTTACAGGACTCCTTGTCCATGGGGAGGCCCTTTTCCAAGACACTTCAGCCCTCAGGAGAAGCTGGACTTCATGATAAAGATGCTGCCCCAACTTGCACAATGGACAACAGAGATAGAGGCCTACAGACTTGTTGAACAACCTTGTCAATGGGTAAGTTCTACACCATCATCTGGTTTCTCTCTTCCCATTACTCAAGCAGCATCATCTCATTTGGATTTGCAAATTTGAAACTCTCCAACTGCTGTCCCAAATGTTGAATCCATGTCTCCACCTCTCAGTCTTCCATCTCATCTCGATTCTTCTTTCCTCTTCCCTTCCAAACAGTCATCCCCTCCACAAGAGCTAATAGAAATACCCCCTCCTCCAAAGAAACAAGAGGTTTCACCACCTCCACCACCACACAAAATTGTCAAATCAGTTGAGTTTCAACCTATCCCTCCTCTTGCATTCCCAATTCCATGTGGGAAAGAAGAAATTGAAAAAATCAGTCATTAAGGACAACAAGAGGAAGAGCCAAACAAGAAAAGAAAGTGACAGACAGTCTGAAGAGTTGGGCTCTTAGATTTGGGATGACAAAGATCCCCTTGATGGTTAAGCCTACAGAAGAGGCTGAGGTTGAACAAGTGGTGGTGAGGACTGATTTTGTTGCAGAAGAAGATCTTGCAGTCCCAACTTTTCCTCTAGAGCAACAAATTGAAGAGTTTGACTTGACAAACTTCATGCTAGAGGGAGATTTTTATCAAGAGCAAGATTCTCTTCAAGTAATAGAGGAAGGCGAAGCTGCTCCAAATCCAAAAGAAGAGGAGCACAATCTAGCTGTGGAGGAGAAAGTTGTAGATCCAAGAGCTCTGAGCACAAAGCAGGCTACAGGAGAACCTTCAGTTCTTCTTTCCACTTCATCTCTCTCAAGTTCTAGTACTGAAAAGGAGTTTGATCTCTCAAACTCAATATTGGAGAGTAAAGGAAACCATGGTGGTCAAGTTGCAGATCAAGAGGACACCATGGAGGAAGTTGAACACGAGCAGCAGGACAGCAATGAGGCAGTTTACCTGTCAGATTTGGAGGACTGTTTTGATGGAGAAGAGCTGGTTGAGTTTTCACCATTCTCTTTTTCATCATCCACATTCCAAACACAAGAGCCTGCTGCCATGAAGGAGAACTTTCATTTACAGCAGCCTGCATCTTATAGCAGCCCTTTGGAATCAAAATTGGAAGATTCTAATCTTCCCTGTTCTTCATTGGAGGAAGAGAAAGGACAGAATAATTCCACCATTTCTTCCACATCATCCATTCAGGTGGGTCTACAAGAAGACTCCATTCTTGGAGTTGAAAATCAGAGCTATGGGCATATCAAACTGATCAGACCTTGCCCAATCAGGTATTTGGCTTCATTGGAGCCAAAGGAGAAGCCACAACCAGTCATGCTTGCTTCTGAGCATGAGGATGAGCTACAAAGTACCAAGGATCAGCTGCCATACCTCTCCAATCCAAATGCAGAGCAACTAAAAGAGGTATTGGATTTTTCTGTTGATACCTTGATGATTTGGATAGAAGACCAGCTTCTTGCTGATTTTCCATCCATCCAAACAGCCATGATCAGTGCCAAATCAATTGCATGGCTGCCAATTTTGAAGAAAGGAAGCTATTTCTCACAACCAGTTGCAAGGTTTGTTTAGCTTGCCTTTGCTTCCAGTTAGAGTAGAGTAGCTAGGTTTGCTTTCAGTAGAAGAAGTGCTTGTGCACACTCTGCATGTTCCATTTGGGGCATGTATGATTTTCAGTTTTGTACATAGTTTTGGTGTTGCTGGTTTTGCTCTGGCACAGTTCATTTCAGTGGCATCTTGGTGAGAACACTCCAGGTTCAATGGGTTTCTTAGTGGCTCAGAAGGGAGATTTTCAAAGTTCAGATCAGTTGCAGGTTACAACTCATGACTCCATGCCCAATGGATTGCTTTAGGCTACTGATCATTCATCTAGCAGGCAGATGACCCCGCTGAGTCACCAAAACTGTTATCAAAATTTCACCCCCCCTGGGTAATTTTTGATAACATGCATCAGAATATTCAAGTCCCAGGAAAATTGATTGATTCGGGGCCAAAATTCATGTTTCCAGGGTCCCCTCAGATTTTTTCTAACTCCCCTGGTCGAAGTTGGAAGGAGAAAGCTCTGAGAAAGTGCGGAAAAGGTTGCAGAAAGCAAGTAGTTTGGGCCAGATAAAATTGTGAAAATCGGCCAAGTCCTAGTCCAGCACAAGGTGGGACAAATGGGACAAAATTACGCGAACCGCCCGAACCGGCCGAAATGAGTCCAGGCGGCCCACTAAGCATTTGGGACAAGTGGGACAAAAGTACGCGGCGGGCGCGAAAAGCCGATCCGGCCGAAAGAGGAAGAAAAATTGGCTAAGTGTTGCTCAGGACGTTTGGGACAAAAAGGGCGCGAACCGGCCGAACCAGGGGAAAAAGGGGCAGACAGTCCAAAGCAGAATGGGACAAGCGGGCCAAAAAGGCGCGAACTGGCCGGGTCGGCCGAAATTGTCCCAAAGGGTCCAAATCAAATGGGACATCCGGGACAAATGGAGGCAAAATGCCCGAACCGGCCGAAATGAGCACAAAGGGCCCAAAATCAAATGGGACATCCGGGACAAATGGAGGCGAAGTACGTGAAGGAGCCGAAGGAGCCGAGGACCAATCAGAAACTGCCACATGTCCTCACAGGAGAAAAAGTCAAAAGGTCAAAGGGGCGAGTTATCGAGCGCTGAACCGAACCAATGAAATGGTGCCACGTGTCCAAGTTTAAGGGGCCCACAAGCAATTTCAAAAGGAAAGCCCGCGAAAGACGGAGGACAGAGAATTGCTCGTCCAATCAGCATGTGCCACGTGTCGTCCAGACGGTGAAGAGCGGGAAAACATTTTAAAATCCGTTTTGGTCTGCTCCGTGCCCTAAATCTTCAGATCGCCATATCTTTTGATCCAGAGCTCGGATTTCCACGTTCTTTATATCAACGGAAAGCTCATGAAATTCTCTACATGATTCTGGGGTTAATCTCGAGTTTTGGTGCAGTTTGGAGAGATAAAATCAAGAAACGGATATGACGTGTGATACATTAGAAGTGACGCTTCAACAACCAGCTTTAATGCAGCAGACTGCCCGCCGTTTTGCCAGGATCTTCCGCTTCTACCATAATGAGATGATTTAAAATACGACCTGGAGGTGGTTGGAGTAGATCTGACTTTCCTCTTTCTTCCTTCTCTCATTCTTCCTATATATTGTAAGGAGTGGCAAAATATAAAAAGTTGTTCATTCTTTCTGCTCTGCCCTCCCTTCTTTTCTTCTCTAGGGTTGAAAATGGAGTTCAACCTCCTCCCTTTCTCTGTAATGGCGTTTTTTGCCTTTTACCATTAATGGAATGATGTTCTGTGCAAACTTCTGGAGCAACAAAACGTGTTTTGTGATGCATCTGTCCATCCTCTCTCGTTTTTGCTTGTCTTCTTCTTGCCTCTCTTCATTGCAGGTATCTGTCCATGTTTGAATGTTCATTGCAGGTTTGGAGCTGTGTTCATGGAGTTTTGGGACACTTTCTGTGTGAAATCTATCCTTGGGTTTGTGATGCATCTGTCCATCCTTCCCATTGGCTCACCTCTCTTTGTCCCATGGCAGTTTTGATAGATGTTCAACATCCTCCTTCTCTGGTGTATCACCGTTTTAGTGTAGGCTTTTGCTGTCTTTTCCTTTCTCTCTCTCTCTCTGTCTCCTTGGCATGGTTAGATTAGGATTAGATTAGCTTTCCTGCACTGGAATAGCTTGTGGCAGGTAGTTTAGGAGCAGGAACCAGCCTTCTCTGGAGATTCCTCTCTCGGTTTTACAAGTCCCACGCTTGGAGAGAGGTTTCCATGTTGTGCAATCACACTGGATGCCTGAACATCAACCTAGAAGCCTGATGTGCGTCCAGGGGTGCTGTGATTTTGCATCAACAGTTGGATCATGGCCCTTTTCTCCAAATGGGAACCTTTTTTGAAACAGGCTCTCATAGTTCACTGACCTGCACTCTGATTTGACTAGGACATGTGGCACGTTCTTATTGGAAGTGAGATCGATTTTCTCAACATTTTAACCTTTGGAGGCTCAAAAAATCAAAGTTCTCCATTGGTCCCACTCCATGCTAGAATTTTCAACGGCAGGCCCAAGACCTTGGCGGAGTCACGGGGCTCAAATGTAGTAACTTTTACTTCACGTTTGGGAATTTGGTTAAATTTCCAAAAGTGCCCTGATGGCCCGCTTATCGGCTTTGATGTTCCAATAGTGGGCTTCACCTTTGACTCCCTGCGGGCTTTGACTTTGACTTTTTTCCTACGGGCTTCAACTTTGATTTTTTCTCGTGTGGGCTTCAACTTTAAGTTTTTCCCTTTAAATATTGATTGGACCTTGTGGGTTACTTTTAACTTTTTTCCTATTTGGACAGAAGAGGCTCAAAAAATCAAATTTCTCTGCCATTCTGCTCCTTAGCTTTGACTTTTCAACGGCGGGCCCGAGACCTTGGCGGAGCCGTGGGGCATATATTTACTATTTTTTCCTAAAGTGTTAAGTTCACCAAAAATCCCATTCCTCCCCAGTACTGAATAGGATTTGAGCACATACCTGCATTCACTGGTCAAAATTTTAAGGGGAAAAGAAGCCCGTCATCTCGATTGTGGAAAATACGCAGAGAAAGAAAATTTCATCGTTTTGAGTCCAATTTTAAAATTTCCTCCATAAACCAGAGGGATGGAGGCACTAACAAGGTGATTTGATGACCTAGGCCATAGAACAAGTGAACAATTTCAATCAAAAATGGAGGTTTCAAAGAGTGATATTATGTGCACAGACCGAGAAATGGATGATTTCTAAAAATGACTAAGTCCTAGGCCTACGGGGCAGTCGGGACATTTGGGACAACAAAGGCCCGAACCGGCCGGCTCAGCCGAAGTAAGTTCACATGGACAGCCCGCAAAGCAACAGGGATATCTGGGACAAAAGTACGCGGCGGGCGCGAAATGCCGGTTCGACCGAGAAAACATTGGCTAACTGCTGAGAGGGACGCAAATGGGACAATCAGGCCAAAAAGGCGCGAACCGGCCGAACTGGAATGAAAAGAGTCATGTCAGTCCGAAGCAGAATGGGACAATCAGTCACAAAAAGGTGATGAACCGGCCGAACCGGCCGAAAAGAGTTCCAAGAATAGTCACAGAAGCTATTGGGACAAGCGGGCCAAAAATAGGCCGAACCGCCTGAACATGCCGAAATGAGCCACACATAGAGGTCTGCAAAATTAAAATGGGACATCTGGGACAATATGGAGTCCTTAGCAACATGCGCGAAGGATCTAGAGTGTCTAACCTTTTAGAATGAGCCTTGACACTTGTCCTTTATAGGAGAAAAAGTCAAAAGGTCAAAGGAGGCGAAGTTATCGAGAGCTGAGACCGAAGTAATGAAATGGCGCCATTTGTCCAAGCTTAAGGGGCCCACCATCAATTTCAAAAGTCAAGCCCGCGAAAGACGTCATGTCTACATCAATTTCTTGTCCAATCAGCACGTGCCTCAAAGTCGTCCAGACAGTGAACGAGCGGGATCAACATTTTAATTAGATCTGGTGGTTGAAGAAATTTGATTCGTGCTTTAAATCTTCATGATAGACATATCTTTTCATCTAGAGCTCCCCATTTCCTAACGTTCTCCAAATCAACGGAAAGATTCATGAAAATCCAATGCGTAGATGAGGCTGAGATCTTTCCAATGGTGCCAAATTTGGTGCAGATTTCAAGCCCCGAGTCGATAAGATATGTCCATTTTAAATTTGAATCATGGGCACACAATATTTTAGAAGTGACGTTTGCAACATACCAGGTTTAACGTGCAGCATCTCTAACACCGCCATTTTGCCAGATTTCCGACTCTTCTTCCGTAATGAGATGATTGGAATAATGCGACATGTGACATGGTTGGCGTATATCCGTAGGTTTCCTCTATCTTCCTTCTGTCATTCTTATTGAGTCTATTGTCCATGGGAGGAGGCACTGTATCTGACCCAAGACACGTTGAGGATAGGCACTTGTTTCTGAATCTGCCACTCCCAAATCTTTATCCTTGAAATAACGTCATGAAAATGACACTTAGCACCCTCCGCTAGCCTGCTTATGCTGTAATGCCTATTCAACCCCCAACTCTGTACCTTTTTTAGGAATGATGTTCTGTGCACACATCTGGAAGGCAACACAACTTCTTCTGGGATGCATCTGTCCATCCTCTCTCGAATTTCCTTGCTTGATATTACGCCATTGCCTCTCTTCATGGCAGGCTGTCCGTGCATGGTTCTCTATACTGTAGTCATTGCAGGTTAGGAGCTGCTTTTGCTTTTGAGTTTTGGGACCTTTTCTGTGTGACCATTTATCTATATGGAGTTTGCTAGCACAAGCTTCTGTCCAGTCCTTCGGCCAATGGATCACCACTTTTGAATGTGCACCATTAAGACACTTCGTACCCTCTGTTAGATGTTCGAACATCCTCCTTCAACAGCTGTATGCACTGTTTTGGGGCTCTGGACACATGGAAGCTTGGTGCTCATTTGAGCATGCTCTCTCTAGGATGTAACTCCTTGGCATGATGTAGCCATTAGCTGACTAGAAAGAAGGTTGAATGCACTGGAGTAGCTGGTGCGCAAAGGTAGAAAAGGAAGAAATAGGTGAACCAGCCTTCACGTGCAGATGTCCTGTAAGAGGTTTGCTAGGGACTTAGCTGATTGGAGAGGTAAGTCTGCATGAGGTGCAATCACACTGGAGTGCCTAGGATAGGATAGGAACCTAGAAAGCCTGATGTGCATCCAGGAGGAAGGCATGCAAGGGAAAATGGAAGGAGATAGAAGATTATGAAGGGGAGCACGATGTGTATGTAATTTATCCAAATCACCAGGAGAGCTATTTGGATAATAATTAGATTTTAGGATGTTGTCATGTAAATTGTAACATGAAAATTCCCAAATTTAAAGCATGAAAACGGACCCTAGTGTCAAAAAATGTCATTGTTAACCCTCCTTGACACCCCTCTAGGTCATTCCATATCTAGTACCGACGACCCATAAAGGGCTGCGAAGTGAACATGATGTGGACATTTTCTACGTTTTATATTAGAAAACTTAATTTCTTTTATCGAAGACCAATGTTTTATTTTATAATTTGTTTGAGAAGCTCCGAGGCTATTCTTATTAGTTTTATCTTATTTCTAGATTTCCAAGGATTGCAATGCAACTGCTTAGCCATTTTCTTTGATTGTTGAGATTTATTGGATTTTACTTTTTATTGGTGACTCGAAGATCGATTGTCTCGTTGGATACTTGGATAAATGTTGTCAAGATTGTGATGTGATCCTTTCTTGTCTGTTGATGAGTTGGTTCTATATTGTTTGTATTGTGATCTCTCATCATATGGGGTTAAACCCTAGGTGTCTTGATCATATTCATAGGTGCTTCAAGTTGTGTATTTTGTTTTGGAGTGGTAGGGTTTGATGTTTCTAGGATCTTAAAGTGCCTCCTTCGATACTCAACCTTTCTAGGGAGAGATTTCTCTGTGTCATGTAGTTTAGTTGGTAGTTTGATGATGGTTATGTTTCTTTTGCACCTAGGTAGGATCTTTTTTCCTCGTTATAATAGATGTGTTATACGCTAGGGACTTATGGATTTTGTCAGGGACAGATTAGCTCTTGGATGTTTTTATGCCATTGGTTGATAATGTATTTTTGGGATGTGATGGTCCATCAATGGGAAATACTCAGTTATATCGTGGTACCCTTGTTTTATTTTAGAAAAGATCAACAGTTGGACTGTATCTACCTTGGGTAAATATGGTTAGACTTAAAGCCCCTTCGGGCATTGTACTTAAATAAGTGTGCTTGTTTTTCTCTTGATGACTCATAGATAGACCTACCCTTGTCTTAATCTCTTAAAATTGTTTATGTATACCACACTATAATCTATTAGTGTTGAGTCATGTTGAGATAGATATGGATACCTTGGGGTCCTTTTTTGACCTTGTTCTTAGAGATTTTGGTTTTATAGGTCTTAAGTTCCCCTCTTAGCTATTTTTATGTCATGATTTTTCATCTAGGGCTACAACTCTTGGCCTTATAGGCTATGTTTGAGAAAATCAGTTGACTTCTCTCTTGATAATTTGATTTTCTCTTGATGAGGAAGATTTTTGTTTATGGAATAATCTCTTGTTTGTCACCTTGATTGTTAGTTGATGATATCTTAGAAAGGTATAAGTTTTGTTTTGGAAACTCACTCTCTTTTAAATATAGTGAACTTATTTGAGTATTAACTGTAAACATTGTTTCTCCCTGATACTAATCTAGACTCATTGAATTTGTAAAAGAAAATTTTTATCTCTAATGTGTGCCTTCATCATAACTTGTATTGGTCTTTGTTGATGCATGTATCTTTTGGAAAATTCTTGTATACTTGGTGTGTACTATTTTGGTTAATGATATCTTGTTTCTATAAAAAATAATAAGGTAATATGCTTGGCCCCTCCTACTCTATAAAATTAAATGGGTAATGTGTTAAACCTAAACATATTAGAACTCTAATTGAGGGGTTTGGAATTTTGAAAACATAATTAGTAAAATGAAACATTAAAATGATGGTTCCTTACTCTAGCTTTGCAGCTCAATAGAATAAACAAACAAAAAGAGAGAGAAACTATGTTAAAATTGCAAAGAATCCTCCCTTACCCTCCATAAAAGTAAAATGAATAGTTTTTTTGCCTAATTAGAGTGGCGAGGTATCATTTATACATTGGTACTGACCCTTAATGACGCAAGATTTGTGATATCATAATAAAAGGAATGCATTAATTAAGAAAATTTATAAGCAATATGCCTAACGACTGTAACTCTAACTTGTGTCTTATAATCTAGATTATGGAACGAGTAATTTTATGAGATTGAACATAAGTAGAATGTATATATAAGCAACCTTGATTGTATAAATATCTATTGTACGACCTAAAATTTATAAAGGAAAAAATCTGAAAGTTTGAACTAATTGGAAGGTTCCCTTGAACTACTATAAGAATATCTAATCTAATTTGCAGCCTAAAATTTTCGGGTTGTGATATGGTTGAGTCATTTCCATACCCCCTTGTTATATCAAACAATAAGCATACGTATAATAGTTTTAACATAAGTATATGCTAGGTCATTTTTGGACTTCTCTTTGGGTAGTGCGAAGTTTTAGAAGTATGCCTAAGGATTTTATCACCTTGTTTGAATGAATTGATTGTTATGTATATATGGATGGACCCTACATCCCATCATGCTAAAGGTGGAAACTATTTACACCTTTAGGTCTGTCTGCATACCCTGATTAATAAAACATCTTGTTGATAGAGATGTGTTCTAACTGTGCCTTAGTCCCTTGAACATAATGTGTCTAAATTCCATTTTTGGAGCCTTTCAGTTCATCATAACCTTGTTTACTCTTAGCTCAATGAGTGTATGATCTGTGATCTTTAGGAGTGAGTCCATATCTCTAGTTTTAAGAAAGGAACCTCTTTGTATTAGATTAGGCCATTAGTGAACACACCAAAAATACCAACACAAGAACAACATAGTGAAATACAGGATAACTTTTTTTTTTTTTTTGACTTGCTTTGACTCATCACAACACAACATGTCGTCACAAGGTTACAACCAATCACTTGGAACCACTTGTTACAGGGAAGACCACAAGGTCAACACGGAAATGTTCACACCTATCAAGGACAATGTACTCTTCTTTTGACACGACAACATGGAAGTCCAGATCTACATGACACACTCACAACTAGGGTATCCCATGAGGGAATTTCTTGTTAAATTTTATTGTTTACTAAAGCGTCTCTTAATTCTTAACTTACGTTCTTATAAAATTTTATGTAACGATTCACACAATTCTTTTCACAAGGGAGAACTTCTTTCCTTTCAACGGTTTGACTAAATAACTTAAGGCCAAGCTTTCTAAACTGGGATCATCAATTTTATGCCCACGGCTTTTATTCATTTGATTTTAGAACATTTTCCATTTCTTACAAGGTTAATTAAACTTACTCAAGTCACTAACACATGTTCCACAACTCTATTGCACAGGTGAAGGCATAAGCTCCGATAGAGTGGAAAGTACCGCTTAGGGTTCATAACAATAGCCTTCTTGTTTAAAGATTGAATTTTGACCTTGCTTAAGAATATCACCATGAATTAAGGCATGGGTTAACAGAACAGGACAACAAAATTTAGCTTTAGGGTCACATGGTTTACTATCTGTCTTTTATTGAGGTTAAGAGTTTACCGAGATTGGTTAAATGTTCTATCTAGACTTTACTTAATTAAGTTTGACAAAGGGGAACATTTCAAATGATAAGGAGAGATATTTAAGGTTTTATAAATCACTTTCACTCCTACTTATTAAACCCTATCATTTTCTATAATCTAACCATTGATTTCACCATGAGATCATTTAAGGTTTCACTGTGAAAGGATAGTGTTTATTGGTTTGGCTCGGGAAAGAAATAAGTAATCATATTTCATTACAATAGATATATTTCCTCTTGATTGTTCTAGGTCCCAAATGCTATCGAGTAGATCACATCTACATTAATATATTCATATATACAAATTTTTAGTTTAACTTTCATCAGGATTAGCCAGCTCACTTTATAGGGCTTACAAACTCATTGCTACTATGTCTTAGGAGGGTTTACAACTCAACGTTTTAACTCAAGAACAAAGTTTAACAGTACTCGTTTGCAGAAACAAAGCAAGGCTATATCAATCCATTCCAACACGATGCACAAATCAAAAGGGACATACCATCTCTATTGAATCATGACTAGGGAGCAAGAGAGTAATGACATGGAACATACCACACTACTATTCTAAGGATTTAAAAATACACTAGAATATCCCATAACCAAGCGGTAATCAAATTTCATCTTTCGCATGTTGATCCAAACAAGCCAAAGTCTCAACAGTTATAACAACAATACTCTACAATACATCTACTAGGCACTGAACCTTCTTCTAAAATATCCAAAGGCCCTTTCCAAATTTTATAACATAATACACATTCGTACAAGGAAGCATGATAACCAAGATTGATGCAACAATCTACCAGTTTTTCCATCTAGTCTAACTCGCATAATCCATCTGCAATAAATATTAACCTAAAGTCAGTTCGCAAGAACTGAGCATGTTAAGGCTACACATATGCAATAGTAAGCTAACAAGCTAACAATATCAAGAAAGGAAACATTCTAATTTCAGGAAATGGATTAAAACACTAACCTCACAACAACCAATATTGAATCTCATGATAGAGAAAACTCAACATCATCCAACTAAGGAGAAGAGTCCATAAGTACTAGCAATGAACAAAACCTACATAAATCAAGGCAAGACCTTATGGGTTGGGAACCAAGATACGTCAAGAGTGTTGATATCTCCTTCATGATTAGATCACTATGGGTTGAGAGTGATTAGGAATCCAATCATTTACTCCATCCAACGTAAAGGGGTCCAAGAGATTGACAAAGCGTACTAATTAGTGATCATAGGCGCGAAGCAAAAATGACGTTATCCACATTCTTCCAGGGGAAGCTTCAAAGATACAAACCAGGTTCGATCTTAGCTGCCTTAAAAGAACACAACTATAGTTTCGGAATCGTTAACCGTAGGAGTTTACCACTACCTCCTTATAGGCTATCTTAAAACGTAGTACTAGGGTAACCAAAACAAAGTTCCATCTTGTAAACCAAAAGCGTACGAAAGAGATGACAGAAAGGGCTTATTATTCTAACCAACAAACCCTTATATCTTAGGTCGTCAACTGACTCTACAAAGCTAATAAGGGAAGACTAAACCCAAAAGTCAGTAATAATTTTTATATAATTCAGACAATGTCAATACAACATTAAAATAAAAATTGATTTCCCTAACAAGGCCACAAAATGGCGACAAGCCTCATTAGTAACCAAGTTTGAAGTAGGCAAGGTATTCGAGTTCGAAAAACAAAGGGATTCGATACACAGAGGGCAAAACACCATACGATGCCCCAGACTCAAATAGACCTTACCACGAGTACTAGAGCAACATAACCAAGAACCTAGACTTGGTTGATAATCTATCAGGAAGGTTAACGCAGTGCCTAGTTAGGCCATAGAATGTTCTATGAACTCCTTGCCAAAGGTCTCTCAACTCTGGAAAATTTTACCGGATCTCATGTGGGCTTAGTTGATGGAAAAGTCTATAGCAGAGATATCAAACAGATAAATATAGCAACCACCTATGATAGATATCACTGAAATCAGCTGAACATCTAATAGGGAACGATGTAATCACGAATCCAGTACCATGGATTCACCTACAAACTTTTGTTTCAGTCCAGCTTAGTAATAGCTTGCTTGCGACCCTTAATAAAATATATGTAGACGCCCTTCATTCAGTTAAGCTTACAATGTTTCCCCTTGCTTTAATCAATTACAAGAGTCACTACATCAAGAAATAGGTATAGTAATTCTCTCAACACGTTTGAGGCCAAAATAGATGCCAGGTTATCCCTCATCTAGACTAGGTACCTTAACAGTCACGAACCATGTACAGATATCTAAAACAAACCCCATCAATGCCATGATGTCGATACATCATTAAATCGATAACAGTAAGGAATGCATCACAGGCTTAAACATAGTTTTCAGACACCACAACGGTCACTAATTAATGTACCAAATTTTAGGAAAACAGGAAGAGCCCTAGAATCAGGAAATGCGTATTGATTCAACCAAAAGAGGTATGTAGGCTTAACCTTCTATTTAGTAACCTTCAGGATTATAATTACGGCATCACAGAACTTCTTTTTTAAAGAAAGTCATATAAGCAAACAAAACTTCAATAATGTTTCCAAAAGCCCTACATAACTAGACTGCATCACTACACGATATTGCAGTAACCCACGCTTAGACGTAATATGAAATAGAGTAAGCTATAAGAGAGGAAGGAACATGTCCAAGTAAAATCCTGAAATTGGAATGAGATTTAAAGGAACAACCACACAATCAGGCAGTGATGCAAAACGTTCTAGGGGCGAAAACATCTAGTCTAGGCGTCATTCAAGAGGAACAGAAGACATTCATTTCAAGATACTGAAAGTAAGGTAGAAATTCTATATACAGGGAGTAGATTTAACATGCCTGCTTTAAAACGATCATATCCATATGCATATGATTGTTTCAATGCCATTGCTTGCCTTATATACCCAAATGTGCTTTATCGACGCTCGAGCTATCGCCACATTCACGCAGAGTGCAAAACCAGAAGTAACAAACTGCCAACCCCATGATAAATGCAAGCTCGGACACAAGACATCACAGATTACACCACGCTCAATGGCTCGGGTAGGCATCTACCGTGATGATAAATAACCTTTTCCTTTCATCAGGTTTATTAGGACAACATCAAACTATCGGTGCAAATGGTTCACTCTCAACTCTTGCCTATTTTCTATAATTCTCAGTCCAACATTCGATCACAACACCTGGACTTATCTATTTAATCATGCATTCCAACACAACACTAACTCACTCTTCAAAAGAACCTGCGAAAGGTCCACCCTCTGTCAACTTCCTAAGTTGACTCTTGTCAATCTCGGTGAACAAACTCAAGAAGGTGCCAGTTCACCTATTCCATAGCAAGTTCAAGGGATGAACCAGGAATGGTCAACCATTACAATGAACTATACTTTCTGCAAGAGGCTTCTTGCCATCGAGCTAGGAGCATTTTGAGGTGATTAGAGCTCGATAGAGACTGTCACACGGCTTCTCTAACAATGACCCAAGTACTGAATTTAGAAGCGTGAACAAAATTTGCCTTCCCATCTATATGAGTAACCAAATACCTGTCTTTAGTGTCTACCCGACTGTGATTCGAACTTCAGCAAGATAATGTTAGCCAAGGCTTGAAAGATTCCAGAGCTTTAACGTCTTCCTTAAGCTGTTATAGACTCAGCCTCATTAGGGTAAACTACGCTGCTTGACCATAGCTGATACAGACTTATTGCTACTGGTTCTTTTTGTATATTTATGATACTCTCATTGTCAAAAGGCTTTGAGCACATCGAGGACCCAAACCTTCATGTTTGATTATGCATAATGATGGAAGAAGCTGGCCTTACTCAAATAGTTCCATTCTGGTGCTTGATGCAACCAAACATTTCAGCTGAAAACCTCAAAACATAAACTGCAACACATAAAAAACAGAGACAACTCATACTGCTTGCTCAACCACTGGTGAAACGTATTTAAGCATCCTTTCCACTGAACTTCGAAAGTTTAGTTCCTTTTATGATTTAATGAATATCTGGTGCAGCTTGAAACAGATCCGCTTCCATGAGGTCCTAAAACTGTCTTCGGGTTTCCTTTTTTGCATAAAAGCAACTGTCTACAGCTACTGAGTCATGGTAGATAACTTACATTATGGTCTACCAAAAGCATTCTCACTGTCAAACAGTCCCATTTGGAAGCACTTCAAATTTCAGTGTATGCTCTGGGTCTGAGAAAATATCCTGCTACCTTCCTCTCTCAAGACATTTTTTTTCCAACATTGCATAGATCTCCTGTGCCCACGGGTGTGATCTGTGTCCAACACAAAAAGCATGCGCCGAATTACTGATGGAAAAGTAAACGATGCTTCAGGAACATTCTGATCTGACAACAGATTGGACCACCTCCTTGTTGGAGCGTACCCCGCGTCCCATGAGCTACATCGTAAAACAGTAAGGTCATCAGTTCCAGAGCCGAGCTTTCCCTCCTTGAATAAATTTCATCGGGTCTTGTTTTCAGGTAATCACTCACATTGTCACTTAATCGATCCTTGATGAAAATATCTTGAAGGAGAAATCCTGAAGTCTCCATGGATTTGCATTCTAACTGAACAGAAAACAACATCAGTCAGGACGTTTCCAAATGCTTGTTGGAGGTGCTCAACGATGGCTTCTACAACTCTGTACCCTGTCTGAAACTGTTGCAAGGCCGCTCACAGAAGGAACCCCGCAGAGCTGATGAGAGACCAGAGCTGGTCCGCTTGCGCTACAGTCCACAGGATGCACAACTCCTTTCTGCGTCTCAGAACATCCGGACAGACCAGGACGCACCTGCGCTGGCATATTCTTCAAAGCTATAAGCCATGGACATGTCTGAACACGCCTACCTGGTGCCATCGTAGCCTGATAGCTTCATCAAACAAAAACGCTGCACAGGGAGGAAAAACGCAAATGACAGAAGGATTTTTTTTACTCGAACTTTCTGCCCACGCTAACAGGAAAAGACGTCCCTCGACCTGCTCCACGCGTAGAAGCGCTCCAAGGGAGATCTCCAGACAGTCAACAAGGAGTAGGTAACAAGCCTACAAATCAGGAAAATAATGAGTGCCCTTGGCCTTTCTGTAACGCTGGATTTGCTGGGAGTGACTTGGTCCAAAATGCAGGAGGCAAGACGGCTCAACTAAAACTTTATCTCGTAGGTTCTACTACAGCTGCAAGATTTTGCACAACTGGATCACGATTGTGGTCGCGTGCAACCTGGAACACTCCTCGCAGCGTCCAAGAGATACGGAGGTACACATAGCCTGCTACACTATCTTGTAGCTTCATCAACACCCATTATCAAACCAGACTCACGCAGCAACCAAGGCAAAGAAAAATGTGCCAGGAAAGAAGAAAAAACGCACAAGGAAAAACAGACGCATCTAATTTGCCCAAGTGCACGCATTGAAAGAGCCATGCATAGAATACAGGGTCACGGCGATATGAAAAACGTTGCCTGTTGCTCTACAGGGTCGTGGATAGGATCTGAGTATGGATTTTGGTTTGATATCTGCCAAAAACTCAATTTTTGTGGTTGTTGATAGGTTTTCTAAGATGGTTCATTTTATTTCCTGCAAGAAAACAAGTGATGCGACAAGTGTAGAAGATTTATTTTTCAGAGAAGTTCGTTTGCATGGTGTTCCAAAAACAATTATTCCAGATAGGGACACAAGGTTCTTAAGATCACTTCTGGCAGACTTTTTGGAAGAAATTGAGAACTCAACTACAGTTCAACAGTGCCTATGATGCTCAGACTGATGGGCAAACAAAGGTGGTAAATCAAAATTTGGGAAACTTATTAAGGTGCATCGTTGGGAAAAAGCTGAAACAATGGGAGTTAGCATTACCACAAGCCGAGTTTGCATATAACAGTTCCATAAACAAATCCACGGGAAAGTCTCCATTTTCAATTGTATATGGGAGTAATCCAAATGGGATGTTAGATTTGGTATAGCTACCGATTGATGCCAAAGTCAGTGATGATGCAGAAGTATTTGCCGAACATATACAACAATTGCAGGAAGAAGTGTGAAAGAAGCTACAGAATAGTAATGATAAGTATAAAGAAATAAAAAATGTGCACAGACGAAGAGAGGTATTTATAGTTGGTGAGTTGGTTATGGTAAATATGAGGAAGGAAAGGTTTCAAAAAGGAACCTATAACAAGTTGAAGTACAATAAAATTGGTCCCTGCAAAATCATGAAAAATATAAACAATAATGCTTATGAAGTAGAATTGTCAAAGAATATTGATATTTCTAAGTGTTTAATGTTTCAAATTTATATTGTTTTCATGGGGATGGTGCAAAAAGGGATGTTATTGATGAAATAGTAGATTGAAGGCAGCAGATTCTGGTGAAGAAGAACGAAAAAGTATCAGATTCTAGATAAGAAAACAATAAACACGCGATATGAAAAATACACCAAATATTTGGTACATTAGAAAAGACTTGAACAAGAGGACAATACTTAGGTTACAAAATGGAAGATTAAAAAGTTGGATGTAGATGGTGAGTTGGTTATGGTATATTTGTGGAAGAAAAAGTTTCCAAATGGAACCTATAACACGTTGAAGTACAAGAAGATTAGTCCCTGCAAAATCGTGAAAAAAATAATCGATAATGCTTATGAAGTAGAATTGCCAAAGAATTTTGATATCTCTCCAATGTTTCATATTTGTATTCTTTTCATGGGCATGGTGCAGAAGGGGATTTTATTGATGAAGTAATAATTTGGAAACAACAAATTTCGGTGATGAAAAAAAAAGTGGATCAAATTCTATAAAAAACAATGAACATGCGACATGGGAAATACACCAAATATTTGGTACATTAGAAAAGATGGATACAAGAAGACAATACTTGGGTCAAAAAGTGGGAGATTAAAAATTTGGATACAAATAAATAGAAGCAATTTGAAAAAGACAACTTGCAGGAGTTGCATTTTTTCGAAGGAGAATGATGCGCCAGAATTAGCAAGAACTTGACAAGGTAATAACTTAAACTCCGTTTTTTTTTTTTAAACCACATGTTTCAATGAGACAAACACAATGGCAACCAACCCTACTGATTGGAGCAAGTTTCAACACGTTTTTGGACCCAAAATACGCCATCTTGAGGCCAAAAATTAGTATTTAAGTTGTAGTTCAATTTTTTCCTATTTTTAAACATTAGTTAATTTTAGTCTATTAGTTCCATTATGAGTTAGAAAGTTAGCAATTCATCTAATTTAATTTCTGTGCCCATACGAATAAACATGCAAACTTACTAAAAATAACAAATTCTAATAAACTGCTAAAAATAGTAATTTCCATCACCTAGAATAAATTTAGTCAAGTTAGTTAGAGTTTGTTTGACAACTCTAGTTGGTAGTTGCTTTCCTATTTAAGAAAACATTGTAGTTCATTATTCAATAACGAAGAAAGAAATCTACTTCTTTTTGAGTTCATGTTATTTACAGAATATCAAATTTGTCAAAGTTTGTAATATACTTTACAAATGAAATGGGCAAAACCCACAAGCCCATTTGAACAAATACAAGGAGAATAATCAAATAAAATACATAAATACATTTAAAAACCTTGAGGGTATAAATAAAATGAATATAATAGGACATGTTAATCCCTCCAAAAGTTTGTAATGGCCTCTAACCTGCAAAACAAAATAGAAACAATGAGATAAATTAAATGAGAAAAGAGACTTCAAAAGGATGTTTTAGTGTTGGTTACCCTTTTTCCAAATCAAGGGACCAAATTGAATCCATCCAAGGGATGGGATTCATCCCTACAAAAAATAGGTGGGAAATGAGTGAATTGATATTGCCCTTTTAATTTAAATGTTTTAATTCCAAATTATGGGCTGACTTTTAGAGGGTTATTTTGTGGGGTAGAGGAGTGCTCATTATCCTACCCCAATATTTTAATATAAGACCTTGCTAATTGTTTCAAATACTGTGTTACATGGAATATCATTTTCATTTGGGTCATCGCCTCAAAGGCTTAATTGTGGCAATTTTCTCTTTCAAAAAAAAAAAATGGGCACGATTTAAAAATAAAAAATAAAAAAAATTCTATTAACCCTAGTTTGGTCTTGGGTCTCATGTGGGCTTTTTAGCTGGCTTCACATTTAAACTCAAATGCCTTTGTTATAATTCAATTAAAATATTGATAAGAAATTAACAAAGGTTAGTAACAAATTCTACATACATGTGCAATTACTTTTAATTGAATATAAATTAACAATTAGTAACAAATTTTGCGCACACGTGCAATTATTAATTGTAAAAAAATAATATTATGTTTTTCTACTACATACATGTGCAATTACTTTTAATTGAATAAAAATTAACAATTAGTTACAAATTTTACACACATGTGCAATTATTAATTGTAAAAAAATAATATTATGCTTTTCTACTTACTCCACACTTATTAATTGCTCTTATAAACTAAATAAGGAACTAAATAATAGCCTTTTACATTACTCCAAAAAATCAAATCACACTTCTTACTCAAATGAAGAGGCTATTAGACATCAATCACAACAAATGCTCCACATTGGATAATAAAGACATACGATTTTAAACTAACAAAAAGTTTAAAATTTCAGCACAACAGGCAACAATATAAATACTTTACATCAAACTTAAAGCCATTTATAAAAAATAACAATTTGAAAGTAGTATTGAGATACATATATTATAAAACACAACAAAACATTAACAATTTTAAACTAGTAGTGGTGACATAAGTATTATTAAACACATTAACAATTTACAAAAAGTAACAATTTGAAAAGCTCAACATACTAGAAACAATATAAACAATTTACTCAAATATTATAAAACATGAAAAAATTATACCCATTTACAAGTAAATTAACTACGACAAAACATTAACCTTTATGACAGCAAATGGCAACAATTTTATTGTTGTTTTAAGAAACCATGTGGTATCATAACACACTCATACTACAATTTATTAAAAAAAGCTCCGATTTATAAAATACGTTGGAAGACCAAAATGTATATTCTATCCTTAAAAATTTCAGACAAACATTTACACAATGTATTTCTATAATATTAATTATTATAAAACATGAAAAAAATAAACCCATTTACAACAAGTAAATTAACCACAACAAAACATTAACCCTGAAAAAAGCAAATGGCAACAATTTTACTATTGTTTTAAGAATCTGTGTGTAATCATAACACACTCATACTACAATCTATAAAATAAAGTGCCAGACCAAAATATGAATTCTATCCTTAAAAATTTTAGGAAAATGTTTTCTAAGATGTCCTTCCCTGATATCAAATCTTTTAAAAGATGAAAAAATTAAACCCCTTCACACAAAAGTACTAACAAGGGATCATTAAACATAGAACAGAGCATTAACCTTGATAACAGAAATTGGCAACCATTTATTGTTATGTCGAAAAAAACCGTGTGGAACCATAACATCCTCGGTACTGCAATTTAAAAACACAGTGCAAGGCCAAGACATGAATTCTATCTTGAACAATGTTAGCAGAATACTTTAACAAATGCGTGTTTCTATAATTTAACAAGCACATTGTAACCTTGGACAAACTATCTTTGAAAGCTAATGTCAATTTTTGGAACTATTCAAAGGTTAAATTTTATATTTGTGTCAAATTTTCAATTTTGCTCTTGCATAAGGTAAACAAACAAACAAGCTAATAAAATTTCAAATCCTGGTTAACAAATGAAAAACAATCGGCATATGTATCCAGTGTAAAACCCTAAAATAACAGATAAAAAGAAACCATAAATACTGGGCAAGTTACACTATATAATAGGTAAATAATTCTGTCCTTGCCAAATTCCTCCTAACCTTTTCATAATCTCAACTAATCTAAGAGCAAATAATAGGGTCAGTGTCTTCAAAGTGAGACACTGAATGAGGTAAGATTAACTACTCTACTTATGATGTGGAATTGTATCAATTGTACAAGCATTAAGACATTGGAGGCAGAACTTAGTGCCTAAGAAGTTTGTCATCAATAACATAAATACATTGCCTTGCACAGTATGTTTTTACCCAAGTATAGACACTTTACATCCTTAGGCTACTGCTAAGTGGGTATCATTTTTGCATGGTTCCAATAAAGTGTTGTACTAACACGTAAATCTAGAAAACAAGATTAAGTCTTTACATGTATTGAGTAGGCTAAATAACTGAGGATACTACTATGTAAAAAGGTAGTGGGGTTTGAAGTACATAGAGCAACAGTATTCATTAGATTCTAATTTCAAGGATATTGATTGAAAGCTTACACATGTCATGGCATTGTTAGAATAATGAAGGATCTATCCTGTAAAAATTCATTGAAACAAGATGAGCAACAGATTCAAGGTCAGAACTATGTAATAGACAACTGGGTCTATGAGAGAGAATCATAGTGAATCAGAGTTGCATCACAGAGGATCAGTTGAGCGTTTTGGTAAAGGTACATTTGCTACGCCTTGGTAGCAGAGAAATACTATTAGACCAAAGCTGAAAAGAGATGTGGCAAGATATGTAAAAAGATGTCGAATTTGCTAAGTTTCAAAAAGTGCCATGCACAGAATACAAGAGTTGTATATGCTGTTGCCTGTTCCTAAAGGGTCGTGGACAGATCTGAGTATAAATTTTGTTTTGGTGATTACAAAAAACACAATGAGGTAATGACTCAATTTTTGTGGTTGTTGATAGGTTTCCTAAGATGGTTCATTTTATTGCCTGCAAGAAAAAAAGTGATGTGACAGGCGTAACAGATTTATTTTTCAGAGAAGTTGTTCTGTTTGCATGGTGTTCCAAAAACAATTACTTCAGATAAGGACACAAGGTTCTTAAGTCACTTCTAACGGACTTTATGGAAAAAATTGGGAACTCAACTAAAGTTCAACAAGTGCCTATCATCTTCAGACTGATGGGAAAATAGAGGTGGTCCATCGAAGTTTGGGAAACCTATTAAGATGCATCGTTAGGGGAAAAGCCGAAACAATGGGACTTAGCATTACCACAAGCTGAGTTTGCATTTAACAATTCCATAAATTAGATCTATAGGAAAGTATCTATTTTCAATTGTGTATGTGAAGTAATCCACATGAGGTGTTAGATTTGGTACATCTACCAATGGATGGCAAAGTCAGTGATGATGCGGAAGTATTTTCCAAACATATACAACAATTGCAAAAAAAAGTGTGGAAGAAGCTACAGAATAGTAATGATAAGTATAAAGAAATAGCAAATGTGCACAGATGAAAAAAGGTATTTACCGCTGGTGAGTTGGTTGTGGTATATCTGCAGAAGGAAAAATTTCCAAAAGGAACCTATAACAAACTGAAGTACAAGAAGATTGGTCCCTACAAAATCTTGAAAAAAATAAATGATAATACTTATGCGGTAGAATTGCCAGGGAATTTTGGTATTTCTCTAGTGTTTAATGTTTCAAATTTGTATTCTTTTCATGGAAATAGTGCATAAGGGAATGTTATTGACAAAGCAGTAGATTGGAGACGGCAAGGTTCTAGTGAAGAAGAAAGAAGAAGTGGATCAGATTCTAGATAAGAAAACAATGGACACGCAACATGGGAAATATAAAAAATATTTGGTTCATTGTAAAGGACTAGAACAAGAGGAAAATACTTGGGTCACAGAGTGGGCGATTCAGATAAATGGAAGCAGTTTGAAGAAGACAACTTGCGGGAGTTGTGTTTTTTTCAAGAAGGGGAAAATGATGCACCAGAATTAGCAAGAACTTGACAAGGTCATAACTTGAGCTCTGGGTGTCTGTTTGAGTCCTTTTTTTTTAAACCACATGTTTCGATGAGAAGAATATAGAGGTAACTTTTCCTACCAGTTAGAGAAAGTTTTAGCATATTTTTGGGCCCTAAATCCGCCATCTTGAGGCCAAAAATTAGGATTTAAGTTGTAGATTAGTTTTTTCCTGTTTTTGGGCATTAGTTAATTTTAGTCTAATAGTTGCATTATGAGTTAGAAAGTTGGCAATTCCTCTAATTCAAGAATGTAGAAGATGGTTACAAATCTCTGTGCCCATACGAATAATCATGTGAACTTAGTAAGAATAGTAGGTTCTAGTAAACTGCTAAAAATAGTAATTTCCGCCACCTAGAGTAGATGCAGTCAAGTTAGTTAAAGTTTTCTTGGAAAATATATTAGCATTAGTTTAGTTTACATTGTTGTTTGTTATGTATTTGATGGACATTTATAACTGTCCTCCCCTCCCGCAGGATTTATATTTGAGGGCTCTATTCATTTGTTACACGCATTGAATGAAAATCTTTATTATCTCTACCTTCATTGGTATCAGAGCATCAAGTCTTTCCTTGGCATGGAATTAGACCTGTGTGGAATTCTTGAGGAAATGTGGCAGTGAAAAACTTTGAATGGCATGGCACCATGAAGGATAACTTGTGATCCTTTAGAGACGTGGTTGTGTATAGTCCAACATTAAAACTGCAGGCAACCGGATTATTGTAGGCTGAGCATTCGATTACCTATTGGAGAGTTGATAAAAGAAGAAGACGTTTTGTTGTCAGCACTAGAGATAAAAGGAGAAGACATTTTTTTATATATCTTGTTGTAGTTAGTCTGAAATGGTTTTGGTGAGACACGTTTGGAGGAGCAGACATGAAGGAGTTCTATTTGCAGCGCCAAAGATCAAAGGTGCCATCACTTGATGTATTTCTGGATTAGAGAAACGTGAGGCGGCAGGAGCGTGGTAGGGATGTGTTGCAGTCCTAATGGCACTTGGAGGATTCTGCAGACATTTGTGTATTCCGCAGACATTTGTTAATTCAGGGCAAGTAGGATTCTGCATTGCTCCATTATCAGTTAAAGGAAGTTATTAGTATAGCCATTGTTTTTTCCCTGAACTACATTTGTATTGAGAGAGGCGTGAAACCCTTGAAAATGTGGAGCGATTTGTTCACATGCTGAGAAAAATCGATTTCAATAGAGATGAATGCCAAAAGAGGCCGATCAAAGATGTTAATCCTGCAAAGAAAGGAGAAAAGAGAGCATTTAATATCCTTGTCAGTCTTAACCATAAATTTCACATATGGTGCAATTAGTATTGTTATTCCTTCATATCCTATTGACATGATAAAATATATACTTATTATATGTAACAAGGAAATTGTTGCACAAATCATATATGCAACATTGGTAGTTACGTATTCTAAGAAGATGCCCCAATTTGGCCTTAAATTTGCCACATAGAAGATCCACCAGACTCTGATGAAAGTGAGGAAGTTATTGATGAGATTGTCTTCCCATCATCGTTAGTGCTGTAAGTAAGAACACATTCAGGAGAATGGAGGATAACGGAGGTTGGAGGAAATCCAGCAACCTCTTGCAAATCACAAGTGATGAGGGCACCGACAGAGATTGTGGAATAATAAGGTACTGAGGACCTATTCCTCAATTTTTCGTTTGTGTTTAATTCAGTTTCTATTTTGTTCCGTGTTCTGTCGTTTTGTGATCGGATGCTGAAAATGGATTACTCTGGAGCATAGTTGATTGCCAATGGTTCTTCATTTTGAATTGATCCTCTAAGTGCCATGCTTTGAAAAGAAGATGGTTCACTTGTGAATACATTCACTTGCAACATGAACCATGTGCAACAAGGTCTAAGTGGTGAGATCCAGTCAATAGCATATTTCTTGGTGCAGTCTCTTTCTCAGCATTCACATTTCACAGTATGGGTGAAAATGACTTAGTCAAGGGAAACATCCAGTGGTAGTGATTTGTTTCCTTTGCTGTTGAAGATTGGCTAAACGAAAATCGACATAAGTGGCTACAACTAAGAACATGATTGCTATGATTCTTAGAAGTGAATGTGGAATATTTGTCAGTATTGTTAGTTGTTTTTCCTATGTTGTTTGGTTGTTCAATAAAGTGCAGATGGTGCATAATTTCCTTTTTGGGACCTCCTAATTGAAGAGCGTCATGGGGAGTAGAAAAGTACTGAAAGTAGTGCATGGTACTCAAAGTTGGATTCGTGGTAATCTTGTAAAACCACCGAGGTATCATACTCTTGGGTTCGTGGTATGCCTGTAAAACCACCAATGTAAAGTCCTCTTGGTTTGTGGTATGCCTGTAAAACCACCAAGGTGAACAGTCAAAAAGTGCTCCTGTCCCTCTAGGTTTATGGTTAAGCTTAGAAAAACCATGTGTATTGAGACCATGTAGGCATATGCTCATGTGAAGACCCTCTTTGTGGTGTTCCCATTAAGGGGGGGGGGGGGCATCCAGTTTCAGGAGATGTATATTTGTATGAATAATGTAATAAGGGGGGAAATGTTAGCATTAGTTTAGTTTACATTGTTGTTTGTTATGTATTTGATGGACAGTTATAACTGTCCTCCCCTCCCGTAGGCTTTATATTTGAGGGCTCTGCTCATTTGTTACATGCATTGAATGAAAATATTTCTTATCTCTGCCTTCAAAATCGAGTTGGGAGTTGTTTTCCTATTTAGGAAACATTGTAATTCATTATTGGATAACAAAGAAGGAAATCTATTTTCTTTTGGAGTTCATATTATTTTTAGTATATCAAGTTTATTCATAGTTTGGCTACATTAGTTATCTGATGATGTTAATTGATAAATGTGTGTGTGTGTGTTGTATTGTTTCATGTATGCTAAGGATTGCATTATGGATGTCTTATGTGCATTTAGTTCCATGACATATTGATATGGCCTTGAGGCTAGAAAGGTATTATTCTTTGTGATTATAGGAAATTTATATCATTATCCACCGAAAGGGATAGGGGACCAATCACAAAAGAATGTTGGGTGTTTGCAACATGTCCAAATTTTACAACTTGTGTCTAATGTATATGTTATGTTATTGCATGTTTGTTAGGATGTTTCCCATAGGGGATGACCTCACATGTGTGGACATATGTTGTAATGTTTTCCTTTCTTTTAATTTTTACGTGTCTTATGTTTTTGTGCATTTATTTAATTATTGGGAAATTTAGTCAATTAATTAGCAATTGTTAATGTGACTTAATTAGTTAATTTAACTTACATTTTAAACAAAAAGGAATAGGTGAAATGTGTGTAATAAATAGAGTAGATAGTCCTTGATTTGTGCTTGATGTGGACTCAATTAATTACATTTAGGTGGTGTGTACTCTTCTTCCCTTCCCAAACTCGGATTTGGCCTTATAGGCCACTTTTTGAGACTTGTGGGACAATTAACCTTGTCCCCTACATCTAAACATCATCCACCAACCATACTTATGAAGTATGGGACTTATTTTTACCATTTTATTGCATTTGTTAAATGTATAAGGGTAAATAATTGCAGTTTTATACTTACCACAATTAATTTTTCCTTGAAAGGCATGAAGTGCATGTTGGAGTGTCATGTGTGCATGTCATAAGTCATACATGTTCATTTATTACATATGGTTGATGTGTTGAATAGTTGAGTTGGAATGGAGGGATGATGAAGTGGCATCCTACATGGATCCACCTCATCATCATCATTTCCCTTTTCTATTTATTGAAGGAATTATAAGGATTTTGGGTTACTAGTGTTATTTTCTTCTCTTGCACTTTTGGAAATGGGAAACATTTTGGCGTTTCCTTTGGATTGTTCTTGGTTTGAAGTGTTGAAGGATTCTTGGAGTGAATATTTTTGGAAGCTTAACGCAGAGGAAAGATCTCCCTTTTTGTTATTTATTTATTTATGAACATAGATATGAAAATTGTGTTTGTATGAGTATTTGCATGAGTGTTGTGAATGTGATATTTTGGGGTTGGGGTAGTTTACCTTAGATTGGTGTGGGTGAAAAAAATGGATATATTTTGTGGAGGAAAAAGGGAGTTAGTGATGAAATGTGGAGGGAGTGTAGAATAGGTACTCCACCTATGTGGAGGTAAAATGATTTACATGTTATTTTGCATAGTCAAAAGGGGAGAAAAAAGGGTTGTGCATGTTGTTGATAGTGCACTTAGAGAAATTTGGGTGGACCCTTTTTCCACATGGGAGGCATAAGGAGAAGACTCCATGTTCTTGTCTCCATTTTGGTTTACTCTTAAGTTATTGTGAATTTTTGAAAATGTCAATTTTATTTGTGTTGTGATGAAAAATAATACAAAACCACTCTTGATAACCTTATTTGAAAAATGTGATTTAGTGTTGGAATATTGTTTGAATGTGAAAAAATTGTATGAATGATGTATTGTGCAAGCCATCTTTTATTAAGTTGTGAAAGTTACAAAACACGCCTCATTGTTCTTTGGTTGGGGCTCGGGGGCCAATGAGGAAGATATCTTCTCTTCTTATTGGATTATAGGTTGGGCGGAGAGTGTCACCTACCCCCCTTTCATTTTATTGTGATTCAAATTCAAGAAGATGGAAGAATGCAAAGTGAAAGTTATGAAGTTGGAGTATGTCATTGAGATGAATATTTTTGTATTGAGCCTATCGACGAACCTGTTTCGTGAATTTAGCCATGTTGTTTCCACTTATATTGAAAGGCTTGAAATTTTTGTATTTAAATTTTTTTTTTGTAAATCCCATTTATCAAATTTGTAATGTTATATTATAAAGGAGAGACTTTCAAGTTGTTTTTGTTGTAAACGAAACCCTTCTAAATCTGAATTTTGTTCAAACTTGTATTATGTGTTCAATTGAAAATAATGGTGTTCAAGTGTGATTTAGTGAATGTTTATTCCATTTGTATTGTTGGTAAAATCTAAAATTTAAAAGGAGAAAGGAGAGAAAGAAATTTATTTAAGTATGATTACACCTTTATTTCTCTCCAAGATAAATTGTATAGATAAATAAAAATGAAATGACTATATACATAAAAATATATGTATACATATAAGTTTATATATAAATTTATACTTTATATAAATTATAGATACATTAATTACATGAATTATATATATATATAATTATATATATATATATATATATATATATATATATATATATATATATATATATATATATATAAACATTAATAAACAATTATAATCATTTAATAATATAAGCTTATAAATCTAAATTTATATAATTATTTAAATTATAAATATATACAATAATTATTAAGTTTAAATGCTAATTGTTGAAATATATTACAATTGTTGGAAAAGATTTTATAGTTTTAAGGGGTTCTTTGTTTACCCATGCGGCCATGCTTTTTAAACTGAATACACCAAAAGGGGTGGGGGTGATGCCCTCACCCAAAGCCCTTAAATATTGGGGAGTGGGGTGGGGGTGCTGCCCCCATCGATTTATATAAATTCTGCTCTATACTTAGGCCGCAACCTCCTTTTTCAAAGAGTTGTGGATTCTCTGACCGGGCCAAACCCGTTGATAAACTAATACAATAAACACACACACACACTTAGATTTGCACAAAATATTAATGAAAGATGAAATAAAATGGGGCAAAATTCCCATACCCAAATAGAACACACACACACACATGATATAATAAAAAATCAAATACATGTAAACCCTAGGAGAGGGATACAAAACAACTCTCCAAAAAGGTGTGTATGCATCCAAGAACTTGAGCAACCTTCCATGGCCTCCATGCCCCCAAAACCTACATAACAAAAATAAGGTAAAATTAGGGAAAATAGAAATAAAATAAGCTAATGAGGAAATTTAGGGAAATCTAGATCCAATGGCCCAAATAGATCAAATCTAATGGTTGAAAATAAACTTCACATCACTTAAGTGATGGGTTTTTTGTGGGAAAGAGATTAAATTAAAAAGGGTATGGGTAATTTATTTAATGGGGCCACTTAGTGGCTAGGCCAAGTTGTTAAACTTTTGTGGTAAGAAATAAATCAAACATGACACTTGCTAACTAAATAATGAACTTAAAAGATATTTTTAAATAAATATTAGAAGGGGGTAGTTAAATCAATTAAATGGATCATGACTATTAAATAATTGAAAAAATACTCTAATAAAGTAAACGAACTTAATGGGAGAATTTTAAACTGTATATTATTTTGGGAAAATAAATTAATAAAATTTCATTATTAATTTAATTCCAACTTCCACAAGATTTTCTATAAATCTTTAATAAAGGAAATTAATTAAATTATGAACAAATTTTACCCTGGAAACTCTTTAAAACAAAAAACGTTCTGTAAAAATTTCTCCCATAAAATTATTAGACTTTGGTGTAGTTTGAACGTCATATAATTGGGTGTGAAACTCTTAGGATGGACTCATTCAACTTCCTTGTTACATCAATTCCAACTGTGTTGCAATCTGAAGGTTCTTTCGATACAACTCAAAGTTTATTCATATCACCTTTGTGTAGAGACACATCAACATATATTTCAAGTAGTAATGATATAATTATCAGATTTTTTCTTTGAATCTTGAACCAAACCAAAGATAATTTAGTATATGTTCTTCTTTCAGAAATTCATTTTCTCCTTTAGATATTCCAATCATTCTTATCAAAACTTCATGAAGATGCTTATATTTTTTTTTTCTAAAGATGATTGGTCTTTGCCATCATTTAGCCAAATATTATACTAAGATTATTTGTATCTTGAGAAATTCTTCATTTATTCACCACATGTATTATTCCAAATTGAGTTGGAAGAAACTTCTTGATAGGATTGTAGCTATGGGGAGATTAGTGAGGCATCAAAGAACATGATTTATTTTCACCTATTGTCTTGGTAGCATGTTATTTAATGTTTGGTTCTCTTAGAGTTGCAATTGGAGTCCCTATTATTTACCTTAAATTATACTTTTTAGTCATATAGGTCAATTTTGACCTTTTGTAATCTTTATATTATTATAACACCTTACCTCCCTAAGAAGGTTACAAATATATGTGATAATTGGTTTGCTAAATTTTTAAAATTATTGAAGAAACTTATCAAACAAATTTTGAATTTTTAAATACATAAATTTCCAAATTATTATTGTTGCAATTGTTGGAATACTAATGTATGAAATAAAACAAACCATTTTGTGGGGAATGAACATATAATTTGGTTGATCAGTCAATATAGAATTATATTGGACGTAGAATCAATTCTTCTAATGGTCATCTAATTAATTATTTTGATTGCAACTTTTGATCTCCAAAAAGGCTATAATATGGTGAGATAAGTGAGTTAAATGAGGAAATTATTTATTTCACGTATTTTCTTGGTTGCATGTTATTTATTTTTTAAGTTTGTTAAAATTGATTTTACACTCCCTAATATTTACTTTACATAGTAATTTTCCAATCATATGTACATACATTAATATTATTACCTTATGTTATACTACTAAATCATTTTAGGTACCGAATTCAAACACATAATATTAAATTAAAGACAATGATAATTGAGATCCATTGTGTGGCCAACCCCTCTAAGGTTAGGAATTATTTATTTCATTTGTACTCAATACCTTATATCCCCTTGGACTATTCCCAACACTTCTAGCAATTATAATGACCTTAATTTTCTGGAGAAACCTATAACTCAACTATTGAACTACTCAATGGAAAAATATCCTCACATTACTAATAATGACATAAAATGTATTCTCATCCATGTCGAGAAATCCAAGTGTCATTTAACACATGCTCAATGAGACTAATAGTTTGGAAATAAAATTTAATCCCAGATGGCATTTAAAAAGACAAACTCTATTGCATTACACATGTATTATTGTAAAATTACAGATGGGGTGTAATTATCTTGCACATGTATAACTTCAAGTGACTTGAAATCGTAGGGAAAAGTACACTTTTGGAAGATTGTAATAATACTCAAATTAAAATAAGATATTCACATTTAAACATTTGATACATTTAAAATATTTATAGCCCTAGTTGAATGAATGTGGTTACACTATAAGTCACGTGCGGGATCGTGTTATGTAGATGCCGAAAGAGATTAGATGGGAAGAGTTGTGGCGAGAAGAAAATGAGGGAGGAAGGATGGATTATTGATATTTGTGAAGAAGAATCATGAAGAAAAAGAAATCAAATAACAAGAGATGAATGTCTATGTAACTCGCAAGGTGCTTTGTATCGACATTGCAATCCAGATGGTTTCTTTCGCAGGCATGTCCATTAAGAGGATTTGTTATGTCTTTGCACATGATTCAAAACATCTTCCAGGTCTAAAAGAGAAATGAATATTTTCTTATATCTAAGATGACATGAAAGGTATTTAATAGTAGATGTAATATTTTGTGGGAAGATCATAGTGTGCACCGTGTATTTGTATTTTCTTTTACAAGGCTAACCTACAAGATAGGATTGAATCTTGCGATAAGATTTTCCTCTGCTTGTATTAGGCATTTTAGAACATGAGGTTGATACCCAAGGTCCATGTTGTTCCATGTAGAGAACTAGTGCCCGTTTATCTTAGCCAAGCCTCTAGTGGAAATGTACTTGTATCAACTAATTTTTCCTATTATTATTGGGTAGTTTTCTATACAGATAAAGTAAGTTTCCATATTTTAAATCCCATCTATCCTTTTTCAGAATTTGTGGCATGCCTAAATAAAGGATGGAAGTGTCACAGGTATTTTTTTAGGCTATGAGAAGCCTGATTGAATGTGTAAGGTTTTTTTAAACTGAGTTCAAGACTCGGGAGTAAGGATGAGATTTTATGGCTGACCCCACTTGTCAAACCAAAAATATGGATTTTGACCTGAATGACCTTGTTCCTCAAAGAGTGGTTCCTAATCGTGTTAGGTTTTCATGGAGGCAATCATTTATATTATCTTGAAGGTGTTGCCGAAATGATATTATAGTTTCTGGAATGTTTTGGATGATATCTTGTCTCATGAAAATAAAATTTGTTTCTTGGCTTTGGTGGTGCATGATGAGGTTAAGAAAATAATACCTAAACTCGGGGTGGCTACCAAACCAATTGTCATAGTAACGGATCAAATGCAACGCATATTCATATAGTTGAACTTGTTTCATGCCAGGTCATTGTAACATGGCTAAACCTTTGGGAGAAAAGTTTGGAAAATCAATTATAAAAAACCTTCTATGTTGTATTCATTACTCAGTGAAAGACCAATTTGAGGCCATTGTAAAGAGAATGACTCATTTTACCCATCATTCCTTACTATTTTTCCTTACAGATAAAGAAATTGTCCATATTTGAAATGACATATATCCCTTTTCAGAAATTGAGACGTGCCTCAATAAAGGATAGAAGTGTCACTGGTATATTTTTGGGTACGAGATCCTTGGTTGAATGCATCAGGTTTTTTGTAAAACAAGTTTGTGACCCAGGAGTAGGGATGAGATTTAATGGCTGACCCCACCCATAAAATTAAAAAATAATGACGTTAAAGGGTATTAAACAACCCATTGATCTCTGTCAAATATTTTTCCTATATTTAAATTTTTTAAAAATACATTGTTTTTAAGTTGTATTTATGAGTATCGGGTAAGTTTCATGAATGAAAAAATAATGGCATCTTGAAGGTCTTGTGTGGGCCCAACTCAGTGCTCATTTATAACTGTGTAACAAAGGCATTGGTGGTACCTGTGATATTTTTTTGTGTGGAGATTTCTGTTTGTTTTACATAATGAAGAGAATGTATTTGATGTGTGAGAAACTCCCAGACTTGTTTGGATGATGTACAACTAATCTCAAATTCTAGTAGAGGGTTGTTGACAGGCCAAAGGGGATGTGACAAAGAAGTTTCATTTGAGGGAGGGGAATAGTTTAGAAAGAAGAGGGGAAATGAGGAAGGGTTTTGAGGTAGGGAGAATGTTGGGGAGACAGATACGAAAATTTCCTTTATTACAAGAAAACACATGAATAACATGCCATTTTTTTCAATCACTTGAATGAGAAAGGGGATTAGTGTAAAGGTTGTTAACGTAACATACTATGGAGATATCTTAAAATAAATCAAGGCATGTTCAATCAACATTACCGATGTCAATAAAGGAAAATGTTGATTATTCTTTTTTTTGGTTGTTATTAGTGTATTGCATGGAGGGGTAGACACAGTTGTCTAAAATCATATTCTCCTTTACCACCGCTTATAGATATTGATTTTGCATATGTTTGAACTTTGAAATCTACATATGTTAGATTAAAAAACTTCTCTTTAAGGGTTCCTTATGGATTTGATATGAATGCATAGAATCTATTGAAATCACGGATGTCAATCAAAGAAAATTGGAAGGGATGTTAGATTGAATATCAATGCATGTGGACAAGTGTAGCTTACATGATATAGCCATTTCAAGAGTTGAAAAATAAATTGGTTAAACTCACCACATGCTAAGAGAAAAAGAGGGTTAGTAGAGGGAAAATGTAAAGCTGGGCGATCTCATCAGTGGCATACAAAATTACCATATGTGAGAAATATTAAATATTAATGTACTCAATATGAGATCCATGAGGTAATATGGTGTTTCATGAAGAGAAACGATGCCCATTTTTTTAAAGATTGCATCTACAAAAAGTATGGATGTTTCCTTATTTTTTTATATCATTCCAAGGTATTTTTCTAAATAGATAAAGTATTGATGTTGGAAAATTGATCATATTTCTTTCGAAATGTTCATCAAGTTTCAAAAAATGATGGGGATGTTAGGAAGGAGTTTATTTGTGGAGAAAAGAAAAGAATTAGAGAGGACCATTGTCGGTATGTTCATCACCAAATTGAAATGAAATAAAAATTATGAATCATTCATCTCATGTCTTATTAGGATTTTTATAAAATGTGTTACATTGATAGGATCATCATCATAAAAAAACTTTCATTTCCTACAAAATTTTCCTCTTCATAATTTATAGTAAGTGGAATCAATCATGCCCAAACAATATGGTCTTTTTTATCTTAGAGAGGAGGGAACATGGATTGATGGTTGTGTAGTGTTTTAGACAACACAATTGGGAGATCCACAAACATTATAAAGGATGCAACTGCAAGGGCCTTTCCCCTACCTATCACAACCCCATTTTTGCACTTGTGTAAAAATGGGAAACTCAAAATTTCATTACGATGGATAGCATTGGTGAAGTGAACCTAAGCTACGAGAGTTTATTTAAGTTCATTGTTGTTTCTGTTGAAATAATTAATGATTACATGAAATCTGCAGCTATGTGTGTTGTTACAAAACATAACAAATCACATAGTCTGCAATTTCATGACTATCTTCAGCAAAAGAACACAACACCCTGAAGGATAGATGTGTTATCTTGATGAAGACATTGAATTGAAGAATAGATGAAGTGTTAAGTTTTGGAACGTCAATCATAATTGTAGATTAAAACAATTAGAATTCATTACTAAATATTACAGGTATTTTTTAAAGTTCTTTCCTTCATGATTAAGATATTCAATTATATTATTACGTTGTTTAATTCATCATAAAATCCATTTAGGAAGATGAAATGCAGCAAGAAATACACAACTCAGTTTTAGAATTGAATGTTTTATTCATAAGGAATTTCAAATGTTCCCACACAAGCCATGGTATGTAACTAAAGAGTAAATTACACCTACTAAAGTAAGAGGTACATATGCATGAAAGAGAAAAGAGAGGAGTATGAATGAACCCATCATTGACCTGGGGGTTTCTTTTGTTACGGTTGATGTATCTCCAACTCCCTCTTTGTTCCATCTTCATTCTGTTGCTTAAGGGCAATGTAACTAAAAATAGAAAAGGAGAAAACTATTAGTTAGTGAGCTAAGGGTTAATCCATATTCCTATACTATCCAAATTTGTGTAGGTGGATCTCTTAACAATAGGAGATATAAATTAGATAAGGATCAAAGGCACAACTGATAAAATTACTTTTCTATAACAACATACATGAGTTATTCACTCAGAAATAAGGAGAGAGAGAAGAAAATAAAATTATGGAGCATAAGAGGGGCCAAGAAGCCTAAATATTTTCTAATTGTTTTCTTAAGTGTGTAGGTACAGGTTGTAGTGAAGAAGAAAATAAAATCGTGTCTCATAGTCCTCACTGTTAGATAAAGATTGCAAAGTTCAATAACTTCTATCCTATGGTACATAAAGTTTGGAATAAATCACAAGTACATACTGGTGAAGTAGAGAATCAGAATATAAAGGATGAAGTTAACTTAAAAGATAGGATTACAGCTGAAACAAATTAAAAGAAAGAAATATGGGAAAATTTTGACAGGGCTTCCCCATGTAAAATTGACATTTTATATTTTCCAGCATGCACACTAAAGCTGTAATAATGATGAAATGTAGTATTTTACAAGAAAAAAAATGGGACTACAACATCTCAACACAACTTAAATGTTCAACATGTAGGAATTGTGAATAGAAAATTCTTGAAATAACATGTCATGTCCAAGTTCTAAATAAGAAGTACATGATTAACTTCTATAGTTTTCAGTTTTAAGAATCAAATATTCAAATTTATTCACATATGAAAATGAATAATGATGTCCAATACAGAGTTGCAAAAAGGTCAAACAGTGCTAGATCAATTTACAATTGCACACTTTCAGATTACATCAGAACAAATACAAAACAAAGTACAAAAATGCTACAACACTAATGGTGTATAGATATTACAAGAAAATTAAGACTCAGTTACAACAATGGATTTCAAAGAAGTATATCTTTCTAATTTTTAAGTAACAGGGTATATCAAAAAGAAATAACACCAAGCTATAACATGAAGTTAACTGGAAAAATTGTTCAACAACTAGAGTTTTAGGTTCAACATTAAAAGAATCAGATCAAGAAATGATAAAGGCAGTGAAAATAATCAGATATCAAGTCTCAAAAGTCTTGCACATGAAAGGATACAAATCTTCGGTGAATTTCCAACTAGAAGGATCAAATGCATGTATCTCCAAACAAGTAACCAGGAACGAAAAATCAAGATTCTCCAAGATAAGAAATCAATACACTATTACAAAGTATGTTTCTCTTTTTTTTGCAATGAAACAATAGTTCATCTTATTACAATTTTAAAGAGAAAACAAATTTTGAAAGATCATGCAAGGAAAGTAAAACAACCCAGATCTCATCTATGGTGGTAGTATCGAAATTTTGACTCCTAGAAAATGATCAGAAGAATTTTGGGAGCAATTTCTACAACACAAAGTCTATATAAAAAAATAAAAATCAATACCCATTTAGAGTTGTATATAGTACGAAAGAGTGATAAAGATCAAGATCTTTACAACCAACTGAAGGAGAACCAGTTTTCATACGGTCATGCTTTAAGAAGTAGAACTAAATAGGTATAGTTTGAAAAATAGAAGTTCTATAAGAATGATGGCCGACTTATGACTCAGGGAATAAAGAATGCAAGGTTGAAATATCAGGTCATGGCTGAGCCGTTCAAATTTTTTAAGTAAGTACCTATAAAATGGAATGCAAAACATAACCAAGAATATCAAAGGTTTCCAGAAAAGGCTCAAGGATTTACCGAGAACAAGATTAAAATTAGAGACACATGCATACCTAGTTCCAATAGTCATAAACCCTCGAAAGATCATCAAGAAAGAGAGCTTTTTTGTAACATAAAAGTATAACATTCTAGCTTCAAGGAAAAAATTTTATAAGGACTAAAAGCAAGTGGAAAGTACATAGAGCTTGAAAATATTCAAGTATTTTAGAAATTTTTCCTTCCCATTGAAATCAGATTCAAGTTACAGTATCAGATTAAAAAGGGTACAGATCATGGCCATTGATTGAAAAAACCATTAATGGGTATCAAGAAATCATAGAAACAAGAAATAACTCACCAATTAGATCAAAGCTTTCAAATCCTTGAAATATCAACATCAAAAGAAAAATGATGACCCAGTTACATTTGAGAGCTCGGGAGTCAAGCAAGATCAAGAAATCAAAGAACTCAAAAATATTTTCAAAAGTTTCAGTAATATATCCAAGGAAGAAAATGAAAATGGAAGCATACATTTGCAAGAGCAAAATTAGCTCACCTATAACCACTCATGGTGGCTAGAATAAAACTATGATTTACGTAGAAAACTAAAAAATAGATTAGAAATATCACAGAAAGAATCTTAGGAATGATCAAGGAAAGGAGACCATTCTATAGCCACAAAGAAACTAAAATAAGTCAAGCTCAGAACTCTAAAATAGAAGCCCAATAGCAAACTCAAGTTGAAAAAATATACAAGTGTTTGAGCCCTTATGGCTGCAAGAAATCACAAAACCATCACAGAGCTCAAATAATCAAAAAATGGTAGCCATAAGACCATGGAGAGAGCTCAATAGTAGTAAGGAATGACAGAAAACCATTTTTACAAAAGAACTGAACTTGAAAGATCAACAATGGCGTCGAGTAAAAATTTTGCTAGGACTTCGCCCTAAAATTTTCCAAATGCGAATAAGAAGAATGATGGGATTTGAGTTGATTTAAGTCACCCAACTTAACCATAGCTCAACCAAACTCACTTTAGAGTTAGCATTGACAATCAACATTCAACCAAGTACCATAATCAATGATCAAGGATCAATACAAAGTTCAAAGAAAACCACCATTGTTACATTGAAAACTACCACATTAAATGCCAGGTTAGAAAGCATAACCGAGGGTAAAAATAAATAGCTATAGATCACAAAGGACACTAATCAATGGTTTATATCAAGCACCAAATTTCAAAGCAAACTCGACCGAAGTTAGATGCCATTGACAATTCAAAATGGAAGGGGTGAGTCATCACGGAAAGGGGGCCGGCCCCATGTCTTTTAAATTATTCGCATTGAATTATCAAAAGGGATTCCAAACTATAGTCCAACAACATGATGGAACGCCAACACCAATGATCACTCAAAAGGTAAGGTTTAAAGTATAGTCATCTAGTGTTATTAAAAATATAAAAGCTGACAAGTAAATTACAAGGTAGTAAAAATTTAAAAGGTGGCACACTATTATAGTATGGCCATATGTTATGCAAAGGTGGTCAAATATCCCAATCAAGCCTAATGAATCATGTGATCATGGTGATAATGCTATAGTCTATGTTGAATAATCAAAGGTGGTTGAGTATAGTGTGATAAATTTTCACAAAGTGACCGTTTTCTAATTTTAAAAACATAATAATGTGCTAGGTCCACAAGGGTGGTCAAATTCATGAGGAGGATAAGTATGCACATCAATGGTGGTCCCCACTAATCTGATGGTTTGAAAATGACTAAGAATGCAATTATTCATGTGATTACAAGGACATAGATCAGAGGTCAACATCAGAATGAAAACAACCTTTTAAAGACTTGTTACCTTATATTTCACAAATAAGAGTTGATTATGATTGCAAATGTGCTCATAGTGGTCCCCACAATGGATTGGAGTTATATTTGCCAAGTTTTGGAGATCAAAGGTATTATTTTTAGTTACACAGGGAATTAAATTTGCATCCAAAGGGCAAGTTTTAGATGTCACATCAGGCATAAGAAGACAGAAATTGCATGCACAAATAAGGAGACTTGCTCATCAAGAAATATTTATTATTAGCAAATTATTCACCCATGTTTTTTCTTTAAAATAGAACAACCAAGTGTTGTTTGACTGAATGATATTTTTGTAACCAAAGGCTAACAATGCCTCTTTGTATTAGTTTCCTTATTTTTATTCCCTTATTTATTAATAAATAAATGGTAAAAATAGGATGCATGGGTAAGTACAATTTTAGCCTATTTTTAGGAGGGGTGGGATGAATTAAATTGCTATATATTGTGTGCCTTGGAAAATCAAAAAAGGAGTAATTTTTAGATAAATGAGTGTTGAAGAAGATTTTTCTAGTTTTGCCCTTTGAATGAGAAGTATATTCTATCGTTTCCAATTATTTACAGTCTTTTGTATGTTCCATTAATCTTGTGAATGTTGAATTACCTGATTAATCATATAACCCTATTACGAATTCATTAATTTCTACATGATATTAATGTGCATGTGTAAACTTAAAATTATTGTTGTGATACTTTTCCTCTATACATCAAAGTGTTTGCCCTTAATATTTTGCAGAAAATTGTTGGCTTGTGCATCAAGAATCCATTATCATATCAAGTGTGCATGTGCTCAGTCAAATGCCTAATACAAGTTTGGTGTATCACCCCAATTTTGAATCCATTTAGAGTCAATTTTTCACCCTCAAACCCCCAAAATTTTTTTTAGGATAAATCAATAAGGAACTGGCCTTGATACCAGAGACTCACCTGAAAATAGGTATACCCACAGACCTGAGGTGTTTCCATTGTATCTATGAAAGAGAGAGATAAATTTTGCAATCTTAGAACACCTACAACCATCTCTCTAAAGGGTTAACTTTCAAGAGATAAAACCTTTTCTTGTTGTTCAAGTAATCTCCAATGTACATGCAACTTGGTCTTGTTGCTATTTGATTAAATAATCATATTTGATTCCTAATGTGGCACTTGTGAATTCACCCACTTGCAAGGGTAAATTTGTCTTCTTCCCTATTCTGTCCTTTAGTGATCACATGCGAAATAATACTCTTGTGTGTGAGCAAAATAATCTCCTTCATCTTCAATACTTGGAAAAACAATTCAACCTCTATGTGGGGGACACCTATAGGCATGTGTAAGAAACTAATACCTTTATTTTGTAAAAATAAGATAATTAGGATCTACTTTAATCATCATGGTTCTAATGTCAACCCTCTACATGCATTCTTTTTTCTTATTCCATTGTGGCATGTGCATACTTGGAAAAAGGTGCTTTTTACAAATATTAAGGTAATAGCTCACCTTTTGTGGGATATTCTTCAATGATGTGGTCTTCATTTGAATTAGCATGGGTGAATAATCTAAAGTCAAGCTTAGATAATAATCAAATTTATTATTTACTTTGTTTTATACTTTGTTTCCCTTTAAATACTCAATGCACTTTAAAAGGTCACGAGACCCTTTTTCATAGTTGATGGCATACACTAAGATTTTGATTTCTTTTTGCAAAAATTAAGGTTTTGAAAACCTTAGACTTTGGCACTTTCCACTTATTACTTGACCCCCCTTTGATTAATCATTGGCATATGAGTTTAGGGATACCTTATGATCTTATCATTGCACACATTACAATATTGTCAGCATTTGAAATATTTTTGTGGTAACATAGTCTTAGACCTTAGAAGGTCAATGCAATGATTTTTAATTATTTGGGGTTGGCCGCCATCCCATGATGACTTACTCTTCTTTGATTTTTCGGTGATATTTAAGTTTACATCAATTTACATTGAAAATGGGACTTCAACCTGTTGTCACCCGTTCAAAATTTCCCTTCTTTCTCAAGATAAATTTTCAAAATTTTGAATAGGTGTCCTTTGGAAGTGTTTAAGTGAAGGGAGAAATTAAAAAAATTAGAAAAATCAAGTCCTTGGAGTCATTTTTAATGATTTGCAGCTAACTCAGACATTTTTGTCCCACATGTCCCAAGTACTGTTGGGGCTCCCGTTCACCGATTTTCCACTTTACCCACACTACTTACCTATCAGTTAAATCAGCTCCACACGTCCCACATGTCCCAAGCACAACCAAGCCTCCCATTTTATGATTCACTACTTTACCCGTACTACTTACCCGTCAGCTAAATCTGATCTGAGCGTCCCGCATGTCCCATGGACTGTCTGTGCTCTCCAAACCCACTTTTTCCACATTCTTCTTGGATCTGGTATTTCAGATCCACTTGTCCCTATGTCCCCATGTCCCATGGACCATCTGGGCCAGTTTTTTCCATCTTTCCCACTTATCACCTTTTTTGAGTTGGTGCGGGGTTATTTATTGCACATTCATTGTTTTCTCTCTCGTTCTATCGAGTTCATGGCTATTTAAAGGAGTGTAACTGATCTTTCTTTCTCACACTTTCTTGCTCATTTTCTCCTTCTCATGTTCTTACAAAGTAGACATTTCCCATGTATGTGACTTTTTGTTTTCTCTTGCAGGGATTGTTGAACATTCAGTTGAAGGTTATTTCTCTTCCTATATCTATCACAAAGAAGATTCAATATAAAGGGCATGGACATCTCTCCTCATTAGAAAATTTTGTGTTTGATATCAGGGATAGTGAAGCCTAACACCTCAACCTTGATGAATTTTGGATTAGGCTAGGATGTGATAGCGCTACTCCCCATCACCCAATTGATCAAATATTATGGAATTGAATTTCTAGGGGTTTCCGTATCTTTCCAGTGCATTGATATCATGATCGCATGTGGGGATTGTTTCAATCTAGATTCCAAAGAGATTTTTAATGTTAATGGTGAAGTGGTTACATGACTGGATTCTAATGCTATCTGTGCTACCCTACGCATCCCAGTGGTGGAAGATACAAATACCCTCAGTCTTTCTCAAGAACAAACACTATTTGATCACGAAAGTGAGAAATATAAGACCAGGGTAGCTAAATCATGGATAAAGAACCCTAAGAAAGGAGCATCCCAATTTACTAAGTCATTGTTCAAGGTTTATTTTAAGGAAAAAAATTCAGACATCATCACTCTTCTGGCGAGGATCATTGGAATTCCCTCTAAAAATGAGTTTTATTTTTGGATGTGTCGTTATATCAATATCTTTTGTGAAGGGAAGAAAAATTTGAATTGGGGTGAGATAATCTGTGAAAATCTAATGGAGCAGCTGGTCAATGTTCAGAGAACAATGTCATTCTACATGTCATCCTATCTCATGTACATTGTTGCGGCATCTAGGGAATGGCTTGGTTTCTCTTACATTGAAGATAAGAAATGGATGCTCCTATATATGAACATTGTCCTCAATTAACTCTCAATGTAAGTAATCATCACTTTAGAAGAGTCAATGATGCTTTCACCATGTATACATGTGGGGCTTTTACAAGCAAATATTTCTTGAAGATTATTCTGAGGAAGAAAAGACATTGATCTATGAATATGTGGGTTTATTCACTCAATTCATAAAGTTTTCATATATCAGGTTGGATGAATTTGAAGGTCATCCTCTAAAGCTTTCCTATGTTTTGTAATGAAAAAATGATGCCCTAGTTGAGATTTGTAGCCAATTAGACAAAATTCACCAGACTTGAAAAGATAAAAAGATTGTTGGCATATCCGTTTCCTTATCACCTTGGGAAATTATACATGCAGGACAACCCTCGATGCTGAGAACATTGATAGAACCATTGCTTCTCTTACTCTTTATAACTTCAAGCCTAGGAATTTGCTTTGATATCAAGGGATATATTGCTGAAGAATATCATATTAGGTTCCAATCACCTTGCTAGATATTGTAGACTGATTGGCCTGATTGTGTAGATGATTTTGAGGCCAAGAGAAGGTACTTTGGAATATTTTCTCTTTAACAAATCATATTTTTCAATACTCTAGAAAGTACCTAATAAGCTCCAACATGATGATGAGGACTTGTAATCCATTGAATATGAGAGGTCCATCAAGCACACTCCTCTTGAAACCATTAATTGGTTTGTAATATAGACATGATGATTTGAAAGAGTTAAACAACCTTTTTCTTGTGAGAACTAAGCTCTAGTTTGATAAGAAGATGTAAATCCTTCAAAGATGAGAAAATCTAGGTCTTCCTTCATAATAAAATTCCTCTCCTAGGAAATAAGAACCTACACTCAATGTTGAGGTGCCTAAAAATTCTATTCCTTCCTCTTCAACAAAGGTATACATGAAGAAAGGAAAAGTTTTCAAGAAAGAAAAGATTGTAGAATAAAAGGAGGAATTTATTTTGGAGCAGCCACATGTTCCCATAGAGTCAGAAGATTTTGTTGTTTTGAGTGAGGATAATAGTGAAGAATTGAAAGAAGAGGACAAATCCCCTGTCAACACTATTGAGATGGAAATGTATGAATCTCTGGGTTTGGTGGATCCTTCTTCTAAGAATATTTATGAATATATCCCAACTTCTCCATTAGATACATCGGTGGTGCAAAAATTGATTGCAATGAGTACACTTGCACTCAGACACATTACTCCTTATACCTCTTCCTCTTCATTTTCTTGGGTTTAACCTTTCATTTATTGCAAGAAAAGGAAATCCACTTCTCAAAAGGTGGTTCATAAGTATGAAGTTGTGTCATCCTTGCTCAGTACTACTCCTCCTCCTCCTGAAAAATAAATCAAAGATTACCTCAAGGTTGGTGCTAGATTCTAAGGGTCAACAATTCATGTAGATCACAAATCCTAAGGTGGATAAACAGGAGAAAAACCTTTTAGTTTCTAACTTGGAACTCACAAGGATTCCACTTAGAGAGTCAACACCGGAAATTGAGGTTCATAAACTCAAGGAAACTATCACTAGAGTTATTGAACGCATGTTGAGAAGGGTAAATAGACTATGGAGAAATTGGAGGAACAAAATCAAGTTCTTTCAAATTTTATAAAATCCTTGCTGGTAAAGGATAAGGTCCTGGATCCTACTCCAATGACTACCCTTCCACCTCCCCTAGTTCTCAACAAGGATGAAGTTTTAGACCATCAAAGATATTCATAAACATGCCACCTATGGAAAATCCATTGAATTTATGGTTGATGATATGATAGTGTTTGGATTGAACTTCACTGAGGAGGCCTTCAAGTCATATGAGAAGGTATCCAAATTATAGTTTAAATTCAACACAACACTCATTGGCTTGGAGAAAGAAATGAAGCTATGGTGTGAATGCATCCAAGATCTCCATCTACTGAGTAGGAAAAATGAGCAAGTCTTGTTGGAAATTAAGATATTTGATGAGGCCAAGTACAATCTAACAAAATCCTAGGTTTTTAGCTTTGAGTGGAAGATTAATGTTATGGAGAAAGCATTGGGAGAACTAAAAAATATGTGGCAAAAAGGAAAAGATTTCAAGGATTGTGTTATATCCGTCTTCCAAGATGTTCATTTTCAATTCCAGAATGGAGCCTCTGGTAAGCACTTTTTTATAGAGGAGATCAAGGCTAAGTTTAACACCATTTTCAAGGAAAATATCTTCCTGGAAGAGTGAATATCTAAAGAAAATATGAAGGAGGTATGCTCCCTTTAATCAACTATCACTGAGGTAAACAAGGAGTTTCTAGAAAACACAAAGTTTGAGAAGGATATGGACAAGTTCCTTGATACATGGACTCATGCCATCTCTAACACCACCATCCCAAAGTGCATGGAGATAGCTGAAGCATTGAAAATATTTAGACATCGGATTCTTAAGACAATTGGCACTTATAATCCTCCTTCAGATGTTTCTACTTCGAGATCCTAGGACACTTATTTTAATTTGAAGTCTAAAAGATTATAATGTAATATTTGATTAAAGACCATTCTAATTAATGTATTTCTTAAATAGTCTTTAGTCTCCTAGATTAAAAGAATTTAGTACCGGATGTAACTATTTTTGTAAACTATTTAATGGGATCTCTATGCCATTGTTTAAAGGGATGGCAAGACTATGATACTTTTGAAATGTAAATTGAGTTGAAAGTAATCAATATAGAAGAATTTTCTTATCTCTAATCCTCATCTACTATCCTTTCCTTTCTTGTCTGAAATTTGTGAATCATCAGTCTTTCATGTTAAGAAACTTTGTGTTCTTATGATATGATTTCTAGAAATTTGTATTTGTGGAATTATATCTGATATTGCAAATGTGAATGATTATATTCTATATCTCTCTTTTCAAGTTCATGTAAGGTTATATTCTGCTATCTATATTACCTAAAAGTATTTTTATATTCTTCCCTTTCAGTTTCTTTGTTCTTCCATTCTTGTCTATTGATAATCTATATTGGTATGGAACGTTTTAAAGTATCAAATGCCCTCCTAAATAAAAAAATATGGATATTTGTATATAGGATTTGTTGCTCACTTTTAATAAGGGAACCTCTCCCATAAAGAGGAGGGACTCACTATCCCCTGACTGTTGATCACTCCAAAGTGCTAATTAAAAAAAATAGTTTTTGGTGACTCTACTAGGGATTTTCATTTCAATGCATCCCTTTCTGAATAACCTCAAGACCATTTTGCAAATTGGTGGATCAAAGATATACATGTGATTAGAGAACCCTCGGTGTTGAAAATTCCCATTTTCAAACTCTGGAACATCAGGGGTTCTCTCTTTCTTTGGCAAGAAAGAATAGAAGAACTCGGTCTACAAGCAAACCTCCTACTAAAGACAAAGTTTCTAAGAACAACAACCCTCAAAATAAAACCAGCCCTAGTTTCCATGCTCTAGTACTTGCAAGAGTTACACTCCCCCTTCAATCAATCTTTCCAAGGATGACATCACCAATTCCTTAGGGACAACATGTTGGAACTCTTTGTCTTCCTCAACCATTGCACAAATTACCTAGAGGTAACATAAATTTTTTTTCCTAAATTCTGAGGTGATGGAAAAGTACACCCAAATGAACATATTGCAGTCTTTCATTGTAGCATGTGGAATTCCTAGGGTTGAGCATGAGGATGTTTCTTTCAGGCTCTTCGTAGAAACATTGTAGGATAATGCCATTGACTGGTTTTATCACCTTCTAGCTGGTTCAATTACTAGTTGGACTACCATGACAACTCAATTTGAGCAATGTTTTAAACCTGCTGAAGATGTACATCCACTCTTGGCCCAAATTTATCATATTAAAAAGGATCCATATGAGCCCATGAGGGAGTTTGTGGCTAAATTCAACAAGTTGATTCATAAAATTCCACAAGCCACTCGTCTTGTAGATCAAATCCAAAAGTATTTTTTTTCTCAATGCTCATTTTCCTGAAGTAAGTTATGCACTAAGGAGGGATAATCTTTGAACTCTAGACATGATGACCAATGATTGTCTATCAGTGTTGAGGATGATCTAATCATGTCTGGTAAATTAAAAAAAGAAACCTCCAAACCTAAAGCATCTTCTTCTTCCTCCTTGGGAGCCAATTCTGATCAGTTAGTGCTAGAAAATTACCTTATTGCTATCAAGAAATAATTGGCTCATCATGCTCCTTACCAAGATATTCCAAGGAAGAATTTTTAGCCTAGGAATTGTTTTCCTTATTCTTAGACCATATTGGATATTAAAGGCCCACCCATCAAGGTCCTAGTCAATGCAACTTGTGAAGTTAAAGAACCTAATGATGAGGAGGAGAATGAAGACTATGAGGAACCTGAAGAAGAGGTTGATGGAGATAGCAGGAAGAGCTTGGTGACTCCCAAGTCAATTTCCTCACGTTGAAGGTGTGGATGATGAAGATGAATATAATGAAGTAGTGGCATGATATGAATAGTGATTCATATGTTGTTATGACTTGGGAGCAAATGAACAGGAAGGAAAAAGTGGTACAACTCTCTAAAAAATCTAAGGAAGTTCCCTGCAACTATTCTGGTTGTTGCAAGGAGAGAAGCTCCTATTCCCACTACCTCCACTAAAAAGGTGAGTAATTCTATTTCTTCTCCTTCCACCTCCACTTCCAAAACTTCTTACCGTACAACTTCTAAACTAGTTAAGTCCAAAATTTCCCTCATTCCTAATAATGATGCCTCATTCACCTCTAGATATTTTGATATCATTGAATCACATTAAGAGGACAAAGGTTCAAATCTCAGAGGTAAAATTTTACCAAACTCACCCAAATGCTTTTTCCAAGGTGGTGAAATTCGTCAATTCCAAATCCAGAACTTCACCCAATAATTCTAAAGGTCTATTACCCACTCCCTTCCCCTCACCTCAACCAAGTCTGGTGGTTGTAGTTTCTTCATCTAATGAGAGAATTGTACCATTCTATGCAATGCTTCTCATAGATGGCCACAAACTCAGTAATTGTGTTATTGACTCAGGAGCATTAGACAATGTGATGCCTGTAAAAGTATCTCATGCTTTAGGCCTGACTCTAACATGTAATTTTTGTTCTTGTTATTCCATGGAGAGTAGGGAAGTACCATTGGTCAGAAGAATCAAAGTTGCACAAGTAGCTTTCACTGCTTTTCCAAAGAAAAGGGTCAAAGCCATTATTTTAGTGGTTGATATTCCTCCATCATATGGTATGTTATTGAGTAGGAATTTTTGTAGGGAAGTGGGAGGTGAAATTCAAATGGACTGGTCACACACTCTCATCTCGGTCAATGGAAAAATGAAAAAGCTACTACCAAAAAGGTAGAATGAGTACATTGTGTAAAATAATGACGATCCAAAATAACAAATACTCTATGAAGATATATGGCATGGTAACTATATGATAATGTGAGAGAATGAGGAAAAAATTCCTAAGGGAGTGATTCACAATCCTAATGGTGTTTGGACTTTGGAGTTTGATGAAAGTTGTTCTTCAGCTGGTTCTGGAGCAAGTGTAGTGTTAATCTCTCCGAAAGGGAAGATTCATCCTATTTCATACAAACTTTATTTTGAAAATACAAAAAACATAGTTGAATATGAGGCTCTCCTTCATGGATTGAACATGGCTAAAGAGATGGGAGTGAAGAATATTTTTTGCTCATGGTGATGTAGAGTTAATTGTGAAATAGTTCAGGGATCTTTATAAAGTCAAGAATAAAAGATTGAAACATTATAGAAATCTTGTCTGGGATTCTATTGAGTTTCTTAACGCTTTTTCAATTGAGGTTGTACCAAGAGAAAAGAACACTAGGGATGATTCTCTGGCTATTTCAAGGTCTTTATTGATTCCTCACCCAGATTTCTCTCAGGAGAAATTTACCATTGAAATGATTCATAGGACTTGTGTTCTTGATAATGCAAACAACTGGTAAGTTTTCAATGATGACCAACACTTTCTCTCTTTCCTAGAGCTTAAGGATAACTTTGATCAATTATATTTTGAGGGAAGTGAGACTCCTCCTTGAGAGTATGTGACCTCCAATGAATATGATATCAAGGAAGAAATGGATCAGGATGGCTATATCAAGTTGAAGGGTAACAAGATACCCAAAGGACTAGTAAGTCTAGAGGAGCTGTTTGATCAGCATGATAGATACATTAGATCTAAGGCTTCTCAAGGGACTCATCAGTCTATTGAGTACGATAAGTTCAATATTGGAAGTAATGATGAACCTAAGATAGTGAATATTGGGAAATCCTGCACTCAAGAAGAAAATAAGAAAGTAATAAACCTATTGAAAAATTATGCTGACATTCTCACTTACTCCTATGATGATCTCAAAGCCTTTTATCCAAAAAAAATGCAACACTATATTCCTTTGAAACCTAGGATTAAACCTTTTAGACAGAAGAAAAGGCAATACAATCCCAAGATTTCTGACACCATTTACCAAGAGATTCAAAAGTTACTAAAAGAAAATATTATCTTTCCTATACATCATTCAACCTGGATCACCAACATTGTGCCAGTAAGGAAAAAAGAATGGTGAGATTCAAATTTGTGTGGATTTCAGAAATCTGAATCAAGCTTTTTTAAAAGACAACTATTCTCTCCCCATGATGGATCAAATATTACAAGCTATCACAGGTGTTGAGATGTTGTCCACGCTGGACGGATTATCTTGATAGAATCAAGTGGAAGTCAGTACCCCAAATCAGCACAAGACCACTTTTACTACTCCTTGGGGCACCTTCGCCTATAAGAGGATGCCATTTGATCTTATCAATGTTGTTTCTACTTTCCAGAGTGAAATGGACTTAGATTTTGGTAGTCTCAAAGGGAAATGCATCATTGTATACCTTTACGATTTGACTATTTTATCCAAGACAAGGGCAAATCACTTTCAACATCTTGAAACAGTCCTTCAAAAATGTAGAAAACATGGAAAATACCTTAATCCTAAGAATTCTGTCTTTTGTGTTACCAAAGGAAAGTTTCTTGGGAATATTGTCTCTAAATGGGGGATCAAGATTGATCTAGAAAGAGTTCAGGTAATCCATCAAATTCCTCTTCCTACAAGAAAAAAGGGGTGTTCACTCTTTCTTTGGAAAGATAAATTTCTTGAGGAGATTCATTCCAGAATTTACATAACTAACTATGAGCATTGCTCATATGATGAAAGGGAAACAAGATTTTGGATGGAATTCTAAAGGAAAAGAAGCTTTTTAGGATATCAAGAAAGCTATTGCTAAAACTCCTATTCTAGCATGCCCTGATTTCAGCAAGGATTTTATTATCTATTGTTATGCTACTGAGAGTATTTCAACTGCTATATTAACTCAAAAAAATTCTGGGAATCATGAACTTCCAATTTCCTTCATGAGATACATTTTGAAAGCCCATGAATTAAAGTATACTTTAATGGAGAAACATGCTTTTGCAGTAGTCAAAGATGTCAAGTAGTTTCATTTTTATGTTATTAATTCTCACTTAGTTTTTTTTGTACCTGATACAACTATCAAGTCTATTCTTACACAAGCAAGAGTTCAGAAATAAGTGAGGAAATTGGGTGGAAAATGTTCAGGATTATTACCTTGATATCAAGCCAACAAATCTAGTCCAGGGTAAAGGCTTATGTGAACTCATTGCTAAAGGAGCTAATGAGGAATTGTCCATAGAAAGAGCTGATATCCTTGTTGTTCTCTTTCTTAGTTCAACATATGAGTGGTATGCTGATATTGCACATTTTCTTACCCATGGAGAATTTCTGTCTCACTTAAGTGCCAAGAAAATATAGCTATTAAGCTAAGGCCTGCACAATATGTATTGTGGGAAAATTCTTTATTCAAACAAGGCATTAATGGAAGATTTCTTAAATGTATGGACAAAGAGCAACATAAGAAATTGTTCATAGCTTTTCATGACCAAGCTTGTGGAGGTAATTTCTCGTCTACTGTCACTACTCACAAAATTCTCTGTGCAGGGTACTATTAGCAAACATTGTTTCGAGATGCATCAAAGTGGGTAGGAAAGTGTGAAGCCTATCAAAAATTTGTTAGGAGGCCTAAATTGATGGCTTTACCACTCAAACCTGTAATCATTGATGAACCTTTTCAATAGTGGAGATTGGATTTTATTGGAACTCTCAACCCACATTCTAGTGCTAGATACACTCATGTGTTATCTGTTACAGACTACTTCACAAAATGGGTGGAAGCCATTCCAGTCAAAAGTACTACCTCTGAAGTGGTGTGTAATTTTATCAAATAAAACATCTTGATAAGATTTGGGGTGTAAAACAAAATTGTAACTGATAATGCTTCCAATATCTTTTCTTCTGAGTTGATGGATTTCTGATATAGGTATGGAATTTCTATTGCTCATTCTTCAGATTATTATCCTTAAGGGAATGGACAAGTAGAATCAACAAATAAAAATTTGGTAAACATCATCTAGAAGCTTGTCAATGAATCTCAAAGGAATCGGCACAAGAATATCTATGATGTCCTCTGGGAAAATATAATTACATCTAAAAAAGTAATTAGAATGTCCCCATTTCAAGTGGTGTATGGTGTTGAAGCTCAACTTCCAATAACAGTTGAATTGCCATCCTTGCACCTGATGAAGGCTATTGAAGATTCAGTTTTTCATCAATTCTTTGGATAAAAGGATCATGTATCTCCAGAAGCTGGATGAGGATAGGAAGCAAGTTTTTGATAGAATCTCTCTCAACCAATAGAAGGTGAAATATTTATTTGACAAAATACTAAACCCAGAGACTTTCAAGTAGGAGACATTGTCTTACTGTAGGACAAAAGGCATGAGCCTCGTGGAAGCCATGGTAAGTTTGATTATCTTTGGCTTGGTCCTTTCAAGATAAGACACTTTGCCTGAGAAAATTCTTTCTATTTGGACTATATGGATGGATCTCCTCTCCCACTTCCTTACACTGGGAACTATTTGAAGTTGTTCAAATCCTAGGTGATAAGGAAATTCCTTTTGTATATTGTGTACAGTGTCTTGTTTTGGTCTTTCCCTTGTGTCTTGTTTCCTTTCCCCTTTTGTGTGTTGTCTTCTGTATTGTTTTTCCTTTGACTCTATTTACCCAATGGATAAGGCACTGGTCTATTTTCCCAGAGTTTTATTTTGGTTCTTGATCTTGCCTCATTCCTCTGTCCTAGTCAAGTCATCCCCAGAAAGAGCCAGTTGTTGTCACTCTTTCAAAATTTCCCTTCTTTCTCAAGATAAATTTTCAAAATTTTGAAGAGGTGTCCTTTGGAAGTGTTTAAGTGAAGGGAGAAATTCAAAAAATTAGAAAAATCAAGTCCTTGGAGTCATTTTTAATGATTTGTGGCTAAGTCATACATTTTTGTCTTGCATGTCCTAATTACTATCGGGCCTCATGTTCATCGATTCAATGCTTTACCCACATTGCTTACCCGTCGGCTTAATTGGTCCTACTTGTCCCACATGTCACAAGTGCATCCATGCCTTCCATTCACCGATTCTCCATTTTTCCAGCACTACCTTACATGTCAGCTTAATTGGTTCCACACATCTCCCATGTCCCATGGACCGTCTGTGCTCTCTAAACCCACTTTTTCTACATTCTTCTTAGATAAGGTATTTTGGCTCCATGTGCTCCTCGTGTCCCCACGTCCCATGGATTGTCTTGGCCAATTTTTTCTACCTTTCCTACATGTCACCTTTTTTGAGTCGGCGTAGGGTCATTTATTGCACATTCATTATTTTCTCTCTCCTTCATTTGAATTCATGGCTATTTAAAGGAGTGTAACTATTCTTTCTTTCTCACACTTGCTTGCTCATTTTCTCCTGCTCGTGTTCTTGCAAAGTAGCCATTGTCCGCGTCCACACCTATGTGTTTTCTCTTGTAGGGATTGTTGAACATTTAGTTGAAGGTTGTTTCTCCTCCTATCTCTGTCACGATGAAGATTCAATACAAAGGGTATAAACATCTCTCCTCATTAGAAACTTCAATGTCCTGATATCAGGGACAGTGAAGCTCAACACCTCAACCTTGATGAATTTTAGAGTAGGCTAGGATGCGATAGCCCTACTCCCATACCCCAATTGATCAAAGACTATGGAATTGCATTTCACATGGGGTTTCCCTATCTCTATCCAGTGTCGATACCGTGCTCACCTGTGGAGCATGTTTCAATCCAGAGTCCAAGGAGATTATTAATGTTCATGGTGAAGTGGTTAGACAAATGGATTATGATGCTATCTTTTCTTCCCTATGCATCCCAGTGGTGGAAGATGCTAATACCCTCACTCTTGCTCAAGAATAATCATATTTGATCACAAAAGTGAAAAATATAAGGCTAGGGTAGCTAAATCATGGCTAAAGAACCCTAAGAAAGGAGCATCCCGAATTTCTAAATCATTTTTCAGGGTTGATTTTAATGAAGAAATTTCAGACATCATCACTCTTCTGGCTAGGATCATGGGAATGCCCTCTACAAATGAGTTTCATTTTTGGATGTGTCCCTATATCAATATCATTTGTGAAGGGAAGTAGAATTTGAATTGGGGTGAGATAATCTGTGAAAATCTAACGGAGCAGTTGGTCAATGTTCAGAGAACAAATACATTCTACATGTCCTCCTATCTCATGTACACCATTGCAACATCTAGGGAATGACTTGGTTTCTCTTACATCAAAGATAAGAAAGATGCTCCTATATATGAACATTGTCCTCAATTAACTCTCAAAGTTCAGAAATCATCACTTCAGGAGAGTCAATGACTCTTTCACCATGTACATTGTGAGGCTTTTGGAAGGAAATACTGCTCAAAGATTTTCTGAGGAAGCAAAGACCTTGATCTCTGAATATGGGATTTTCTTCACTCAATTCAAAAAGTTTTCATATATTAGGCAGTTGGTTTTAAAGGTCCTCCTCTAAATATTCCTATGTTTTCTAATGACAAAATGGCCTTGGTTGAAATTTTTAGGTAGTTAGAACAACTTCACCGGACTTGCAAAGATAAAAAGATTATTGGTGTCTGTTTCCCTATCACCTTGGGAAATTATACATGTAGGACAACCCTTGATGCTCAGAACATTGATAGAACCATTTCTCCTCTCACCCTTTATCACTTCAAACCTAGAACTTGATTTGATATCAAGGGATATATTGCTGAGAATCTCATATTAGGTTTCAATCACCTTGCTGATACTGAAGACTATTGGGCTGATTGCGTAGATGATTTTGAGGCCAGGAGAAGGTACTTTGGTAGATTTTCTCTTCAACAAATCAAAGTTTTCAATACCTACAAAGTACCTGATGAGCTCCAGGATGATGATGAGGACCTGCAATCTATTGAATATGAAAGGTCCATTAAACACACTCCTCTTGAAACCATTGATTGGTTTGTAAGAGAGAAGGATGATTTGAAGGAGATAATCAACCATGTTCTTGTAAGAACCAAGCTCTGGTCTGATAAGAAGATGAAAGCCTTCAGGTTGAGCAATGCTAATTCTTCTTCACAAGAAACTTCCTCTCCTAGGAAATAAGAACTTGTGCTCAATGTTGAAGTGCCTGAATAGTCCACTCCTTCCTCTTCAACAAAGGTATACATGAAGAAAGTCAAGGCTGACAAGCAAGAGAAGATTGTAGAGGAAAAGGAATAATTTCCTTTGGAGCAGCCATAGGTCCCTATAATGCCAGAAGATGTTATTTTGAGTGAAGATAACAGTGAAGAACTAAAAGAAGAGGAAGAAGCCCTTGTCAACACTGTTGAGATGGAAAGTAAAGGCCAAATGTTTGAATCTTTGGGTTTGGTAGGCTCTTCTTCCAAAGATATTTTTGAAGATATGTTAACTTCTCTTATCACATCTGTGGTGCAAACATTGAATGCACTAAGTACACTTGAACTCAAACCCATTGCTCCTTCTACCTTTTCCTCTTCCTTTGCTTGGGTTCAACCTTTCCTTGATAGCAAGAAAAGGAAATCTACCTCTCAAATTTTTGTTCCCAAGTTTGATGTTGTGGCAGCCTTTCTCGGTACTACTCCTCCTCCTCTGAAAAATAAAGAAAATATTACCTCAAGGCTGGTGTCATATTCTAAGGGTCATCAACTCATTAATATTGTGAATACTAAGGTGGATAAAGAGGAGAAATACCTTTTAGTTTCTTTCTTGGAACTCACAAGGATTCCACTTGGAGATTCAACACTTGAAAGTGAGGTTCATAACCTCAAGGAAAATGTCACTAGAGTTATTGAATGTGTTGAGAAGGGTAAAAACAATATGGATCAATTGGCAGAACAAAATCAAGTTATTTTGAGTTTTATAAAATCCTTATTGGCAAAGGATAAGGACTTGGATCCTACTCCTTTGACAGCTCTTCCACCTCCCCTAGTTCTCAACAAGGATGAAGTTCAGACCATCAAAGATATTCATAAACATGCCACCTATGGAAAATCCATTGAATTACTGGTTGATGATATGATAGTGTCTAGATTGAACTTCATTGAGGAGGCCTTCAAGTCATATGAGAAGGTATCCAAATTACAGTTGAAATTCGGCACAACACTTAGTGGCTTGGAGAAAGAAATGAAGCTATGGTATGAATGCATCTAAGATATCCATCTAATGAGTAGGCAAGAAAGATAGATGAGGCCAAGTAGTCTCTTGGATGGAGTGGAAGCAAGATATTTGATGAGGCCAAAAATATGTGGCAAAAAGGAGAGAATCTTTCAATCCTTGTGTTTTGTCTTCCTTCCAAAATATTCATTTTCAAATCCATAATGGAGTTAATCACTTTTCTATACAAGAGATCATGTCTCGATTTAGAACCTTTTCAAGAAATATCTCTTCCTGGAAGAGTCAATGTCTAAAGAAAAGATGAAGGAGGTCTGCTCCCTTCAATCAGCTATCACTGAGGCAAACAAGGAGTTTCTAGAAAACACAGAGTTTGAGAAGGATATGGAGAAGTGCCTTGATACATGGACTCATGCCACCTCTAACACCACCATCCCGAACTGCATGGAGATAGCTGAAGCATTGAAAATATTTAGACATCGGATTCTTAAGACATTTGGCACTTCTAATCCTCCTTCGGATGTTTCTACTTCAGGATCCTAGGACACTTCTTTTAATTTGAAGTCTAAAAGATTATAATGTAATATTTGATTAAAGACCATTCTAATTAATGTATTTCTTAAATAGTCTTTAATCTCCTAGATTAAAAGAACTTGGAACCAAATGTAACTATTTTTGTAAACTATTTAATTGGCTATCTATGCCATTGTTTAAAGGGAGGGCAGCACTATGATACTTTTGAAATTTAAATTGAGTTGAAAGTAATCAATATAGACTAATTCTCTTATCTCTAATCCTCATCCACTATCCTTTCCTTTCTTGTCTGAAATTTGTGAATCACCAGTCTTTCATGTTAAGAAACTTTTTGTTCTTATGATATGATTTCTATAACTTTGTGTCTTTGGAATTATATCTGATATTGCAAATGTGAATGATTATATTCTATATCTCTCTTGTCAAGTCTGTGTAAGGTTATATTCAGCTATCTATATTACCTGAAAGTAATGTTATATTCTTCCCTTTCAGTTTCTTTGTTCTTCCATTCTTCTGTATTGATAATCTATATTGATATGGAATGTTTTAAAGTATGGGAAGTCCTCGTCAATACAAAAATATGTATATTTGTATATAGGCTTTTTTGCTCGCTTTTAATAAGGAAACCTCTCCCATAAATAGGAGGGACTCATTGTCCCATGACTGTTGATCAGTCCAAAGTGCTAATTCAAAAACCAACAAATCTGAATGTTGATCTCTGTATCGATTTGATCCTAACTGTTGATACATCGACCATGAGTCACATGGTAGTTGCGTTTTCAATGATTGACATTTTGATTGTGACTATTTGATCATGTACTGACTTGATTTCCATCGTTGATCTGTTGAGGTTGCATGTATTATGATGACTCAAATTGAACCATTTATTTTGATACTTGCAAATGTGGGTTATTGATTTTCTTACCCCTAGTGAAAGGTGAGTTAGCACTTGGCATCATTTGATTTGTTTGTGATTTGATCTTGATAATTGATTTTAACTCCTAGGTTGAGTTAGGTAAATTGGAGGTTGAGTTGAGTTGGTAAAACAACTCAACTCTAACTCATTGTTCACTTTGCATTTTTGGTTTCTTGGGCGAAGCCTTGGCCAATTGCTCATTCTCCGCCATTAATATATGATCCGAGCTTGATTTGGTGAGTTCTATGCCTATGTCAGGCTCTATGATTTTGAATAATTGTTGTTTGATGCCATTCTTCTGCTATTTATGAGTTCTGTGTAATGTTTATGGAGACCGCCATTATTTTCTCGAGGAGCTCGAATTTTCTACCATTGTCCACCATTGTAAGGCTATGTGCATTCGAATATTTTATATTTCTAGCACTTTTTTGCTCTTTTCAAGCTTTTGCAATCATTTTAAGTAGAATGGACGCCCTTACTTTGATCATTTGAGTTTGGTTTGAGTCTGTAACTCGGTTATTAATGGAAAAAAGGTGAGCTTTAAAAATTTTCAGAATGGTTTTGAAATTGTTAAACACTCATCTTCGTCGCTTCACTATCAAACATGTACTGATACTTGTCCTTTTCGCGTTATTTTATGCTTCTCTTGCGACCCAAGTTTGAAACTAATTCTTGGCATGTTATCATTCTTTTTCATTGAATTTTTTTTTGGGGTTTTGATCGAAATTGTGAATGGTGAGTTCTTATTTCTTCTCTGATTTATTGAGTATTTACAAAGCTTTTGAGAAAATAAGAGCTGTGATCTTTTGAAATTAGTTGATACTTCATTAGTGCTCAAACTGCATTTATGTTTCCTTTCTTTCAACAAACTTTTCCCTTTGGTCTTCTCTACTTATACTTTTGAATGTATGCAAATCTAGAACTTCCGTTTGACTGTAGAAGTATTTTTCTTCTTTGAATCTATAGAACTAGAATTGTTTTGAATATCGGGAAACTTTGAACATGTGTGCATAATGAGTATCGCTATTCTAGGTGGGAAGCTCATGTTTTCCTTATATTTGTACACTTGGCTCTGTTAGAACTTCATGAATTCTATACCTTGTGCTTGAAACATTTCTTCAAAATCATGAATCTTCCTAATCTTTATCTTGTCGAGCTTCAAACATTTTCATTGTATGATGTTGCGATCCTAAAACTCGATATGGGTAGTGTGATTTGTTGATATCTGATAAAATTGAACTAAGTTGGTCATCTTTGATTTGAAAATTTGTGCCTGTCTTATATTACATAATTCACTATATGACTGTAATCGCATGATATCTCCAATATACCCAAAGTGAGTTTGTATTTCAAAAAACAACTTCTTATCCTTGTAATTGGAGAGTTCTGTTTCACTTTCAAGCTTTGGGGGATTTAATAAGATCTGTAATTTGTCTAAGTTCAATCTACTTGTACATTTGTAAGTGATGAAAGCTTTATCTTCTTCAAATTAGAACCTGAGTCTCTTTTCATGATGAATAGTTGTCTCTGATATTTTTGTTTTAAAGATGCACTCTTATGTGATTTTCTATATGACTTCAAAGTTGTGATTGTAACTTCTAAATGTAGTCTTTACCATATAGTTGAATTGTTTCATCTTCCTTCTTTTATAGTTCCATCAAAATTGTACTATAAATTTGTTTGGAAATGAGTTATAGACTGTAGTTTTGTTTATTTCTCTATATGTAGAGGTTCTATTTCCTTGAATACTTCATATTATGGAAATTGATGTAGGTATGATGGAGTATTGCTTTGAATGCTAAAACATAACTTCTATGGCACTGATTGTACTGCATCCATATTTACATTGATGGAGTTTGTAGATGTATGATCATTCTCCTGTAGAGTGTTCCTTTAATAATGGATGCACTAGAGGTCTCATATTACCATGACATTCTGGATACTTGTCTTTCAGTTTCTTTAAGGACTTTCTGTTCCTTTCCTGCAACTGTAGCTTTCTATTTTCTGCATATAATTAACCTTAAGCTATAAAAGTTTGAATTCACCTTTAGTTTAATAGAACCTTGAGAACTTATATACTTGAAATCTGCTTTAGCAAGCTTTGAGTTGATGAAACTTTTGATAAATCTCTTCCTTAATTAAATGGTATGCATTTGTATTTTGTAGTACTAAATTTGAGAAACTTTTGTAAGATGAAAATTGAAGACATGATGCACTTATGTAGCTAGTCATAACTTTGAGTGAAAAGATCATGATTTCTGAATTAGATACTTGAATCATAATTTATCTTTCCAGTGTTCTATCTTTCAAAATAAGAATAGTGAAACTGTACTTGGATTCATAATCAATTGGAAAGATGTACTTCTTTTAATCTGATATTCTTGATAGAATCTTGCTTTTGTTTCTTTGAGGACTTTGCATTTCCTATAGAAATATGTAATTTGATTATGATTTTCCTTCAAATTCTTTCTTCTGTAGTTATTATTGCTTGAGTTATGTGCACGAATTGTAATCTATACTTGATAATACAGAAATTATATGTTCTTCTTTTGCAACCTAAATCTACACACTTGAAAAAATAGTTAGAAAACAATAGGGTTTTTGGCCTCTCTTATGCTCCATAGTGATTTTATTTTCTCTCCTTTCTATCTATCATGATTACTGTGAATGCCATAAGCTTATGCAATATAGTCTTTCTCAATACCATATCTATTACTTTTATGTAACTTATCCCTCTTGATCTTATGAGATCCATTTGCATTGAGCTAGACAGCACATGAGTATAGATTAAACCTTGAGCTCTTTGACTGATGTCTTTTATTTTTTCCTTTCAGGTACATTGATGGGCTAAATGATGCAGAAGATAAAGATGGAGATGGAACTGAAGCAATGAAGACCAAGAGAAAATCCAAGGCAATGATGGGTTTCTTATATACACCTTTGATTTTAGATTTATGCACATGTATCTTTTATTCAATAGTCATAAGTTACATCCCACAGCATGTGTGGGAAACTTTAAATTCCTTTAGGAATAAATAACATTAATTTTTGTAACTAAGTTGTATACTTCTTTCTGCATTCAACTTTTATGATATGTATTGATTGTATAACTAAATAAACAACTCAATCACATTATTAATAGTATTTAAACATAAAGAAATAATGAGATTTGATGTACCTATAACTTAATAATGAACTTTTCTACATGTAAGTTGTAATCTTGTTCATTTTTTTTGAGTTTAACATCTCATCTAAACTATGATTCTTGCATTCGTCAAGGTAATGCATTGTTTCTTCAGGGCTTTTTTGTTTCCTTGTTGAAGACAAACATGAAATGGAAGCCTATGTGAGGTGTTACATTCTGTAACAACACACATAGATGTAGATTGCATGTTTTTAATCAATTGTTGCAACTGAAAACACAATAAAACTATATAAATTTTCCGCCACTTAGGTTCATTCATCAATGCCTTACATCAGAAATAAAGTTTAGAGTTACACATTTTGCATGAGTGCAAAAAATGTCAACATGACCATTTTACAATCATATGCCCAGTAAATTCAAAGTGCTCCTAGTAAATATGGAAAATGAAAAGTCTATGGAAATAAAAGGAAACCCAATTTTTCTAGAAATATAATAAAAAATTACAAAGAAATAAATATAATGTGTATAACATTATGATTCAAGTCTTTGAAACACCATTCCCTCCCCCCTCTTTAGTTTGGCATTTAGGAACCACACAAATTTGTTATTTTTATTTTATAACACTAATGTTTTCATTTAGAAGGAATTTGATTTTTTTGATTAGAGGAAGGCATGAATGAAAATTTGGGAGTAAAATGTGAGTACTAAATACCTACATGTCCCAAATGTATTCCATAACTCATATTGTTCCAAACAAAACAATTTTTTCTATCTATGCTCGACTTTGTCTTATAAATTTCACTTGCATTAGTCATGCGAGTGTAATTTCTATATTAAAGGGAAAAAATACAAAGGTGATATCCCAATAGGTTCCAAGTTCGAAACCCAATCACAATGCTTTCCTCTTGTAGAAATTTGTAGGATTCCTTTCTATTGTGAAGCTCGAGCGAAATGTAAGATGGGAACACAGAAGGGGATATAGCGAATAATTAAAACATAAGGAACTGAAAAAGTGGGAGAGGATGAGGGGAAAAGAAGATGGGGTAGCATTCATTGAGATTTATTTGTATTGTAAGAAAGGAAATTATCTTAAACATACACCAATTCCTTCGACGTTATAATGGAAATAATGTGAACAACAAGCTAATAGACTTGATCAAATGTAAGAAACTATATAGACAAAAAAGAAAATCAAAGATATCTCTTTTTGAGACATTTTAAACAAAATGTATAAATACCACTACTTCAATGTAATCATTATTTTTGAATTAGATTTTTTTTTTAAATGTTAGTCATGTCAGCTGTGATACTTAGTCTAATGTATAAAGCAATATGGTAAGAATGACACTGTCTCTTCGTCTTCAACTGGTGACATTAAGGAATTTCCACAATTCTCAAGATTTGGATTACTTCTAATGTTTCCATCCACTTTCCCTCCAAGGAATAACCTCTAGAGATATTTATAGATTTTAATTCCTTCATCCCCTTCAAGCCTTCACAAAATTTTTAAAATTTGTCCCATGTACGAGCCATAACATAGGCACATAAGTTTTGGAAACTTGGCCAATGTCTTTGAGATATTAAGCATAAAATCCTGAAAATCTCAGGAGACAAGAATATTGGTTTTTAAATGGTGCAACATTTAAAATGTCTTTGAGATATTAAGAATTAAATCTCAAAAATCTATGCAGAAAGGGATTTTAGATGTTAAATGGTCCAATTTTGAAAAAAACTTTGTACAAAGTGGCTTTATTTGAAGAAGTTAGAGTGATGACGGGATTTCAATCTTGGTGAACATTACCTGGTCTTGATTGACACAAGTGGCTAGGGGTAAAATGTGGTAGCCATTAACCTTCCAGATTTTACTGATTTGCTCAAGCAAAAACTGTGACACATGAGTTTTGGTAACTTGACGTTGTGTGAAGTGGCAGGAATGGAAGCTAATTTTTTTGAAATATGTTGCAATATTTCAAACGGTCCTATAGACCTTCGTGTGAATGCAATATGAGAGCAAAGGGGCCAAAAAAATGGGGAATATCCAATAGGTTCAAGACTCGAAACACATCTTGATTGGATTGTTTTCTAAACAAAGCTAAAGGTTCAACTTGAAATCTTGTGGGATTTTGATCACAAGGACATCAACTCAAACGATTTCACATTTTTCATGAGAGTGCAATATGGACTTAGAGGGGCCAAATTAATAAAGGGGAGAAATCCAATAGGTTTAAGGGGTGAAACCCGTCCATATAACTTACTTTATGAAGTGTTGTGAACCTGCATCTCTAGTTGAAAACCCAAAAAATTACAGAAAAATTGGGGATCAATCTCATTTGCATTATTCACTCGATGCTACTATGAGCTCATAGGGGGCAAATTAAAAAATGCGTAAATTCGAATAGGTTTGAGGGTAAAAAATCAGTTTTGCATTGTCCACTTCATGTTGCGATCTATACCCGCCTCTTAAGTTTGCAACCCAACCCTATAAATGTAGGAAAAAGGGGATCAATCTCATTTGCATTATTCACATCAAGTGCAAAATGAGCTCAGAGGGTCCAAATTAACAATTGCTGGAATTTTAATAGGTTCAAATGTCTAAACACATCTGCATTGCTCGCTTCATGTTGCGATCTATACCCTCCTTTTCTATTTATAACCCAACAGGTGTAGGAGAATAACAAATGTGAGATCTTCAGCGTAACAAATTAATTATTCATATTCATTTCTAATAAAAAAATTGTTCATAGCCATTTTCCACCCACGTTTATATATTGGGGAGTCTCATATCTCACTTTTATATTTTCTTATTCCCTTCATTGTAGAAATATATTAGGATTTATACGTCCTGGTGTTGTTAGTAATCTTGTTCTATAGTTTTATAATTGTAGATTTGTTTAGAAGGGATTTGGTCTAAAATCATTTAACTGCCTCTCAAAATTTAATAAAATTTTGGCTACACTGTACCAAGCTCGACAGTTCAGTATGGGTTCTGTTGTGATGGAAGGCATCCTGATATATCTAGAAGTGAGAAGGGATGATTCTGTTGTGGATAAGTATCATGGAATTCTTGTGCCTAAACCCTATCAATGGTAAGTTTTGTGTGCCCAGTTATTGTTGGAGAACAATCAGTTTATCTAGTTTTTTATTTCCTTTGAAAAAACACTCCAACTACTCGAGGGTATATTGACCTTCAATTATCTGTTCACGTGGAAAATATTGTGGAGGATGGTGACGTGGAGCCGAAGCCACGTGGACGGTTTAAAATTGGGCGTATTTTCAACGTCTCTGCCAAAGCCATCTCCACCATTGATGCATCTTTTGCTGTCAGAAGGGGAAACCCTGATTCTAACCTGAAACACCAAATGTTTAAACATCGTTATTAGGTTTTTAAAGAAATATATTAAAAGAGCCAAATGACATGAATAAATGTGGCAAAGTGATCAAATTAAAAAACTCATTGTTTCGATTTCAAACAATGTCCTTAAAATACTTGTTTCGAATTGAAACAAATTTCCTAAATGATAAGCTAAATTCTATTATGACAACTATATTTAATTCATATGCAAAGACATTACTTTTTGTGGATCTGAGTACTCGATTGCTGATTTTTAATATAATAAATATTAAAAATTATCATTTACTACAATGTTTTCGTCCCGATGTGTGTCCTTTTCCTTACCTTTCTTTCCCCTTACAAAGCGTCAATGCAGCCATGCAACTCCACAAAGAAAATAACCACTGGCAATAAATTCTTAATATGTGAAAAAGACTCAGGGAGAGGAACTTATAATTGTGTACGTAATATTAGGGGTACGTAGATATATGTAGGTATGTTGCTAACATAAAAAAAATCATTGTGTAGCATATGATCGTGTCATATCAACATTTTTCATTTCGTGTGTTTATTTGGAGGGAAAAGTAGTTTTTGAATTATTTTAATATGAATAAAATTAATATTAAGCATTTAAAAGATGGACCAATGACCGAGCGCCCTATGTGTCACATTATCCTCAACTCTTTAAAAGTGTCATAAACCAAAAAGTGAACAACTATTGGTACTTTTGTCAATAACCTAGTGTGAAAAGAGATGTACATATTTTGGTGCATGCACAGTTATAGGGACCTATCCCTTATATGAAATGTGTATACAAGATGACACAACAAAGTGTTAGGAGAAATGAAAATGTACCTTCGACATTATTATGGCTACACATGGAACATAATATCATAAGATAAACCCCTCGATTACAAATACATGACACGATGTAGATGGACCGAGCAAGGATGGAAGTTGTGGTTGTAGGATACAACATGGAGATACTGACAGAAAATTTGCATCCATCCAATTTCATGAGAAAGAGGAGAACAAATTTTAAGCTATTGATTTCTGATGGATATAAGAATCAGTCAGAGGCAACCCAATTGGGGTAAGCCTTATGCCGTCAAAATAAAGTGCTTAAGGAATGATTGTTGAGGTGAATTTTCTTCACAAGCTTTCAGGGATTATAATGATTAGAATGACATCAAAAGGTAACCACCTACACTCCCCAAAAAAATGGTGCAATTGATTGGAAGAACCATACAGTGGTGGAAGTGTCAAGGAACATGTTACAAAAAAGGGATTGAGAAACTCCTTTTGGGGTGATGTAGTTGCTACGACAATATATATTCTCTATTTATGTCCCACTACTACACTTGATAGGATGAATTCATATGAAGCATGGTATGAAAATTAGCCTAATGTCATTTATTTCAAAGTTTTTGGTTGTTCAACCCAGGGAAAATTTTAGTGGAGAATTTTCGTAAATTGCGAGTATTAGGGTTTTTTAAATTGGAAATGGTGAATTTTAAGCAGTTGGCTACTGCCCATTTCACCTAATTTTACACTAAAAATGAACTTATGTGCATCAATGTTTCGAACCAAAGTGCACTCATATTCATTGAGTTACAATAAATATACATCTACCATCCAAGCTATCAAAAAAATACACAAGTCTCCTTTTTCAGCACATAGACGATCATATAAGTCTGTTATCCCAAACCTCTGCTACCCCACTTTCATATGTACTACATTCTTCCATCCAACATAGCTACCACTATACCCCACAACTGTTTAACACCTCTGTCGTCATGTTTCCCTGCTTCTATCGTTATGGAAGAGATGTTTGTTTGTTCAAGGGAGAGATGGCTAGGCATGAGACAGACATCCAATCTAGTGCCTTATATGATGTCTACCTAAATCATGTACAAAAACCTTGTTAAATATAAGAAATATGCGACATATCAAAATACCTTTCCCAAAAAATGTCTTTTTGGATATTTGCCACTTTTTCAAAAGTCAATTTCAAAGATTTTCCAAAATATTCTAATTTTTTTAACAGGGTCTTATAATGAACCCTGGTTCAGCCTATGCTTATGTACTTGATCAGAAAAGAAATAAGTTAGATCGAAAGAGTGACTCTCATACCTTTTTTGGGTATAGTGAATAGAGAAAAGAATATAGGCTTTATAATCCTATCATTAAAAAAATTATTGTGTCTTGAGAGATGTTATTTATGATGGAGTATATGGTCATGAAAAAGAAAAAATATATATCGACAAGTCTAAATATATTTGTAATGATGATATTGTTGATGAACAACTCACCTTTGTTTTAATTCCATGTGCAATGAGTCCACCTAGAAACCCCTCATTTAGTTCTTGTATTCCAAGTCCAAGTCTTACTTTATGTCTCAGTTCTTCAAAAAAGGTAATAACCCTAAGTGTAATTTTTCAATGTAAAAGGAGTTAAACACATGAAGAATGTATAATAGGTGAGTTACTAAATCCTGCTTTATTTAGAGAAGATGATTTTGAATGATCATGTTTTGAATATGCATGCATTAATGATGTTTGTGTACAAGAAATGCAAGAAGAAATGTATTCAATTCTTAAGAATGATACATGGGAGATTACAAAAATTACACTTGAAAAGAAGTATATTGGTACTAAATGGTTCTACAAGAATCAATACAATAACAATGGTAGAGTTGAAAGACAAAAGGAACATTTAGTTGCAAAAAGATTTACACAAAGTATGACATAAATTATGAAGAGACATTTGCACCAATATAAAGACAAGAGACCTTTAGAATTATGATTTCACTAGCGGCTCAAAAGAAAAGGATCATACATCACATGGATGTGGAAATTGCCTTCTTGAATTAGTACTTAGAAGAGGATGTCTATATACAACAGCTAAAAGGTTTTGAATTATAAATTAAAGAAGACTAGGTCTATAAGTTGAAGAAAGATTCATATGGCCTTAATTAAGTATCAAGACCATGATATGGCTAAATTGATGGATATTTTAACAAAAATGGCTTCAAGAGATGTAAAAGTGAGCCTACTCTTTATTACAATAAAGAAGGTAATGATATTCTCATTGTAAGTTTGCATGTTGATGATTTGTTATGAGCAGCAATTTTCAGATGAAGTATTAATTCAAAATGGCTATGATGAGTGAATTTGAAAAATATTTAAGTATCATGCAATACTTCCTTGGAATAGAAGTTCATCAAAGTAAGGATGATATTTTTATTTTTCAAATAAATTAAGTAAAGGATATGTTGAAAAAAACTAGCATGGTTGATTGTAAACCACTCTAATTTTCAATTGATCATGGATTTATGTAATGTAGATAAGATGGTGCTGGAAAATTTGATGACACAAATTACAAAAGAATTATTGGAAGATTAATTTTTCCAACCCACACAAGAAAAAATATTGCTTATTCAATTTCTCTTGTTTCAAGGTATACGTTTGGCCATCTGAGATTCATATGAAGGCAAATAAGTGGATATTAAGGTATGTGACATAAAATATCAATTTTGCTGCTCATTATTATTCTAATAAAAAGCTTGAGCTTATTGGTTTTAGTGCTTCTAATTGGGGAGGTATTTTGGATGACAAAATTCAAAATCTGGCAAAATTCAAAATCTGGAAATTATTTTTCACTTGGTTCGGGTTCAGTTACATATATTTCAAATAATAAAAGCTTCATTTCTCTTTTATCAACTGAAATAAAATATATTACAATCACTTGCGTACACAAGAATTATGGATTTGAAAAGTTTTAGATGAAATTCGGCAGAAAAATAACCTGATAGTGATTTTTTGTGACAACATACTTGTGCTATCAAATTAGTCACGAATCCATTCCATCATAGCATGTCAAAGAATTTCAATTATATTTCATTAAGAAGAAAGAGATAGAACTGAAGTATATAAATAATAAAGAACAATTTGTTGATATATTCACTAAATTTGTTACAGAAGTTTAGTTTTTGAAACTTCGAGATGAAGTTGTTGGTCCATTCAACATCAAGGGGGAGAATGTTGGTTTATTGTTCTTAAGTTAATTATTTATTTTTAGTACAGTTGAGTTTATTTTTGCACAATAAAATATATCCAGTGGTTGTAGTTAAGAATCCAAACAATCATGCAATTGATGTAGTTAAAACTAGATTTGTAAGAATATTTTAAAAAGAGAATAAAGCCATGTTATGGCTACACATGTTTTAAAATTAGATTACATTGTTATTAAAAAATTATTAGTTATATTTTAGATAATTACCTATATTTTGGAAAATCATGTGTACATGCAAATTCATAAATACTTATAGTTGGTGAAATATTTTAGAATAAAAGAAATTAGAAAGTTTGTGTTTGTAACACCCGTAAGGACTACTCGCATGAGGCCAAAACAAAACAGGTTTAGAGAGAGAAAATTATGAAATAATTTTTTTTTTATTAGGTTCAGGTTACAAGAGGACAGTTGCGAGGCGTCGGAGAAGAATATCGATCTATTAAAATCGCCTCAAATTTTCAATTCAATTACATCTTCGTTAGTTTCCCCAACAAGGTTCTAAGGTTTTATTTAAGAGACTTCATTAGCCTATCCACAAGACTCCATTAATCCCGGTTAGGTTGAATTATTTAAGGACCCTTAATTAAATATTAAAATTTAATAATGCAAGGACCTAAAGTCTTGTAGCCCAAGGTCATACAATACAATAGTTAACTACTTGCCTAGAGGGTCAAGTGCACAACTTTTGCTAAAATCTTCCCCCCCCTCTTATTTCTATTTATCTTTTTAATTCCCACCAAAAGAGCCCATCACTTAAGTGGTGTAGGATATAACTCCACCATTGGATCTATTTTCTCCCCACCCTTAGATCTAGGTTGAGCAAGAAAACCCTAGAAATCCTTATGGATTTCCTTATGTATAATTTTTTTTATCCCTTTTTGTTTTATTTTCCTCTTACACCCAAAGCTCTCATTTCCTTTTTATTTTTGCTTGCAGGTTAAGGGAGAAAGAGGAAGAAGCTCCATCCATGGAGGCCATTACAGCCATGGGGGCTCTTCTCAACAATTTTTTTTTACTCATGCTTAGATGGAGGAGTTTTTTTTTTTATATTTGTACATCTGATCTGGTTGGGGTTATTTGGATTACCCAAACCCTGGGCCTGCGGATTCTATATATATATATATATGTATATGCATGGAAGTTATATAATGGCCGCCTAAGGGCCGAGGCCGAGGCAAAACGAACAGGCCACGCAGGCCGCAATTTGAATGGCCGCTTTTTTTTTTTATTCATTTTTTTTGTTTGCTGCGCAGTGTATGGCAGGGGGGCAGTGTATATAAGGGGGGGAGGGGCGCCGACCCCATCCCCACCCCATATAGTATATGGGTTGGGGGTGGGGGCGACACCCCTCCCCCCCAATCCATGATTCAAACAAATAGGCTGCGACCTGTACAGCCGCATCTAAAAAAAAACGCAGGGGTTTCAAACGCATTTCCTTTATTATTAAATTTCGTTTTATACCGTATATACATATATATATATATATATATATATATATATATGTATGTATGTATGTATATATATATCTATGTATATATATATATATATATATATATATATATATATATATATTTTAAAAATAATTAAAAGGGACTTGCAGTTTATTAAATTCTATGTATTTTAATAATACTTATCTTATCCTAATTAAAATATTTTAATTATTGAGAATATTAAATACTAATCTTTTTTTTTCTATAACATTTCTCATTATTGCTACAATAATTTCATCAATATGGGCATTAAAATTATACTAATATTATCAAATAATAATAAATCATGGATGAAAACATTGACAAGTGATAGAACAAAAAGAAAAAGGAAATATATTTAAACTCTTTCCCTCTCATGATTTGGTAACTATAGAATACAAAATAAAAACAAGTAAACTTCATTTCTTTAAACAATGTTGACATGATTTGCAACAAGTCTCAATTAAGCAATTCTTATTACAATGCAATATTTAGACTACTTGTTATCCAATTTAAAAGTAATGGTGTTTCAAATTTCTATCTATCCACAAGAAGGAAACTAGTTTTTACTACACATATCATTTGATTAAAACAATGAAATAAAAACAACATTTCACAAGAAGGTATTTACAACCAATCTCTTTATTAGCATATTCACAAAATTGACACAAGCCTTTTGTACACATCATTTCTTTATTTCCTTACAATTTTTTCAATAATTTAAACATCTTACAAGTAGAATTTGCATTCAACCATGTAACTTTTGATACAATATGAATTACAATGTCCTTTATTTTTAAATAGAAAAAAAACAAGATGATACAACTCTCTTTCTACTACAAATTTACAACAAAATAAAGTATAGAAGGTAAATGGAAAGAATCTTCACAAGTTCCAATGTGCTCTTCATCCATGCTCCAAGTTCCAAGTAGTTCAATCACAACCAAGATAGGGGGAGAGGCAACACTCTCCTCCCAACCAAAATTCAATGGAGAAGAGAAGCAATCTCCTCCATTGACCCCCGAGCCCCAAACACAACACAATGAAAGGGTGGTCTCCAACTCAAGGAAACAATACTTGCTTCCACAATACAATTTCTTCACAACATTCAAAGCTAAAAATAGAAGAAACAAGGAGACACACAAATAACACCAAACATTTCACAACAAGGCTTGCATCCAAGCCAACAAGAGAAGGAAATATGGGAATGTTTTCCTTATGCCTCCCAATTGAGATGAGATGCCCATCCAAACCCTCCACAATAAAACTCAATCCCCTATGACTCTTATGCCTCCCTCAAGTACCCATTTTTCCTCCCATACTCTTATGCTTCCCTCCTCTTATGGCTCCCTCAAAGACAAGGTAAGAATGTAAACATTCTTACCCAAGATGGGCATCCCTCTCAAACTCCCTCCACAATATCCTAATCTACTCTTATGCCTCCCTCATGAGTATTCCCATAGACCTCTCCTATACTACACAATAAGCATTCTATCCATTTTTCCACAATACACAAAAACAAACATGCATTTTCTACAATTTTAAGCACAAAAGCAACAACAAAAGAAAGCACAAAAAGAGAAGTTTTCCTACCTCTCCATTGGAGAAGCCTAAACCAAGAAGCTTTGTCCAAGCTCCCTTCAAACAATCTAAGCATGTGTTAGCATTTGTTTAAGCATTAGTTTAATCCATTGTTGTTAATGGACAATTAATAGACAGTTGTAGCTGTCCTCTCTCCTTCTCTCCTCCCGCAGCCTTTATAAGGCTTGGCACTCTTGTTTGTAAACACACGCATTGAATGAATATCATTCTGTCTTCTGCAATTAAACTCTTGCCATCATTGGTATCAGAGCGTGGCGTTTCATTTGGCGTGGATGCAAAGAGGAAGCGTCCTGTGTGGAGGAGTCGAACTGTTCGATCTGTTTGATAGTCATCATTCATTGGTTTCAATGGTGGTGTATGTGAGCAGTACCATCCCAAACCGCATGTATTCTGCTATCATTGACGTGCAGACCTAGCAGGAAGGAGGTGAGCCGTGGAAGGAGCCCAAGCAAGCACCAAAGGTGACCCACGTGCAGATTGGAGACTATTTCTACGTGAAGATTGGAGTACCTGTTCCTCTGTTTCTGCGTGAAGATTGGAGTGCCTATTCCTCTGCCTGCGTGAAGATTGTATGTCGTTGTTCATTGGACCTGTTTGGCGTGGAGAGGTAATTTTTAGCATGGAAGAGACAAAAGTAATGTTGTTTGGCATTTTGGAGCAGAAATTAACAACCTGTTAGTGTTTGTCTTTTACCCTGCAAAGTGGAGCGACCAATTTGTAAACCTGTTGGTGTTTGAAATAGTTATTATGGACATTCACTTGGAAAAATACTCGGGGTTAAACTTTCATACATGGAAGGTGAAGATTCAAATGCAACTTATGCATAAAAACTTATGGGGTATAGTAGATGGGAAAGAGAAAAAGCCCACAGACGCCGCCAAATTAGCAGAATGGTAGTGCAGAGATGATAAAGCAAAAGCCATTATTGGCCTTGCTCTCTCTGATTCTGAACTCCATCATGTTGATCTCAATAAATCTTCCAAGGACATGTGGGATAATTTAAATCAATTATTTGGAGTGAAAGCAGTGAACGCGAAGTTTTCCCTAAAACTTCAGTTATACATATTCAAAATGGAAGAAAGCATTTCTATGTCTAGTCACATTAATAATATTCGGTCTCTGCTCCAGCAACTAGCAGAAGTCAAATCTGTGATAGAAGATGAGGATGCCAAAGATATCCTATTAAACAGTCTATCTTCCAAATACAACAATGTTGTTTTTTACTCTCAGTCAAATTCAGTCCAAATCTCTAGATGACATGATCACGGCTCTTCTCGCAGAGGAAAAACGCATAACTGATGATGTTGCAGAAGGTGATACTCAACAAGTAAGTGCACTGTATTCCACAAACAGAAAATTTCATAGGAGATCAGATAAAAATAAACTAAGGCCTAAACAAGAGATTGAATGCCACTATTGTCAGAAAAAGGTCATACAATGTGGAACTGTCATATCCGAGCAAGAGATGTTCTACAAGGAAATATAAAACACAATGGAGCTAATACTGCTCATGTAGAAGATCCACAAGATTCTGACGAGAGTGAGGAAGCTGTTGATGAGATTAGCTTCACATCATCTCTAGTATTGTAAGCATCTGTACAGGAGGACGGAGCATATCGGAGGCTGGAGGAAATCCAGCGACCTCTTGCAAGCCGCAAGCGACGAGGCCGCTGACAGAGATTGTGGCAGAATAAGGTATTGAGGACTTGTTCCTCAATTTTTGGCTTGTTTATTTCAGTTTCTGTTTTGTTTCATGTTCATGTTGTTTTGTTATTCAATAAAGTACAAATGATACGAAGTTTCCTGTTTGGGACCTTCTAATTGAAGAGCATCGTGGGGAACAGAAAAGCACTAAAAGCAGCGCATGGTACTTGCCCTGAGTTCGTGGTAATCCTGTAAAACCACTGAGGTATCATCCTCTTGGGTTCGTGGTATGCCTGTAAAACCACCGAGGTAAAATCCTCTTGGTTCGTGGTAATCCTGTAAAACCACCGAGGTGAACAGTCGGAAAGTGTTCCTGTCCCTCTAGGTTTCTGGTCAACCTTAGAAAGACCATGTGAGACCATGTAGGCACATGCTCATGTGAAGACCCTCTTTGCGATGTTCTCTTTAAGGGGGGGACCTATTATCAGGAAATGTATGTTTTTACGAACAATGTATTAAGGGGGGGAATGTTAGCATTTGTTTAAGTATTAGTTTAATCCATTGTTGTTAATGGATAATTAATAGACAGTTGTAACTGTCCTCTCTCCTTCTCTCCTCCCGCAGCCTTTATAAGGCTTGGCACTCTTGTTTGTAAACACACGCATTGAATGAATATCATTCTGTCTTCTGCAATTAAACTCTTGCCATCAGCATGCAAGTCCAAGCTCCTTCCTTTTTTTTCTTTCTCCCAATTCTTTTCTCTCTTCAAAAGAAAATAACCCAAAGAACTCTTTTTACAAAAAAAAACTCCAACCCCCTCAACAAGAGAGGAAGTTTCCACAAATAGACAAAAAGAAGAGTGAGGGTGATGTGACTCCTTGTAGGATGCCACATCACACATCCTCAAGACCACCTCCCTTTAGTCAACTCAAATCCCAAAACACCATAAATGGGTGGTTGGATTGAATGACATCTCTTATCCACATCCATCCCTTCCCATGTGTCCTAAGACACAATTAAATGCAAATGGAAAAAAGTGCACTCCAAAGTCATATTTCTCTTCCCAAAACAATAAATAATCCCCTTTTTGGCTTCCCAACCCATATATATGGTTGGTAAAGGGTTTTGGGAAGTGTGGGACAAGTTCAACTTGTCCCACAAGTCCCCCAAAATTGCCCTAAATCTCAAATTCGAGTTTCAAGGGATTTGGAGTGGTCAACACTCAAAACAAGCATTCAATACAAGAGGCAAACACATGGCTCAAGGAGCCAACCATCAAAATTAATTTCACCTACTAGACTTCCCTCCAAAACTTAAAAATTAAAACAAGATGTTAATTTAATCTAAGGACACTTAGCAAAAGAAAATTTAAAAAAAATATTTCACAAATAAAATCACCTACTAAAGTAAGTTAAAACAAATAAATAAAATTCTCACCCCCTTGGTCACATTAGAAAATTTCCCCCTCATGGAAATTTTCTTAACACATACAAGAACAAGGTAACACAATACAATTCACTAGCTGCCTTGACGACCAAATGTTGTAACCACCTGACATCCTGTTGTGTTTGGTTCCCAATCCACCTTTAGGTTGTGATCATGTTGTGTTTCCTACAAAATACGAAATACCTTCTTTGGCCTTGCGGCCATGTTAAAATATCCAAAATAACCATATGCATGAAATTTGTTAACATCTATACGTAATTCAATCAATCATCATTTCTAGGTCTAAATCACAACTTAATTATTTCATTTCATCATTATCCAAAATTATAGCAATGTAAATTCAACAACTACATTCTACTCATCATGGTGAAGAAATCCAATGTTAGAACACATGCAATATATCCATATTAAAATAATATCGGTACCCAATAGTCTGTCCATGAGTCAGTGTAGATCATACTGAAAACAAAATCCAATCATAATCCAAATGCATCTAGTCACAAAACATCAAGCTAATCAACATAAGTATAAGTCATGTCCATATCCAAAGTCTGCATAACTCAAAATGATAATCAACTAAGTGTCGTAGGGAAGTGGGCATTACAGTTGATCTATGTTTTTTTGGGCTGTATAGGATAATTTGACTATGATTATGAGTTATTTTTTATTATTTTATGTTTATTGTGTGCATGTGTCCTTTTCTTAATGCTAAATCAAAGGGAACAAGAACTACCACCTAAAATATGCTCTACAATTTAGATAAAACAAAGCATAAACACCATCAAGATAGAGAACTAAGCAAGATCTAAACTAACATTATAACTTTGAAAAACATGAGATCAAAACTATGCATGCTATTTTAACATCTCTACTCTCCTAGATTACCAACAAAATGCATGGACCTATTTAGCTCCAATGGCAATCAAAAATTTGCTTGTTTGATCTTTAAAGAATGCAAGAATAGGAAGCTTAGCTCTTAACAATTGTGACATCTCAAGAAGACAAAAATGCAAGCTCGTAGTCTCTTTGCTATATGCTTTGCATTTTCTCTCTTAAGAAGTTTAGGTGTAGGTATAAAGGTAGAAGGAGGGATCCTTATATAGCCCAATGGATAAAGGAAACACTTCATCCCTTTGCATGTGGGATAAAGGTAAAACATGATTAGGAATGGATAAGGTTGCTTTATTAAAGGTAACCTTACTTTAGAAGGGTTTAATTCATATTTAGCAAGTCATGGGAGTTGGGGGGGTGTTTTAATTAATCAAAGGTGATTAACTAATAGGTAGATGTAAGCTTATAGAAGCTAATTAGAGGAATATTAGTATGATTTAGACTATTAGAAGGGGATTAAATCAATTAAATATTGATTTATTAGTTAAATGAAGTGAAAGGATAATTAACTAATAATAATTAAGTAGTCTAGATAGAAGGGGTAAATAAATAATGGAATGTCGTTACTTAGGTTGTTAGTTGGATAGGTGACTTAATCAATTAGCGTATTGTAATTAATTAACAACAACAGGAGGGATTATGAGTGCTTTTGACTATATGTCGTTGATTTGTGAGAAAGGGGATAATTAGCACAATTTAAGTATTTAAATTGCTTGGGAGTAATTATGGGTGTCTACATTTGCCCCTCTTTGGGGTGGTGTACATGACGTCACTTCAAAGATAGTAAATGGAAGAAAATTTTGAAGGGATAGAAGAAAAATTAGTAGGAGGGAGAGATGCCCCCTCAAGTGTCGATGGGGTGATGAAAGAAGCTGATCGACGATCGAAAAAGATGAGAGATAGACAGAAGAATGGGAAGGGGTAGGATGCCCCGGTGAGAGAGAATATTAGGGGTGAGAAGAAGGTGATGCAGAAGAAATATGGAGGAGGGGAGACATGAGCTTAGCTTCTAGCTGCCGTGTATTGGAACCATTTTGATGTCATCATATTACCATAGGAGCTATGTCATCGGTCCTTATGAAAAATATAAGCATACGACAAAGGTTGAATGACATGAAAAGCCATACTACGAACAATTTCCCATTGCTAAAAATACCAACTATACGCAACATACAACAATGCAATGCAATACGAGAAGGAAACAAGCTCATCTAACAGGGAAAACAAGTATGAACGCACATACCCAACCCAACAATGGTCAAGACAGTTGTACAAATGTTTTGTTATCAGTGCTGAAGAGATCCACAAGTTCGTGATTGACGAAAAGGGTTAAAAATGATGCCCGAGCAAGGATACATGCAAGGGGGAATGATAATGGACATAAGGTCCAAGAAAAGCGTTATGTGCAATGAAACAACACCAGGCAACAAACGTGCCCCGGAGTATAGATGAAGTAAGCAGCTAGCTTTGTGAATGGTTGTGAATCCGGTGATCCACGAGTCATATTAATCAGGGAAGATGTGAGACAAACCAGCAGGATATGGAGAAAAATACCATGCGCAAGACACAAGTTTCAACCATGATAAGCAAGTTACCATTTTTGTAGGTTTTTTTACTTTTTAGGATTTTGTGAAAAAGTTTGCCCTATTTTTATTTTTATTTTTGACATATATATTGTTTTTATTTTCCTGTTTTCCAAATTGTGGTGAACAGTAGAAGAAAATAGAAGAAAGAGAATGAAGGGCCTAGGCACTATAGAAAGTGCCCTAGGTGGAAGAAAGAAGAAAAGAATGACAGATAATGTCCTTGATTAGTGGGAAAATTAATTAAAATAAATATGTGAAAAATAATTATTTACGAGAGTGGAAATAAGAAGAATAATCACCCATGAGCAATAAAATTGTCTGAGGGAGAAGAAAGGGGTATCAGCCAGCAAAAAATGCCCTAATACGGTGAAAAATAAGAGAAAAATAATTATTTAATAAAAATAATTATTCCACGGTGAAATGAGGAGAAAACGACGATCAAAACGGGCCTCTAGGCCCTCCCGACGGTGAAAAATGGGTTAATATACCCCACCCGGGCGGGGTAAAAACATTGCGACCAATTCATTTTAACCGAGCTGTTTAGAATTTTTACTGTGAGGCTCTGATAGTGCGGAGGACAATGGTGATTGCACGAGACTGAGTTAGGCACGTAAACGTAGTTCGAGGGTACTAGCGGCACGCAGACGACGGCCCCTTTATGAGTATTGAACCCTTACACATTAATTTTGGTCATTAATGCTCTAAATTCCACTTTTAGCCCTAGGAAGTTACATCTGCGTGTAAGCGCAGGTGTCAATTTAGGGGCGTAGGCATCAATTTAGGGGCAGATGCACTAGAAACACTTGCATGCACATGCAGGCACGAACTGCACACACCCACGTGCACACACACACAATCATATGTGCGCGAATGCGCACACATAGAAAAAGAGGCACACATGTTAAAAACATGGCGCATGCACAAAAGGGGGGTGCACACACACCCATGGGTATACGCGTGCAAGTGTAGGCACCAATTGTGTGGCACACATGCCAAAAAGGGGGCACAAGCACACGAAAGAGGGTGCAAGCACTAGAAGATAGACGCGCACACGTTCACATGCTCAAAAGGGGGCACATGCATCTAAAAGGGTGCATAGACACCTTAAACCGAGTAGAAAACATAAGAAAATGTTAGAAAGATGACACTTAGAAGAATTTTTAGGATTTTTGGGTTAACCCTAAAATGTTAGATAGTTTTTTAGAAGAGATGTTAGTAACTGATGGGTGATTTGATATTTTGCAGAGATGATTTCCAATTTTACAAACGTAGGAGTGCTGCACTCAGATAGTAGAGCTAGAGGGGAGTATGCACCAGCATGACTGACGTGACTGGTGGTGGGGCTAGGCCCCGTGTCTCAGATGCCTTCCATTACGCTAGATCATGGCTTACTGACTATGCTAGCCGAGCGATGGCATAACAAGAGTCAGTGTTTCAAATTACCCATAGGGGAGATGGCCGTGACTCTCGAGGATGTATGGCAGATTCTCTGCATGGCAATCATAGGCACCTTGATTGAGTATAGTGCAGATGCAGGATTTATTAGAGCATCATGTAGTGACCTTTTTTATATAGATGATATTCCGCATGACAGGATGACTATAGCCCTGCATGAGTGCATCTCTAACCCAACATTACATCGAGGGCCTCTTTATATTATGTATCTTATCAGAGGGTTTTTACTCACTGATAAGACAAGGGCATCGTTCCCTAGAGGACTGTTACCTTTGGTTCATGGCATCTTCAGCGGCGAGAGATACTGCTGGGGATAGTGCATTTTGGCCCACTTGTATTGGGACTTACATTTGATTACATACCACGGTCAGAAGACCATGGGTCCAACTTCGTTACTTCAGATCTGGTCATGGGACCATATTGCCATCAGACGTCCTGTGGGCACTTTACGTGTCTAAGACCCAGAGGAGCCATCATACATGGCATGGGTAGTAGCAGGTGGTGATATACGTAGCCACCTTCGCAACCTATTCAGATATAGGCGAGAGTTTGATGAGCTACCAAGGATAGATATTATCTGGTGGCCATATAGAAATTTCTAATGGCAAGAGGATGCCACAGAGCTTCAAGTGTGCTCAGTAGAGCACTATATCATTGGCAGTCATGGCTACATTATAGATCTGTATTGAGTTGATCGATGCTAGCGGTAGCTTGGTAGAGTACAGGGGGTCCCACAACCAAACATTTGGTATGGACATAGAGATTCAGAGAGGTAGACTATAGGGCCTCACATACTAGTGGCCCGAGCTTGAGTGAGTTTTACACAGGTGGTCCCCTAGGTATGGGATGCATCATGACAGGTGTGGGATTCAGGGACCACAAAAGAGTACACAACTTGGTATGCCATTGTATTACCCCGGCGTGTCACCATTCTGGAGGAGGCTTGGGCAACAGGTGCTCGTTGACCTATAGAGATATGGCATGGTTTAGAGCGTAGAGCGAGAGTAGTGGGGCCAGATCCAGAGGATCCTTTTGATGACATTCCTCATGATGGGTAGGGTGCTGCATAGGCACAAGGACCAAGGCCACAAGGCCCAATATAGGCACCAGTTCAACCAGCCAGAGTGAGGGTCCTAGAGAAATTCCAGTCCTCTAAAGCACCTTAGGGACCAGTCCCTGAGGCACAGACAACCTCACATCCAGTGGCACAGATAGCCACAGTATAGCAGCAGTTATAACAGGCCCTAGCTGAGAGAGATATAATGAGAGCTGAGAGGGATGAGGCCCGAGGTTGGTGTGTGACTACTACAACGGAGCGTGATGAGGCCTAGACACATATTGTCACATTACTTTCAGAGTGAGATCAGGTTCAGGCCCAGGCTGGCCTAGGTGATGATAGAGTGACATGGCAGAGTCAGATTTGAGAGTAAGCGGCATAGGGAGCTCAGATATTAATCCTTCTTCATCAGTCACAGACTCAAGTGTAGATGGTCATAGCTCAGATAGATCACGTATATGCGTGGTCATAGGGCCTTCTTGCACAAAGAGTTCAGGCACAAGCTGAGTTTCAGACTGTGACTACCGAGAGGGATCGAAAGGCTACCTCCACGAGACAGCCTAAGGCCGATTTAGGCTAAGTGACAAGTGAGCGTGATGTTTCCCTTTAGGCATCCCTCACCTCTAGAGATGCTAACTTGATACATGATGCCACGAGGCTTGGTGGCGAGGCTCTATTTTACAGGACTACCTATTACAGGGTAGTCCCCCTAGAGTAGCGAGTGGTACTGCCTCGACAGTTAGGGTCGAGCTCGATAGGCTCTCAGTCACGGAGATCAGTCCAATTTATGAGATCAGTGAGACAACCCATACCAGAGAAGCTAGCTGGACCAGGACCATCTCGTCCTCCATTGTTCCATTGACCAGGTGATAGACCTAGGAGCCCCGGCGAGGGTGAGAGCTGCGGTTGAGTCCTATATTTTTGTTGTACATATTATTTGTATACATGCCTCTTATGAAGGCCGATGTTGATGTATAGCTTTGTATACTTGTATTTTTTATGATGCCTATTGATGAAGGCTTTATTCTTTCTGATGCATGCCCCTTTTTGATGGCACTTTGTATCTATGATGTATCATTTTGAGTACTGATCTGGACAGTTTATACTTGTATAGATATGTGGACATTTTTGATGTATCATCTTTGTACACCTCAGCTGAAGGCATTTTTGATATAGAGTACCGATGTATATCCATTTTTGTTGATATAGATGTATATGACACACATGTATATAGAGGATTACTTTTTGGGCTCAGATATACATGTTTATGAGATGATGCACTTTATTGTTTTTGTGTCCTGATGCATGTGACACGAGTGGGCATAATTCTATGATGTAAAATACCCTTTATCAGAAATTACTCTATGTTGAATCCTATTGCATGTTGCGAGTTTTGATTCAGCACTTATGGATGTGTTATGATGTTGTCTGATTTTGTACTTGCATGTATGTTATCTTGATGTTTGATGTATACATGTGATGTAGATGTTAGATGATAGATCCTTAGATGATATCAAATGCATTTCTCATGTGTTACTATAGATGTATATGGATGGGATGATATGATGATAAGGGTGCGAGGGGGATAGATTTTGATATCTGTGATCCCTCTTGCCCCCATTTGATGATACGATATGTGATGATTAGCTTAGCATTCATGTATGATGTATACTTAGTTTTTTCTTGATATATGATGTATAGATGATGCTAGATGTGATGATAATGATGGTAATGTGATGTTGTGATAACAAAACAATGCACATGCAATAAACACAATCAAATGCTAACAAAGAACATAATGAAATAACATAATAACACACCAGGATTCACTAGCATGCAAAAACACACCTAAATGCTAAGAAAGAACACAATGAATTAACACAATACACCATGATCCACATGCACAAGCAAGAATAAATCTAATCTAAGAAAGAAGATATGAATCCTAACAAAGTATGCCCAAGCAACAAACAACCCAAAAAGTAGAAACACAAAACAACTATACAAGCAACAAGCAAAGCAAGAAACAAAACAATGCAAGAAAATGTAAGTAAATGTTTTTGTAAGATTTGTTGTTATGCAACCATGTTCTATTGTTTTTGGTGTTTTGAAACAATTTTCTATTGTTTTGGTTTTTATGAAACAATTTTTTATTGTTTTTGTGTTAGTTTCGAATATTTTGAATGTTTTTGCAGTTTTTGAGAAACAATTTTCTATTGTTTTTGCGGTAGTTTCAAATATTTTGAATGTTTTTGCATTTTTTTTTAGAAACAATTTTCTATTGTTTTTTTGTTTTTGTGAAACAATTTTCTATTGTTTTTTGTTCTTTTCTAATGGTTTTCCAAATCTATGTATAGGTAACCAAGAAAGCATGGATGCCGACAGCGTCAGATCGAGAATATACAAGGGCAAAAGTCCCGCACTTGTGAACAAGAAGGTGAAGTTGTTGAATTACCCCAGCGTAAGATGAGAAATAGAAAAAGACCATACCCCTTACAAATGAATAAAAGAAGGAAAATCCTGATCAAGGCTTGATAGGATGGGGCTCACAGGGAATCTCGAAGGTGGAACCAGGGCTAGGCCAAGGAAAACTACCCTCCAGATGCAAGATGCTTGTGAACAACGAATCCTTCCAAGTTACCAGAAACCATTTTTCACCCAAGGACTCGTCTAAAGTGCCACAATTGCGTTGTTTTCACTTGTGGACAACATGTTTTCTCTATCTTTTTTCTTTTTGTATTTTTGATCATTTTACCATGTTTTTGATTTTTCTGCTTCGTGACCTTTCTGTGCCATGTTTAAACATAGAACCGCTTAAGATTCATGGTGTTCATGGGCTCCCAGATCTCATCACCATTGGGGTGATCACGTTTGTATGCCCCTATGCCGTACTTGGCTACTATAACATAGGGTCCCAACCAATGTTCTTCGAACTTCCCTTTCTTTTCTCAATCCGCTCTAGTGTTAAACTGGTTCTCCTTCATGACTAAATCACCAACCTCAAACTGATGAGGGATGATTCTCTTGTTATAATTTCTGGAGACTCTATTTTGATACAATTTTAGGTGATTAAGAGCGGGAATGTGCCTCTCATCTAGGAGCTCCAATTCAGCCAATCTTGCTACCCGGTAATCCTCATCTTTATCCAGATAGTCCCTGAGTGAGATTCTCAGGGAAGGAAGTTCAATTTCTAATGGGATGATAGATTTCATCCCAAATACTAGAGAATATGGTGTCACCCCCGTAGGAGTGTGAATGGAGGTTCTGTAAGCCCAGAGGGCTGGATGGATTTGTAAGTGCCAATTACGACCTATTTTGCTGACCATATTCTCCATTATCCTTACCAAAGTCTTGTTTGTGGCTTCAGCCTGTCCATTACCTTGAGGGTAATATGGCATGGACCATTTTAACCTAATTTGGAATCGTTGACAAATACCTTTTATAGTTTTGTTCTTAAATGACTTCCCATTATCTGTAACAATGGTTGCGGGAATGCCATATCGACAAATGATATGATTCATGATAAATTTAGAAATCTGGGCTCCTATTACATAGGTTAAAGGGACAACCTCCACCCATTTTGTAAAGTATTATGTAGCCGTGATGATATGTGTATGACCATTAGATGAGGTAGGATTAATTTTTCCTATCAAGTCAAGTCCCCACTTAGAGAATGGCCATGGGGTAGTGATAGGTTGCAATGGTTGTGATGGGGCATGAATGAAATTTCCATACTTTTGGCAAAGTATACATTTCCTGACATAATTACAACAATCAGTTTCCATGGTAGGCCAATAGTAGCCTACTCTTAACAATTTCTTAGCTAAGACCATTCTGTTTGTATGTGCTCCACACACCCCTTCGTGTACTTCTTTGATTGCTTGGATTGACTCCGTCACATCCAGACAACGTAACAGATTCCCATCATAGCCATGACGATAAAGTGTACCTCCTAAAAGGATGTAACAGGCTATTTGGTGAATCAGGATTTGCTTTTCAGAATGGGAGATAGCGGGAGGGAACGTGTTGTCCTTAAGATAGGTAAAGATGCGTTTGTACCACGGGGAATTGGGACCAACAATATCACAAGCTAGGAAAGATTCTAGCATGTCATGCACGGGTTGGCATAGAATTTCTACAAAGAACATCATGTCATTATTTCCTGGTGGAATACGAAGCATAGATCCCACTATTGCCATGGCATCTGCTGATCTGTTGTGTGCTCTAGGGATTTTCTCAAATGTAATGGGCACAAATTATTCCTTTAGACTTTCCACTATTTTTTTATAAGGTATGAGCTTGTCATTCTTGACCTTATATTCATCATGAACGTGTTTGATAATTAACTGTGAATTACCCACAACCTTGACATGATGAATATTCCACTTGATAGCAAGCTTCATTATTGCAATAACTACCTCATACTCCGCAGTATTGTTCATGCAAGGGAAGCCCAGGTGAAAAGCCTGTGGTATAGGATCACCAGAAGGAGTAATAAGGACTACTCCTATGCCTGAACCATGAAACGTAAATGATCTATCAAAATGTATCTCCCATACAATAGATTCTTCAATGTAGAGCAAGGAGGCATCTGAAAAATCTAGATTCAATGGTTCTATGCCTTGCAAAGGTGCTTCTGCTAGCTGGTCAGCAAGTACTTGTCCTTTAACCGATTTCTGATGTACAAATTCTATGTCAAACTCACTGAGTAGAATGATCCAATTAGCCATTCTACCTATGAGTGTGGGTTTAGACAGTAAATACTTGAGTGGGTCAACCTTGGATATTAGCTTGGGTTTAGTATTCAATAGGTAATGGTGAAGTTTTTGAAAAGAAAAGAAAACAGCCAAGCAAGCTTTCTCAATTTGAGGATAATTGAGCTCATAGGTGATGAGGGTGCAACTCAGATAATACACCACTTTTTCCTTATGACCAAGGTCATATTGGGTGAGCAGCGCTCTAATAGAAAATTGTGTAGCAGAAATATAGAGCAAGAGTGGTTCTCTAGGAGTTAGTGGCATGAGGACAGGCAGATTAGCCAAGTATTGTTTAAGCAAAGCAAAGGCTTGTTGTTGCTCAGGTCCCCAAATGAAAGCGACATCTTTTTTAAGCAAGTGGGTGAATGAGTGACACTTATCTGCAAGCTAGGAGATGAAGCGGCAAATGGCTTGAATTTTCCCCTGTAATTTGTGCAGTTGCTTGATATTCTTAGGTGGAGGCATTTCAGTAATAGCAGACACTTTAGCAGGGTCTACCTCAATACCTCGTCTTGATACAATGAAGCCTAATAGTTTTCCTGATAGCACACCGAAGACACACTTCTTTGGATTCATCCTGACTTTGTATTCTCGTAGGTGTTCAAATATACACCACAAAATGACAGGGTGATCCTCTCTTGTTTTAGACTTTCCCAAGATGTCATCCACGTAGTCCTCCATGATGTCATGAATCATATCATGAAAAATTATTGTCATGGCCCACTGATAAGTAGCTCCTACATTTTTGAGACCAAACAACATCACTTGATAATAGAAGGTGCCCCAAGGAGACGTTAAAGTTGTTTTGTGCTGGTCTTCTTTCGCTATCTTGATTTGTTTGTATCCTGAAAAGTCATCCATGAGTGATAGCATCTCGTACCCTACTATTGAGTCAACAATCATGTCAATATTTGGTAGTGGAAAATCATCTTTAGGACAAGCCTTATTAATGTCCCTAAAATCCGTGCAGATTCAGATACCAACAGGATTTTTCTAGACAAGCACAATGTTTGATATCCATTTAGAATAATCAATCAGCCTAATGAATCCTGTTATAAGTAATCTTTCCAACTTTTTTTTAACCAGTAAGGCCACTCTTGGGTGCATCTTTCAGAGTTTCTGTTTGATAGGCTTAGTGTCTGTGTGCACAACTAGGTTGTGCATGACCAAAGTCAGATCTAAGTCGAGCATGTCTTTGTAAGACCACACGAACACATCTATAAACTCTTGCAGTAGCATAGTGAATGTCTTTTGTTCTCTAGCCGAGAGTGATGCTCCCAATTTTACTATCTTGGGATCTTCTTTTGTACCAATATTCACATCAATGGTTTCTTTGACTAGTAATTTTGATAAGTCCTCCATACATGTAGGATCAGGAGGTAGGTTGAGATCTTCATCCAAGGATGTTTCCACAAGATTTTCATCCTTGGCGTGGTCACTTTGTTTTTCGTTTCATTTTTTCATTTGTTGGTCAACCAGTTCCTCAAGGAGGTTTTCACTGTGCAACTTGGACTTTGATTTTTACCAAGGCTTTACGTTGGAACTTTTTCCCTCACTTTTCTTTAAGTTTTTTTGACCACGAAGCTCAACCTCCTTGCCAAAGTAGGCGTAGGTATCTAAATCAATAAAGAAACCCTTCTTGTGATCCCCAATGGGAATTGTATCCCTTATGCCCATGAATTCTGCGATAGCTTCGTCATTCTCAAATAAATCTAGCAACATGTGACATTATTGGTCCCATTCAGTAAGGGAAGGGTATACAAGGTCAAGGGTTGGTTCCATGGGGGTTATGGTTAGGACATCGTTGTTCATGAAAAGGTTTGTGGAGGCGAGATCCTCATATTGGCTATAATGGGAATCCGTATCACTGTCTAGATAGTCAGAACTATCCTCACATTCAGAACAAGTAGCATCTTGATAATTGGGGTGTGCTCCATAAGGGAGAATCCCAATGCCATAACTTTTTGTTTTGAAATGCAGCAGAGGCACTAGCTCTCTCTATCCTTATTCATTTCTACCACATCCTAAGCCCTTGTAGCCATTGGAGTACATCATTTTACTAGATTTTTCATATTCTGGGGTTCGATAATAGGATGGCTGAGTATCCTCTTGGACCCAAGTTGTAGGTGGATCAATCAATTTTACCTCAGCTAACAAGCCTCCAGGTAAGAATGACCCTATAGTGTGTTCCTTTCTAGGTCTTTTGAAGCGGTAGTTAGGTCGACCTCTAGTCTTGGGAGAGAATGAGAGGTCTAAAACCAAGAGCGCTTGTTGTACATTATACTCCCCACAACCATATTCAAGGATTTTCATCTCCCATGAATCAAACAGAGATGTTGAAGTAGACACACCATGAGTGCAAGAACTGAGAGAATCCGAATCCACTTGGGATTCCATGGCCTCAAATTGGAGAGAGAAAGCTATATTTGTGGAGGGACATGCGTATGTATCCTTTTGTGTAAATCTATTGAGAGCTCTACAATGAGTGAAGGGCTCTGAATCTCCTTGTATTGTAATGGTGTGTCCCTCATGCTTCAATTTAATGCATTGATGAAATGTTGATGGTATGGCCGGAATGGCATGAATCTATGGTCGGCCTAGAAGCATATTATATGGAAGTTCGAAGTATAGGACATGAAACTTTGTCTGATGCCAAGTGGGAACCACCTCCATAGGAAACATGATTGTGCCTGCTGACTTCCTTTCCTCATTGTCATATGCGGTGATAGTGATGATATTGGACTCAAGATCTTCCTCAGTATGTCCTAACTATTTAACCAACTTGAGTGTACAAATGTTCAACCCAGATCCATTATCCACAAGAACCCGTTTGATCTTCTTGCAGGTGACAACTACCTCAATATATAACAGAAGATTATGTGTTGGATTCTCAGTAGGGATCTCCCTATGGTTGAAGGAAATATGTTCATTTGGTATGATGCTTGCCACTGCAGCTTTAAGGTGTGTAGGATCAACTTCTAAAGACACTCCCGACTCCTGAAGAGTTTGGTATAGAATGTCTTTATGCACATTGGATATCTCGAGAAGATCTAAGATCAAAATATTAGCAGACATCTTCTCAAGTTATTCTAAAAGGTTATATTTACCGGTTTTTGGGGTTGATAGAGAAGGTTCTAGAATTATGAGGTAGGCACACCTTGTTACCGCAACATAGTCCTTTCCCTTAATTTGGATGGTGTTGACATGTTCAATAGGAAAGAGAATACATCCAATAAGTGAATCATAATGATTGTTGTCTCTTTTGGTGTACAAATAATTCACTACTTTATAACCTTGGGATAACTCTCCCTGATCCAGCTTTGACTTCTCTGACTTATCATGGTTGGGGAATGGTTCTTTATCTATCCCAATTTTCTCATTAGGTGTTTGTGTTTTTCCAAGGTTATCCACCTCTATCTCCCCGTTGTCAATGAGGTGCTAAATATAATGACAAAGTCGTAGAAATTTGTCTATCTTATGTCCTTTGACATGATGCATTTCGTAATATTCATGCTCCTTGTACCATGAAGGTTTTAGAGCATTCGCGTCAAATGGTTGCGTTTTAGGATAGGTCATCATGTGGGCCGCATATAATTATTTTAGTATAACTGACAAAGGTTCATTAAGAGAGGTAAATGTTCTTCGGTTTGGTGGAGGTTGAATTGGTCCCTTGGTCAATTTAAAAGGTTTACCATTTTGGACCATTTGAACATGTTTGGAATCAATGATTCCATCTCCCACCACATTTTTGTTTGTTTTAAAGATCTTAGGGTGTTCCGTGGGTTTGACATTTTGATTGTCTCTAGATTGGGTTTTGAGGGTGCCTTTGACAATGAGAGCTTTCTCTATCTGAACCCCTTTTTTGATAACCTCCTCAAAAGTGCGAACACAATGCATTTGGAGGTGGAAAGCTATATCTGGGTTGAGGTTGGGGACGAAAATACTAACTAGCTATTTTTCAAGGAAAGCGCAAGGGAAGCGACTAGCTATCCCTCTCCACTGTTGGAGGAAGTTGGTGAAAGTCTCATTAGGGCATTGTTTGGTGCCACATAAATCTGCCATGGTGACATCACTCTCTATGTTGTACGAGAAGTGACGCACAAACCTTTCTGCCACTTCTGGCCATGTGAAAATTGATCCTCGTGGTAAGCGTGTAAACCACTCCAAAACTTGGCCTTTGAGACTCTTGGGGAAATTTTTGATGAGATAATTATCACTATAAGTCACCTCTTGAAATGCCATGTATAAATCTTTAACATGATCATGTGGATCTGCTTTCCCTTTATATTTGTCAAATTTCAGCATATCAAATTTCTTAGGAAAGGGTTGAAGGGTCATTGTCTTGTCAAAAGGATAGGGGCATAATTCTTTACATTGATACTTTCTAATACTCCCTATATTTCTCTCTTGTAGGCTCACGAGTGTCACCTTCATAGACTGCACCTCTTATGCGAGAAATTATTCTCTAGTGGGATAAGTGGGGATGTATACGTGACGATACCCTATATCATCTTCTCCTTGGTTTTCTCTATGGAGTTCATTAATCTTAACTTAGGCTTCAAATTTTGAATGTTTTTGCTTTCTTCCTTCTATACAAGGGAGGTTAGCAAAGCGAATTGTCGGCTTAGGCTACTAATTTGTTGTTGAATTGTGGTTTCTTCTTCTAAAGGCTCTTCCTCCTCATATTGTGGAGGTTCTTCACCCATCTCATGTTTTGCCTTGTTTCTACGTGGCACTTTGATAAAGGGTATTCTATGTCCCACCACTTTATCATTCCCTATGTTAGAGGTAGAAGCATGTCCATGCATCAAAATATCCTCCATATTGATAAGGGGGCGTTCTTCCTTAGTAGCGTTATTCACAGGTGGGATTGTTTCATTTTCAGTGGGCAGTTTGGCCCCTAATTCTATGACCCGTGCTAACACTCTATCTTTGTTTCTGAAAATAAACTTGTCTAATAAAGTAGGGTCAAAATTGGATTCTAATTCATTTCCACTATGATCAACGATATCTTATATCTCTTTTTCCATAGAAAACAAAGGTCCTAGATCATGTCCAATAAAGGGGTTTGACCCTTGTCTGTTAGAGGCTTCCCAAGCTTGCACTTGTTGTTCCTCGTATGTTTGTTTCTTGAGTCCTAGTCTTGTTTTAGGAGCCATGTTTTTATGGTGGTTTTAATAGGGTAAGTTGTAAATGTGTTCAAAACATTGTGACCACACCTGAGTGAAATGCAAGATGTATTGTTAAGAATATGAGTGAATCAACAATGTGAGGATACCAATGTGATAGAGTGATAAATCACCAGTGACATAAGTGTTTGGTATCTAAACCTATTAAATAAAGTACCTCCTGGAGTACGCTTCAAAAAGTAGTTTCGTGTCGCAAGATGATTAACAAGATGTTTTCACTTATGCCAAGTCCAAGGGAATTAACAAAACGTAAGTAAATACAAGAAGTCAATGTGACCTCCTAACAAGATATACTAGGAGCAAGCTCAAACTCGATTAAGACCTATATCTCAAAAGGTGCCAATTATAATTCGTGAATGACACAACAATATCAGCAAGATATGTTAACCAACTTTGCGAGAAAGTAAGGTATTGATATCAAGGTGCTATTGATATAACACGCACAAATGGTAACACCCAACACTCTTCAAAATCAAGATAATAATAGAACTAAACTAAAAAGCTCAAATTATAGCTAGGAATAGTTAAAAATTTATGGAGTGTAACCTTACAATATAGATATTTATGTCGAGTTTACAAGAAACAAGATGTAAATATCAAAATTGTAGTGATACGATACAAACAAGATAACTCTTCTAAGGAGGTCCAAGATGATGAACCAAGCTTAACTAGAATGATGACCTTGACATGGGTATCAAGATCACAATGGCCACCAATGATATGAATACATCTCTGTGTACTTTAGATGTTTAACTTACCCTGCCGTAAACATGGATGGGTGTAAATGGACAAAAATGTAGCAGAAACAATCAATTGGTAACAAAAAGGCAGTCACCCTCCTTCTGATCAACAAAGTGTCAAAATAATGTGAAGGAAACAAATCAATCAAAAAAATGGGATGAAAAATACTAGCTTCACTGAAGCAGAGTTTCACCTCACCCTAAGGCAAGTAAAAACAAAGTGAAAGTAACACGTCACATGTTTCACAATGAAAATACGGTTCACAACTCAACACTATTTTACAATAGTCAATAGTGGGCTCCTATAGCCAAAGTATATCTTCCTAGGTGGTTCTCTCGTCCTAGGTGTTACAAAGATTATCCACGAGCGGGATAATTTACCCAAATAGTCCCGAATATCTTGGGAGTATCTCAAATTTTCCCCTTTCAAGCACAGTGGGCATTAGATGCATCCATCGTGTACTTAAAAGGGTCGCGTAGGGACAACTTGTAACTCTATCTCATAAAGGAATCACTAGTTAGATAGGTAGTGCGGAGAACTTCCCATTTCGTCCAAAAGGTTCCCTCTTGCGTGGACTACTTTGGGGTTCATGGAACCACCCCCATTATTGTAGCTTAAGGCTTTATGCCAAAGGGGTTATGTTCCAGTTGAGTGGAGAGGGACGTACCCTTTTCTAAAACCTGCAATACAGTGTTTTGAATATGTTGTTCGTTATATCTTTTGTAATTACATGTGGTTTGCTCGAACACCGTTTGGCAACCTGTTTAACAACTGTATTAGTAGTTTTTCGATTTTTGTTTCAATTCCTCTGTTCTTTGACAAGTGGTGGCATTTTGGTCTTGTATGACAATTGCTAGTAGTTTTCCATCAAAAGAGAGAAGGTACCATTTTTGATTCTCCAGATCATCTAAGGAAGCAAGAGAAGAGCATACATGATGTCTTCAAAATCCAAAAATATATTTAAAATAGAAAAACACTTTAATTCAACTACGCCAAGTTAACCAATTCCCACTTAAATATTCCTAACAATCTCAAAGCATCATAAGGACTTAAGAATCATTTATGATTCCCAAGATCGCCCCAAGGGATGTGAGTGAAGAGCATACGCAATCTTATTCCTACAAGTAAACAATGTAAAATATTATCTAATTAAGTACAAACATGTAAAAACAACCTACAAAGACAAATATATGATTAGATAAACCTGCAAGAATGTTAGAACCTCAACACACTAATTTCAAAAATACAGAAGGACACCTGCACCCCTTTTTTAGTGCATGCACGTGGGTTAGGGCGTATACGCCACTCTGCGTTGTTTTGGATTAAAGTGTACCCACTCCACCCGAGAGGCGTACGCACCACAAAAATAATGCATGTGTCACTTTGCGTATTTTTTTTATTACCATGTGCCTGCGTCACCAAGGAGGCGTGTGTGCCACAAAAACAATGTATACGCCACCTTCGAGAAAAACAGACAAAACACTCGCGCCGCTAGGAAAATGTGTGTGCCACCAGAAAGAACATGTGCGCTACCAGGAAAACATTTGTGCCACCGTTTTATGCAATAGTTCCAGATTCCAACAGAACGTCTACATCACCAAAAATGTGTCTGCGCCACTAAAACAACGTGTGCACTCTAGTTAGGTCTATGCACTAATTTGACTGGTTTCATAATGCAGTTAAGGTACAGTACAAAACTGCATGTGCGCCTGGGTTAGTGTATCTGTGCGCTGGTTAGGGTGTGTGCACTGCGATTAGTGCACATGCGCCAGGGTTGGTAAATAGAGAACCATATTTTAACAGTGTGCCTACGCCACCAGAGAGGCATGTGCGCCACAAAAACCGTGCCTGTGCTCCTAAAAATGTGTTTGCGCCAGACCTGCAACCAAAATACGGCAAAAACATAAGAAAACTCACAATATCTTAATTTTTGACAAGTTATGTTAAGAATGTCAATAACCCATTAAAATGATGACTATGAATATGAAGTTACACCTATCACATTAGAAAAAATTCCAAGAAAATGGACATTAATTACTATATGTGCATATCAAAAAATTTCCAAAACAATGAAACTTAAACTAAAATGCCATGGGACTAAGTGTCCCACTGGGTGTACCAAATGTGTGCATGTGTTGTTTTTAAACTAATGCTAATATGAGTAAAAGACTAACACCTAAATATCCTTAATTAGCAAGAGTTAAACAAACTATTTAGCACCATCATGATAAGAATTAAACAAGGGTTAGATGCTAAACATTCATTAATAAAACTTTGAAAATAACAATGTTAAAACATCTAAAATCCTCTATTCTCTAACAACAAATAAATGAAATGGACCTAGGTAGGTTCCATGGCTATCAAAAATGGTTGTTCTTAGTGTTCCAAGAACCTAGGAATGAGGGCTAGTCAAAGTTGGGCTATAAGACCCTTTCAACACCTCCCATATGACCTAAGCACTTAGGAAAGAGACTTAACTTTTCAAGATGATGAACTCTCAAGAAATCAAAAGGCAAGCTCTTAGTCTATTTTGCTATATGCTTTGCATTTGCTTTCTCAAAGAGTTTAGGTGTAGGTATAAAGCTAGAAGGAGGGCTCCTCATATAGCCCAATGGATAAAGGAAACACTTCATCCCTTTACATGTGGGATAAAGGTAAACATGATTAGGAATGAATAAGGTTGCTTTATTAAAGGTAACCTTACTTTAGAAGGGTTTAATTTATGCTTAGCAAGTCATGGGAATTGGGAGGTGTTTTAATTAATTAAATGTGATTAACTAATAGGTAGATGTAAGCTTATAGAAGCTAATTAGAGGAATATTAGTACGATTTAGACTATTAGAAGGGGATTAAATCAATTAAATAATGATTTATTAGTTAAATGAAGTGAAAGGATAATTAATTAATAATAATTAATTAGTCTAAATAGAAGGGGTAAATAATTAACGGAAGGTCATTAATTATGTTTTTAGTTGGATAGGTGACTTAATCAATTAGCGTATTGTATTTAATTAACAACAAGAGGGAATATGAGCACTTTTGACAATATGTCATCAATTTGTGAGAAAGGGGATAATAAGCACAATTTAAGTATTTAAATTGCTTGGGCATAATTATGGGTGTCTACATTTATGAACATTGAAGTTATTTGCTATTCCTTATTAAAAAATATTCACTTCCTTTCTTAGTCTCGTCTACAAGATTGAATTTTGAATCATGTCATTGTTTTACACTAGTCAAAATATTAATATCAATCATGATCCCAAAAGTAGGACGTAATAATAATATTCTCATTAATATATTTTTCTTACGTGGTTAGGACCTTTAATAATTCATCCAAAACATTGAACCCTTTTATAATATGCAAGTAATAATGATTCTAATATTCCCAAAGAAATGAAGGTTAATGTTGAGTATCATGTAAGAAAAATAATTAAACATCTTATTGCCAACTACTAGTCCACAAGGATGAAAGACATAGTGTATTTGAGGATACAAATATGCATAATGTCGAGTAAAAAACAGCTAATACAACTTCCTTCCTGTGAATTTCATAGACTCAAGAAATAATAAATATAACTTGTGATACATTTCCAAGAAAATGAGGGATAGGGTCTGTAACCTTTTTCATGCCAATTATGAAAGATTAAACATATTAAACACATAAACAAAGAATTATTTAACGTATGAGGGATATGTCTGTGTTATGTATAATTACATAATGTTTTATGAAAATTATTGAAGTCATCAAAGGGACTTTGGTGTAGGATCATGCTTTGAGTTATTTTGACGATATGGATACCCCTTATTTGTAACTTCTTAAGTTAAAAGTGATGACTAATTTATTTGTACATTTAATCGTAATTGTAAATCCACTATATGCTTCCTCGGAAGTATGAACAGAGATATTGACAATCTATGTAATCTAGTGCTCAAATGGATACACTACTCATCAACTTATATATATATATATATATATCTGTGTGTGTGTGTGGGTGTTGAAATCCCTTGATTTAGTAAGTGAATGGCCCACCACTCAATTAAGACTACATTTGATTTTCTATAACTCTCTCTATTTATTTAAACAAATTTAAGTGTTTAGTCTTAAAAAAAAAGACAATTTTTTTAATAAAGAATTGGATTATGATAACTTACATTTGCTGGTAAGTTGAATTATTAACAACTAATAAATAGTTCATTAATTAGTCAATAACTAAATTTATTAACATCTTCAAGTTTTGAGCATTTATATAACAAAAACAATTAATAATAAAAGATGGTGTAATGCCCCCCAGATATCTGTCTTTGAGCCGTTTAGTGTTCGAGTGAATAAAATTAAAAAAAAGATTCCTCAGCCTTTGAAAATGTACATGGGATGCGTGCAAGTGGGAAGGGGATTTTTTTGAATGTTTAAATTTTCTATTTTGACTATTTTCGAGCCGCTTTTTGCAGGCCCCCGTATGATTATCTGAAATCCAACCTATACACATCCTCACAACCTGAGTCAGTACATTAACTTCCAGAGCGAATCATCCTAAACACATTTTTAGACTTGTCTTTTCCTTGCATAATAATACAAGCACTTTATTTTGAGATCCCGAGGTGTTAACCACAATGAGATTCAAGTTACATTGTAATGTTAGCCGTAATTGGTCTATGGCATTGGCCTGGAAGGGAAAAGATTTTATGTATGTGTTGAATGGTCATAGAAGGTGATTGAAGGAGGCATTTCATTTGGTTTTAATGTACACTTGTATTGATTTGGATTCTTATATTTATTATCACCTATGAAGCTTCCCAAATCGTGCGAAAATGGGAGTTTTGGAGCATGTCATGTACATCCCCTTTAAGCATTGCCACCATTTCACCAAAGGAAACAAACAAGTGTCCAAACGTGATCTGCCCTCTTACAAGCATAATCTAAAACTGTGATAAAGGGAGCTCTGCTATTAGACGTCCTAAAATTTGTCCCATTCTGAGTTAAATCAACCATGCGAGTGGAGATAAATCTACATCCCAATGTCCCCTCATTTTATTTTATACAAATTGATCAATTTGGATCTGTATCTATGCCTGAAGCGAGTTCTATTATCTATGAAAGGAAAATAGGAACTGCTACCTATTGTTGTTTTGTTTATTGATTGCTAAAAAAGAAAAATAATATTTGGGAATATGGGGTTCTTCACTCTGGTGTAATGTTTAGGCATATTGATTTATCTTTTTTTTTTTTCTGAACACCTATTCTAGGTGGACTGTAACCTTGGCAAAGCCTTTGTTTATCCTACTCTTTATCTTTATATTCAAGCAGTTACTGTATTGATTAAGACTTTGGAAGTTCCTTTCCTACTATCTCACGTATACCTCTGCACGATTGGTCACTTTCCCTCTTCCTCTGCGTGAAATCCTTCATTTTCTCTTTCTTAGCAGCGTCCTAGACTGATGTCCCCTCATGGACGGCCAAGGTTGCAGGATTTATACAAATCGTTGGTTGAACAACTTTGGGACAGGGCACAGACAACCATCAAAGCACATTGAAAAATCAATTTTTGCCATTTTCTCCCAGCCTACACCAAAATGATATATTTAGACCAAGCACATGAACGATCGACTAAAATACCTTGAAGAAATGTGGGTTTCCGTCTTATTATGTAGTTGTAAATTACTTAGAAGATTTGTGAACAAATGAGGAAGCATTTGTATACCACAAACAGTTTCCGGAATGCCTGAAGCTGCTGCACTCTCATCGAATACAGGAGTGTAAGTTTTACACAAAATAGCTATGGTTTTCCGCTTTTCGCTTGCATTAATTTTTGTTTCATCATTTCCATATTTTTGAAATTAAATGTTGAATGATTGGGAACACAATTCCAAAAAATGACAAAATATTTTCTTGATGTGAACTCAAAAAACATGAACAAAAAAATAAAAACAAAAAAAATTGTGATCTCTTAGTTTAAGTGGAATTTAAAACCACTTCCACCTACCTCTAGACTGCCAACAAGAGAATTGTAACCCACATTCATTCCATTGAAAACGCCTTCAGAAACTAGTTTTGCAAGTGGGTTTTGGGGCCCACTAGTCAATGTGCGACAGTAGTTGCTAACGAAATTAAGATAACTGGCCCTGGATTTCCCTTACAACTTGAGCTCTTCTCGTCAAAATCAACTTCCATTGGACACGATGAATTATCTATATATAGGAGAGTAAGTAGGAATCGTCAAACTTTGTAATTAAACTTTAACCAAGTGTTTTCAAGACCCAGTTTGAAGGAACTTTTGATGTTTTGGTAAGTTATCTCAACTTGCTACTTTAGCTAGAATATCCTTCTGAAATTCTCATTTGACTTCTAACCATGAGTGTGACCTCGTAATTATATCATAATTCTATTTAGAATATTATTCGATCTATTTTCTTGTATGAATGGATTTTGAAATGTATGGTGTTTTTCTCTCTCCACCCTCTTCTCTCTCTATTAACGATTATGATAATTTGGTTTATTTGAAATGTAAAACAATTGGTAAATGTAAATTAGTTTGAAATATCTCTCAACTTTCTCTCTCTCCCTCTCTAGTACAAAAACGTTAAGTGAAAATGAAAGTGAAAGTAGGGATGTGTGCGAAACGAACTCTGTCTTCTTCTGTCTCTCCCTATCTCTTCCTGTCTGTTCTATTTAATTGAAAATTGTTTGAAATGATGAATGTTTGGAATTATTCGTGAGTGCAGGGGACTTCCATACCTGTTCTAGGACTGACCCCATGGTGGTTGCAGGTACCTAAACAAAAGGAGTAGTAAAATGAAACTTGTGTATTTTATGAGCATATTATCTGAAGGAAATGTAATTGTTTAGAATATTTTCGTGATATTTTCATGAATAGAATGTATTATTTTCATTATTAAATCTAGGATGTATATCATAGTGTTGTGTATTGAGAAAATGTACTATCTCGTCCGTAGTTGTACTTTTTCCTATTTAACAAATGTTTCTCTTAGTTGTGATAGTGTATATTCTATTAAGTAAATGAAGTTGATTTTATCGTGTTACTTTGGAAAATTATGTCAAAGAATCCTTCTTTTAGTGTCAAAATGAATATAGGAGGACGAAACTAGAACCTTGTCATTTAAAATGTTTAGTGTCCTCACAATTTTGGATATGATTGTACAAGTAAAGTTGTTAGAAAATAATTTTAAATGGCGTGTTTTTACCTATCTACTAGTGTTGCATTGACCTAGGAAATTACTTTATCTTCAAAGAAAAATATCAACTTACATTTGTGTGTTTTTCATTTTGAGAAGAAAGAAAAAAAAAACATATAGCTTGAAATATTTACCTTTGTTGAATGGAATGATCCTCTCTGGTATGCCTTGAGTTATGTTGGCTCCAAACACCTTTTGTGGTTCTATAGACTTAGGCGTAATGTATGTGTTGGTGTGTTCCTCCTTAGTAACCTAATTGTAATCATTCACGTGTGTTTGAAAGTGTGTAAGAAGACTTAGTTCGAGGCATAACATCACTTTAGTGGCATACAAGATGGCATGTTGAGCTTGAAATCTCATGGTTGTTTTAGAGTCTAAACAACATTAGAAGTGGAATATTATGAACATTGGTTGGGACCATAGGGACAGTTAGGATATGCATTAATGTACTATTATGTTTTTAATTGTAAACAAATATTTTAAACTTATACTCATTAATAACGTACCATTTTGATGTCGGTCTAGTAATTATAAGTGTTGTCGAGATTCCTTGAAACTTCATAAATCTTTATTATGATGTGAAATTGGATGTGAACCGATCCACGTGAAAACAAGTGATTCAGTAAACATTGTTTCTCACTTGAAATTAAAAAATCAAACTATGTACAAGTTATGATAATTCAAATAACAATCCAATGATATATTTGTATTGGTAGTATAATAAACGAACCAAACCTAGTGGAACCCTTTATAAGCTAAGTGTTAAACAATAATGAGAAAATGTAGTCTTGGAATACCTCAAGAGGTATGTAGGCTTACAATACACGGACATTTGATAACTTTAATTTTTTTCTTGTGGTAGGGTGTAGAGACCCTCTAGTACTGATGAATATAGTAGATCGAGTGAAATCTCATGATGTTAATTCATAAAGAAGATAGAATTTATTGTTACCAATGATTGTAAATATTACTTTAGATGGATTTAGAATGCATAAACTTTTATAGATTTTGCATTTGAACCTATTTTGTTCCTCTTAGATAAATGTGTCCCTTGGTGTGTAGTAGATGATTACCTTGTGCTTCTTGTGGGGTGTAGTTTCCCCCCGTCCATGAATGTTTTTTTGAAATTAATAGATCGTGGAGCCTCTCTTAATCTTATTGGTGAAATAAATGCTAATGCATATTCAACCAACAATTTAAATTGTTCCTTGGAAGGAATTTGAAAAGCATATAGTTTTCGGGTTATCTCGCTCATAATATGCATTTAATACTTGAGTGTTTAAGAGCAACGAACTAAGTTGTTTTGTGCAAGGTCACCACTCCGTATAGTCACGAATCCTTAAGTGTAACTTATGTGTTATTTGAATCACAATTGTTCTAAAACAATGTTAGTAGTGAGACCAAAGTGAGACCAAAGTAGGATGTAAGTGTAAAAGTACAAGAGTTAATGTGATTTTGGGTTTGGAATAATGTCATACTTGAAGTCCTTATAAATTAGCTAAACATTTTCATATTTTTAAAAATAAATATGAATTTATCTCGGTGAGAATAAAATTTTGAGAAAACATAAACTCTTAAATATATAAATACATAAATAAAATTTCATGAAGTGAAAAATGTTGTATTGACTCAAACAAGTTATTGAACTATAGAAATTATAATAGGAAAATAAAGGTATCATAATGGAAATATGTTTATGGGAATATGTATCTTGAATTCTAAGTCTCCTTTAAGTCCTAAGTTTCCTTCCTTGACCTCATATTAGTTTTCCTTGTGTAATAAGGTTAAAATTTAAACATTGAATGAACATTTTGAGAAGTGGAACCTTAACATAACAACGAGAGCATTAGGAATTTTGTATGCATTTTAAATATGGTGAATATTTATTTAGTTAGGGAGATTGTTGTAAGGGAGAAAGAGGGAAATTAAATGATCATATTGTAAGTTGAATGTTTAATGAAATTAAGAATATGTAGGTGGAAAAGGATAATTTATCCTTGCACGAAAAATGATCTTGATATTTTAATCGTAACTTAGATGCAACCATGGTAATGACGTGTTTTGGATTTACCAATCCGTGGGTCCCTTTTATGGTTGGGTCATTTCTAGTATTTGTTCATTAAGGAAAGTATGACATCAACATGTATATGGTGTTATCATGTTGTGTATGTGGGTCGGTGTTTTGTGTAAATGTCTTATGTGATGTTTAGTTTCTCTATTGGGCCCATGTGGTGTTGTGTAGTGATCATATATAGTCACACAAAAAATATTATGATAATTTTTTTGTTGAATTTTGGTGTTGAAAATGTGGGCATTACAGTTGGTATCAAAGCTAAGTTAATACTCTTGAATATCAGGGAAAAATTGGAGTTTTGATGGTTATGCATGGTGTTGGAGGAGATGGGAAGTGTAATGTGATAGTTTTGTTGTGATGTGACAAATTATAATTGTGATCATGTCGATGTATATATAGTGTTTCCACTTGGTGTGCACTATCGTTGTTTTCGATGTGTATGGTGATGAGATTTATCTGTTTTTAATAGATTAAATGTGTAATACCTGCACGTTACCACCATGTTGGGTGTAAAACAATGTTAATGTGAACGGTGAAATTTTGGTGGTGTTTCATCATTTTATGATATTTTATATGTGTAGTAATGTGTTTTGTACCAAAGGTTGTTTCCTGGAATTTTGTATCATACTATGTTGATTTCCACCATATTATGATGTATCATGATGTATGTCATGACAACTATTTTTCAATTGTGTATATGTACTAACATTAATAACTATTTTCATCATATTTATGTATTCATATGTTATGTGATAAACTGTGTGTCATGAATTAGGGGCGTATGGTGATCATATGGCCCCTGTTGTAAGGTACTTGAATTTTTGGTGCATTGTGTGCAAATTTTATGTGTTGTAAGTTGTGAAACATTGTTGTGTTATACCCTTTAATTTCACCAAGCATAAAGACACTATGGTAGTTGTTTACAAACAACATTATGTCTATAATATAGTTATGTGTTATTTTTTGTATCTTTCAGTAAATGAACATAAGGGAAGAAATTGTTATGAGTGTATGTGTGGAGAGAGGAGGCGTAGGATACGTTTTCATAACCTTGAGCTAAGTACAAGTTAGGAAGTGGAGTCTCATGCAAACTAAAAACCCACTTCTATCTGCTTAGTATACTTCGATTTTTCTCAGTATATTGTGGATCCGTACCACCTTAGGCTCAAATTATGCAAACTAGAGTTCCCCGATCTTTCCCATGTGGGTTTTCCATCAAACAATCCTATGTGATTTTGAGTATGTGGATCCTTGTATATATGATTAGGAGATATATGGAGATATGATAGTTTCTTGTCATATATATTTTGGCGAGTTGAGGTTCGATATATGAGTGGCAATAACTTGATGATTACCCTTTTAGTAGCTGCAAAAGGCCACATAGTGATCATAATGTGATATTTCTATGTTCGTATTTTAGTTGTAAATTGATTGTTTTCTCTTTTCTTATTAGAACCAACTATTTTCTTGATTGATGTGTTCTTATATTTTGGGAATTTATCTTGATTTCGATCGTACAAGAGGAATTTGCATTTTTGCAGGTATTTAGCCATTTGTTTTTCTTAGTTTCAAAATTCCTTTTCAAGTTTAAAAGTTTTCTGGCCTAACCGAAAACTTGGTATTTTTTCCACTTGGCATTTGAAATAGATTGTTATGTTGGTTATAATGTTGTTATGTGCTGGATAAGGGTCATGAGATTCACCATGGAGTGGTTAGACCTATGGACCCGCTTCGTTGTATGGGGGCACTCGCCAAGGGGGTCATAGGGTTGTGTAGTTTTGAACTATAGGTTACTATACCACTTAGGTCGAGGTGACATGGTTCGATATGCCTAGGGCCATACGATTAATCGACCTCATTAAATGAAGAAATAAGGAGATGGGGCTCTATGCTCGAGTGACCCGATATGGAGACATAAGGAGATGGGGCTCTATCGTTGAGTGACCCAATATAGAGAAATAAGGAGATGGGTCTATATGGTTGAGTGACTTGATATGGAAAAATGAGGTGTTGGGGCTCTCTGGTGAGTGACCCAGCTTGGTTTTGGCACTATGGTTCTTTCTTTATTGGGAGACATATAGAGTGAATTTTGGGAGACTTATGGAGTTGTGTAGAAATTTCTTATTCTTTCTTGAGACAATGTTTCTTTATGTAAAAATATAAATTCTCCCTTTGTGACATCTTATGATTTAACATTATTACATATCAAGTGAATATATTTCTATATTGTGAGACATGACAAAAACTGTTATAACCTACAAATCAAACTAAACCGCTATGAAAAAAAGTATGAAAAGAACCTTGTATAAAACAATCCTAAAAGTAAATGATTGTAGCCAATCATTCTTACCTAGTCTTGCAAGATGAAAATAACTTCCGATACATGAAAACCATTGATCAAACTTTGTGTTGGAAAGATTTATCTCATGTCCAAACAATTAGAAATAACCGTAGATCAAACTTCTTGCAGTTTAGTCCTTGTATATGCCATTTTTACTCCTCTATGTATCACTTCATGTGTAAAATAAACTACCACCTCCTACCCATCAACAAATCGGAAAACATGAAAACTATGTGTTTAAAATAATTAAAACATGTTGGCTTACAATATTTGGTTATTGTTAGTGTAAGACGAAGACTTTTGTTGACTCATATTGATGGGAGGTGGTGGCTTGTGCTTGATACTTTGGGAGATGTTATTTCTTAATATTGCTTAGATCACAAATCCTATTGGGAAGTTATTAATGTTGATATGCCATATTGTGGTGTTTATGTTGATTGATGAGTTGCTCCTATTAATCTTGTTTGGCGTTGTTATGATTGAGGCTTTGCACTCCTCTTCATTGGTATGTACTACTTGATCTTGTCTTGGAATTGTGTGAGTACAATCATGGTTTTTGGGTCATGTGATACAAGTTGCATATGTATCAATGCAATTATTCATTGTTGTTAGTCATATGTTTGTGCTGGATCTATGTGAGTGAGATAATTATTGGAAATTATTTGTTATGTAACATAATTTTTGTTATTCCAAGGTGGAATTATAGGTCTTATGATGTGATACATTCATGAACGTATGTAGTAATATGTCTTGTGGAGCATTAGAGTTGTGTTTGAGCCTTGTGTGACATATTGATGTCAGTTACTCTTGGGCACCCACAAAAATAAATAAACTAAAATCTTTAACAATGAAATACTAAGAGCTTGAGACTAAGAAATATTGTAAAGGAAAAGACTAATTGAGTAATAAAGTAAACGATGACTAACTTCCAATATACGCTGAACATTAAAATTTAAAATATTGTAAAAAGTAGTCTGCTTCCTTATGGTCACATTGTACTGATAAGCTGTTTTTTTAAATGAAATATGTCATTATTAAATTTATTTCATATGTATCCGTCGAGATTCAGTGTTATGTCGCATTGAGGACGATGCTCATATAAGGGGGGATATGTAATGCCCTCTCAGTTTCAGTCTATGAGTCATTCATTTTCGCAGTGACTAAAATTTAAAAAAAAAATCCTCAACCTTGGAAAATGTACATGGGATACGTGCAAGTGGGAAGGGGATTTTTTTGAATATTTAAATTTTAATTTTTGACTATCTTCAAGCTTCTTTTTGTAGGCTTGTGTAAAATTATCTGAACTCCAACCTATATACATCCTCAAAACCTGAGTTAGTAAATTATCTCTAAGAGTGACTCATCCTAAATGCACTTTTAGACTTGTATTTTCCTTGCATAATAAAACAAGAACTTTATTTTGAGATCTTGAGGTGTTAACCACGTTGAGGCCAAAGATAAGTTGTAAAATTATAAATAATTGGTGATTTACAATGAGTGAGTCTATGGCATTGGCGTCGAAGGGAGGATATTTTTTGGATGTGTTGAATGGTCATAACATGTGATTGAAGGAGGCACTTCATTTTGTTTAATGTAATGTTGTATTGATTTGGCTTCTTCTCCTTCTTATCACCTGTGTAGCCTCCCAAATCATGCCAAAATGGGACTTTTGGAGCATGGAATGTCCTCCCCCTTTAAGAATTGCCAACATTTCACCAAAGGTAACAAGTAAGTGTCTAAACGTGATCTTCCCCCTTGTCAGCATAATCTCAAACTGTGATACATGGATCTATGCAATTAGATGTCCCAATTTTTTTCCCATTTTGAGTTAAATTAGCCCTGCGAGTGGAGATAAATCTACATCCCTAATGTCCTGTCATTTTATTTTATAAAAATTGATCAATTTAGATCTGTAGTTATTCCTGAAGTGAGTTCTATTATATCTGAAAGGAAAAGAGGAAATGTTGCCTATTGTTTTGTTTTCTATTGTCAGAAGAACATTGGAGAATAGGGAGTTCTTTACTCTAGCGTAATGTTTAGGCGTATTGATATATATTCTTATTCTTATGAGAACCTTTTCTACATGGAATATAGCCTTGGAATTTTATTTTTTTCTTACTCGTTATCTTAATATTTGAGAAGTTATTGTATTGATTAAGACATTTGAAGTGCTTTTCATACTATCCCACATATGCCTATGCAAGATTAGTAACTTTCCCTCTTCCTCTGCATGAAAGCCTCTATTTTCTCTTTCTTACTAGCTTCTTAGCTTGATGTCCCCCCATGGAGTTCCATGGTTACATGATTTATACAAATAATTGGTTAAACAACTCTGGGAAAGGGCACATGAAACCTTCACAGAACATTGGAAAACCAGTTTTTCCAGTTTCTCCCATCATTCACCAAAATGAAATATTTAGACCAAATAATTGAACGATTGAATAAATTACCTTGAAGAAACATGGGTCTCCATATTATGTTGTGGTTGTAAATGCCTTGTAATATTTGTAAATAAATAAGGAAGCATTAACAGGCTACAAACGGTTTCTGAAATTCGTGAAGCTCTTACACTCTCAACGGATGTAGGATCGCAATTTTTGTGCAAAATAGGTATGGTTTTCCCCTTTTCGCTTGCATTAAATTTTTCTTTATCATTTATATATTTTTCAAATTAAATGTTGAATGATATGGAACATAGTTCCAATAAATGAAAAGATATTTCCTTGACGTGAACTCGAAAAACATCAATAAAAAAACAAAAACAAAAAAAAAATCTGATCTTGAAAGTCATATGTATGGAATGCCACACCCAAGTATACTGCAAACCTGAAAATCCTAGCATGACCCCTGGTAACAAGGTACACCATGGGGTAACTTATCCAAGTCATTTGGATTTATTTAGCATTCTTGCAATTCAAATTTCTAATCCCATTTAGCTTAGTTATCACTTGTGTGACAGTTCGTTTTAGTAGAACACGATTGGTTTTGTCTTACAGTTGATGCTTAGTTTGACTGAAATTTAAAACCACTGACACCTACATCTATAATTCCAAAAATAGAATCGTAACACACATTCATTCCATTGAAGGCACCTTCAAAAACTAGTTTTAAAAACTGATTTTAGGGTCCATTAGTCATTGTATGACAAAAATTATCGACGCAAACACAATAACTGGCCCCATAGTTCCTTTGCAACTTGAGATCTGCTTGTGGAAATCAACTTCCGTTGGACATGATGAATTATCTATATATGGGTAATTAAGCAGGAATCAAAAAAATCTTGATCAAACTTGAACCGAGTGTTTTCAAGACCCAGTTTATAGGAACTTTAGATGTTTTGGTTAGTTATCTCAACTTTTTACTTTAGCAAGAATATCCTTCTGATAGTCTCGTTTGAATTCCAACAATGAGTGTGACAAGGTAATTCTGTCATTATGCTATTTATAATATTATTTGATCTTTTTTCTTGTATGAATGGATTTTGAAATGTACAATGTTTTTGTATCTCCACTCTCTTCTCTCTCTAGAAATGATTATGATATTTTGGTTTATTTGAAAACATAAAAGAATTGGGAAATGTAAATTGGTTTGAAATGTCTCTCAGCTTTCTCTCTCATCCTTACTCTCTCTCTAATACAAAAAGGTTAAGTGCAAATGAATTTGAAAGTAGGTATGTGTGGAAAACTAAGATTATCTTCTTCTCTCACTATCTCTCCCTCTCTCTTCTATTTAATTGAAAATGATTCGAAATGATGAATGAGTGGATTTACACTTGAGTGTAGGGGATTTCCATACCAGTTTTCAGACTGACCCTATGGTGGTTACATGCACCTAAACAAAGGGAGTAGTAAAATAACACTTGTGTCTTTTATTAGCATGTTATTTGAAGGCAATGTAATTGTTTAGAATATTTCAGTGATATTGTAATGAATAGAATGTATTAGTTTCATTATTTCCATGATGTATATCATAATGATGCGTATTGATAAAATGTACTATTTTGTACTTAGTTATACTTTTTCCTATTTAACGAATGTCAGTTTTAGTTGTAATTGTGTATATTATTTCAAGTAAATGAAATTGATTGTATCATGTTACTTTGGAAAATGATGTCAAATAATCTTTATTTTAGTGTAAAATTAAATATAAGAGGATGAAATTGGATCCTTTTTATTTAAAATGTTAAGTGTCACCAAATTTTTGGATATGATTGTGCAAGTAAAGTTATTTGAAAACAATTTAAAATGGCATGTTTTTACCTATCTGCTAGTGTTGCATTGACCTAGGAAATCACTTTATCTTCAACGAAAAATATCAACTTACATTTGTGTGTTTTTCATTTTGATCAGTAAGCAACAAAACAAACATATAGCTTGAAATATTTACCTTTGTTTAATGGAATGATCCTATCTGGTATGCCTTGAGTTATGCTAGCTTCGAACACCTTTCTGTGGTGCCCACAGTTCTTATCGTCAGTTATCTATTGAATTTTTACTCATATTTATGATTTAATAGGGGTTATGGTACATTTTGGATAGTATGTTATGTTATTTGATCTTCATGGACATGTATGGTGATTTGGGCATGTAGCACAAGTTTAGCTTTGATAAGTATGATGGAACGTTTTAGTAGATGTTTTGGATACTAACATATTGCTACGTTTTTTGGGCCTAATTGATATATGATGAATACATGGTTTGGTCGCACATCTTGATGGTATAGACTCTTTGATTATCGATGAGATAACATGATAACATGGATACATGTGATTTATATGTATTACAATGGCTAAGTCATAGTGAATTTGTGTGAATTTTTGTTTGTTTCTCATTTAACATTCCATATTAATGATGTGTTAGTATAGTTTGCATGTTTAGACTTTATTGTTTATTGAGTAGTTCATTTACACTTGTATTGGGTAGATGCGTGTAATATTTTCATTGAGTGTGAAGGTTATAGGGAACATGAGAATATGGGTTTCAGGGAGGCTACAAAAATGTTCACAAGCGGCCAATGAGGATAAGTCAAAACCATGTTAGTTGTATGAGGCCTTAGTTGGTTTACACTTGTATTGGGCATATGCGTGTATTGTTTACATTTAGTGTGAAGGTTATAGGGTACATGAGAACATGATTTTCTGGGAGGCTACGAAAATGGGCACAAGTGGCCAACGGGGCTAAGTACTAACCATATTAATTGTATGAGGCCTTATTGGTTCCTTGAATTATTTGGGCACCATGAATCACCCTTATTTGTAATGTTGTATTTTATGTAACATTAATTGTGGTTAGGTTGTTTATTATTATAAGCTAGGTTGAGGGACTTAATGGTCCATAATTACATTAGGAATAAAATTGTGTTTTTGTTTTCTTAAGTAATGAGGATTTAGACCACATAAGCACACTTGGGTGGGCACCACATCCTCAACATTTGTGTCCAAATATGCCAAACCCGAAATTCAATTATTTTTGGCATTTTAAGAGACCTCTTTTGGTTTTGGGGGTTCACTTAGCATAAAATTAAGCCCTTTGATCCTACCTATTAGGTAGGGGGGGTTAATTCCAAAGAAAAAAGGGAGTTTCTCTCCCACTTAGCCTCTTATAATTTGTCAGCATCCATGTAATATTGGTTGGAGTGTGTGTGTTGGGAAAAATTGCATAAGTTTGTTTCACTTTCTTTTTGGGTAATTTGTGAGAGGGATCTTTAAATGAGGATTTATCTTTTCTTTCTTTTGTTTTTGAGAATCTTTACTTAGAGGGAAGAGATAGGTGACACATGTGACCCCCTCATTTGTGAGGAAACTTATTTTCTTTTCTTCAAATACTCCCTTATGTAGGAGAAATATGATTTTTTTTTTGATCTCAGTGTTTAGTGTGCTTTTGGAGTTGGAGCTTTTTCTTGGACAAGGAATTGGGAAAAAACATAGAGATTTGAGAGATTATGGAGGTAGGCTCTTTGATCTTCTTTTGTGTTATTTGGCATGTTATATTTTAGATTTTCTTATGGTTGGAAGTTTTGTCTTACTCCATGTGTTGTGTGGTCACTTGGCTATGTTATTTGTTATTTCCTCCATCCATCATATGGCTTGAAGGATTTGGGAGTTTTATTGGGGAAGAGGGAGAGATTTTCCCTTTTAAACCTCATGGCTTGATGGACAAGCCATGTTGGTTCTCTGTTATCCCCTCATATGGTTTGAGGTGGGGAATGTGGTTCATATGGTTTGAACCTCCTTCCCCATCCTTTGAGAGGAAACCCAATGGGTTTGAAAATTCTCCAAAGTAGGAATTTAGGCGAATGAGAGGAGCAATAAGGATGTTTTCAAAGTTTTGACAAGTATGCATCATATGGTTAGACTACACTCTATGGAATTATTGGATGTCTCATCTGCTCTTCTCCCTTGTTGAGTACTAATATGGTTTTCTATTCTTTTTATTTGGTTGACATTTGTTGTGTTCTGTGGTGTATGGGTTAGTCATGTATGTGATATGCTTGTTATTACCTCTCTCTCTTTCACCTTTATAAAAAAAAGCAAGCTGTAGATTGTTCTCTTGGAAAAGTATATTGAATGGTTTAAGTTATATATATATATATATATATTAAAAAAACAAACAAACAAAAAAAAAGTCTCTTGTATTAAATGTATTATATGAAACATCTCTTATTATATCTCTCGCTCTTTAAATCATTTCCATATATAATGTTATTTTCCTTTAATGGTTATCTTCAAAAAAATGTGAAATTTGGGTACACTGATAGCAAAAAGGAAGTTATTAATGGAAATATTATTTTATTAATTTGTTATGCACTTCAACACTAACATAGCTTACAAACCATGAAAAGGATTTAATGAATGTTTAGGTATTTGGCCTCATATATATATATATATATATATATATATATATATATATATATATATATTTGCATTTTAATCATAGAAAAATATTATTGTGGAGGTTGAGTTGTTCGGTTGTGTGGGAGTTTAAAAATAAAATGAAAATTATTGATAATAAGAAAAAGGAAGGGAAAAAATGAAACCATTTAAATAATAATAATAAAAAAGGATTCTTTAGAGATACCCAATCAGCTGGAGATTGATTCACAGAGATGGAAAAATATATATGTTTAATATAAGTTTGTGCACATTTTTTTAAAAAGAAAAATGACATTCATTTTTTTTTATAATGAAAGAAATTTTAGGCCATGTGATTGTTGATTAAAATGTTTGCTTTCAGTAAACCAGAAGTTTTGGGGAGGGGCAGTACCCCTACACACACCCCCCCACTAAACCAATTATGCCCTTCTTCTTCCCTAGTGTCCTTGTAGTCGCAACCAAAGCTATCATGTTGTTATCCTAGACTATTGGGCTCAACCAATGCTCAAGTTCCTCCTCCTTGTGGCTTTTATGTGCCCTACAAAAGTGTTGTCCCCTACCTTCCACATGGTAAATGCCATTTCTTCTACTCCTTTGGGCATAGGCACCCTTCAAACCACCTCTCTATCAACTGCCTTCCCTCTTTGAGGAGGGCCACCTCTCAAACCTTGCAGCTTAAAGAGAACAAAGAAAAGAAAAGAAAGCCAAAAATTCCTCATGGGATAACATGTAACAAAGAAAGAATAAATATTTAAAAAATAAAAAAATAAAAATAATAATAATTGAAGAAATAATAAATGTGTGTGTGTGTGGGCAGACACCTAGAAATATTGACCATACAAAAATGAGAGCATCTTCGTACTAAGGTAGGGTCGTAACACGATTTAATGGGAATAATTTTATAGCATTATCTTGCTTCATAACTATCATCTTTTCCACCGCACTAATACTATTTACAAATATTCAAAGTGGGATTCTATCGCACTTTAGTTGAGGGAAATTTGTCATAATAATGTTTTTTACTTTTAAAATTTGTAACACGATATTATACATAGCCTCATGTTATTTCACAACTATAGCTCATAACGTGATGGTAAAATCAGGATGGCTTCTTCAACGTTACAAAGTTAATCAGTTCAATACTCATAACTTCAGTCTTTGGGTAGGGGGAGGGGGTTTGACTGATAAAATATTTGTGTAGGCATTATTAATACTCCTTTAAAAATTAAACAATAATTTGTAGACTAAGGGGGTGCGTTAACCCCACACATCAAAATAAAATAAAATAGACCTAATTTTAAAGCATTTTAAAGACCTTCTTACTGTGTTAAAATAGGGTCATTACACTTTCGTGGTCCTAGAGACTTAGGGGTATTGTATGTGTTGGTGTGATCCTCCTTAATAACCGATTTGAAAGCATTCATTTGTGTATGAAAGTGTTTAAGATGTCTTAGTGCAAGGAATAACATCAGTTTAGTGGCATATAAGATGACATGTTGAGCTTGAAATCTCATGGTTTTTTTTATAGACTAAACAACATAAGAAGTGGAATATTATGAATAGTGGTTGAGACCATAGGGACAATTAGGATATGCATTAATGTACTATTAAGTTTTTAATTGTAAAATAATATTTGAAACTTTCCTTCGTTAAGAACATACCTTTTTTATGTTGGTCTAATAATTATAACTATCGTGGAGATTCCTCGCAACTTAATAAATATTTCCTATGATGTGAAAGTGGATATGAATCGATCCAATTTTTTTAAAAAAGTGATTAAGTAAACATAGTTTGTCATTTGAGAATAAAAAATTAAAATGTGTACAAGTTAAGACAATTGAAATTAACAATCGAGTGATATATTGTTAATTGTACTCAAATAAATGAACCAAACCTAATGGAACCTTTTATAAGCTAAGTGTTAAATAAAACTATGAAAATGTAGTCTTGGAATACCTCAAGAGGTATGAAGGCTTGCAAGACAAGGAAATTTGACTACTTTAATTTTCTTTTGTGCTAGGGTGTAGAGACTCTCTAGTATTGATGAATGTAGTAGATTGAGTGACCTCTCATGATGTTAATTCACAAAGAAGCTATGATGTGCTATTACAAATGATTGTAAATATTTATTTAGAAGGCTTTATAATGTGTAAAATTTATAAATTTTATATTTGTACCTCTTTTGTTCCTCTTAGATAAATGTGTCCCTTAGTGTGTAGTAGAGGATTGCCTCATGTTGCTCATAGGGTGTAGTTTCCCCTCATCCATGAATGTTTTATTAAAGTTAATAGATGGTGGACCTCTATGAAGGTTATTGGTGAAAGAAATGGTAATGCATATTCACCCAATGCTTTAAATTGATCCTTGAAAGGAATTTGAAAAGCATATACTTGTTGGGTTGTCTCTCTTGTAATATGCATTTAATACTTGAGTGTTCAAGAGTGATGAAATAAGTTATTTTGTGTAAGGTCACCACTCGTTGTATTCATGAATCCTTATGTGTAAGTTATGTCATATTTAAATCACAATTTTTTGAAAACAATGTCAGTAAGAGGATTACCTCGTGTTGCTCATAGGGTGTAGTTTCCCCTCATCCATGAATGTTTTATTAAAGTTAATAAATGGTGGACCTCTATGAAGGTTATTGGTGAAAGAAATGGTAATGTATTCATCCAATGCTTTAAATTGATCCTTGAAAGGAATTTGAAAAGCATATACTTGTTGGGTTGTCTCGCTTGTAATATGCATTTAATACTTGAGTGTTCAAGAGTGATGAAATAAGTTATTTTGTGCAAGGTCACCACTCCTTGTAGTCATGAATCCTTATGTGTAAGTTCTGTCATATTTAAATCACAATTTTTTGAAAACAATGTCAGTAGTGAGACGAAAGTGAGATAAAATTACGATGTAAGTGTAAAAGTACAAGAGTTAACAAAATTTTGGGTTAGTAATAATGTCATACTTGAAGTCCTTATAACTTAGCTAGACATTTTCATGTCATTAAAAAATAAATATGAATTTCTCTTGGTTAGATCAAACTTTCAAGAAAACATAAGCTCGTAAATATATAAATAAAATTTCATGAAGTGAAAAATGTTGTATTGACTCAAACAAGTTATTGAACTATAGAAACTATAATAGGAAAATAAAGTCACCGTAATTGAAGGATGTTTATGGGAATATGTATCTTGAACTCTAAGTCTCCTTTAAGTCCTAAGATTCCTTCTTTGACCTCACATTAGTTCCCGTTGTGTAATAAGGTTAAAATTCAAACATTGAATGAATGTTTTGAGAAGCATAACTTTAACATAAGAACAAGAGCATTAGGAATTTTGTATGTGTTTGAAATATGGCGAATAATCATTTAGTTAGGGAGATTTTTGTAAGGGAGAAAGAGCCATATTAAATGATTTTATTGTAAGTTGAATGTAATTAAATGAAATTAAGAATATGTAGGTGGAAAAGTATAATTTGTCCTTGTATGATAAATGCTCTTGAAATTTTAATCATAACTAAGACGTAACCATGGTAATGATGTGATGTTGATTTTCCAATCTTTGGGTCCTATTTTTGGTTGGGTCATTGCTAGTAATTGTTCATTAGGGAAATTTTGGTATCAGTGTGTATATGGTGTTATCATGTTTTTTATGAGGGTCGATGTTTTGTGTATGTGTCTTATGTGATGCTCAGTTTCTTTGTTAGAGCCCATGTGGTGTTGTGTAGTGAGTATATATCGTTTAAAAAAAAATTATTCAGGTAATTTTAATGTTGTATTTTGGTGTTGAAAATGTGGGAAATAAAGATGGATAATTCTAATCACCTGTTATTTAAAAAAATTCCTCATTATTAAAGGTTTACAAAGTGTGAGTTGAATGGAAGAGTATGACTATTTAGAAGAAAAAATGCATCTTTTGGGAAGATACTTACAAAATTAAAAAATTCATGATTTATTATGCAATATAGATGTCTAATTTTCTCTCCTTCCTTCAATTTCAATTTAAACTCAAAGCTTGTTACACATAGCTCAAATGATTTCAAAATGGTTGGAAATGGTAAATATAATGATGTTCTCAACTATGATGAATAATTGGAAGACACTGCTAACAGTTCTCAACTCTTCAATAAAGTCAAGTATGGCACATAAGAAACTGAAGTCTTAGATTATTGCAAGATGAATCTTATATAAAAAATGCTTAGTTGTGACATGAATTTTCAATATCGAAAATCACTTTCTGTCTGCAGCCTTTTTCTCCCTGATCTAAATGAGAAGAAAAGAAAGACCATCAAATCACCTCATCAAGAAAGAATTTTGTTTTCTATGGAACTCTGGCACAAAACTAGAGTCAACTCTTCTAGGATTTCCCCCCTCTAATTGTCATACCGCGGCCTTTTCCGGCTCTACAGGAATTAATTGCTATAGTATCTCATAGGGTTTTTCTCCATCTGGGTGTCCCCTATAAAATGACCTCACCATATTCAAACCTGGTTGTTTCATCTATGACAAGAGATAGTGGAGTGAACAATGCCACCACCTATGAAGCATCTCCGGAAGTTTGTCCCAAAGGTTTTTCACGAGATAATTTCTCTCCTCCAAATGATGTTCTTCCCATTCTTGAATTTAAATTTGTATGTCAATGGTTAGAATAGATTTTCCTCATTGATTTTTTTTGGTTGAATCCCCTCTAAAAGCATGCTTAAATCCTGGACTAACACATTTTGGACCCCTCATGGGGTCTGCCTAGATAGTGTTCAAAATATGACCTAGGGTTTCTTTCTCTTTTGTTTCTCTGACCCTGCTAACACACCCAACATTTTGGCCAAGCAAACCACTTGGTATGTCAGTAAATCATTGCTTGTGTTAACACCCTTACACAAGGACATTGTGGTGTCTAAGTATACTCCCCTTAAAGTGCCAGTATGGATTGAATTTCCTAGTCTTCCTTTACCATGTGTTTATTTCTTATTGCAAATTTCCACTTTGCTTGGGCGGGTAGTTTTCCTTGAAGCTAATAAGTTTTACCATGCTCATCCCCAAAAGCAAGTATGCGTTGAGATTGACCTCTCGTAGGACTTCAAGGAATTTCTGGATACTCAAATGGGTGATAAACGCTACTCCTAGTGGGTCATGTATATGAATCTACCCATCATTTTCTTCCGTTGTCAAGTGTATAATCAAAAGATCAAAGTTTGTCCACTTTATGTTCCCCATAACCGTATTGTAGCAAAAATAGTATGTAAGGTAGTCCAACACCAACAAGATGAAGGTTGCTAAGTTGCTAGAGGTCAGCAAAATAAGAACATATCCCATAAATCTAAAGCCTCTGGCTCTAATGGCCATCGGGAATCAGTTGTTAAGGAATATTATCACAATATTCTAGCTAAGGATCCTATGACTGCTATTAAGGAACCAATTGTTATTGCCAAGGAGCTAGCTGCTACGGCCATATTGGGTACCCCGTTGCCAAAGTACTCCACCATGCCCCTTACGACATCGATTCTCATGGACCAAAAAAATTCTATTTCTCACTTACCCATCTCGCATTCAATTCCTCTAATGCTTGTAAGCAACTCACAAGGTCCTTCTAAATGACCCCAAAGTCCTTCTCACATCTCTTAGGACCATAGTCCAATACGTAGTGTGGACTCCACGGAAGCAGAATACAACATTGAGTACGCCGAACGAAAAAAAATTGATCTGCAAGATTTTTTATAGCATAATGCTTCAAATTTCTTACACAATCAGTATGATTCCCTTGAGGGATTGGAGGATGGGGATATGGCTCTTGAATAAGATTTCCCATAAATTGTTTATCCTGGAATGTGAGGAGTCTCACAGATTCCTATTGTAAGTATGTAGTGCATGAAACTCGAAAATGATGTGAAAATATGGATTTTTTTTGTAGGAAGTTAGAATTATAGATTTTCAGTTGTATATGGTTTATAAATCCATCTGGCCTAACAGCTTGGATTTCTATAGCAATCATGTAGTAGTGCATGGGGGATTTATATATGTTTTTTTCCCATAAATAGTGGTCCTTATTAATTGACCATGCAATCAACCCCACCAACAGTGTTATATGGGTCCTCTTTAATATTGAGGGTTTTTCGTTTTGGGCTCATTAATATTTATGCCTCTAATGATGCGGCTGAAAGGACCGATCTGTGGCAGTTGATAGCCAACTCCATTCCTGATGCATACTGGGTTATAAGTGGAGAGTTTAATATGATTGAAACCCTAAATATTAAATGTGGCCACCTACCTATGAGGTGGACACCTGGTGAAAGGGAAGTGTGGTACTTCATGTGAAATAATTTCAGATTATTTGATCCTAATGCATCTCACTTTCCCATCCTTATAGCTTAGTACACGTGGTCTAATCTCTGTGGAGGGACATATCACATCCTTAAACGGCTTGACATGGCCATACTGTTAGCACAATTTTTTTTATTTTGATAGCATTTATTCCATGCCAGTGGAGGTAATGCTTGACTTTGTCCTTTCAAAATACTCCCCTATATGATTTCATATATGTTGGCATGATGCTAGCCCATTCTTTCATATAGGTTAATTCTTTCTTAATACTACCTTGATGCAACATGGCCCCACTGTCAATCATGTCAAGAAGATTTGGAATTTAATTCCACAACCCAGTCACTATCAGCGATTTCACCCACCTATCCAATCTAGCTTGTTAATTTGGTGGGAAGATGTGTTGACTTGAGCTATAATATTTCTTAGAATCTATAGCTTCCAACTGGTAAAAATTTGGTGCCACTCATACACTGATTACACCTCAGCTCTTAGTCAAGCAACGATGGTCCTTCAAGGTGATCCCTTACTTGAAGCTATGCAACTGTAAGTTGCAACAATCCAGTGTCAAATCTAAATTGTGGACAATTATAATGCCAGAGGTGCTCAAATCTAGGCTAGAATCCACTAGCTCTAGGTTGGAGATTGGATCTCAAAATAATTTTTTCTATCTCTTTGAGCCAGAAAGCCTTCTCCATAGATCTGAGTTATCATGCATAACGGATCTCAAATCATTGAACCATAACTTATCTTGCAAGCTTTTGTGTCACATTACAAGCTTGTATTCCAAGCTCAGTCACCCTCCAAAGCTCATCGGGACGATCTTGACCAATGTTTAGGGATTGTGCCTCACAAGCTTTAAGAGGCTCAGAAGGTGTTTTGTGAAAGAATGCTCACTATTGAAGATCTCCATGAAGCCATTATGCAAATGGATAATCATAAAGCACCAAGCTATGATGGATTCCGTTGTGAATTCTATAATAATCTCTGGGACTCTGTCGGGTAATACCTCTTTCAGATCTACCTTTAAGGGTTTCACAGCCACTCCCTAGGGCCTTGCATTAACAAGGGGGGCATCAAATTTATTCCTAAGAAAGGAGATCCCAAGAAAATCACTTGTTGGCAGCCAATTGTATTGCAGAACATCCTACAAAATAATTTCTAAAGCATTAGCTGTGTGATTATGCAATCTGCTACCTGCTATTATTTATCTCCAGAATACAGGCTTCATATAGGGGTGGTTCATCCTAGATAATATCATCATAGTTTGGGAAGGCATGGAATCAACCCAAAAATCTCACCTGACCACTATGTTTATCAAGATTGACTTTGAGAAATTATATTATCGAATTGGATGCCATTTCATCCTCGCCATGCTTCAAGCCCTTGGCTGTAACCCAATCTTTATTCAATCCATTAATATGCTCTTTGCAGATGCCTCTACTCAAATATCTATCAATGGCCTTATCTCAAAGCCCTTTGGGCTATTCTGGTCTATCAGATAGGGTTATCCTCTTTCCCTTACATTTTATGTGCTGGCGGCTGAAGGATTTGGTTATCTCTTAGCCCATGCCAAAACTCAAGGTCTTTTATTGTAATTTCGCTGCCTACTAAGCCCAACTCTCAACTCCTAAATGGGAATTTCGTGGGCAATCCATTCCTTACACTTATCAAGTATGAGAGTAATATTTTCAATGCTATGTAATTCTTGGATAATTTCTTCATGGCTTTTGGTTCCTCCATTCAATGGACAAAAACTCAATGCTATAGGAAATCCTTCATTCATGTGCCATACTGGGTTACCACATTTGATTGGAAAATTCTACAGCATGGTGAGATATTCAAGTTCCTTGGTATTATTTTTTCTTTTCAAGCCTCCCCTGTTGATCTATGGAATTATGTCTTTCAATGGGTGGCGAAAAAGGTGGAATACTGGCTCACTAGGCCTTTGTCTCTGGTTGACAAATTCCAAATTTCCTCCAAAATTCTTGTGGCCACCCATGTTTATTACTCATCTTGCTGAGAGTCTTCTAAAGAGTCCATCCAAAAGTTGGAAAAGCTACTCAAATATTTCTTATGGGCTAATCGTGGGCACCTTTGTGCTTAAAAGCATTTGGAAAGCATGGGAGTGTGTCAAACGTTGGATTTTATGGAAAGGGGATGGATTTACAATCAGCTATCTCTCAACCAGAAATGTCTCTAGTGGTCAAAAAATTTTCAATCCCAAGATCAATGCCTTAAAGAGGTCTCACAAATATCTATGCTCAAATTCTTCCAATGTAGAATTCATACCATCGAGGAATTTTTCTGTAAGAACAAGAAATCCTAGTGTGCTTGGCCAGAGTTTAAAAGTCTATTTTCTCTCTCTAACTAGGATTAGGATACTTTCAATATTGTTATCAATTAATTTCCATATCACATGCTACATAAATTTTCTTGGTACTCCTCTCGCCCTTGGTGGATAGGCTGGAAGTGGTATGTTGATACTCCTTTCTATAACTATAAAGCCAACAAAGGCTATCGGTGGCTCTCACCCCATTTTCCCATGGTGGACAAGATTAATACTCACTAGGGAATTCATGCCACCCCATCTACTTGGGGCAGATGGTTTGATAATGTTTTGACTATATGTGTGGATCCCAAAATTGCTCATTTTCTGTGGTTTATCTTCACCAAGGCCTTCCTATCAGGGTCCATCTTGTTCAAATTGGTATTCTAGCTCCCAAATTCCCCTTCTATGGGCATTTGGAAATGATTATGCATGTCTTCTAGTTCTGTCTGAAAGCTAAAATTACCTTAAACTGGATCCATACTTTTTTTATTTCCTTCCTGGCCCTACTATTTCACTTGGCAACATATCCTCTTGGGAGACAATCCCAAACTTATGCCTATGTTCACCCATATTTGGCATGTTTTTAGAGGGGAGATTTTAGTTTGTATATGGAAAGAATGGAAATATTTTTTCTTTACAAATACTACATTTGATCAGTCCTTCTTGATTTATAATAGATCTATAGTGATCTCCAATATGCTTCTTTAAATTTAAGTTCAAGTGAATAAAGTGGCGCTAGAGGTGGACCACCTCCAAAAAAATTTGCGTCATTGGGGGGAAGCCCCATGCAATGTTTCATGGGTGCCTCCTTCTCTCACCAACTGCTCCTCACCTTCATCTTGTGGAGGCTAACACAACAGATCCCAATGATGGGCGTTTAGTCACTCCTGCCATTCTCCTGGACTGAGGCACCGACATAGTCATTCACCTGGGTGCAATCACCACATTCCTCAACTCGCCAGTAGGGTTGTGGATCACTACCTTAGAAAATTTGGTGGGGTTCTCTACCCAGGGATAATTTTAGCGGCGAATATTCGTAATATGGCGAAAATTTCATTTTAGGAAAATTTGAAAAGGTGAATTATTCGGAGTGGGTCGGTGTCCTGTTCGCCTAAAATATATAGTATATTTTTTTTGGGGGATCGACTTTGCCTTCATTTGAAAACATCTCCTATAAAAACCTATGTGATTCGCCGGGTAGTATACCTCAAGTAGCTTACCAAATTACCAATACTGTGAAATTTGAACTCGCATACCCTTGAGCACCAGAGATTCATATTATTGTTAGCCTGTGATTGTTGACGTGCAACAAATGCAGTGTTGACGCGCGACAAGGGCATTATTGACGCGAGAAAAGAGCTGTACTGATGCGCGACAAGACTCAAGAGCTGTACTGACGTGCGACAAGAGTTGTACTAATGCGCGACAAGTGCTGTACTGACGCACGAAAAGAGCTGTATTGACACGCGACAAGAACTTTATTGACACGTGACTTGGGCTAGGATGTGACGCACGACAGAGGAGGGGTTGACGCGCGACAGTCAGGGAAGAGTTGACGCGTGACCTTAGACAGTTCACGCGCGACAAGACCTCAGAGGCTGGACAGAGTCGCTTCTTGGTTCTTTTGCTGACGCAAGACTCTTTTCAGAATAATGGAAGGTGCCAACTCAAAGAATACGAATAACCTAAAAGTAAGTAAGAAATCTCAGAAATCACTCTTCAAGTATTTTGGAAACTCTGCAGATACAGATATTGTAAATACCAATCATATAGATGCCACCAAAAAGAATCAGAATACTGACTGTGTGGAAGGTATTATTGAGGTGGACATGCATTCTACACAGTATCACAGTCAAACAAATGAAACCTATGATAATATGCCGGATCTTGAAGATATTGTTCCTATTGGGGTGCAACCAGAAGTGCAGCTAGATATCACAGATATAAACACTCAGCAAAATGGAAGACAGAAATCAAAATCAAACTCTGGTCCAAGAAAGAGGAAACCAGGTGATTGTGATATTGCTCAAAATTCTACTCAAAAAAGTAAAGCATTGAAAACGAACAAGAATATGTGGACCATTGGCAGAACATACAAGTTTGATTGGGTAGCTAAATTTCCATTTATTGAACCTGTACAATCCTCTAATTCTGAAGAAATCCCATGTGAATGTACATGTACAATATGTACGTGGAAATTGGGAAAGCAACAAAAAATGCAAATGAAGCTGGACACTATAGAAAAACATTGTGGAAAACAATATTTAACTTTAACGGGGGCGGATGGCCAGAAAATCAAAACACATAGGTGGAAAACTGAAAAGGAGTGCATGCATGTTAGATACGCAGCGGAATATGAGGCAGAGCAGAAAAAACACAGACATCTATTGGAAAAGGGAGGAACGATCACATCGCATATTGGTAAGATGAAAGAAACAAATCTACATGCAAAATTCATACAATTCTCTACTCTTTTTCAAATACTTAAAAAAGGAAGAGTGATGTTGGATTTCCTCAATTTCAAAGTTTTGTATTAATTTAACGGAATGCTGAATGTACCTCAGTCTCATTGGTTTGAGAGTAGTGGATGGGAAATGGAAAAATGCCTCTCGATGATAGAGAAGGAAGATTTGAAAGAGAATGTAAAAAAAGCAAACTTTATCTCTCTTTCAATTGATGAAGTGACAGCAGTCGACAACACCGCATGGGTATGTATCCACATCTATACATTAGAAAATCATATAAGGACACATCATCTGTTGGGTGTTATGAAAATGGTTGAAAACTGCAATGCTGAAAACCTATATAAAATAGTTGTTTCTCATTTGAAAGATGTTGCTGGTATGACTGATTATGAAATTGCTACGAAGTTGGTATGCGTTGGAGTAGATGGTGCATCTGTCATGCAGGGGTCACCGAACAGGGCTGTGTGTTAGATTACAAACAACAGTGGCCCCATATATGCTACCAATTCACTATATGGCTCACAGAATGAATTTGGCGTATAAAATGGTAAGCAACCATGAAAATGTTGCTAAATTAGAAGACCTCATATGAGAACTTCATGCCTATATGTCAAGCAGCCCAAAGCGTTTTCTCGAGTTCCAAAAATTTGCAATTGGAATTACAGATGGCAAAAAACTTCTGAAGGATGTGGAGACTAGATGGATATCTTTGTATGAACCTGCATGCAGAGTTCGTGAGGAGTATCCTTCATTGGTTGGTTTCATGCACAAATACCATCATGATGTTGATAGGGCAAGGGACCTGTTGTTCTACTTAACTGATTTGGAGACATTACTTACATTGGTTGGTATTCTTCCAATGTTAAAGGAGATCAATACAATGATGAAGCATGCACAAGGCAGATTAATCTATATTGTGGATTTTATACGGATGAGGAAAATGGTATGTGAAAGTCTTGATATATTGTACTGTTCCCAGGATAGTTTTGATGCACCTGTTTTTGAAAATTGGAGAGATTTATTAGATCTCAAAAATCCTAACACCTTTTTGAGATTTAATATCCATGATCACCTATGCATCTTTGTTAATGGGAGGGAAATACCAATGCATATTTTGCAAAAACGTCAAGATATTACAGGATCGGAACAAGAAGATGTTCCCGTGACATGTAATTTGTTTGAGTCTGTGATAATTGAAACCAGAATAAAGCTTAAAAAAATTTCAGAAACCTTGTCATCGGAAATTAGGGAACATTTCTGTAAAGATAAAATTTTGGAAGCCATGGGTGTGATGAATCCGAATTTTTGGAATACAGAAGGTGGCCGTGCAGACTTTGTCAGTAAGCATTTCCAGAAATCAATGGGTACAATAATGGAACAATTTACAAAGACGTCAGAGTTGAAGGGTACAGAAATCACAGGTATACTAAATGCCGATTTATTAAAGTCTCAGTCAACAAATTTTGCAACAACAATGAGGAACCAATATAGGAATTTAGATCAACCTTCTGAAAGTGGAGCTATTACAAGGCTGTGGCGAGGAATCTATCAAAGTTCTATCTTACAAGAAGATATCAGTGAATACTTCAGACTATATGAGTTATGCCAGATAATGATTTTGGGGTCTGTGGAGGATGAAAGGGTTTTCAGTGCATTGTCATTTATAAAATCAAAACTGAGAAACAGGTTGGATAAAAATCTGGAAAGTTGCATGAGGTGTTACGTTTCTCGATACTCCCTTGAAACCTTTCCGTTTGACAGAGAAATTGCGCACTGGAATTCCCTTTGCGAAAGAAGAGGTGTAAATAATACAGCTACAAGTACAAATACTCCCAACCTTGAGAGTGTAAATGGCTCTTCGTCACATTCTACAGAAGACAACATCGACTTTGATGAAGCTATTGATAATGGATTGTTTCAACTTTAAGTAGGTATCTTCTTTATCTATCTTTTATTTTTATCATTAAATATGTTACAGGTCTATATACTAAAAATTTCAGGCAATTCACCCATCTATCTACTAATCCATTTCTCGTGTTGGAATTTTTTAAAACACAGATCTAGCTCATTACCAGTGGCAGTGATGATTTCAACTTTAAGCAGGTATCTTTTTCCCCTTATTCTTATTGTTTGTTTTTATTCATTTTTTGTCATAGCAATTGCTCACTGGAATTCCCTTTGCGAAAGAAGAGGTGTAAATACCTTGAGAGTGTAATTGGCTCTTCGTCACATTCTACAGAAGACAACATCGACTTTGATGAAGCTATTGATAATGGATTGTTTCAACTTTAATTAGGTATCTTCTTTATCTATCTTTTATCTTTATCATTAACGATGTTACAGGTCTATATACTAAAAATGTCAGGCAATTAACCCATCTATCTACTAATCCATTTCTCGTGTTGGATTTTTTTAAAACAAAGATCTAGCTCATTACCAGTGGCAGTGATGATTTCAACTTTAAGCAGGTATCTTTTTCCCCTTAATCTTCTTGTTTGTTACTATTCATTTTTTCAGCTATGGTTATATTTAAAGATGTTACAGGTGTATGTATTTACATTCAGTTAAATACAATCTTTTTATTTTTTGAAAACGTGGGTTGACATCTGTCCGAGGAAGCTGTTACTTCTCGGGACTGACAATGTTAGGCAACTCACCCATCTATCTACTAATCCATGTTTTGTGTTGAATTTTTTAAGAAAAAGATATAGCACATTACCGGTGATGATTTCAATTTTAAATAGGTATCTTCTTCAACATAATCTTATTGTTTGTTACTTTACATTTTTTCAGCTCTTGTTATCATTAAAGACGTTACAGGTCTAATTCTTTATATTTACATTTATTTAAAGATATTGTTGGTCTATATATTTAAAGATGTTGCTGGCACTTCTCAGGACTGATAATGTCAGGCAACTCACCCCTCCATCTATAATGTCATGTTACCCTTAATGATTGCAATACTCAAGAGGTAAGTTAACCCGTAGCATATTTGCAATTATGTTTAATTTCTTACCAGTGATGATTCTTTCTTGATTTCATAGAATTATATTTAATTTATTTTTAAATACAAGTCCACATAAAATTTCGAATAAAATTCACATAAAATTCGGGATAAACAATACATCATCCTCATTATCATCATCTATCATTAATTATCAATTATCATCATTCATCATCTACGTCCACATACAATTCATGACAATGCAAGTAAACAAGAAACATACATATAATTCATGATAATCAACATCTAATGCAATTAAAATTAAAGATTGTATGTAAATCCATATAATTAAATTCAAAGACCATAGTACATACACAATAGACAATAGTAGAAGTTTTCAAATTCATTATTTAAAGTTTCCACAATAATAAAAGTTTCTAGTTTTCAAAACCCTCTTTTTCTTTATCCAATTCTACTCCTCTGCACTATTCCCCAACGGCTTCTTCCACTGTGGCTGTACCTCTTTACCAAACACCAGAAATCTCCATGCGATAGCAAATTTGGATCAGCTTCAGCGTATAAACTATCCCGTTGCCAATAATTTTCGTAACGACTAATAATCTCATTGATAAGAACCTTAGCCCTTCTGTCCCATTCTATAAGCTGATTGATATGAGGAAGCATCTCCATCTTTCTCATCAACCCACACAAAATCTTTTTTATTCTTGTCCAGATCTATGAAATACTCCTTGCCCTCTTTAGAAGTAATTGTGCCCAAACCGGGAACCCTGTATGGTCCAAGCAACAAGCGATACATAATCAGCAAGTGAACAAAACCATAACTTGAAAACATATAAAGAGAGAACAAACTAGCATTACTTTGTTGTACTATATGGTCCAGCCGGTTATTGATCCACTCAATGATTCTCTCCAAGCTTCATACTCAGGAATTGTGTAGAAAGATAACACATTTCCATTTTTGTGAGTTGCCTACATCAACATGTGCCGACATTAGACATGGAGATACATAACATCTGGAGGCTTAGAAAACAAATATAAAAAGTCTCGAAACACAACCAAATATATAGGAGGAACATTTACAGAAACTAAACTGCGCTATACAAAGATCATGTACCTGGTCTGTCATTATCATCAGATGGCCATATCTTAAAGATTTAATGCTGTCATATATTTTATCTTCCTGTAGACCAAGTATTTTTTTTCTATTTACTATCTCTTTATTCTCCATTTGTTGGTGAGTGGTAGCTTCCCAAAAAATAGATATTCCTGCCACCTGATAGGATAAAGATAACTAAAATAACAAAAAATTAAATTGGAAAGTGATGTCGAAACATGTCACATTACTACCAAATTCAATATTCACATTTCCCTTATTAAAGGCACAAACACTTACAGTGACTGCAAGAGCCTTGGCTGAGTCACCCTCCGTTAATATTAAAGTACATTGATCAGAATTCTTCCCCCCTGCTTGATTTGCTTCATCAGGTTTGGGAACATCAATTAATTTCCTCTTCTTGGTTCCATCAGTTTTCTTAAGATCTTTTTTTTGTTTAAACTTTTCCACTGCACTCATCAGGTAAAACAAACTTACAAAGCTCATCTTAGACACTAGCATTGCAAAAATTACATGTACTCAGAAATGCTACATATTAGACACCACGCCTGGATATATGGACATGGGCTAAAAATGCGAAACAAAATAAAAAATATGAATTAAAACGAGTTATACTTACAATCAACATGGAAACCAAACGTTGATTCGAGAAATTTCTTTTCTTCCACGAGTGTTGCCTTGGTTGTAACAATTGGTAAATTCTTTTCTTCCATGAGTGTTGCCTTAGTTGTCACATAAAAAATGCCATCCTCTGAATTGTAGGATGACAGAAAGTAATTCAAAATATCTGGATCTGTTTCGAAATGGGGCATATTAACGATATGGATGTGAGGGCATAAGGGACATCGATTGAATTGGATTCTCTTGATTTTTGTTACTGAACTTGCAGTTGGGAAGCATTGAGACCTGCAAAAATTCAAGAGCCGGAAGATGAAAACGAGAAAATGACAGGTTGAAGGGTATTTATAGGCTAAATAGGGCGTCAATGGCTTCACATGATGCACGTTAATAGATGCCAGTGACGCGTGTCAATAGATGCCACTGACGCGCGTCAATAGACGCCATTGACACGCGTCAATAGATGTTACTGATGCGCGTCAATAGATGTTACTGACACGCGTCAATAGATGTTACTGACGCGTGTCAATAGATGCCAATGACGCGTGTCAATAGATGCTAGTGACGTGCGTCAATAGATGTTACTGACGCGCGTCAATAGATGCCAATGACGCGCGTCAATAGATGCCAATGACGCGCGTCAATAGATGACAGAGACGCGCGTCAATAGGGTCCAGTGTCGTGCGTCAATAGGGGACATTGACACGTGTCAATAGGGGCCAGTATTAAAAATTTAATGGAATTCGCAGTTTTCACCTCTTTTGCAGTAGAGGAAATTCCCTTCATGTTTGCAATGCAGCCAATTGAGATGAAGATTTCAAATTTATCCCCAGACCAAAGAAACAAACAGTGATTGGTGTGTACTTGATGATGATAGGGTCTTGTTTAATAAGTTCATAAAGAAACTTGTTTGAGATGAGGTACCAGTAAGGCACTCTTGACAAAATTCACTCAATGTTATCTTTTTAAGATTATCCAACCTTGCACTCTTGACAAAATTTACACAATGTTACATTTTTAAAATGATCCAACCTTGCACAGAGAACGTTATGTTGAGCTGTAAATTTTTTTTCAATATTTTAGACACTTGATTTTATAGATTGTACTTCAAGAAGATCATGATTAATCAATTCAAGGCATAGAAATGGGGGAGCTTCAAGAAAATTGTCTTCAAATATACACTTGAACATTGTATCTTCAGCAATGGAAAACAAAACAAGGTGGTAGCAGGAATTTTATACTTTGATACTCATTGCACGGGTCAACCAAGTATTTCATCAGCTCAACAATGATAATTAGAAGAAAGTAAAAACAACTTTCCGTTACACAACAATTTTGATCACTTTACCCTTATTGTATCTTTCAAACCTTCTTGTAACTAATACGATATGTAAACAACCTTATTGATCTATGATCGTATGCACCACCTTACAAATTTGAAAAAAAGAGATTTTTTAATTCAACAACTGCAAGAATCAGTCCCGAAGAGAGAATCTCAATATGTGAATCCTATACAACATATTTTACTATGATCATGTTTGCAAAATTCAATATTTTCTTATAGACTCAAAATTATTCCAACTTATAGCCTCCCAGTTCTAATCCACAGTTATTCTTCACCCTTATCAAATATAAAAAAATGATCCAGTTCTTCAACCTATGAACTTCATATATACAGACTTTGGTTAATTCACATGGTTATTCCAACTTTGGTTAATCTAGCCTCCATAGCCTCCATAATCTACTCTACACAAAACAATATCCATGATAAAAAAACCATATTTTTAAACCATGCTCTTGATTATTTCCCAAGCTCTGTAAAAAGAGATTACGCACTAAATAGTAAAGATCTGTTTACCAATGTTCTTTTTCCCCAAAGACAATTTTCAAGATAATTAAAGTCCCACATTAAATTGATCATCGTCTTTCATCATCATCTATCATTGATTATCAATTGTCATCATTCATCTACGTCCACATACAATTCATGACAATGCAAGTAAACAAGAAACATACATATAAATCATGATAATCACCATCTAATCACAATATAATTAAATTCAAATACCATAGTATATACTCAATAGTAGAAGTTTTCAAATTCAATATTTAAAGTTTCCTCAATAATAAAAGTTTCTAATTTTCAAAACCCTCTTTTTCTTTAGACAATTCTACTCCTCTCTCTTCCCCAACGGCTTCTTCCATTGTGGCTGTACCTCTTTCCCCAACACCAGAAATAACCCCTGAACTTATAAGATCTTCAGCAGCGCTGTCCAGATTTTTTAAAATTCTTTCTTCTTGATTTGTTGCATCTCCATGCGACAGCAAATTTGGATCAGCAGCTGCTTTGGCTTTGAACAATATGTTAGGGTCGAGACCATGCTCTTTAATTATCCGCTTTAGTGTATTGTTTTGTTTGTTAACCAAAACAATACTTTGCTTCAAATTTTTTGCTGCGGAGAAGCTGTTCTTTGCTGTTTCCAAGTGAACTTGTAAAACCTTTGCCTGACTCTTCAAATTTTCATATTTCAACTGCACAAAAAGAGTAATGCCAATTCAAAATATTAATGTAAATTCAAATTTTCAAATTAAAAAAAATGATTGTTTGAATGTAATAGTACTTACAACCGCTCTATCTCTTTCGGCATTTGCGATTGATACCAAATCGTTGTCCTTGGACCATTTGCTAAAATATGCCTGGGCCTCGGCACTAATATTTTCCAATTTGTTTAGTGCCTTATCTAAAATGCCGTCTTTGTAGTTGTTGTTAAACGTGACAGTCCCACATTTTACTTGGGTAAGTAAGGAATCCATCTTCACAGGTTGATTCTGGACTGCAGCGTATAAACTATCCCGTTGCCAATAATTTTCATAACGACTAATAATCTCATTGATAAGAACTTTAGCCCTTCTCTCCCATTCTATCAGCTATTGGATATGAGGAATAATAAACTCACTAACATGGGATTGACAATCATTACCTATTAAGTTCTCCAAAGGAAAAGGTGGGAACTCTTCACTATCTGAATCTGATGCAGATGATCTTGCGGGAGAAGAATGGGGGCTTTCACAAAGATCAACTGCTAATTGTTTCTGCCTTTGGGTGGGCTGATCCTGTTTTTGAAAAAATAAATCAAGATTTTGTTAAATAAATTTAAATCAGAATGTAATTCAAAATTGTAAAGCATATTAAAATTGAAATTTGAAGTATACCTTCTGGCCTTGAATCATCTCGCGGGTATCGAAAAAACCAGTTGGGTCATTGCTATCAATGCCCAAATAATCTTCATCTAAATTTATATTGTTCAAAACAGATATGCCCGTTGCACTGGGCAAGCCACCAAGTGAGAGAGTTGGAATTCGAAACAAGGAGGCAAGGTTTAGTGTCCCACTAGGGGCCGGAGCAAAAGGCATGCGTTTACCAATGTTCTTTTTCACTGACGCTCTGGTTGGCATTTTAAAAATTAATGGTTGAGTGGGATTCGGTGCCGTGGTTTGATCATGAATGACATGTGCTGAAAAGTATAAGAAAAAAATGAAACATATTAAAAAAATTCATAAAGTGAAAACTACAAAATTAAACGTACTATAGAAAAGTTGTACCTTGTTGTCGAGGGGTTGATTTTTTTGGTGCTACGGGTGGCCTTGTAGGAGTTGAACTCAGTGGCTGTTCAGAAGATATGAATGCATGCGACTGTATGGAGTGAGTTGGGGAAGAAGGTTCTAAATTCCCTGCAATTCATCAATATTAAATGTTGTCAATTCATTTGGTTAAAATTTAAATTGAAAAATAAATATGCAACTTTGGAATTTGTAAATAATATATGAGAATGTATTACTTCTTTGGCGTTTAACGAGTTCAAACGCTTGAGGGTTTGGAGAGTGAGCTTCCATTTCAGATTGGGATTCCCCCGAAGCCTCCGCGTGTTGTTGGCCTCTTCCTCTCGATTGCTTCTTTTTTTGGGGAAGGGCTTCAAGATATCTTCTCTGCAAAACATTAAAATTTAAGATTTAATAACTGTGCAATGTAATGACGAAAATTGTAATACAATTACAAACTAAATAGTTTATACCTGTTGTTCATCAAATGGAATTGAGAATTTCTTCAAAGCCTCATCAGAGCAAGTAGGAATTTCTTTATGTTTTAAATTTAAAAGTGCCTCATAGTAGAAGCCGAGGAGATAGTTTGTTGAATTAATGAAAGGTTTATCTGACAGTTTTGAATTTGTTATGTCAGTTCTTATTTTTTTGGATAGATACGTGCACCAATCAAATTTATGTTTTGAGATAGTGGCACAAATATATGTAATGGCCCAATTTGGTATATCCATTTGGCGACCCTGCAAAACAATTCTGGCTTGAAAAAACGAAATAAGTGCAGCAAGAAAGTGGTGTGCAACTGATTGTGTATCTACACCACGCCTGGATTTATTGACATGGGCTGCAAATGCCAAACAGTGAAAATTACTTTAAATTTATAACAGTAAATTGTATCAGAATAAAATACAGATAAAAAAATAAGAATTAAAAGGAATTATACTTACAATCAACATGGAAACCGTACGTTGACTCGAGAAATTTCTTGTCTTCTTCCACGAGTGTTGCCTTGGTTGTAACAATTGGAAAATTTCCGATAGGAAGGCCAGTAAACCGATGTATGTCATTTGCTTCAATAGTGAATTAGAACATTTGGCCATCGGTCAGAGTCACATAAAATATACCGTCCTCTGAATTGTAGCATGACAGAAGGTAATTCAAAATATCCGGATCTATTTCGAAATGGGGCATATTAATGAGCCCTGTAAATTCACACTCTTCCATTATAGCTTGATATTCTGAAGACATCTTTAAGGCCGTATGGATGTGAGGGCATAAGGGATTCCTGTAGTTGATCTTGGAAATCGATGGAGTTGGATTCTCTTGATTTTCTTGCTGAACTTGCAATTGGGAAGCATGTGAAGTCGACATTGTAGCTGTTATTGCGTCTTTGTCGAAGATTTAGACCTGCAAAAATTCATGAACGGGAAAACGAAAACGAGAAAATGAGTGGCACAAGGGTATTTATAACCTAAATAGGGCGTCACTAACCCCTATTGACGCGCGTCAACAGGTTTAAATTGACGCGCGTCATTTGATTTCACTGTCGCGCGTCAATAGAATTGAGTGTCGCACGTCAATTGAAGATAATGTCGCGCGTCAATAGAAGACAATGTCGCACGTCAATAGAAGATAATGTCACGCATCAGTAGAGGATAATGTCGTGTGTCAATAGAAGATAATGTCACGCGTCAATTGATGACAGTGTCGTGCGTCAATATACGATAGTGTCACACGTCAATAGGTGATAGTGTCGCGTGTCAATAGAAGATAAGTGTCGCGCGTCAATAGAAGATAGTGTCACGCGTCAATAGAGTATAGTGTCGCGCGTCAATTGAAGATAGTGTCGCGCGTCGATAGAAGATGGTGTCGCGCGTCAATAGAAGATGGTGTCGTGCGTTAATAGAAGATAGTGTCGTGCGTCTATGGTAGCAGATTACTCGCGTCAGTAGATGCAAATGACGTGCGTCGTCAGGTTCTAGAGACGCGTCAGTGTCGCGTGTCATTGCTATCTAGTGTCGCTAAAGTGTCGCGTGTCATTATGAAACAAGTGTCGCGCCAGTGACGTGTGTCATTACAAACTAGTGTTGTCAGACGTCACTGATGGAGCCTTGAAAAAGCAGGCGAAAATTTTGTTTTTTTATACTGTCAAATTCACCTTTCGCTGAAACTGGTTACGGGGATATTCACCAGGTATTTTCCACCTTCAATTTTATAGGGGTGTCTTAAAATGAACCCTGTCTCTACCTCATTCATTGGCTCACCAAAAGGGTTGGTCCTCTCCTTCCGCAGCTTATCAACAGGCCACTTGGCATCTACTTCCACCCTTTCCCTCTACTGATAAATTCCCCTGGTTCAGCTTAGCCATTCCTACGCATGGGGAAGTAGACCATGAGGAAGAACCTATTTATGGCTAGGAGATTCCTGACACTGGAAAAGATCTACCTAGTTCGGGGTGGCTAGATGGTCGGGATCCACCCGCCTCGGGCATGTTTGTTGCTGTTGACTGATTTTGTCTTTGTATTTTGTCAAGATTGATGTTTTGTTGTATCTTCTTAGGCTCGGCCTTGTTTGGATTTTGGATTCCTAGGCTCAACCATGTTTGTCCATGGATCTGGGGTGTGCTCTCAAATCGCCCACATTTTTGTTGAAAGCTATCTTGTATATTATTACGTTAATATAATATAAGATCTTTTTCATAAAAAAATAAAAGCAAGACCATAGTATTAGATCTTGATAACATGCTTTTCCATACAAGCTCTTCTCCCATACCGCAGTATGACTTTGTCATTAATGTTCCAGGCATGGTTGAATCTCATGACATTCAATCTTACCATGTACAGAAAAGCCCAAGTGTGGACCTCCTGTTGCAAAGATCAGAAGAGTATTAGTAATTAATCATAGTTTTCACTTCAGCCCAAAATGCCTATGGAGATGCGATTCTCAACCAACTTGAAAAGGAAAATATTATTAGTATATATTTTCTCTTGTATAAAGATTCATGCACCATGATGCTAATGTCAGATAAAGAAAAATAAGGGGAAGAAAAAAATGAAACAAAAGGAGTAGGACATAAGGTTGTACTGGTAAAAGACCTCTGCAGGCTTGGGAGGGACCTAAATAATGTTATTACTGTTGATGATGATCTGGCAGGTTATATATTCCAGCCGTAGAATGTTGTTATTGTGATATCTTTTAATGGTCATTTGAGTGACAGAGAGTTGTGGAAAGTAATGGATTTTATGGAAGGTAGTTGTAAAATGTGTTGATGTAAGAGAAGCCATAAGAACACCTGCTTTCCATAGAAAATTAATGAAAAGTATGCATGCAACTTCCATGAGAGACAAAGAGAACGTGAATGCCATCTTAATGAAATAAATTTATCAAGAAATAAGAAAACAATTGTTTTGGAAATGTTTGAAGTTTTAATTTCAACCATCCAAAGCCCTCACTGGCCTTATGAATTTTTTATTTACGTGATTTAAGATGAAGAAACAAATCTTTTGTATATAACACTCAAGCCCGAGGTGTATCATCTTCTCTCTAAGCTGTGCAAAAATTATGAAATTGTTGTTTTCATTAAAATCCACCTTGAGACTGCGGATGTTATTTTGGGAAAGATTGATGTTAATTTTTTATAGAAGCAGGTGATTTTACAAAGATCATTACAAAAGGGTCGGCATGTGAAAGATATTAAGAAAATAGGTGTAGATTTTTCAAACATTATGATTTTGCATCATAATCGTGATTGCTTCAAATTGTATCCTGGAAATGGGATTATAACAAAATGGTTTCAGGGTGATGATAATGACATGGAATTGTATAAGATTGTTTATTTCTGTCATGTAGAAGTGAGTTATGAGGATTTAAGGCGTGTTATTTGGTTGAGTAAAAGTAATAATAAAGGGGCAAGAGACTCTACTTTTGTTAGTGGTGAGAATATGAGGCTAGCGGCTACCCTTCACTCATTTTGCACCTATGAGTGAAGCAGTAGCCATCACTGCCATGACCCATTCCCCCCATCTACCCAAACCGGAAATATGATTTCACCACTGGAAAAGACTTCTCACGGCATGGTTGGTAGTGAGCTGACGAGTTGATGGAAGAGAAAATTAGAATTATAAAAAATGTGCCCCTACCGATGGATATAATACCACAGTTCACACCCACGTCCCCGAAACCACCTATTACCCAAACCATCATATACCATCACGCGCACTAAGTCCCATAATCACCAATCTCACCATCACCACTCTCGGCATCACCACTCTGTGTGGTAATCATCGAAGAAAACATCCCATTCTTGTCTTCTCCCGCAACACTGAAGAAATCATCATTTTCAAATTCATCATTCTTGGGCGTGACATAGTGTTCGTCATTCACATGTAAGGGGGAGTTACGGGTAAGAAGGGCAAATGTCTATTTACAAAAAAAATCACTATTCTGTGCATTCAAGGGTTGAAGGTTAGGAGGAGGAGGAGCCGAGGAGGAGGAGGATTCAAATTGGTTGCAGAGGAGGATGCAGAAGCCGCTTTATCACTTTTCACCAGTAAGTGCTTGACCTGATCTTCATTCTCTTTTTGCCTTTGCGTTCCACCTCAACAATTTTTGGCCCTGGCCCTGTCAGGTTTCTATGTTAATTCAATTTAACAAACAGCTATTTATTATTACAATTTATGCTATGGACCATTGGAAGATACCCAATGATGTAAGTTTTCATATTTTGTATACAACATTGGATTAAGTATGCATGTTAAGTATTTATGTTGATTTGACACTATTTTTGAACTTGGACCTGTCTCATTTCCATGCTCCCTACTTGTCTTCATTCTGCCATCGATCTCACAATACCTTAACGGTCTCGATGGAATGTTTGATAGAGCTTGTAGTCATTAAACCATGGACGGTCGCCATATTTGACAAATCTTGTAGTCATTAAACAATACCCCCACGGTCTCCATTTTAATCCAATTTTCCTAACAAATTTGGAGGGAACAAGTTTTTTCCACCAGATGAGATAGCCATAATATGGTCAAATGGATCTATTAACAAAGAAGGCATAACTTGGGGTAGATGTAGAGATTATGGTATGGTAAAGGAAATATTAGCCACACAATCTCTATAAAAAATGGTTTTCTTTAGTTACAAAGAAATGAGGGAATGCGGCTTATAGTGAAAACTTCATAAGTTTATTTCATAGTAGGGAGCTGGTTTTATGGAAATAATTTTTTTTTTGTTATTTTACCTCTTTCTTGTCTATTGCATCAATTTTGAAATAACCCCAGGAGCAATCAAAATATAGTAATTTTTATTAAGTATAGTTGGGAACATCTACCTATCCTTGAATTATAGGTACAATCACTCAGAGGTGTTATCTCCCATGCCCATCATGTGTTGTGCACAAAAATTGCAATTGCATTGATTATTCCCACACATCGATTCCAAGAAGATTCTTCCTAAAAACATGTTATGCATTCTTGGTAACTTTTGGTAGAGATAAAATGTCTTTATCTAGTGACCTAACACAATGGGTTTTCCATGCCTAATATTAGAGGTAACATTCCATACTCTTAAGAGAAACTTTTTGTCAAATATGTCATGGTTTTGTCGATTACACTTGATATTTCCTTCTTGGATTCGACTACAAGTAAATTTATTAAGGCTTTAGGTTCAAGAATTCAAAGTTACATGTTCAAATTCATGACATGCTATCCAGGATAGTATCAAATTTAAGGTAATCTTGTATAACAATTCGCACTCCATAGGATTTTGGAAGCCTTTGATCTTATTGAGTAGTCCTGATTCAAATCCAAAATCAAATCTTCTCATGCCTAGAGGAAATCGACTAAGTAATCTCACCCAAGATTTAAGTTATTGTTTTCCATGCTGAATTATATGTTACATGAATAGGTTGTGTAAATTTGTGAGTAATACTTTGGCATCTTCGCTTATATAACAATAAGAGGAGCCCTTTTTTTCTTTTTTGTGTTTTGGGTGTTAATGTCCCATATACTCTAATATAATTGATTTATATTTTATCAATAATATTTAAATTTATCAAATTTCCTACTACCCTTACAATATGTGGAGATTAGATCTTAATATACCATGTTTCTTCTTTTGAAGTATCTTCTACTTCCATTGTCTTAAGATTTTTCTTCTATATTGAATCAAAGTTTTCTTATTAAGGCATAATATAATATAGTGATAGTAAATCCCAAAATGTTACAAATCCATTAAAAAAGGGGTTTCTAGGTTAGAAGATATTAAGACACATTTAATACTCATCAATCATGTGTATCAATTATTAATGTCCAAGTTTTTAATGATGTGGTTATGATTGAATTTGAAATTAAATATTAGTTTCCACATAAGGCCAAGAGTGCCCGACTGGAACAAGATTCAAATATACCAAATATGTTAAAAGGGAAATAAATAAACAAGGTTCTTAGAGTCCATTATAGTATAGGCATATTTTTTGTCACCCAAACCACTACAAATATATTCAAAGTTGATTCATGTGGATTTGAAGAAATGCCCTATCACTATTTTTACCAGTAAACTAGGAAATTCCTAGTCTCTACGACAACAAAGAGCATAACTTCCCGTATTGCAGTCCTAGTAACATACCAAACCTATTATTTATGCTCTTAGAGATGTAATCAAGAATAGGGTGTATTGAATTATAATTTGAAGGCATTTAAAATGATAGAAAATGAAATCATTTTAATATGATACACAAATGATCGAAAGATTCAGTCACCCTCTTATTAATAGAGTGATTTTGTATACTTATCCCAATGTTGCGATTCCAAAATAGAAGTTCCCACCTTATTAATAGAATGATTTGTTTATGTGAGATGAGTTTGTATTACTCCACATCCTTCCCCTCCCCTCTTATGTAATATTGATCAAATTCCTCTAAATAAACTCTAAACAACCACAAATAGAAGATATACATTTAATGTTACTTGGAACAACTTTTATTGTTGATTTTTTCTTGAGATGCATGGGAGTAATTTCATCTTCTCTGCAAGATCTTATTTCTTTCATGGAGTAGCTAATTATATAATTATATAATGAAAGGAAAAATAGACAATTATATAATGAAAGGTAATAAATAACAACATTAAAATTATATAATCTTTGTTTTTGAAAAATGTTGAAAAACACAGTGTTTTTCAACATTGTAATTATCAAGTATTTCATTTTTCTTATTGTAAGATGAACTCATTTATGGGAGTAAATATTATTTAATAATAATGTCATACAGTTAAATAATTTATATTATTTACAATATGTACATTTCAAATGTTATACACTATAAGATTTTTATATGGCTAAACTATTGAAGTTATTGCATAATAATACCCTTGAAGGAGCTTTAATACTAGGTGTTACAAACCTTCTGTAAACAAATTAGAAAAATACTGAAATATAGAGAAAATACATGAAACCAATCCTTCTATTTATCTATCCAAACACACTAAATCAACCCTTCTATTTATCTAAGATTGCAATTTATGTCTATTATAAACTTTGATTATAATGGGTACACTATACTACATCTCCACTGGGATCATGTTGATGGATCTCCATTAAGGGTGTCATATAAATGTTTAGGATGTCGCATTAGTGAATAATGCATTCCAAATGTATTATTAGTGGTGACACATTAGTGTTTTATGTCATATCAATATTTCAGTGTTTAGGGTATCACTTTAGTTTTTAAGATACTATTTGATTGTTTACAATGTCATATTGGTGTTAATTTTTCCTAATTATGTTATTTAGGATAAACCCTAAATTCTAAACCCTCAACTTGAAGTCATAAACCCTAAATATTGAACCCTAAACCCTAAACCCTAAACCCTAAACCCTAATTATTGAACCCTAAGCCCTAAGCCCTAACCCTTAAACCCTAAGCCCAAAATCCTAAATCTTGAACCTTAAAATTTAGAAAATAATTATATTTTTCATTACTATTATTAATTAATATATTTGAAACTGTAATAAAAGGTAGCAATTTGATGTCATATCTATTACCTAATGCTTTGTAAATAGGAACAAATCTATGTGCCTAATATATACAAGGAAAAATATAACACGAAACTTTATCTTTAGTACAAATATATCGAAAAATTATCTGGAAGTTTATTTTCAAAACGAATGATGTGGTAAAATATATTTTTTAGTATATAGACACTAAATAATAGTGTGAACTCATTTATTATCATGGTATTATTGTATTCACATACTTTTTCTCTACAATATGTCTTTATTAATCACTGGTATCAGAATAGTTAATTATGTTGATATTATGTTGGTATTGGTTAGATCTGTATGCCATCTTCGAGCTCTTAGTTATAATTTCATATCTCTTAGCTATGTTAACTTAAATACAATAGGAAAATTTTGATTTCCTAGATGCATTATAGTTGTAAATATTGTGAATGTGTAGATCATTTGTATATATAATTTTTTATTAGATGTTAAATATTGGTAATTGTAATGTTGTGAATGTATGATGTATGTTTAATCTATAAAAATTATGTGATTTCATACTTTGACTCTCAATTTGGTATATGAGGGAAAGTGTCTCTACAAAGACAAGAATTAGTACGTGTTGAAGGGGCTTGCCCCTTAGGATGCCACATCAATACAACCAACTATGGTTATGTGATGAAGGGGCTTGCCCCTTAGGAATCCTCATTGATAGTTGGGTGTTATATTGTGCTAAGAAGAGATTTTTAAAGTCACTTGATGACCCTCCACTCAGAAATACACCTTCCCATAATATCGCAACCGTCCCTTTTGCAATGGACATTTGTGATATTATTAGAGGGTGCATTTTGAGTGAAGGATAGCCATTCACATTTATTGATACTTGAATTTTTCATGAATATTAAATTTATGATGTTGTGGTTATTTTATCATATTAGATGATGTATATTATATTTTTCATGTATCGTACTAATGTTAATTTTATATTTCTGTATGTATGTGTGTCATATTTAGTTTCTCTTTTGGGTGGAGAAAATGAATACACAAAGTTGTATTCATCCAAATCCCATCTAAATAACATTGAATAATCCTAAATTTTAGAGGGAGGAAGCTTTCAAGAGGTCCACATTTGTGGTCTACATAGATGACCATCACCAAAATAAATCATCAAAATAGGAAATTGCAATCATGGTTAAAGCTCGACTCAATTTGCCAAAAACTTCAATGATGTATTTGTCAAACTTTCACACTATAGATTCTCATTCATGTGGATACGGTCTATTGTATGAAACGATGGAGGAATCCAAAAAGTACAAGCCTCCCCATAAGATGAGGAAGATGGGATTTTCGGTGATAAAACCAGCGATAGATCCAAAAAAATTGTTCAAAAAATATTACAAATGGAAGCAGCTCCAAGTTTGCTGCTGAAAAAAAAAGTTACTTCTTTTATATGTTTTGTACTAAAAAACTTATGACATGTTTGCAAAAAACGTATATAAATATATATATTTTTTCGAATGTTGATTCACACGAGCTTAAGTATATTTTAGTTTCTTGTTCCAAAATATTCTTGATTGACATGAGCTTAAATATTACATATGTTTTGCATTAGATTAAATATGTTTTCCATAGTATTAAAATGTGTTTCTACAAATTATATTCTTAAAATTACTAATGTTTATATATTTTATAACAAGTTCAGAATATAGTACCAAATGCATATTGGTAAAAAAAATTTAAAATCTTCACAACCCCAAAAATAAAATGTCTTCAGGTTTATTTAAAACCAATCAGTGAAGTCTAGTTAAAAAAGGAAAAATTAACAAGGTCTAAAAATATTTAAATATTCATGTCAAATTCACGAAGTATGGGTTATGATCATTTGTCCTATTTAAGATCGTATTGGTGTAAATATCATTTCCAATTGTTTATGGTATTCATATTCCCCCCATTTGATTATTTATTTATTTATTAATTATCTTGTGTAGTTCTAAGTCTATTGCTAGGTCAGTGCACTTGACAAGGAACTTAAGTCCAAAAGGATTTGGTAAACTACAAGTTTATGAGAAAAGAGTCCCCATTCTCTTTGAAATTTATCCTTGTGACCCTTGGTGTACCTTATTCACATATTTTATAGTCACATATCACTTTATTTATTTGTGTGTCAATAGTGTTCTAATATGAGTTCAACTCATTTAGAGATGCACATGTACCCTAGTTAATATACATAATATAGAAAATCAGTATTGTTTGAAAAAGAGTTAATTCTAGAGAATTCAAGTACTCATTGAAGCATGTAATTTTAATACTAGATATACATTACAATGGTCTTGTAGTGAATAAACTATAGCAATTATATTGGAATGTCGTTCGCATTACTTTATGTTATTGATGGAATTGTTAAATTTAAAGAAAGATTAGTATATTTGATAAAATGAAAACCCCAAAACATATTATTATTTCCTAATGGTCTAAACTTCAGCATCCCATTTAGGGAAATCTAAAGAAGTACATTTTCCCATTGATTGTAATGAAATTTTAGAAACTTGAGAGATTTTTTCGACCCCTCGTTTCTAGAAAATCTACTCATAATAAAATATTTTCAATTAAAGTGCACAATATTACTTGGAATTTCAAGTTTATGGTTTACGTATGCTTGAAATGTCAACTGTACAGTATACACTTGTTGGTACTGATAAATATAACCTTTCTAGTTTTCCTGTGTCTCATAAAAATCAATTGTACTACAAGATTTGGATGATCATCTTCTTGTCACTTCCCAATAACATGGTAAATCTAAACTCTATATTGGATTTTTCATTTTTTAAATTCGTGTCATCTCTAGAGAGACAATAAAAATTGAAATTAGTATCGTCTCTAGAGAGACAAAATTAGTATTTTGTATTGTCTCTAGCGAGACAATAATGATATTGTCTCTAGAGAGACAAAAACTATATTGTCTCTCAAGAGACAAAATATGTATCAACCTATATTGTCTCTAAAGAGACAATAATTAGAGACAATATTAGAGACACCCGCTTTGAGACAATAATAGAGACAATATACAACTTTTTTATTGTCTCTATTTGAGACAATCTGGTTAAGTATTGTCTCTATTATTGTCTCAAAACACCCCCCCTTGTAGTAGTGCATGAACGAACAAAGCATATTGAGGTCGAATGTCACTACATTCGTGAACAGGTCTTGAACCACCAAATTCAGCTCCAGTACTGCCCTACTGATTTTCAGGTTGCAGATATTCTCACCAAGCCTCTCGGCAAGGTGAATTTTGATTTTTTTAGGGGGTACATTTGTAAGAGCAATGTATTAAGGGGGGGAATGTTAGCAAATTAATACATTTTGTTTGTATTAGTTTTATAAACAGTTATGTAACTGTTTCTTCCGCGGTTCCTCTCTCGCAGCCTATTTAAAGGCGTCACTTTGTATTCTGATGATATAGCAATACATACAATCTATTTGGAGTGCCTAACAGTGATGTGATGAATAAGGAAGAGTAATAGAAGTGTGATTAGAAGAAAATTGTATATATGTGTGATGAAGTTGTTAATTTATTGTATAGATGATGATTTTTTCACTATGTATATGGTTAATTTATTAATGTGACAATGGCTTTTGGATTACAGTATATGCTATATGGTTACTTAATTGTGTTCTTATTCTGTGTATGCCTACTTGGGTTTTTTGTGTTCATTAATTTAATGTAGATAAATCACAAATTTTCTTTCAAAACTTGTGTATTATATGGATTACGATTTTTGGGTAATGGTTACATAGTTACATTCTTCTTCCATGTATGCCTACTTGGGTTTGATGTGCTTACTAAAATTTCGTATACATTTCACAATTATGTTTCAATAGTGATAGATATTAAAAATAATGTTTGAATGTTAACAAATATTAATCAATTGTTTAAATATAGATTTAACTAGATGAAAAGACAAAAGAATTTTTGAAAGTACAAGGCCTCACCCTTTCCATAACCGAACGATAATACAAAATTATATATTGCCAATACTAATGTGTACAGAAAGACTCTAGAGAGCCCTCCAAACAAAGATTTCAGAGTTGAATAAGAAGAAAATTTTTCCCTATTATTTCATATGGAAATAGAATCTACAAATGAATATGCATACTATATCTACAAAGGAAGATGCATGTTATATCTATAAACAATATTTCTAATGATTAAATGCTATATCTACAAAGAATAGGATTTCATCTTTCCATTTTATTATGTTTTGAACGTGTCCAAAAACACACCTTGTTTTCCATCAATTTGAAAAAATTCGACCCTTCACCACATGGTAAGTAGTTGATATGGATTTCATCGTTACAACAAGGAGGAAATGCATTATGGGTTACATCTTGTTATAGACCAAATTGCCTTTTTCAAAATGTTGAAAAACATTGTGTGTTTATCAATCTGTCAAAACACACACCCTATTTTCCACCATTTAGAAAAATTAAACCCTTGTCCACCTAATAAGAAGTTGATTTGGATTGCATTGTTACAACAAGAAGGAAATGTATTGTGGGTTGTACCTTGTTATCAACTGAATTACATTTTTCAAATTGCTGAAAAACACCATGCATTATTAAAGGTGTTGAAAAACATACCTAGTATTTCAAAACTTTGGAAAAATTCAACCCTTATCCACCTAATAACTAGTTGATGTGGATTGCATCATTAAAACAAGGAAGAAATGCATTATGGGTTACACCTTGTTATCAACTAAATTATATTTTTCAAAGTGCCAAAAAACTCCGTGCATTTTTCACAACCTATTTTTCATCACTTTGAAAAAAATTAACCTTTTTCTAGCTTGATAAGTGGTTAATGTGGATTGAATTGTTACACCAAGGAGGAAATGCATTATGGGTTGCACCTTGTTATTAACTGAATTACGTTTTTCGAAGTGCTGAAAAAAACTGTGTTTTTCAACATGTCAAAAAACACAACTTATTTTCCAACACTTTGAAAAAATCAACCAATGTCTTCCTAAGAATATTTTGATGTGGATTTCATTGTAACAATAAGGAGGAAATGCATTGCGGGTTGCACCTTGTTATCAAATGAATTGTGTTTTCCAAAGTGCTAAAAAAAAAGTGCATTTTTCAATGTGTCAAAAAACACACCCTATTTTCCAGCACTTTGAAAAAATTCAACGCTTGTCCACTTGATAAGTATTTGATGTGGATTGTATCATTACATAAAGGAGGAAATTAACTAAAGATTGCTCGTTGTTATCAACCAAATTACATTTTTTAAAGTGCTGAAAAATATCGTGTGTTTTTCAAAGTGTCGAAAATAAGACATTTTTTTTAGCAGTTTGAAAGAATTCAAATATTTTCCACCTAATAAGTAGTTGATGTAGGTTGCATCATTACACCAAGAAGGAAATGCATTGTGGGTTGCAACTTATTATCAACCGAATTGTGTTTTTGAAAGCGCTGAAAAACACTCTGCATTTTTAACTGTGTCAAAAAACACACCTTTATTTTCACCACTTTGAAAAAATTCAACCCTTATCCACCTGATACGTAATTGATGTGGATTAAATCATTACACAAAAGAGGAAATGCATTCCAGGTTGCACCTTTTTATCAACTGAATTACGATTTTCAAAGTGCTAAAAAACATCGTGTATTTTTTAATGTGTAGAAAAACAAAACCTATTTTCAAGCACTTTGGAAAAATTCAAACCTTTACCACCTTATAAGTAGTTGATGTGGATTGTATTGTTACACCAAGGAGTAAATTCATTGCAGGTTGCACCTTGTTATGAACTGAATTGTGTTTTTCAAAGTGCTAAAAAATGTGGTGCATTTTTCATCATATCGAAAAACACACCCCATTTTCTAGAAATTTTGAAAATTCAACCCTTGTCATCCTGATAATTAGTTGATGTGGGTTGCATCGTTACACTAAGGAGGAAATGGATTGCGGGTTCCACCTTGTTAACAACAAAATTAGATTTTTCAAAGTACTAAAAAATACTGTGTTTTTCAACGAGTGAAAAACACATGCTATTTTTTAGAACTTTGGAAAAATTCCAAGCTTTTCCACTAGATAAGTAGTTGATGTGGATTGTATCATTACACCAAGGAGGAAATTAATTTTGGGTTGCACCTTGTTATCAACCGAATTGTGTTTTTAAAAATGTTGAAAAACATCGTGTGGTTTTCAAAGTGTGAAAAACACACATTTTTTAAAGCAATTTGAAAGAAGTCAAATGATTTCCACCTAATAAGTAAATTATGTAGGTTGCATAGTTACACCAAGAACAAAATTAATTGAGGGTTGCAGCTTGTTATTAACCGAATTGTGTTTTTCAAAGTGCTGAAAAAAATAATTCTTTTTAAAATATGTCGAAAAACACACCCTATTTTTCATCAGTTAGGAAAAATTCAACCCTTATCCACCTGATAAGTAATTGATGTGGATTGTTTTGTTATACCAATGAGGAATTGCATTCCAGTTTGCACCTTGTTATCAACTGAAGTATGATTTTCAAAGTGCTGAAAAACACCATGCATTTTTTAACGTGTGGAAAAAAAACCCTATTTTCAAGATTTTTGGAAAAATCCAACCCTTGTCCACCTGATAAGTAGTTGATGTGGATTGCATCATTACACCAAGGAGGAAATTCATTTTGGGTTGCACCTTGATATCAACCGAATTGTGGTTTTCAAAGTGCTAAGAAATACGGTGCATTTTTCAACGTGTCAAAAAACACACCTTGTTTTAAAGAACTTTTTAAATTTCAAACCTTGTCATCCTGATAAGTAGTTGATGTGGATTGAATCGTTATACCAAGGAGGAAATGCATTACATGTTCCACCTTAATATCAACAAAATTTTATTTTTCAAAGTGCTAAAAAATAGTGTATATTTTTCAACGTGTCGAAAAACACACGGTGTTTTTCGCACTTTGACAAAATTTAACCCTTTTCCACCTGATAAGTAGTTGATGTGCATTACATCGTTACACTAAGGAGGAAATGCATTACATGTTGAACCTTGTTATGAACAAAAAATTGCATTTTTCAAAGTGCTGAAAAATACCGTGCATTTTTTCACGTGTAAAAAAAAACACCCTATTTTTCAGCACCTTGAAACAATTCAACCCTTTTCCACTTGATGTGGTCTACATCGTTACAACAAGGAAGAAATGCATTGCGGGTTACACCTTATTATAAAATGAATTGTGTTTTTCAAAGTGTTGAAAAACACCGTATGTTTTTAACCTTTCAAAAACCACACCCTGTTTTAGATCACTTTGGAAAAATTCAACCCTTGTCCACATGATAAGTAGTTGATGTGTATTACATATTTACACAAAGGAGGAAATTCATTGCAGGTTGCACATTGTTATAAACCGATTTTTGGTTTCAAAAATAATTAAAAACACCATGGATTTTTAGACATGTCCAAAAACACACCCTACTTTCTAGTACTTTAGATAATTTTAACCCTTGTCCACTTGATAAGTAGTTTATGTGGATTGCATTGTTAAAAAGAGGAGGAAATGCATTGCGGGTTTCACTTTGTTATCAAACAAATTATGTTTTTCAAAGTGTTGAAATGCATCGTGCGTTTTTCAACATGTCAAAAAATACACCCTATTTTTCAACACTTTAGAAAAATTAAACCCTTATCCACCTGATAATTAGTTGATGTTGATTACATCAATACAAAAAGGGGAAATGCATTGCAGGTTGTACCTTGTTATCAAATGAATTGTGTTTCTCAAAGTGCTTAAAAATACGTTCCATTTTATAACATGTCAAAAAACACACCCTATTTTTCAAGACTTTGAAAAAATTCAATCCTTTTCCACCTGATAAGTAGTTGATGTGGATTTCATCGTTACAGTAATGAGGAAATGCATTCAGGGTTACACCTTTTTATCAACCGAATTAAATATTTTGAAGTGCTAAAAAACAACGTGCATTTTTTAACATGTCAAAAAACACACCCTGTTATCCAGCACTTTGGAAAACTTCAACCCTTGTCCACATGAAAATTAGTTGATGTGAATTGCGTCATTACACCAAGGAGGAAATGCATTATAGGTTGCACCTTGTTATCAACCAAATTGGGGTTTTCAAAGTGTTAAAAAACACTGTGTATTTTTCAACATGTCAAAAAACACACTTTGTTTTCAAGAAATTTGGAAAAATTCAATGCTTATCGACCTGATAAGTAGTTGATGTGGATTGTATCATTACACAAAGGTGGAAATTAATTACGGGTTGTAACATGTTATCAACAAATTACATTTTTCAAAGTGTCAAAAAATACACCTTGTTTTTTAGCACTTTGAAAGAATTCAAATCTTTTCTACCTGATAAGTAGAATATGTAGATTGCATCTTTACACTAAGGAGGAAATGCATTGTGGGTTGCACCTTGTTATCAACCAAATTACATTTTTTGAACTGCTGAAAAACACCGTGTGTTTTTCAACATGTCAAAATACACACCCTGTTATCCAACACTTTGGAAAAATTCAACCCTTTTCCACCTTAAAATTAGTTGATATGGATTACATCATTACACCAAGGAGGAAATGCATTGTGGGTTACACCTTGTTATCAACCAAATAGTGTTTTTAAAAGTGTTGAAAAATACCATGCATTTTTACACGTGTCAAAAAACACACTGTTTTTCAGCACTTTGTCAAAATTCAACCCTCTTCCACCTTATAAGTAGTTGATTTTCATTACATCATTGCACCAAGGAGGAAATTCATTATGGGTTGTACCTTTTTATTAACCAAATTATGTTTTTCAAAGTGCTTAAAAATACAGTGCATTTTTCAACGTATCGAAAAACAAACCCTGTTTTCCAGCACTTTGGAAAAATTCAACCCTTTTCCACTTAATAAGTAGTTTATGTTGATTGATTCATTACACCAAGGATGAAATGACTCACGGGTTCCACCATGTTATCAACTGCTTTGCATTTTTCAAAGTTTTGAAAAACACCATGCATTTATTTACTTGTCAAAACATACACCCTATTTTCTAGCACTTTGGAAAAATTCAACCCTTGTCCACCTGATAAGTAGTTGATGTCAATTGTATCATTCAACTGAAGATGAAAGTAATTGTAGGTTCCACCTTGTTATAATTTGAATTGCATTTTTCAAAGTGGGGAAAAACACCATGCATTTTTCAACGTGTCGAAAAACACACCTTATTTTCCACTAGTTTTGAAAAATTCAATCCTTTTCCACCTGATAAGTAGTTATTATGGATTACATCATTAAAAAAAGGAGGAAATGCTTTCTGGGTTGTACCTTATTATCAACCGAATGACACTTTTCAAATTGCTAAAAAATACCATGCATTTTTAATGGTGTCGAACAACATACCTGGTTTTTCAGGACTTTGGAAATATTCAACCCTTGTCCACCTGATAAGTAGTTTATGCAGATTTCATCATTAAAACTAGGAGGAAATGCATTGCATGTTACACCTTGTTATCATCCAAATTACGTTTTTCAAAGTGTCAAAAAACATCTTGCATTTTTCAACATGTCGAAAAACACACCCTGTTTTTTATCACTAAAAAATTTTGACATTTTTTCAGCTTGATAAATGGTTGATGTGGATTGCATTGTTACATCAAGAAGAAAATACATTACGGGTTGCACATTGTTATCAATCGAATTACATTTTTCAAAGTGCTGAAAAACACCCTAAGTTTTTCAACATGTCAAAAAACACAACCTATTTTCCAACAATTTGAAAAAATTCAACCCATGTACACCTAATAAGTAGTTTATGTGGATTGTATCATTACACCAAGGAGGAAATATACTTTGGGTTGTACCTTGCTATCAACTGAATTGCATTTTTCAAAGTGTTGAAAAACACTTTGCTTTTTTCAACATGTCAAAAAATACACCTTGTTTTCCAGCACTTTGGAAAAATTCAACACTTATCCACCTTATAAGTAGTTGATGTGGATTGTATCATTACATAAAAGATGAAATTAATTGTGGGTTGCACCTTGTTATCAACGAAATTGCATTTTTCAAAGTGCTTACAAACTTCGTGCATTTTTAAAGTGTCGAAAAACACACCTTGTTTTTTAGCACTTTGAAAGAATTAAAATATTTTCCACTTGATAAGTACTTTATGTAGATTGAATCATTACACTAAGGAGGAAATTCATTGCAGGTTGCACCTTGTTATCAACCAAATTACATTTTTTGAAGTGCTGAAAAACACCGTGCATTTTTTAAAATGTCGAAAAACACACCCTATTATCAAAAACTTTGGAAAACTTCAACCCTTGTCCACCTTAAAATTAATTGATGTGGATTGCATCATTACACTAAGGAGAAAATGCACTGTGGGTTGCACCTTATTATCAACCAAATTGTGTTTTTCAAAGTGTTGAAAAAAACTATGCATTTTTCAACGTGCCAAAAAACACACGCGGTTTTTCAGCACTTTGTAAAAATGCAACCCTTTTGCACCTAATAAGTATTTTATTTTAATTGCATCATTACACCAAGGAGGAAATGCATTAGGATTTTCATCTTTTTATAAACCAAATTACGTTGTTCAAAGTGCTTAAAAATACAGTGCATTTTTCAACGTTTTGAAAACAAACCCTGTTTTCTAGCACTTTGCAAAAATTCAACCCTTGTCCACCAAGTAGGAAATTCGTTACGGGTTGCACCATGTGATCAACAACATTGTGTTTTTCAAAGTGTTGAAAAATGCATTTTTTCGTGTTAAAAAAACACACCCTATTTTCTAGCACTTTGGAAAAATTCAACCCTTGTCCACTTGATAAGTAGTTGATGTCAATTGCATAATTACACTGAAAAGGAAAGGAATTACAGGTTGTACCTTGATATAATCTGAATTGCATTTTTCAAAGTAGTGAAAAACACCGTTCATTTTTTAACGTGTCGAAAACCACACCCTATTTTCCAGCACTTTTGAAAAATTCAACCCTTGTCCATATGATAAGTAGTTATTGTGGATTGCATCATTACAACAATAAGGAAATGCATTATGGGTTGCACCTTGTTATCAACGGAATGACGTTTTTCAAATTGCTGAATAACACCATGCATTTTTAAAGGTGTTGAACAACATACCTAGTTTTTAGCAGTTTGAAAAAATTCAACCCTTGTCCACCTAATAAGTAGTTTATGTGGATTGCATTATTACAAAAAGGAGGAAATGCATTGTTTGTTACACCTTGTTATCAACTGAATTATGTTTTTTAGAGCGTGAGAAAACATCTTGCATTTTTCAACGTGTCAAAAAATGCACCCTATTTTTCATCAATTTGAAAAACTTAAACATTTTTTCAACCTGATAAATGGTTGACGTGGATTGCATTGTTACACCAAGGAGGAAACGGATTGTCTGTTACACTTTTTTATCAACCAAATTACATTTTTTAAAGTGCTGAAAAACAATCTGCATTTTTCAACATGTCAAAAAACACAACCTATTTTCTAACACATTGGAAAAAGTCAACCGATGTCCACATAATAAGTAGTTGATGTGGATTGCATCATTACACCAAGGAGGAAATTTATTGTGGATTACATCATTACACCAAGGAGGAAATGTATTGTGGGTTGCACCTTGTTATCAACCGAATTGTATTTTTCAAAGTGTTGAAAAACACTGTCCATTTTTCAACGTATCAAAAAATAGACCCTGTTTTCCATCACTTTCAAAAAATTCAATGCTTATCCACTACATAAGTAGTTGATGTGGATTGTATCATTACATAAAGGAGGAAATTAATTGTAGATTGCACCTTATTATCAACCGAATTACATTTTTCAAAGTGCTGAAAAACATCTTGTGTTTTTTAAAGTATCAAAAATCACACCTTGTTTTTTTACCACTTTGAAAGAACTCAATTTTTTTCCACCTGATAAGTAGTTGATGTAGATTGCATCATTACACCAAAGATGAAATGCACTGCGGGTTGTAGCTTGTTATCAACTGAATTGTGTTTTTCAAAGTGTTGAAAAACACCATGCCTTTTTAACCGTGTCAAAAAAAAACACCCTATTTTTCACCACTTTGGAAAAATCCAACCCTTATCCACATGATAATAAATTTATGTGGATTACGTTGATACACCAAGGAGAAAATGCATTCTGGGTTACACCTTGTTATCAACCTAATTGTGATTTTCAAACTTTTGAAAAACACCGTGCAATTTTGAATGTGTAAAAAAACAAACCTTATTTTCAAGCAATATGGAAAAATTCAACCCTTCTCCACTTTATAAGTAGTTCATGTGGATTGCATCATTACACCATGGATGAAATGAATTGCGGGTTACACCTTGTTATCAACCGAATTGCATTTTTCAAAGTGTTGAAAAAGACGATGTGTTTTTCAACATGTCGAAAAAGACACCCTATTTTCAAGAACTTTTTGAAAATTCAACCGTTGTCATCCTGATAAGTAGTTTATGTGGATTTCATCATTACACAAAGGAGGAAATACATTTCAGATTCCACCTTGTTATCAAAAATATTGCGTTTTTCATAGTGTTATAAAACACTGTGTTTTTCAATGTATCGAAAAACACACGCTATTTTTCAGCACTTTTGAAAAATTCAACCCTTTTCCACCTGATAAGTAGTTGATGTGGATTGCATCATTACACCAAGGAGGAAATTTGTTATGGGTTGCACCTTGTTATGTACCAAATTACATTTTTCAAAGTGCTAAAAAAAACTATCCATTTTTCAACGTATCAAAAAACACTTTGGAAAAATTCAAAGTGCTAGAAAATAGGGTGTGTTTTTTGATACATTGAAAAATGGATAGTATTTTTCAGTACTTTGAAAAATGTAATTTGGTACATAACAAGGTGCAACCCATAACAAATTTCCTCCTTGGTGTAATGATGCAATCCACATCAACTACTTATCAGGTGGAAAAGGGTTGAATTTTTCAAAAGTGCTGAAAAATAGCCACGTTGAAAAACACAGTGTTTTATAACACTATGAAAAACACAATATTTTTGATAACAGGGTGGAACCTGAAATGTATTTCCTCCTTTGTGTAATTATGAAATCCACATAAACTACTTATCAAGATGACAAGGGTTGAATTTTCAAAAGTTCTTGAAAATAGGGTGTCTTTTTCGACACATTGAAAAACGCACCGTCTTTTTCAACACTTTGAAAAATGCAATTTGGTTAATAACAAGATGTAACGAGCAATTCATTTCATCTGTGGTGTAATGATGCAATCCACATGAACTACTTATCAAGTGGAGAAGGGTTGAATTTTTCCATAGTGCTTGAAAATAAGGTTTGTTTTTTTACACGTTCAAAATTGCAGGTGTTTTTCAAAAGTTTGAAAATCACAATTAGGTTGATAACAAGGTGTAACCCATAATGCATTTTCTCCTAGGTGTATCAACGTAATCCACATCAATTTATTATCATGTGGATAAGGGTTGGATTTTTGCAAAGTGGTGAAAAATAGGGTGTGTTTTTTGACACAGTTAAAAAGGCATGCTGTTTTTCAATACTTTGAAAAACAAAATTCAGTTGATAACAAGCTATAACCCACAGTGAATTTCATCTTTGGTGTAACAATGCAATATACATCAACTACTTATCATGTGGAAAATATTTGAGTTCTTTCAAAGTGGTAAGAAAACAAGGTGTGATTTTTGATACTTTAAAAAACACAGGATGTTTTTCAGCACTTTGAAAAATGTAATTCGGTTGATAATAAGGTGTAATCCACAATTAATTTCCTCCTTTGTGTAATGATACAATCCACATCAACTACTTATCCAGTGGATAAGCGTTGAATTTTTTGAAAGTGAAAACAGAGTCTATTTTTTGATACGTTGAAAAATGGACAGTGTTTTTCAACACTTTGAAAAATACAATTCGATTGATAACAAGGTGCAACCAGCAATACATTTTCTCCTTGGTGTAATGATGCAATCCACATCAACTACTTATTATGTGGACATGGGTTGAATTTTTCCAATGTGTTAGAAAATAGGTTGTGTTTTTTGACATGTTGAAAAATTTAGAGTGTTTTTCAACACTTTAAAAAATGTAATTTGGTTGATAACAAAGTGCAAACCACAATGTATTTCATCCTTTGTGTAACAATGTAATCCACATCAACCATTTATTAGGTTGAAAAAATGTTAAAGTTTTTCAAAATGATGAAAAATAGGGTGCGTTTTTTGACACGTTGAAAAATGCAAGGTGTTTTCTCACACTTTAAAAAACATAATTCGGTTGATAACAAGGTGTAACACGCAATGCATTTCCTCCTTGTTGTAATGATGCAATCCACATAAATTACTGATTAGGTGGACAAGGGTTGAATTTTTCCAAAGTGCTATAAACTAGGTATGTTGTTCAACACCTTTAATAATGCATGGTGTTTTTCAGCAATTTGAAAAACGTCATTCCGTTGATAACAAGGTGTAACCCATAATGCATTTCCTCATTGTTGTAATGATTCAATCCACAATAACTACTTATCAGATGGACAAGGGTTGAATTTTTTAAAAGTGCTAGAAAATAGGGTGTGTTTTTCGACACGTTGAAAAATGAACAGTGTTTTTCACCACTTTGAAAAATGTAATTCAGATTATATCAAGGTGCAACCTGCAATTCCTTTCCTTTTCAGTGTAATGATGCAATTGAAATCAACTACTTATCAGGTGGACAAGGGTTGAATTTTTCCAAAGTGCTAGAAAATAGGGTGTGTTTTTTAACATGAAAAAATACATTTTTCAACACTTTAAAAAACGCAATGCGGTTGATCACATGGTGCAACCAGTAACGCATTTTGTCCTTGGTGTAATGATTTAATCCACATAAACTACTTATCAGGTGGAAAAGGGTTGAATTTTTCCAAAGTGCTAGAAAACAGGGTTTGTTTTTGAAACGTTGAAAAATGCACTGTATTTTTAAGCACTTTGAACAACATAATTTGGTTTATAAAAAGGTGAAAATCCTAATGCATTTCATCCTTGGTGTAATGATGCAATTGAAATCAACTACTTATTAGGTGCAAAAGGGTTGCATTTTTACAAAGTGCTGAAAAACCACATGTGTTTTTTGGCACATTGAAAAATGCATAGTTTTTTTCAACACTTTGAAAAACACAACTTGGTTGATAATAAGGTGCAACCCACAGTGCATTTCCTCCTTGGTGTAATGATGCAATCAATATCAACTAACTTTAACATGGAAAAGGGTTCAAGTTTTCAAAAGTTTTTGATAATAGGGTGTGTTTTGCGACATTTTAAAAAACGCACGGTGTTTTTCAGCACTTCAAAAAACATAATTTGGTTGATAACAAGGTGCAACCCGCAATGCAATTCCTCCTTAGTGTAATGATGCAATCTACATAAACTACTTATTAGGTGGAAAATATTTTAATTCTTTCAAAGTGCTAAAAAACAAGGTGTGTTTTTTGACACTTTGAAAAATACACGATGTTTGTAAGCACTTTGAAAAATGCAATTTCGTTGATAACAATGTGCAACCCAAAATTAGTTTAATCTTTTATGTAATGATACAATCCACATCAACTACTTATAAAGTGGATAAGTCTTGAATTTTTCCAAAGTGCTGGAAAACAAGGTGTATTTTTTGACATGTTGAAAAATGCACAGTGTTTTTCAACACTTTAAAAAATGCAATTCAGTTGATAGTAAGGTACAAACCAAAGTATATTTCCTCCTTGGTGTAATGATACAATCCACATAAACTACTTATTAGGTGGACATGGGTTGAATTTCTTCAAATTGTTGGAAAATAGGTTGTGTTTTTTGACATGTTGAAAAACTTAGGGTGTTTTTCAACACTTTGAAAAATGTAATTCGGTTGATAACAATGTGTAACCTGTAATGTATTTTCTGCTTGGTGTAACAATGCGATCCACATCAACCACTTATCAAGATGAAAAAATGTTAAATTTTTTCAGTGATAAAAAACAGGGTGTGTTTTTTGACACGTTGAAAAATGCAAGATGTTTTTTGACACTTTGAAAAACACAATTTGGATGATAACAAGGTGTAACATGCAATGCATTTCCTCCTAGTTTTAATGATGAAATCCACATAAACTACTTATCAGGTGGACAAGGGTTGAATATTTCGAAAGTGTTGAAAAACTAGGTATGTTGTTCGACACCATTAAAAATGCATGGTATTTTTTAGCAATTTGAAAAATGTCATTTGGTTGATAATAAGGTACAACCCAGAAAGCATTTCCTCCTTGTTTTAATGATGTAATCCACAATAACTACTTATCAGGTGGATAAGGGTTGAATTTTTCAAAACTAGTGGAAAATAGGGTGTGTTTTTCGACAGATTGAAAAATGCACGGTGTTTTTCCCCACTTTGAAAAATGCAATTCAGATTATAACAAGGTGCAACCTATAATTCATTTCAACTTCGGTGTAATGATGCAATTGACATCAACTACTTATCAGGTGGACAAGGGTTGAATTTTTCCAAAGTGATAGAAAATAGAGTGTGCGTTTTGACAAGTAAAAAAATGCACGGTGTTTTTCAACACTTTGAAAAACACTATGCGGTTGATAACATGGTGGAAATCGTAAGGGATTTCATCCTTGGTGTAATGAATCAATCAATATAAACTACTTATTAAGTGGACAAGGGTTGAATTTTTCCAAAGTGTTGGAAAATAGGGTTTGTTTTTCGATACATTGAAAAATGAACTACATTTTTAAGCACTTTGAAAAACATAATTTGGTTAATAAAAAGGTACAACACATAATGCATTTCCTCCTTGGTGCAATGATGTAATCAAAATCAACTACTTATTAGGTGGAAGAGGGTTGAATTTTGGTAAAGTGCTAAAAAATAGTGTGTGTTTTTTGACACGTTGAAAAATGTATTGTATTTTTCAACACTTTTAAAAACACTATTTGGTTGATAACAAGGTGCAACCCACAATGCATTTCCTCCTTGGTGTAATGATGCAATCCACGTCAACTAACTTTAAGGTGGAAAAGGGTTAAAGTTTTCCAAAGTGTTGGATAACAGGGTGTGTATTTTGACATGTTGAAAAACACATGATGTTTTTCAGCACTTCAAAAAACGTAATTTGGTTGATAACAAGGTGTAATCCGCAATGAATTTCCTCCTTAGTGTAATGATGCAATCTACATACTCTACTTATCAGGTGGAAAAGATTTGAATTCTTTCAAAGTGCTAAAAAATAAGGTGTATTTTTTGGCACTTTGAAAAATGTAATTTGGTTGATAACATGTTGCAACCCGTAATTAATTTCCACCTTTGTGTAATGACACAATCCACATCAACTACTTATCAGGTCGATAAGCATTGAATTTTTCCAAATTTCTTGAAAACAGGGTGTATTTTTTGACATGCTGAAAAATACACAGTGTTTTTTAACACTTTGAAAAACACAATTCAGGTGATAACAAGGTGCAACCTACAATGCATTTCCTCCTTGGTGTAATGATGCAATTCACATCAACTAATTTTCATGTGGACAAGGGTTGAAATTTTCCAAAGTGCTGGATAACAAGGTGTGTTTTTCGACATGTTAAAAAATGCATGTTGTTTTTTAGCACTTCAAAAAGTTTAATTCGGTTGGTAAAAAGGTGTAACCCTGAATGCATTTCCTCATTAGTGTAACGATGAAATCCACATCAAATACTTATCAGGTGGAAAAGGATTGAATTTTTTCAATGTCTTGAAAAATAGGGTGTGTTTTTTGACATGTTATAAAATGGAAGGTATTTTTCAGCACTTTGAGAAACACGATTCATTTGATAACAAGGTACAACCTGAAATGCATTTCCCCTTTTTGTAATGATGTAGTCAACATCAACTAATTATCAGGTGGATAAGGGTTGAATTTTTCTAAAGTTTTGAAAAATAGGGTGTTTTTTTCGACATGTTGAAAAACGCACAATGCATTTCAACACTTTGAAAAACACTATTTGTTTGATAACAAGGTGAAACCCGCAATGCATTTCCTCCTCTTTTTAACAATGCAATCCACATAAACTACTTATCAAGTGGACAAGGGTTAAAATTTTCTAAAGTACTAGAAAATAGGGTGTGTTTTTGGACATGTTTAAAAATCCATGGTGTTTTAAATTATTTTTGAAACAAAAAATCAGTTTATAACAATGTGCAACCTGCAATGAATTTCCTCCTTTGTGTAAATATGCAATACACATAAAATACTTATCATGTGGACACGGGTTGAATTTTTCCAAAGTGCTCTAAAATAGGGTGTGGTTTTTGAAAGGTTAAAAACACACGGTGTTTTTCAACACTTTGAAAAACACAACTCATTTTATAATAAGGTGTAAGCCACAATGCATTTCTTCCTTGTTGTAATGATGTAGACCACATCAAGTACTTATCAAGTGGAAAATGGTTGAATTGTTTCAAGGTGCTAAAAAATAGGGTGTTCGTTTTAACACGTGAAAAAATGCACGGTATTTTTCAGCACTTTGAAAAATGCACGGTATTTTTCAGCACTTTGAAAAATGCAATATTTTGTTCATAACAAGGTGCAACCCACAATGCATTTCCTCCTTAGTGTAATGATGCAATGCACATCATCTACTTATCATTTGGAAAAAGGGTTAAATTTTTTCAAAGCGTTGAAAAACACTGTGTGTTTTTTGACACGTTGAAAAATACACGCTGTTTTTTAGCAGTTTGAAAACTGAAATTTTGTTGATATTAAGGTGGAACACGTAATGCATTTCCTCCTTAGTGTAACGATGCAATCCACGTCAACTACTTATCAGGATGACAAGGTTTGAAATTTAAAAATTTCTTTAAAATAAGGTGTGTTTTTCGACACGTTGGAAAATGCACTGTATTTCTCAGCACTTTGAAAGACACAATTTAGCTGATATCAAGGTGCAACCCAAAATGAATTTCCTCATTAGTGTAATGATGCAATCCAAATCAACTACTTATCAGGTGGAAAAGGGTTGAATTTTTTCAAAAAGCTTGAGAATAGGGTTTTTTTTGACACGTTAAAAAATGCATGGTGTTTTTCAGCACTTTGAAAATCATACTTCGGTTGATAACAAGGTGTAAAACGAAATGCAATTCCTCGTTGGTGTACCAAAGTGATCCACATCAATTACTTATTAGGTGATTAAGGGTTGAATTTTTCCAAAGTGATGAAAAATAGGGTGTGTTTTTCGACATATTTTAAAATGAATGATTTTTTTCAGCACTTTGAAAAACACAATTTGGTTAATAACAAGCTGCAATCCTCAATTAATTTTGTCCTTGGTGTAACTATGCAATGTACATAATTTACCTATCAGGTGGAAATCATTTGAATTCTTTCAAAGTGCTAAAAAAAATGTGTGTTTTTGACACTCTGAAAAACACACGATGTTTTTCAACATTTTGAAAAACGTGATTCAGTTGATAACAAGGTGCAACCCAAAATTAGTTTCCTCCTTGGTGTAATGATACAATCCACATAAACTACTTATCTGGTGGAAAAGCTTGGAATTTTTCCAAAGTTCTAAAAAACAGCGTGTGTTTTTCACTCATTGAAAAACACACGGTATTTTTTAGTACTTTGAAAAATGTAATTTTTTGTTAACAAGGTGGAACCCGCAATCCATTTCCTCCTTAGTGTAACAATGCAATCCACATCAAATAATTATCAGGAGGACAAGGGTTGAATTTTCAAAATTTCTAGAAAATGGGGTGTGTTTTTCCATATGATGAAAAATGCACCACATTTTTTAGCACTTTGAAAAACACAATTCAGTTCATAACAAGGTGCAACCTGCAATGAATTTCCTCCTTGGTGTAACGATACAATCCACATCAACTACTTATAAGGTGGTAAAGGTTTGAATTTTTCCAAAGTACTTGAAAATAGGTTTTGTTTTTCGACACATTAAAAAATACACGGTGTTTTTTAGCACTTTGAAAATCATAATTCAGTTGATAAAAAGGTGCAACCTGGAATGCATTTTCTCTTTGGTGTAAATATTTAATCCACATCAATTACGTATCAGGTGGATAAGGGTTGAATTTTTCCAAAGTGGTGAAAATAAAGGTGTGTTTTTTGACACGGTCAAAAATGCAGAGTGTTTTTCAACACTTTCAAAAGCACAATTCAATTGATAACAAGCTGTAACCCAAAATGTATTTCCTCCTTGGTGTAATGATGTAACCTACATAAACTACTTATTACGTGGAGAATATTTGAGTTCTTTCAAACTGCTAAAAAAAATTCTTATTTTCGGCACTTTGAAAAACACACAATATTTTTCAGCACTTTAAAAACTACAATTCGGTTGATAACAATGAGCTATCTGCAGTTAATTTCCTCCTTTATGTAATGATACAATCCACATCAAATACTTATTAGGTGGACAAGCGTTGAATTTTTTCAAAGTGCTAGAAAATAGGGTGTGTTTTTTGACACATTGAAAAATGCACTATTTTTTTCAGCACTTTGAAAAACACAATTCAGTTGATAACAAGGTGTAACCCGCAATGCATTTCCTCCTTACTGTTACAATGAAATCCACATCAAAATCTTATTAGGAAGACATGGGTTGAATTTTTCCAAAGTTTTGGAAAATAGGTTGTGTTTTTTGACATGTTGAAAAACACACCAGATAAGTAGTTGATGTGGATTGTATCATTACACAAAGGAGGAAATTAATTGTGGCTTGCACCTTGGTATCAACCCAATTGTATTTTTCAAAGTGCTAAAAAACATCCTGCGTTTTTTAAAGTATCAAAAATCACACCTTTTTTTTTTACCACTTTAAAATAATTCAAATATTTTCCACCTGATAATTAGTTGATGTAGATTGCATCGTTAAACCAAGGAGGAAATGCATTGCAGGTTGTAGCTTGTTATCAACTGAATTGTGTTTTTCAAAGTGCTGAAAAGCACTGCGTCTTTTTAACCGTGTCAAAAAACACACCCTATTTTTCACCACTTTGGAAAAATCCAACCCTTATCCACATGATAATAAATTGATGTGGATTACGTCGATACTCTAAGGAGGAAATACATTCTGGGTTACACCTTGTTATCAACCTAATTGTGATTTTCAAACTTCTTAAAAACACCGTGCATTTTTTAACCTGTAAAAAAACAAACCTTATTTTCAAGCACTATGGAAAAATTCAACCCTTGTCCACCTGATAAGTAGTTGATGTGGATTTTATCATTACACCACGAAGGATATTAATTGTGGGTCGCACCTTGTTATCCACTGAATTGCGTTTTTCAAAGCGGTGAAAAAGACGGTGCATTTTTCAACGTGTCAAAAAAGACACCCTATTTTCAAGAAATTTTCAAAATTAAACAATGTATTTCATCATTACACAAAGGAGGAAATACATTGTGGGTTCCACCTTGTTATCAACAAAATTACGTTTTTCATAGTGTTAAAAAACACCGTGTGTTTTTCAACGTGTCAAAAAACACACGTTATTTTTCAAAACTTTGGAAAAATTCAACCCTTTTCCACCTGTTAAGTAGTTGATGTGGATTGTATCGTTACACTAATGAGGAAATGCATTATGGGTTACACCTTGTTATGAACCGAATTTCATTTTTCAAAGTGCTGAAAAATATTGTGCATTTTTCAACATGTCAAAAAACACACCCTATTTTTCAGCACCTTTAAAAAATTCAACCATTTTCCACTTGATAAGTAGTTGATGTGGATTAAATCGTTACAAAAAGGAGGAAATGCATTGCGGGTCATACCTTATTATCAAATGACTTGTGTGTTTCAAAGTCTTTAAAAACATCGTGCATTTTTTAACGTTTCGAAAACCACACCCTATTTTCTAGCACTTTTGAAAAATTTAACCCTTTTCCACCTAATAAGTAGTTGATGTCTATTGCATATTTAAGAAAAGGAGGAAATGCATTGTGGGTTTCACCTTTTTATCAACTGAATTTCGTTTCCAAAAATAATGAAAAACACTGTGGATTTTTAAACGTGTCGGAAAACACAACCTGTTTTCCAACACTTTTGAAATCTTCAACCCTTTTCCACTTGACAAGTATTTTATGTGGATTTCATTATAACAACAAGGAGGAAATACATTGTGAGTTTCACCTTGTTATCAATTGAATTGTGTTCCTAAAAGTGTTGAAAAACACTGTGCATTTTTCAACGTGTCAAAAAACACACCTTATTTTTCAACACTTTGGAAAAATTTAACCCTTGTCAACTTGATAAGTAGTTGACTGTGATTACATTATTAAAAAAAATAGGAAATGCATTGCATGTTGCACCTCGTTATCAACCGAAATGTGTTTCTCAAAGTGCTGAAAAACACCTTACATTTTTTAACGTGTCGAAAAACACACCCTATTTTTCAGGACTTTGAAAAATTCAATCCTTTTCTACCCGATGATTAGTTGATGTGGATTTCATCATTACATTAAGGAGGAAATGCATTGTGTGTTGCACCTTGTTATCAACTGAATTACATTTTTCGAAGTACTAAAGAAATGCATGCATTTTTAATGTGTCGAAAACCACAACCAGTTATCTAGCACTTTGGAAATATTGAACCCTTGTCCACCTAATAATTAGTTGATGTGGATTGCATCATTACACCACAAATGAAAATTCATTGTGGGTTGCACCTTATTATCAATTGTATTACATTTTTTAAAGTGCTGAAAAACACTGTGCATTTTTCAATGTGTCAAAAAACACACCCTATTTTTCAGCACTTTGTAAAAATTTAACCCTTTTTCACCTGATAAGATGTTGATGTTGATTGCATCATTACACCAAATAGGAAACGTATTATGGGTTGTACCTTTTTATCAACCGAGTTACATTTTTCAAAGTGCTTAAAAACATCATGCATTTTTCAATGTGTCGCTAAATAAATCTTGTTTTCTAGCACTTTGTAAAATTTTAACCGCTTTCTATCTAATAATTAGTTTATGTTGATTGAATTGTTACACCAAGGATGAAATTCCTTATGGGTAGAACCATGTTATTAAGTGCATTACATTTTTTCAAAGTGCTGAAAAATACCGTGCATTTTTTATGTGTCGAAAAACATACCCTATTTTCTACCACTTTGGAAAAATTCAACCCTTGTCCACCTGATAAGTAATTGATGGAAATTATGTCATTACATTGAGGTGGAAAATTTTTACAGGTTGCACCTTGTTATAATCCGAATTGCATTTTTCAAAGTGCTTAAAAACACCATGTATTTTTCAACGTGTCAAAAAACACACCCTATTCTCCAGCACTTTGGAAAAATTCAACCCTTCTCCACATTTATAAGTTTTTTTTTTGCATTACATGGTTACACCAAGGGGGAAATGCATTATGGGTTGCACCTTGTTATCAACAGAATTACATTTTTTGAAGTGCTGAAAAACTCCATGCATTTTTGAACGTGTCGAAAAACACACCCTCTTTTTCATGACTTTCAAAAAATCAAACCCTTGTCCACCTAATAAGTAGTTTATGTGGATTGCATAGTTAAACGAAGGAGGAAACGCATAACAGATTGCAACTTGTTATAAACCGAATTACATTTTTCAAAGTGCATTAAAACACCGTGTCTTTTTCAATGTGTCGAAAAACACATCCTTTTTTCCAACAATTTATAAAATCACAACTCTTGTCCACCTAATAAGTATTTGATGTGGATTGCATTATTACATCAAGGAAGAAATATCTTTCGAGTTGCACTTTTTATAAAATGAATTACATTTTTCAAAGTCCTAAAAAACACCATGCTTTTTTTGATGTGGTGAAAAAGACACCCTATTTTTCAGCAATTTGAAAAAATTCAACCCTTGTCCACCTGAGAAGTAGTTGATATTGATTCCATAATTACAACATGGAGGAAATGCAATGCAGGTTGCAACTTGTTATCAATCAAATTACATTTTTCAAAGTGCTAAAAAACACTGTGAATTTTTCAATGTGTGGAAAAACACGCCCTATTTTTTAACACTTTTGAAAAATTCAACCCTTTTCCACCTGATAAGTAGTTGATTTGGATTGCATTGTTACACCAAGGAGAAAAAGTATTTTCAGTTGAACCTTGTTATCAAGCGAATGACATTACTAAAAAGTTCTAAAATACACCATGCATTTTTCAACGTGATGAAAAACAGACCCTATTTTGAAGCACTTTTGAAAAATTCAACCCTTCTCCACTTAATAAGTAGTTGATGTGGATTGCATTGTTACAACAGAGAGGAAATTCATTGTAGGTTGCACCTTGTTATCAATGGAATTAAATTGTTTAAAGTGCTAAAAACTACCATGCATTTTTCAACGATTCAAAAAACACACCCTGATTTCCAGCACTTTGGAAAATTTTAACCCTTTTCCACTGATATGTATATTTTTTTTGGATTGCATCATTATACTAGGAAGTATTGCATTGTGTTTTGCACCCTTTTATCAACCGAATTACATTTTTCAAAGTGCTAAAAAATACCGTGTATTTTTCAACGTGTTGAAAAACACACCGTGTTTTTTAGCACTTGGAAAAATTCAACCCCTTTCCACCTTATAAGTGGTGTATGTTGATTGCATCATTACACCAAGGAGGAAATGCATTGTGGGTGATAACTTATTATCAATTGAATTTTGTTTTTCAAAGTGCTGAAAAACATCACGCATTTTTTAATGTGTTAGAAAAGACACCCTATTTAAAGTATTTTGGAAAAATTTAACTCTTGTCAACCTGATAAGTAGTGGATGTGGATTACATCATTACAACCAAGGAGGAGATGCATTACAGGTTGCACCTTGTCATCAACCGAACTATTTTTTTCAAAGTGTTGAAAAACAATCGTGTGTTTTTCAACGTGTCGAAAAAACACACCATGTTTTCTATCGCTTTGGAAAAATTCAACCCTTGTTGACCTGATAGTTTTTTTATGTGGATTGAATTTTTACAACATGGAGGAAATGCATTGCATGTTTCACCTTGTTATTAACCAAATTACACTTTTCAAAGTGCTGAAAAAACGCCTTTGTTTTTTCAATGTGTCAAAAAACACACCCTATTTTTCAGCACTTTGTAAAAATTTGAACCCTTTTTCACCTGATAAGTAATGTTGATGTTGAATTGCCTCATTACACCAAATAGGAAGAGCATATTATGGGTTGTACCTTTTTATCAACCGAATTACATTTTTCAAAGTGCTTAAAAACACTCATGCATTTTTCAATGTGTCGCTAAATAGCACATCCTGTGTTTTCTAGCACTTTGTAAAATTTTAACCGCTTTTCTATCTTGATAATTAGTTTATGTTGGATTGAATTGTTACACCAAGGAGTGAAATTCCTTATGGGTAGAACCATGTTATTAACCATGCATTACGTTTTTTCAAAGTGCTGAAAAATACCGTGTATTTTTTAACGTGTCGAAAAACATACCCTAGTTTTCTACCACTTTGGAAAAATTCAACCCTTGTCCACCTGATAAGTAATTGATGTGAAATTACGTCATTACATTGAGGTGGAAAATTCATTACAGGTTGCACCTTTTTATCAATCCGAATTACATTTTTTCAAAGTGCTTGAAAAACACCATGTGCATTTTTCAACGTGTCAAAAAAACACACCCTATATCTCCAGCACTTTGGAAAAATTCAACCCTTCTCTACATTTATAAGTTTTTTTTTGTGCATTACATGTCATTACACCAAGGGGGAAATGCATTATGGGTTTGCACCTTGTTATCAACAGAAATTACATTTTTTGAAGTGCTGAAAAACATCCATGCATTTTTGAACGTGTCGAGAACCACACCCTCGTTTTTCAATGACTTTCAAAAAATTCAAAACCCTTGTCCACCTAATAAGTAGTTTATGTGGATTGCCATCAGTTACAACGAAGGAGGAAACGCATTATGCAAATTGCAACTGTTGTTATAAACCGAAATTACATTTTTTCAAAGTGCATTGAAAAACACCGTGTCTTTTTTCAATGTGTCGAAAAACACATCCTGTTTTTCCAACAATTTATAAAAGCATTCAATCTCTTGTCCACCTAGATAAGTATTTGATGTGGATTGCATTATTACATCCAAGGAAGAAATATCTTTCGGGTTGCACTTTTTTATCAAATGAATTGCATTTTTCAAATTGTCCTGAAAAACACCATGTCTATTTTTCAACTGTGGTCAAAAAGACACACCTTGTTTTCTTGCACTTTGGAACAATTCAATCCTTGTCCACCTGATAATTAGTTGATATGTGGATTGCATCATTACACCATGGAGGAAATTTATTACGGGTTGCAACATTGTTATAAAATGAATTACATTTTTCAAAGTGCTAAAAAACACTGTGAATTTTTCAATGTGTGGAAAAACACGCCCTATTTTTTAACACTTTTGAAAAATTCAACCCTTTTCCACCTGATAAGTAGTTGATTTGGATTGCATTGTTACACCAAGGAGAAAAAGTATTTTCAGTTGAACCTTGTTATCAAGCGAATGACATTACTAAAAGTTCTAAAATACACCATGCATTTTTCAATGTGATGAAAAACACACCCTATTTTGAAGCACTTTTGAAAAATTCAACCCTTCTCCACTTAATAAGTAGTTGATGTGGATTGCATTGTTACAACAGAGAGGAAATTCATTGTAGGTTGCACCTTGTTATCAATGGAATTAAATTGTTTAAAGTGCTAAAAACTACCATGCATTTTTCAACGATTCAAAAAACACACCCTGATTTCTAGCACTTTGGAAAATTTTAACCCTTTTCCACCTGATATGTATATTTTTTTGGATTGCATCATTACACTAGGAAGTATTGCATTGTGTTTTGCACCCTTTTATCAACCGAATTACATTTTTCAAAGTGCTAAAAAATACCGTGTATTTTTCAACGTGTTGAAAAACACACCGTGTTTTTTAGCACTTTGGAAAAATTCAACCCCTTTCCACCTTATAAGTGGTGTATGTTGATTGCATCATTACACCAAGGAGGAAATGCATTGTGGGTGATAACTTATTATCAATTGAATTTTGTTTTTCAAAGTGCTGAAAAACATCACGCATTTTTTAATGTGTTAGAAAAGACACCCTATTTTAAAGTATTTTGGAAAAATTTAACTCTTGTCAACCTGATAAGTAGTGGATGTGGATTACATCATTACACCAAGGAGGAGATGCATTACAGGTTGCACCTTGTCATCAACCGAACTATTTTTTTCAAAGTGTTGAAAAACATCGTGTGTTTTTCAACGTGTCGAAAAAACACACCATGTTTTCTATCGCTTTGGAAAAATTCAACCCTTGTTGACCTGATAGTTTTTTTATGTGGATTGAATTTTTACAACATGGAGGAAATGCATTGCATGTTTCACCTTGTTATTAACCAAATTACACTTTTCAAAGTGCTGAAAAACGCCTTGTGTTTTTCAATGTGTCAGAAAACACACCCTATTTTTCAGCACTTTGAAAAAATTGAACCCTTTTCCACCTAATAAGTAATTTATGTGAATTGCATCATTACACCAAGGAGTAAGAGCATTGTGGGTTGCACCTTGTTATCAATCGAATTACATTTTTCAAAGTGCTCAAAAACACTGTGCCTTTTTCAACATCACAAAAAGCACACCCTATTTTTCAGTACATTGAAAAAATTGAACCCTTTTCCTCTTGATAAGTAGTTTATTTGGATTGCATCATTGCACCAAGGAGTAAGTGCATTGCGGGTTGCACCTTGTTGTCAACCATATTACATTGTTTAAAGTGTTGAAAAACACTGTGCATTTTTCAACGTGTTGAAAAAGACACCCTAGTTTTCAGCACTTTCGAAAAATTCAGCCCTTTTCCATCTGATAAGTGGTTGATGTGGATTGCATCATTACACCAAGGAGGAAATTCATTGCAAGTTGTACCTTGTTATCAACTGAATTGGATTTTTCAAGGTGTTGAAAAACACTGTGCATTTTTCAATGTGTTGAAAAACACACCCTGTATTCGAATACTTTGGAAAACTTCAATGCTTGTTTACCTGATAATTAGTTTATGTGGATTGTGTCATTACACCAATGAGGTAATGCATTACGGGTTGTACCTTGTTATCAACCACATTACATTTTTCAAAGTTTTGAAAAACATCGTGTAGTTTTCAACGTGTCGAAAAACACACCCCGTTTTTCAATACTTTGGAAAAATTCAACACTTGTACACTTGATAAGTAGTTGATGTGGATTTCATCATTACAAAAAGGAGGAAATGCATTATGGGTTACTCGTTGTTCTTAACCAAATTGCATTTTTCAAAGTGTTGAAAAACATCGTGCATTTTTCAACATGTCGAAAAACACACCCTATTTTCTAGCACTTTAGAAAAATTCAATCCTTGTCCACCAGATAAGTAGCTAATGTGGATTTCAGCATTACACCAAGGAGGAAATGTATTGCGGGTTGCACTTTGTTATGAACCGAATTGCATTTTTCAAATTGTTGAAAAACATTGTCTATTTTTCAACTTGTCAAAAAACACACCTTGTTTTCTTGCACTTTGGAACAATTCAATCCTTGTCCACCTGATAATTAGTTAATGTGGATTGCATCATTACACCATGGAGGAAATTTATTACGGGTTGCACATTGTTATAAACTGAATTACATTTTTCAAATTGCTGAAAAATACCATATTTTTTTCAACGTGGTGAAAAACACAACCTATTTTCCAACACTTTGAAAAAATTCAACCATTTTCCACTTGATAAGTAGTTGATGTGGATTGCATCATTACAACACGGAGGAATTGCATTTCTTGTTTCACCTTGTTATGAGCCAAATTACGTTTTTAAAAGTGCTGAAAAACACTATGCATTTTTCAACGTGGCAAAAAAACATAACCTATTTTTCAGCCCTTGTCCACCTGATAATTACTTGATTGCTTTACATTGTTACATAAAAGTGGAACAAAATCATGGTTTGTACCTTTTGGAAAAAAATGGTTCAATTTTTACAGTGATGAAAAAGGTTTGTTTTTCAGCAGTTGTACATTTGTCAAAATATTTTCTACTATCCATATATTACACGAGTGGTTCATCGTTAGCTAACACCAACAAACACTTTTTTAAAGACACTAAAAATAATCATAGATTAGGCCAGTTGTACACATTCCATATTTATGTATTTTAAATATACATAATTTATAATATTGTATACATGAATTTTAAATGTTTACAATTCTAATATATGCCCACTCAAATTGCCATACATTTACTTTCTAGAGCTCAACCTTATCATTTTGTAAGAAGCATCTCTCCGCATATCCATTGCATCTGCAACACAATGCATTAAATATTAGTCAAGATATAAAATGATTTTTTCCTTACATTTAATAAATGAATGTATTGAAATTAAGGAAATTCAGTACACACCTTGCACAGACACTAAATTTTTGAAAGATAAGCGGCAACAAGGAGATGTTTCAGCTGCATTTGAACAACCTGCAAAATAAATGATCAATATGTTAGTGTTCACCTCCACAGTTAATTTTTTTAACGAATTCACAGTCACACCAATAATTCAATGTTTTAACCTGTAGGTTCCATTAGTGTGATTTGTCTCCTCTTTGCACAATTGTTGTCAGGAAATTAGAAGCATTCATAGTCTTCAATGCATTTGTTCAAATATTCTACAATGACTGGCCTCTTTGTCACACTGCGGTGGCTTTTTTTACTCACATTAAACCATGGACACATGTGGGTAGTGGATGTCTCATTGACATCTCATTTGAATGAAACATCCAACATATTTGATTCTTCTAGGTCTCTCCTAAACCTTTGAACACATTCAAAGAATGTTTTTTTTTGTTCATCTGTACTCAGTCGTGTATCGAAGAATGACTTCAAGAATTATTTGGATGTGTGTTCCATAAAATATTAATCACTTTCTATCATCAAAAAAAGAACCCCAATTATTTTAGGAGTTTTTGTGACATATAATACATTATAGAAAGTCATTAACAACTAATCATAAATATGCGCAAAGAACATTAACAATGCCACCTAATAATCAATATTTGTGATGAACATTATCATTGGCATCAATTAATTAATTGAAGGAATTAGCAACTAACAATCAACTGTCAATGACTGTTGAGCTATTGAGGAGGAGCCATCCCATAACATGCCATCATTTACAGTGCTTGTCTCTACATAGGTATTTGCTACTGCACTTGAAATGTAATTAATTTCAACTCGATGTTTTTTTCATTACAACTTATGCTTAACAATCTATATCACTACTAGCCACATAAGATGACATTGAATTACCTTCCCCTTTTTCTGCTGGATACGATGAGGAGAGGCCATCTTGAAACGTGTCTTCATTTATCATGATTTTCTTGGAATAATTACTAGCTCATGTACGTGAGAGGATAACAATTTCAACAAGATGATTTTTTTGTTACAACTTATTCTTAGAAATCTATATCACTTCTTGCCATATATGATGACATTGAGTTACTTTCCTCTTTTTCTGCTAGATATGGTGAGGAGGGGCCATCATAGAATGTGTCTTCATTTACCCTACTTGTCTCCCCATAAGTATTGGAGCCTACAGGTGAAATGAAACTAATTTCAATAGGATGCCTATTTCGTTACAACTTATGCTTAGCAATCTACATCGGTAACATATGATCGCATTGAATTACATCTCACTTCTGGTGCTTGATATGATGACATCAACACATATTTCTTGTGAAAATTGAATGAATTCAACACGTTCTTATGCATTTTTCCTCTGATAGCCCAAGCACATTTGCATGCATCCAAGGCTCTGCATTCTCTTACCAAATACTATGGGCTTCTATTTGTTTGGCTCCTCGCCCACAATTGATTGTAATTAGGCTTAATTACAAGGTAATATGTATCCATTATACTCTTTATTATCTCAACCACTGCTAATAGTTGTCTTTTTTTTTAAATTGGTCAAGAAGCTAGATTTTTACAACTTCCTCTTATGTTTCTAAAATGGCTCCACCTTGTACACAAGCATGTAGAATAACTAGTCCATCCGACAAGTACATTTCTTTTGTGTATCACACAAGTATCTAGTCTTCAAAAACAAATGGTAGGACTCAATGGATGCATTTGTTTCTTGATTTTCATGGGAGAAGTTTCTAATTTTTTTTACCAAATAGCTATCAAGCGACACAGAGTGAAATTCAGTGACACTGTAAACCAAGAATTATAATTAATGGTAATTAATAAGGAAACACACAAAGGATAGTACTCACAGACATGTTCTTTTCTCTCACATTATGTATTATTGAAGTACTCGAGGAACTTAGTTTCCTCTTTGAAATCATTAAAAAATTCTTGAATGATTCAAAATGTGTGCTCGTGATGCATTTCGAAACCATACATGATGGTACCTAGTCTCTCGGAAATCTTCCACCTAGACTTCTTGCTATAATACCTATGAACATTTTTCAACCATACCATGCACACGTGCCATAGGAATATCACTACATGACAACCAAAAACACACATGCTAGCTTTGATTTCAGCCAGCGCATCATCCGTAATGAATGCCTTGATTTTCCAATCGGCACTAAGGAATTTTCCTCATTTCTGGACTTCTGCCAACTACCTGTAATTGTCTTCAATTTTATTCCTTGAAGAAATGGACCATGCTACTGGCACCCCAACTTATTTCTCGTAAAAAAAAGTAATGTGTATAATTGGTACTGTAAGAAATATGCTATCAAATGGTAACATGGAGTTTAATATAATAGAAAGCAAACACTAGTAATGATGTAAAATTCATTCCAATTACTTACGCCATATTTTTTAGTAGGAAACATCCAGTCCATGGAGATTATGGAATTGTGTGAATGTTGAACCATCCTCTCACACATACATGGTGTTTACAACCTCATAATGAATGGAATAGTGGTTCCATTTGGGAATTGATATTACAAAAATATGTCTCTTTCATCCGCATGCCATAAGTTCACACTCATGGCATCGTCGGCATGCTTTTAGTACCTTATGTAGTGAAATATTTTCCATGCATTCACCACGTCCTTTCTTGTCATGTATTCGTCCCTTTTTCTTTATATACCCATGCTGGATGGATCCTCTATATATTTATCATACATTGTTTCCATGGTGACTCCTATCAACAAAATAATCTCGATATAATTTTTGCATTCATTTGATAAGTACAGGGAAAAATTAAGATGAGGATCATTAATGGTATTTTTGTTCCTCCCATGACAAAACTTGTTATTTACATCACAATGAAACATATTGTTGTATAATATTATGGCCACTGTCAATCTCCCATAAAAAAACCTCGCATTGAAATGACATAGGGAACCTCTTTTAATTATACACCTACTCACTTTTTCACTTCTTACTAGTTTATTTCTATTGTCGTCTAGACCATATGAATGCCAATAGATGCGTTAAAAATGGTAACATCAAATTCTATGCAAATGCTTATGAAAAGAACATAAAAAAGAGAATTTTTTAGCAAAGGTTCGAACCTAGAATATGACTTGTGTTGACACTTGTTGCACTTGTGCAAAAATGGGCAACTCAAAACTTCGTTATGATGGATAGCATTGGTGAAGTATACTTAAGATAAGGGAGGTTCTTTAGACACTATTATTACTATTGAATTAATAATGATTACATGAAATCTACAGTTATGGGTACTATTAAAAAACATAATAGATAACATAGTCTACAATTTCATTACTATTTTTAGGAAAAGAACACAAATCCCTGAAGGAAATATGTGTTGCTTTGATGAAGACATTGAATTTCAGAATCGGTGAAGTGTTAAGTCTTGGGAAGACAATCATAATTGCATATTTCAGAAATCATTTATTAATACTGGATGTTACAGGTATTCTTTAATGATCTTTCCTTCATGATTAAAACATTCAATTATATTATTGGGTTGTTTAATTCATCATACAATCCATACAGAAATATGAAATGTAGAAAGAAATACACAACTCAATTTCACAATTCAATGTTTTATTCATAAGGAATTTTAAATGTTCCCACACAAGCCATGGGATGTAACTGAAAAGTAAAGTACAACTATTGAAATAAGAGGTACATATGCATCAAAGAGAAGATAAAGGTGTATGAATGAACCCATCATTTCCTTGGGGTTTATCCTTCAGTTAATGCATCTTCATCTTCAGATTTGTTCCCTCTTCATCTTCATTGTTGAAAGCACCATACCTGAAAATAGAAAAGAGAAAACTATCACTTAAGAGCTTAGGGTTAATCCATATTCCTATAATGTCCTAATTCGTGCATATGGATATCTTAACAATAACAGATATCGATTAATTTAAGATTAAACCTCATACATGATTTACTCACTCAGAAAGAAATAGAGAGAAGAAAATAAAAAAGCATGGACATAAGAGAGGCCGAAAAGCCTAAATATTTTCTAAGTATTTTATCAAGTGTGCAGGTACAGGTTGCAGCCAAGAAGAAAAAAATCAAAGAAAAAAATCATATCTTACATTCCTCACTATAGATAAAGAATGAAGAGTTCAAAGGCTTTTATCCTATGGTACACGAAGAAGATAAGTGACAAGTACATATTGGTATGAAGGAAGAATGCAACTCAAAGTTCAACAGCTATTCTAGAAATAGAAAAAGTTGCATTATAGAACAAAGGAGAGACTTGCAGATAAAAGTACATGTTCTAGATCACAACTGAAGAAGAAGATTTAGAATTTAAAGGTTTAAGTTAACTGGAGGGAGTAGATTAAACAAGAAACAAAATAAGAAAGAAATATTGGAAATTTTTGACAGGGCTTTACCATTTACAATGGAAATTTACAATCTTTCCATCATGTTTTTTTTAACTAATACATGTTTTAAAGATGTATGTAAATAAAATAAGTGATACAGAAAAGTAGAAAAGCATGCCATGATAGATATACTAGTTATTATGTTTCTGTTTCCAACAACAAATTCGCTTCAACATAAAAAGTGATACATTCTATTCTCTAAATAAAAAAAATACATCTATTACAACTGAAATAGAAATAAAAGAAGGAATTATGGGAAAAATTTGACAGGGCTTCGCCATGTAAAATGAGCATTTTAAATTTTCCAGCATGCATATCAAAGATGTAAAAAAAAGAAATGTAGTATAATTTAAGAATTAAAAAATGGACCTGACTATCATTCGTCAATTGAAGTACTTTGGAGCATTAATTATAGCTTAATAGTTGAATAAAATGAAGTTTCAAGATAATCTTACAAAGTGCAGCCACTTTAAATTGTAGTTTTCAAATGAAGCAAGTATGAGTACACAAGAATGTTACAATAAAAGAAGTACAACTATTTAAGCAAGGGACCATCTCAATAAATTAGGTATGAACACAAAGTCACTGAGGAATGCACAAATGAAAATAGCGAGAAAATGTTATAGTAAGTCAAAATAATGTCATCCCCAAGCAAAGATGAACCAAATCAGTGACAACGAAGAATAGTTTGAGAAACTTTCAAAAGGAATCAACTTACAAAATCTCAGAGTGGTTTCAAAAAAATGAAAAGAGCCAAAATTCGGTGGGTTTTAATGGTTGAATCGAATCATATAATGCGGAACTTAGGATAATGTGAAGTGGTTTTTCAAATTTTCAAAAAACATTATATTCCTTAAAAAAATTACAGAATCAAGAAGGAATAAAGAAGTCCGAATACCCATCTCAAAGGAAAGATACCCAAATTTGGGTTATAATATCTCAAGCCATAAAGTTAAAAATACATGTGAACATACAAATTTTGGGGAAATAATTTAGTTATGTAGGATAGTTAAAAGTTTAGATACAAATTTATTGCAATACCACTTATAGGAATGAATATAGGTAATAAGAAAACAGAACCATTTTATCATCTATATAAGTACTCATACATATCCAAAGATGAAGAAGATTAAAACATTTCAAAAATTCATGATTCGCATTGAGGATCAGTTTCAAGTTACAGATCTGAGGAAGAAAATATAGTTTCTAACATTGATCGAAAAGCCACTAAATGGGTATCCAAGAATCAGGAAAGGAAGCAAAAAATTATTGATTTAATCGAAATATGATAAAACAACCCTCGAATGGGCATCAAGTTCAGAGCAAAAAGGAGAAACCCATAATGGTTTTCAGCTCAAGAATCCCCAAAGGAACCATGTGACCACAAAAAATGTAAAGAAAAATGAGTATTAGTTTTGGAAGTCAAAATGGAAAAGACAAAGTAACAACAAAACTTAAGAGATCGAGAAACTTACAATCCTCATCAAACAATGGCTTTAGTTTCACACTACATAAAAAAAATTATTCAACAATTGTGGCTACTCCATATGGAAAGCTAATGAAATCTCGTAAGTGACAAATTTCATTCCTAGAAATACATAGAAAGTGAAACCTACAAAATCCTTGCAGAAGCTTCACAAGACACAGAGATCTTTGTGAGGAAAAGATGAGCTTAAACCCACAAAAATGGTGACCGCATCAAGGAGAATCAAGAAATTAACTTGGGTATGTTCCAAGAATGGATCTAATAGAGAGATCACAGCAGTGGTGATAAACTCCTCAACTACCTTGCTCAACAAACTCAAAACAAAGGAATAACTACAAAAGGCAGACCCAAACGAGCTAAGAGAATCGATCTAGTAAGGAAGTTGAGCTTCATAAGATAATAATGGCATAATAAAAAATTCTCACAGCTTCACCTATAGACCCAAAAAACCAGAATGGAGTGATCATTGAGGTCGAATGACCTTTACCATTGATCACAAGAGTTGGGTTAAGCTCGAACTCAACCATAGTCAAAGATCAATGACCAGATATAAGGTCATGTAAATATCGATGGCTGAGGATCAAGGAAGTTTTTGAAACAAACCATCATGGTTAGATGTCATTACTACACTAAACTCCAAGTAAAAATCCCTAACCACGAGTCAAAGATTGACAGCCTTAAGATGTCTAGTACAGAGATCAACGGTAAAAAATGATCAACAATATTCAAAGCAAACTATGATGATAAGAATATCACCCACCATATTAAATTTTAAGGTTAGAAACCCTAATCATGGGTTGGAGATCAATGGCCATGAATCAAAAGAACACTAGATCAATGCCCAGAAACTAATCACAAAAAACAAAGAAAACTCAACCCAAGTTGAAATACCACCGACAAAACACATGGAGGGTTGACTCATCATCAGAAAGGGGCCAACCCTTGTTATTTCAAAATTATTTACATCTTGAATTATCAACTATAGTGCAAGATTCAAATAATACAAAATCCGACCAAATTATGGTGTGCAATGATAAACCAAAAATGTAAGATTAAACCTTGTTTTATGTCCAATCAAATGTAAAAGGGGGCTAACAACTACATAATATAATATTAATCAAAGGTGGCTGAGTATGGCACGGTGGCCTCTTACAAAGTGCCCCATATATATGTTTAAAACCATGGTAATGTTCCAAGTCTACAAGGAGGGTAAACTCAACAAAGACATATGTACCTACTAAGAGTGGTCTCCACAAGGAGTTACCACAGAACAAAGGTATTCTATTTTGCAAATGATATATTTAAAAGAATGGAAATAGAACGCATGTTACCATACTATAAAATAAAGGAATCTCAACATCATAACCTGAGCTTGGAGATGGTCCCCATCAAGTGGATATTTGAATGAATTATTTTGTAAAGTATTGCAATTAATGTAATTTATTCTACTTACTCACAAGGAGTTAGTTCTACATGCCTTCAAAAGGGAACACAGATCAGAAAAAGGACAACATTGCATGCACTAGGAAGAGACTTGCTCATCAAGAAACATTTATTATTAGCAAATTATTCACCCATGCTTTTCTTAAAAATAGAACAGTCAACTTCAATTGGACTATATGTAATCAAAGGCTATCAATGCCTCTTTGTATTAGTTTACTTTATTGTATTCCTTTATTTATTATTAAATAAAGGATAAAATTAGAATGCATGGGTGAGTACAACCTTAGTCTATTTTTAGGAAGGGTAGGTGAATCAATTTTGCAATATATTGTGTTCTTTAGCAAAGCACAAGGGAGGAATTTTAGATACAGAACTGCTAAAGCAATTTTCTACTAGTTTTTCCCTTTGAATGTGAAGTATTTTCTACCTTTCCAATTATTTTCAATCTTGTGTATGTTTCCATTAATCTTTTGAAAGTTAATTCCCCAGTTAATCATCTTACCCTGCTGCAAATTTAAGTAACTTTTGCTAGATATTAATGTGCATGTTTAACATAACAATGTTGTTGTGATTCTTTTCCCTCAATACATATGAGTGTTTGTCTTTAATATTCTGTAAAAAAATGTTGGCCTGTGCATCAAAAATTCATTCCATATCAATTGTGCATGTATTGTGTCAAAGAACTTATACAATTTTAGTGTATCGCCTCATTTTTAATTTCTTTTTTACAGTCATATTTTGCCCTTAAATGCCAGAAAATCAGTTTAGGATACATCAATAAGGAACTGACATTGATACAAGATACTTACCTCGAAATATGTATACCCATAGACCTGAGGTGTTTCCATTGTATCTATGAAAGAGAGAGATAAAAATTGCAAGCTTAGAACACCTACAAACATCTCTCTAAAGGGTGCACTTTCGAGAGATAACAAATTTTGGCACACCCGGTGGGACTACGAATCAGATATGCATGAAAGTTATAGATATCAACATCAGATATATGATAGATTTATAATAGATAAAAGTTACTTTTGGGACAATAAGCTGTAACAACTTATTCTAAAATATTTAAAGAACTATATGGTGAGTCTGTAGGGATAATTTTAGACCAGTATTGCAGCATGTTCCATGCCTAAAGTAACTACAAGATCATCGGTAAGAGGAATTACTTCTGAATTTATTTCTTTACCTTTAAATTTTGCAAGAAGGAGAAGATTTGGTAATACTTTACCTTATAATAGGCCTAGTTTGGATAACCCTCCAAATATTCCTTCACCACCTATCAATTTCACTATTCAGATCCCATTTTTTCAAATGGCTATTTAACCACATAGGAATTTTGTTACCTTTACTAATGGCAACCCATTAGTAATCCCAATTTATCATGACATCCCTAATGCTGCCATGAATTTTTTTCCATCATTCACTGGTGAAAATTAGGTTACACCTACAAAGCACATTAAAGATATTGTAGCCTTAAGTGCAGTTCATAATATCACTCATGAGGATGTAGTTTTGATACTTTTAGCTGCAACCCTTAAAGGGAAATCCTTGCAATGGTATAGAAATCTAGAGATTGGATGCATAAAAAATTGGGATGATTTAGGTGGTAAATTGCTGAAACAATTTCAAGATAATTCAGATAATTTATCTCTCATAGAACAATTGTATACCATTAAAAGAGCTTCGAATGAATTTATGTCTAGTTTCAACATCCATTTTTCCAGAACTTGGGAAATAATTCTAGCAAGTGTCAAACCTCAAGCTGATCATGCTTTTCTTTATTATCTTAGAGCATTAAACAATGATATTTCAACTATGATTTAGTATATGGGAGGAGAGACTCTCCCAGTAGCCTATGATATCTCCATCCAAGCTAAAAATAGCCTTATTCAAGTCGAAAAGTTAGCTCTAAGGCCTTCAATGCCCTTTTTGGTAGATTTTTCTCCTATCCCATATCCTATCACAATTATAGAACCCGATGTTGCACCCCCATAAGATGATGTTTTTAAAGCTTTACAGACTATGGGAAACAAGAGGACTTCAATCGAGAATTGACTCGCATTACCTAGCAGACCTTATCAAGCTCCTTATTAGCAAAGGTAGTTTGACCCAAAGACTCCTAGTTCATATAATGTTTTAGTTCAAAATAATATGACTACAGAAGAGTGGTGTCAACCTTGTAATCAACCTCATTTAGCTACAAGTTTCCCAAATGCTTTTCTGAACATAATTCTTGTGCACAACCTTAATCTGAGACATTTTTCATGCCTTAAATGGAGGTTAGGCAGCAAGATACTCAGGTTTAGAAGGTACCTAAGAAGAACTTAGTCAGTTTTAGTGAGGATGATTTCATTGCAATCACTACTAGGGCTCAATAAAAAGTTGAAAAAAATAAAAAACAACAAAATAGGCATGTTCTTGCCACTGTCACTAATAAGACATCATCTACAGCCCCAAAACTAACTAAGATTGTTATTTTTCCTCAAAAAACAACAAGTGTTTCAGCTAGTAAAGAGCAGGAAAAACAGCCACAACCTTATCCAAGAAGGTTATTTATATCTCAAATATCAAAAGCATCTGAAGCAGAATCATTTTTCACCAAAGCCTATCCTGAAATAGTATAATTTGTCTCTAAAATTGTTTCTTATTTTAACATTTTTGATGTAATAAAAGCATAATGTTAACATCTCAATGTGGGATGCTCTAAGTATTCTAGGACAACAAGTTTTACTACAAACTTGCTAAGCTACATATTTCTTCTAAAACAACATAAAAAGAAGTTCAAAAAGTAGACATGGTCTTTGGAATGATGGAACAAGACCACATCAAAGTGGTTAAATGGATGGTTCAGAAAATCTTAAATGCTCACAACATCAAGAAGCCACCACCATTTTATCTATCACTAATTATTGGAGAACATCTTGTTCATAACTATATGGTGGACAACAGTGCAAGTAACATAGTTATGCCAAAAGTAATTGCAGAAAAATTGGGTCTACAGTATGAACCTACAGAAAAGAGTGTCCTATAATTGGATGGAACCACGACTAATACAGTTGGTGTCATCATAAATAAAGAGGTAACATTGTATGCTTGCCCAAATGTTTCCATTCTGTAAGATATTACTGTTGTAGATTTACCTCCTTACTTTGTTATATGTTTATCAAGATATTTCACACTAAAAATAGGAGGTTATCTCTCTTCAAATTGAGATTTTTTGTTTTTCACTACACATTATGGGACCAAGGTTACTATCAACTAAGAACCATTGCTAGATTTCAAATTGAGCCTCACGCTTCTAATGCATTAGCTAATTATGTAGCCTTAGACCAGTCTGATTTTGATAATACGGCTCATATTTCAATATTGGATGGGGTTTTTAACCTATTTATAGATGAAAAGACACATGAAGAACACACTCATGATCCTTTTAAAGAAGTTGAAGAACATCTGTTTTGTGTGTATTGTTTGCATGAAAAAAACACACTAATTCCTTTGTTGTCCAAAACATAAAATGTAGTAGAAGGGATTTGGAAGCTTCATTTCGATGGAGATAAGAACAAGAAAGGATAAAGAGCAGGTTTGATGCTCACTTCCCCAAAAAATGAGAGGTATTTCTCAGCTTTGAGTCTCCAATTTTATTGCACTTGTAATGTAGCTGAATACGAAGCATTAATTCATGGCTTACTTTGGGCCAGAAAGATAGGTATTAGCATGGTACATATCTTTGCTAATTCTGACTTGGTTATCAATAAAGTAAGAAATTTTAATGTTTGTAAGAATCCATTCATGAAATTTTACAGACATAGAGTTTCAGACTTAATGGAATATTTTGAAGCTATTAACATCCAATCCATTCCTAGAATAAAAAACAAGCATGCAGATAGACATGTTGCAATTGGTGCAAGTTTTGAAGTGCTGGAACAAATTGAAAATAATGAAATTTAGCTTCATATAAAGCTAATTGTTAGACCTTCGATACCAGATAATGATTTGAATTGGCAGGTTTTTGAAAATGTTGATTAAATCTATAGATTTTTACAGTAAGAAGCTAAATTTTTTGTAGTAAATCAAGATAAATTACAACACTTATATGATGACCAGATTGTTTAATTAAAGAAAAATAAACTACCTCAAGTTCTGGTCACATTAGAAGACATCTTCGGCACTAACGATCAGTTAAGGAAGGTCGATACTAAGATGTCAACAAATGTTGATAATTATGAGGAGATCTCAGTTGGTGAAGGTAAAAAATTTGTTTCTCAAAAAGGTATGGGATTTAGCTAAAAACATTATTTTATTAATCTTTGCAAGGAATTTAAAGATGTTTTCACATGGAAATACCAAGACCTGAAAGGGTTTGATCCTAGTTTATCGCAGCACACTATTGAATTAAAGCCAAATTCTAAGCCAGTTAGGCAAAAACCGAAGCTTGTAAATCCTAAAATAGAGCCTCTAATTAGGAAAGAGTTATCTAAGTTGATCGAATCAGGTATTATCTTTCTAGTTAAGCATTTAATTTGGGTAACCAATCTTGTTCCTGTTAGGAAGAAGAATGGAGAAATTAGATTATGTGTGGATTTCAGAGATCTTAATAAAACTTCATTAAAAGATCACCACGGATAAAAATTTTAGAATAATTTCTAGTTCAGATAGACTATCACTTCTAGCTAGTTATAGTGGATATAATCAGATTTTTGTCCGAGAAGAACTTAGGTACAAAATAACTTTCACCATTAAGTGGGGTAGTTATGTTTACAAAAGAATGCCTTTTGGCCTTTCAAATGTTGTTGCAACATTTCAACGTGCAATGGACATGGCTTTTCACAACTTGTTAAATAAATTCATCCTTGTTTATTTAGATGATGTTAATGTATTCTCAAAAAATTTAGAAGAACATCTAATACATCTAAGGCACACTTTTCAGTTATGTAGACAGTTTGGAATATATTTGAATCCACTAAATTCTATCTTTTCAGTACATCAAGGTAAATGACTTGGTCATATTGTTTCTAAAAAAGGTTTAGTAATTGACCCTTCCAGAATTGAAGTTATATCACAACTATCATTACCTCATCAGAAGGCATTACAGATTTTTCTTGGAAAAATCAACTTTGTTAGAAGATTTGTTCTAGATTTTGCAGCATTGTTGAACCCATTAATAGCTATGTTAAAGAAAGAGAAAACTCTCTTGGAGCAGTGAAGGAAGAGAATGGTTTGAAGCAATTAAGGAAGCCATCTCTCAAGCTCCTACTCTTGCAAATCTAAATTTTGATAAATATTTTACAATGTATGCACTTGCAAGAGATGAAACAATCTCAACCATATTAACTCAAGTTACTGATGAAAACATTGAGCAACAAGTTGATTTATTTGGATAGAGCTTGCAATATTATGAAACAAGGTACACATTTCTTAAAAAACAAGTACTTTTAGTAGTCAGAGGACTAAATAATTTTAAGTACATACTTTCAAACAAAAAAATTCATGTTCTTATTTCTCATCCAAGTGTGAAAGCTTTCTTGTTAAATAAATAATTGAATGAGAAAAGAGAAGGCTTCAAAACGAATGTTATGGAGTACAATGTTGATATCTGCATTGTGAAGACAGTTCAAGGTAAAGGTGTTTGTGAAAACCTAATTGCTGATATGGAGAAAAAATAAGCTGCACAACCAGAAGATTCAAAATAGCATGCTGAAATTACGTATCAACAATCAAAGATCATGGTTCAACTAGAAAATCAGCAGCTTGAACTTGCTTAAGAAGTTTAGGAATCAAGATGGATGACCAATTTAGTTAACTATCTACAATATGGAACCTATCAAGAAGGTATGGATAATGATAAACAAAGGTATTTCAGACTATAATATGTACCCTATGTTTTCATTGATGGTGTATTATTCAAAAAGGATATAAATAGAATCTTGTTGCGATGTGTTGACTATGATAAAATTAAGCAATTATTATAAGAATTCCATGAAGGACCTATAGGAGGTCATTTCTAATCACGTACCAAATCCTTAAAAATTATGAAAGATGGTTACTATTGGTCCAAAATATTCAAGGACTATTTCGAATGGATCAAAAAGTGTAAGAAATGTGCTTTCTTTGTTGGAAAAGAACATTTAGCTTCGCTTCCTTTATAGCCTATTTCAGTTAATCATACTTTTATGTAGTGGGGTCTTGAATTTAGTGGCATGATAAACCCACCTTCATCACAAGGACACAAGTGGATTTTGACTACTATAGATTACTTTACACACCAGACAGAAGCAATAGCCTTGAAAAATGCTAAAGAAACTTCAATACTATCCTTCTATGAAGGTATAGTTTATAAATTTGGTGTTCCAGTAACTATCATATCAGATAATGCTTTAGTATTTCTTGGTGCAAAGGTAACATATTGGGTTGTTAACCATGGAATTTATCTAAGTTCTTCATCTAATTATTACCCATAAGGTAATGGGTTAGTTGAAATTACTAACAAGAATATTTTAAGGATCATCAAAAGAACACTCAAAGATAACCAGAGAGCTTGGCATCTAATGTTGAATTCAACACTTTGTGTTGATAGAGTCACTCCAAAAAAATTATTTAGAAATTCACCATACAAGTTTGTTTACGGAAGAGAAGAAAGAATGTTTATTTTACTTAAGTTACTTGAAAGTGAACAATTACAGGTTCACTATGTAGAATAAATTGAATTATAAGAGCTAAGAGATCAAGCTCATGTAAACATGGAAAAGAATCAAAAATAGATGAAGAATACTTTTGATAAGAAATCCAAATTTAGAATCTTCAATAAAGGAGATATTATGTTAAAGTGGGATGTTGATTGTGCAAAGCCAGGAAGAAACATGAAGTTCGATACAATCTGGAGTGGTCCTTACATGATTTCAACTTACAAAGAACACAATGCTTTTCATCTCTCAAGGTTGGATGGAGAGGAACTATTTCTCAAACACTATTATTGAAAATCTTACAGTGACTATTTAGAGTAGGATTTCCCTTCAATAAGTGCAGTTTCTGCACATTGCATTTTTTTTCAATTCAATAAGTGCATTCAACAACGTGATCTGGTTTACAAGATCTTTTCCCAGTTTTAGTTTATTTTGAAAGGGTTGGACCTTCAGAAGGTAGATTTTTGTTACATGCTTTAGACTCCATGTCCAATGGACAAGAGTAAGGAATTGGTTTACAAGCTAGTAGGAAACTTTCCCTGCAGGATCACAAGAAATGTTGACAATTTTTGCACTTGTGTAAAAATAGGAAAATCAAAACATCATTACGATGATTAGCATTGGTGAAGTATACCTAAGATAAGGGAGGTTATTTCAAAGAATATTGTTACTGTTGAATTAATAATGATTACCTGAAATCTGCATCTATGTATGCTGTTGCAAAACATAACAAATCACATAGTCTATAATTTCAAGACTATCATCAGCAAAAGAACACAAATCCCCGAAGGACAGATGTGTTTCCTCAATGAAGACATCGAATTGCAGAATAGGTGAATTCTTAAGTCTTGGGACAACAATCATAATTGCAGATTGCAATAATCAGAGTTAATTACTATATGTTACAGGTATTCTTTAATGACATTTCCTTCATGATTAAAACATTACATTATATTATTGGGTTGTTTAATTAATCATACAATGCATACAGAAAGTTGAAATGCAGAAAAAAATACACAACTCAATTTCACAATTAAATGTTTTATTCATAAGGAATTTCAAATGTTCCCACACAAGCTGTGGGATGTAATTTAAAATTAAAGTCAAACTACTGAAATAAAAGGTACATATGCATGAAAGAGAAAATAAAGGTATATGAATGAACCCATAATTTCCTTGGGGTTTATCCTTCAGTTGATGCATCTTCATCTTCATCTTTGTTCCCTCTTCATCTTCATTGCTGAAAGCACCATACCTCAAAACCAAAAAGAGAAAACTATCACTTAAGAGCTCGGGGTTAATCCATATTCCTATACTATCCTAATTGGTGAATATGGATCTCTTAATAGCAGGAGATATAGATTACTTGAAGATAAAATTGTATATATGATTTACTCACTCAGAAAGAAAGAGAGAAGAAAAGAAGAAACCATGAACATAAGAGAGGCTAAAAAGCCTAAATATTTTCTAACTATTTTCTCAAGTGTGCAGGTACAGGTTATAGCCAAGAAGAAATAAATCATATCTTACAGTTCTCACTATAGATAAAGAATGCAAAGTTCAAAGGCTTCCATCCTATGGTACATGAAGCGGCTAAGTGACAAGTACATACTGGTATGAAGGAAGAATGTAACTCAAAGTTCAGAAGCTATTCTAGAAATAGAAAAAGTTGCATTACATAACATAGGAGAGACTTGTAGATAAAAGTACATGTTCCAGATTACAACTGAAGAAGAAGAGTCATAATTTAAAGGATGAAGTTAACTTGAGGGAGAAGATTACACCAGAAACAAAATAAGAAAGAAATATGGGAAAATTTTGACAGGGCTTTGCCATGTAAAATGGAAATTTACAATCTTTCCATCATGTTATTTTTACCTAATATATGCTTTAAAAGTTGTATGTAAATAAAATAAGTGATATAGAAAAGTAGAAAATCATGCCATGATCAATATACCAGTTATTATGTTTGAGTGTCACACAAAAAATTAGCTTCAACATAAAAAGTGATACATTTTGTACTCTAAATTAGAAAGTATGTCTATTACAACTGAAACAGAAATAAAAGAATGAATTCTTGGAAAATTTATATAGGGCTTCGCTGTGTAAAATGGACATTTTAAATTTTCTAGCATGCATATCAAAGTTGTAATAAAAAGGAAATGCAGTAATTAAGCAGAAAATAAATGGGCCTCACTATCATTTGTTAATTGAAGTACTTTGGGGCATTCATTATAGCTTAGCAGCTGAATAAAATCAATTTTCAAGATAATCTTACAAAGGTCAGCCACTTTAAATTGTAGTTTTCAAATGAAGCAAGTATGAGTACACAGGAATGCTACCATCAAATAAGTACAACTATTTAAGCAAGGGAACAACTCAAGAAATTAGGTATGAATGAAAAGTCATTGAGGAATGCACAAATGAAAATAGAGAGCAAATGTTATAGTAAGTGAAAAGAATGTCATCCCCAAGTAAAGATGAACCAAATCAGTGACAATGAAGAATGGTTAGAGAAAATTTCAAAAGGAACCAACTACAAAATCTCAGAGTGGTTTCACAAAAACAAAGAGAGCACAAACTTGATGGGTATTAATGGTTGAATTGAATTAGATAATGCAAAACTTAGGATAATGTAAAGTAGTTTTTAACTTTCCAGAAACATTATATTCCTTAAAAACAGATTGCAGAATCAAGAAGGAATAAAGAAGTCCGAATACCCATATCGAAGGAGAGATACCCAAATATGGGTTACAATATCTCAAGCCACAAATTGAAAAATACATGTACATAGACATATTTTGGGAAAATAATTCAATTACGTAAGACAATTAAAAGTCTCAGATACAAATTTATTGTAATACCACTCAAAGGGATGAATACAGGTAACAAGAAAACAGAACCTTTTTATAATTCAAAATTTGATATTATACAGGTTCTCATGCATTTCCAAAGATGAAGAAGATTCAAACATTTCATAATATCATGAATCAAATTGAGGATTAGTTTCAAGAGTTTCAGATCTGATTGAAGAATCAATATTAGCCGTCTAAATTTGATCGAAAAGCCACTAAATGGGTATCCAAGAATCAGGGAAGGAAGCAAAAACTTACTGATTTAATCGAAAGATGAGAAAACCCTCAAATGGTCATCAATCTTAGAGCCAAAAAGAGCAACCCATAATGGTTTTTAGCTCAAGAATCCCCAAAGGAACCACGTGACCACAAAAAAATGCAAAGAAAAACGTGTATCAGTTTTGGAAGTTGAAATAGAAAAGACCAAGTAACAACGAAACTCAGGAGATCGTAAAACTTACCATCCTCATCAAACAATGGTACCAGTTACACAGTCTAGAATTAAAATTATTCAATAATGGCAGCCACTACAGACAGAAAGATAATAAAATCTCGTAAGTGACCAATCCATGTCCATAAAATAAGTCAAGAAGCTCAAGCTCATCGACCCCATAGACAGAGGCTAAAAAACAAAGTCCATTCCTAGAAATACAAAGAAAGTGAAACCTAAAGAATCCTTGCAGAAGCTTCATAAGACACATAGATCTTTGTGAGGAAAATCCAAGCTCAAACCCACATAAATGGTGAATGCATCAAGGAGAATCAAGAAATTAGCTCTCCAAAGTTCCAATAAAGGCTCTAACAAAGAGATCATGGTAGTGGTGATAAACTCCACAACTACCTTGCTCGAAAAACTCGAAATAGAGGAAGAAATAAAAAATACAAAGCCAACCAAGCTAAGAGAATTGATTTGGTAAGGAAGCTGAGCTTCATAAGATAATAGTGGTGTAAATAAAAATTCTAGCGCTTTACCCGTAGACCGAAACAACCAGAATGGAGTGATCATTGAGGTCGAATGACCTTTACCACTAAGCTCAAGAGTTGGGTTTAAGTTTGAACTCAACCATAGTCAAAGAGAAACAACAAAATATTAGGCCATGTAAATATCGATGGCCGAGGATCAAGGAATTTTTCAAAGATAACCATCATGGATAGATGCCATTACTACACTAAACTCTAGGTCATAAATCCTAACCACGATTCAAAGATCGACGACCTGAAGATGTCCAGTATAGAGATCAATGATTAAAAAATAATCAACAATATTCAAAGCAAACTACGAAGATCATAATATCACCCACTATATTAAATGCTAAGGTAAGAAACCCTGATCATGAGCTTCATAAGATCAATAATGGCCACAAATTGAAATTTTCAGGGCTAGATCCCGCAATGCCAAAAATTTGATCATAAAAAACAAATCAAACTCAACTTGAGTTGAAATACCATCGACAAAATGAATGGAGGGGTGACTCATCATCACAAAGGAGTCGGGCCTTGTTAGTACAAATTATTTGCATCTTGACTTACCAACTATAGTCCAAGCTTCAAATAATTCAAAAGTCGACCAAATTATGTTGTGCAATGATCACCCGAAAAGGTAAGATTAAACCATGTTTTATGTCAAATCAAATGTAAAAGGGGGCCAACAACTATACAATATAATATTAATCAAAGGTGGCCGATTATGGCATGAGATCATTTCTCTTACAAAGTGCCCCATATATATGTTTAAAACCATGACAATGTCCGAAGTATACAAGAAGGGTAAACTCAACAAAGACAAGTGCACCCACTAAGAGTGGTCCCCACATGGATTTAGCATTCTTGACTTATCAAAGGTATAGTCCAAGCTGCAAATGATATATTTAAAAGGATGGTAAAAGAAGTCATGTTACCATAATAGAAGACAAAAGAATGTCAACATTATAACCTATGCTTGGATGTGGTCCCCATCAAATGCAAATTTCGGGGGATGAATTATATTTTAATAGTAATGATAATTAAAAGGGTAATTTATTTTTCTCACTCACAGAGAGTTAGTTTTGCATGCCTTCATAAGGGTATATATTTTTAAAACCATGACAATGTCCGAAGTATACAAGAAGGGTAAACTCAACAAAGACAAGTGCACCCACTAAGAGTGGTCCCCACATGGAGTTAGCACAGATCAAAGGTATTGTATTTTGCAAATGATATATTTAAAAGGATGGTAAAAGAAGTCATGTTACCATAATAGAAGACAAAAGAATGTCAACATCATAACCTAAGCTTGGAGGTGGTCCCCATCAAGTGGATATTTGGATGAATTATATTTTAAAGTATTGAAATTAATGTAATTTATTTTTCTCACTCACAGAGAGTTAGTTTTGCATGCCTTCATAAGGGGAAATATCAACAAAAGGATAGAATTGCATGCACTAGGAGGAAACTTTCTCATCAAGAAAAATTTATTATTAGCAAATTATTCACCCATGCTTTTCTTAAAAATAGAACAGTCAACTTCAGTTTGACTGTATGTAATCAAAGGCTATTAATGCCTCTTTGTATTAGTTTGCTTTATTTTATTCCTTTATTTAATAGTAAATAAAGGATAAAAATAGAATGCATGGGCGAGTAGAACCTTAGTCTATTTTTAGGAAGGGTGGGTGAATCAATTTCTCTATATATTGTGTTCCTTAGCAAAGCACAAGGGAGAACTTTTAGATACAGGAGTGCTGAAGAAATTTTCTACTAGTTTTTCCCTTTGAATGTGAAGTAGTTTCTGCCTTTCCAATTATTTGCAATCTTGTGTATGTTCCCATTAATCATGTGAAAGTTAATTCACTGATTAATCATCTTACCTTGCTGCAAATTTCAGTAATTTCTGCTAGATATTAATGTGCATGTTTAACTTAACAGTGTTGTTGTGATTCTTTTCCCTCAATACATCTGAGTGTTTTCCTTTAATATTCTACGAAAAAAAAATTGGCCTATGCATCAGAAATTCATTCCATATCAATTGTGCATGTACTCAGTCAAAGACTTCATACAAGTTTTGTGTATCACCTTAGTTTTAATTTCATTTTTTCATTCATCTTTTACCCTTAAACCCCAAAAAATTAGTTTAGGATTAATTAATAAGGAACTGGCCTTGATACCAGAGACTCACCTCAAAATAGGTATACCCACAGACCTGAGGTGTTTCCATTGTATCTACGTAAGAGAGAGATAAAATTTTAAATCTTAGAACACCTGTAACCATCTCTCTACAGGGTGCACTTTCGAGAGATAACAACTTGGTTCTATGTGGTTTAAAATTTTCTATATTTGTGGACTTGTGATTTTTGCAGGAAAAAATAGTCTCAAAAATATCGTTAAATCCTCCCCCCTTTAGAAATTCATGTAGTCTTGCGATCGGTATGGCGACACAAATATTGACGTTCAGCTCATCCCTTATTGGTGTCCATTCTAGGTAATCATAGGAAAATAGTCTCTTTTCCTCTATAATCTCTTGGATAGGAATATCGATCATGCTCTACCATTTGGGCCTCCTTCCCATCCTAATAATTATTACATGAAGGTTTACATCGTTAATGAAACAATTATTTCATACTTTCCGAAATAAATTTTGAGTTATGATTGATCATCATCAACATGAATACCATCTTAAATCATTGGAAGCATTTCAATTTTTGTCTAATTCAAAAGCCACATGTATTGAAATGAAAGGAAAAAACAATTAATATCGGAATATGGTCATCTATAATGTGACAAAGAATGTGACATAATAAATATAATGTTATAAATACTGTCACAAAATTAATATTATTTCAAATACACTTATTCAATGTTGAGAGAATCTTCCATAGAAAATATTATAATTAACCTTATAAATATAATTCACATCGTATAACAATATATTTTATGGTGCTTATTTTATTTATTAAATAATATTTTATAAAGATGATATATATAAAATAGAAATTATTATATTTCGTAAAAAACAATAAAAACTATCGAAACAAGAACATGTTTATTTAATACAAAAGTTACAAATAATAAAAAATAAAAATAAAAACTATTAATAACATCTTTAATATATATATATATATATATATATATATATATATATGCATTTATGCATGCCAAAACACAATAATTAAACAACAATAACAGAATAATCTTTGCGACACCCATATACCCTTATTTTTGAAAAAAATGAACTTCCAAACTAAACATGAGGAATATATATATTTAAAAAAATTCACACTTTTATTTGAATTTTAGAAATGGTGCTAAAATTTTGTATCGTAATAAAAATTATTTCCTATACATTCTAAAAAACTAGTATTCATTGACATATTAAACTATCTATAATATACGTATAATTTATAAATTGTTAATAAATTAAGGAGTATTTTTAAAGAATTCTTGCATTTTTCAAACTTTTTATGTGAACACCCTTCATCTTCAGTTTATGTGGAAGCTCGTATTTCTGTATGTCTTCATTTTACAAATAGGATCGAGATAAATTAGGCTCATGGTATTCATATTCAATATATAAATATACAATTAACATTAGTACGATACTTGACTAATCTAATATACGTCATCCAATATGATAAAATAATCACAACATCGGAAAGCTAATATCCACGAAAAATTCAAATATTAATAAATGCAAACGGTTATCCTTGACTAAAGATGCACCCTCCCATAATATCACAACCGTCCATTACAAAAGGGACGGTTGTGATAATATGAGAGGGTGCATTTCTAAGTGGAGGATTGACGAGCAACTTTAAAAACCTTTGCTCTACACCATATACCACCCAACTATCAATGCAAAATCATAAGGGGCAAGCCCCTTCATCAAGCAATGATACTTGGATGTATCAATGTGGGATCCTAAGGGGAAAACCCCTTCAACAAGCATTGATTCCTATCTTCGTAGAGGCACTTGCCCCCATATGCCAAATTGAGAGAGAGAGAGAGAGAGAGAGTATGATATCAAATAATTTTTATAGCTTCAACTTACATAAGACATTCACAACATAACAATTACCAATATTTAACAATTAATAAAAAACTATATGTACAAATGATCTACACATTCACAATATTTACAACTATAATGCATTTAGGAAATCAAACTTTTCCTATTGTATTTATTTTAACACAACTAAGAGCAATGAAATTACAGCTAAGAAGTCGAAGATCGCATGCATATTTAACCAATATCAACATAATTAACTATTTTGATACCAGTAGTTAATAAACACAAAATGTAGAAATTACCGAATCCTCTATCATTTATTAAGAAATATGTGAATACAATAATACCATAAAAATAAACTAGTTCACACTATTATCTAGTGTCTATATACTAAACAAAATATTTGACCAGGTCATTCATTTTTAAAATATACTTCCAAACATTTTTTCGATATATTTGTACTTAAGATAAAGGTTCATGTTATATTTATCCTTGTGTATAATAAGAACATATATTTGTTCATATATACAAAGTATTAGGTAATATATATGACATCAAATTTCCACCTTTTCTTATACTTTCAAATATATTGATTACTAATAATAATGAAAACTACAATTATTTTATAAAGATTAAGGTTCAAGGTTTAGGGTTTTTGGCTTAGAGTTTATGGTTTGGGGTTTAAGGCTTAGGCCTCAAGGTTCAGGCTTAAGGGTATAATGTTAGGGATGAGGGTTGAATGATTAGGGTTTAGGGTTTAGGGTTTAGGAATTAAGGTACAATCTTTAGGGTTTGTGACTTAAGGCTGAGGGTTTAGAATTTAGGATTTATCCTAAATAACATAATTAGGAAAACTTAGCACTAATATGACACCATAAAAAATGAATGATATCTTAAAAACTAACACAATACCCTAAACACTCAAATATTGATATGACATAAAACACTAATGCATCACAACCAATAATACATTTTGGAAACACTATTCACTAATGTGACATCCTAAACATTGATATGACACCCTAAACACTATTATGAGACCCTAAACAAGTTATAGAGTCATGTAGAAACCCTAAAAAAATAAAACTTCCATACCTATTCCTAGTCACGCCTATCATGTGCATAATGTTCCAAATCAGATCTATAATAGATTTAAAACCATTATCCTCCCACATTCTAGTAGAATTCAATATAAGCCTCATACTCTATTGTTTACTATCATTTGAATAAGAAAAGGGGTTTGATACACATATTGTTGAGCTAATGTAATTTCAAGATATCTCAGAAATAAAGTCTTTGTTGGTCAATATTCCCAATGTCAATCCTAGTTTTTTACGAGTAGTTAGAACATAATAATTTAATGGGATTTCACTTACGCATGTCACATGACACTATAGAGTTCAAGACATGTGGAGCATAATATATCGACATGAGATGTTGAGATGATGTAACTTATTTAAATTTACTAACCATACTATACCCTAATTAATGTCATGATACTCTATGCACTAATGATTCATCCTCTATTTCATAATAATGATAACCTAAACACTAATGAAACATAGGGTCTCATACAAAACCATAATCATTACTGCAGTACCCTATAAACTCATATGACACCTTAAAAACTAATATACCACCCTAAACACTCATATGACATCCTAAACACTCAAAAATTGATGCAAAACCTTGGACACTAATGGGTTACTCTAAATAACATAATTTAGACACCAAAACACACTAATGTTATACCCTAAAAAAATTAGAAGACATGATAAACACTAATATTCCACCCTATACACTATTAGAAGACTATAAACATTGAGGGATCACCGTAAATAATATAATTAGGACACCTTACAAAATAAATTGACATCATAAGCACTCATATTAAACACTAATATACCACCCTAAACATTCAAACATTAATACAAAAACTTAAACACTAATGGGTCAACCTAAATAACATAATTGACAATCGAGATACTTAAGCATTAACAAAACAACCTAAAATGGATATGAAACCCTAAAAACTATAATCACAATTTACAAATTAATGTCTCACTTTACAAAACACAATTGGAACACCCTAGATATTCATGTGTCATCCTAAACAATCATACAATACCCTAAACACTCAAACACTAATATGATGCCCTAAACACTAACTTGTCATCTTAAATTACATAATTACAACACCCTAAACTATAATGCAACATCTAACATTAATTTAACATGTATTAGGGTTCAATTGGTATAAATGATTCCAAATCTATCCCTAATACATGTTCAATAATCACATTAGGTGTATTACGGCTTGATCGGTGGAAACAAGGGAAAACTAATACTCGAAACTCAAATAGGCCACCTTGAACATGTGGAAAACCGTCACTATGTTTTTCAGCTAGATGGAAAACACAGTGTGTTTTCCATCTTAAAATAAAAAAATTATGAACAGTGGACTCTGTATCAAATATCAAGTGGCAACTATTTGTTTCCATATTTTCAATATGTATCAACTACTCTTTATTTCCACTACTTCTATCATTTATTACAAGAATTTTATACCTTTAACTTTTTTATATATACCAAATGAATATACATTCTATAATATTCTTTACTCTATCCTTTATCGAACAATCTATTATAATTAACATTTTATCACATTCCACAACAAATAAAATTTTATCTTTAAAATGCCTATCACTTTCCTTCCTTTACATGAAGTTTCATTCCTTTATTTAAGGGTTCATTCCTTTACCATAATCTACATAGCTCTTACAATTTATATAAATTTAATTCTATCAAACATTTTAATGATTTTGATTCACATCAATTTGGTGTAATAAATTGCGTGTTGGAACTATATGTTTGAACAACCGTGTAAGAATATAATGTTATATAATATGGTCCATTGTGTTTTTCAATGTGTTGACAAACACAGTGGGTTTTTCGACACATTAAAAACACAATGTATTTTGTAACCGTGTTTAAAAACACTAAAATTTTCCACAAATTTTGACTTATGTAATCAACAAACATGTATTAAATAAATAATTATACATTATAAATATAATATACTATTGTTGAATTAATGTGAGTTATTTAGCAAATGGATAGTATTATAAGTACTTCCTGGCTATGATACCTTATTATGGAGGAGTAATAGTTTAGAATAATGATTAGAAGTGGAGATGAACAACCTTTCTTTCCTATTTTTAGCCTTGTTAGTTATTTCTAGTCCCATATGCACAAATCAATATGCTACTATAGATTATCCCTCAACTTATATTGTCGATATGGATAAGTCTCCAATGTATAATGAATTCCCCACAAACATTGGTATGCATCAATCATGTGAAGGAATTCACTCCCTTGACATTACAAATCCTCCCTAAAAATATTGTGAGTATAAATAAATGAAAATTTTGAGAGCTATAGAGAATATGTAAACATACATTGTGTATCTTAGGGTAGTAATATGGAGTATTTTAACAAGTAAATTGATCAGTTTCCAAACTATTTAACTGGTCACTTTCAATTTTCAATGGAAATTTATAATCAAACTAATTGAAATGAGAACTCAATTTTTAAATGAACAAGAACTTAAATAAGCATCACAAATAGTTTTTGAATGTAAATATCATCTTAGGCATTGATCATTTGAAGGAATTTTTCACGGGTTCTATGAAGAAACATTGCTAAATAATTAAATAACGGGCCAAATATTTACCTGAGAGTCACTTCTTACTCTTGAAATTATCCTTTACTTACCTTCTTCTCTACAAATTCATCCACACCTTTGGCTCGGTGATGGTTGGATCTGGCTCTCGCTTCTACGAATCGCAGAACTCAATTTTTTAACTAAAACAACTTTGGGGCAAAAATGGTGAAAACAAGGAGTATTTAGTATTTAGTGTTTTAGCGGAAGCACTTCCACCAAAGCATAGTCAATGCTTCACCTACAACCACCAACTGACATCACTGTCTCGATCGTCTGAATCCTTCTATGTGGTCACCAAAGACTCCCACATAGGAATACTGTAAAATTTTACAAGACCACTGAATAGAACTACACTAGTGCTGAAAAAAATGGACACGCCATGTGTAGTCGATGGAGATATGACATGTTGGATGGTTAATTTGATGGGAAATGCACATACATGGGTGCAAATTAAGTGGAGGGTAGATGTCGCCGAATATGAGTTAGAAATCCTAATGGTCGTTACTTAACGTTGGTATTCTATCACTCATATATTTAAAGTTTAGTATGAAATCAGCCCACTAATATTTCAGGGAGGCGTACAAATGTATAGAGAATTTTTTTACAGCATGTGGGTTGGCCTTTTCATATGGGAAACAAAACCATTAGACTAAAATGAAGGCAAAGATTTCAAGTGATCCAATCTTTGAGCATTGACAAATACATGTGAGGGTAGATGAAAATAAAGAAACTAGTACATGTCACTTTCACATGCACCCTATAGAATATGTCACATCAAAACAATTACCCAATCAAATGATGAAAAATAGGTAAAAGAAAATGTATGACTTAGCTCTCAAGTGATAGTGCACCTTGAATTTATTTCTATTTCAAATATTTATAATGGGGAGAGCATGATCTATTAAGTGTATTTAATTTTTTCACTTATATGGTATTTAGGTCTCTATGTGCACTCATAAAAGTAGGGTGCACAGACATTGGCTCCTCTCCCTTAATGAATGTTTTTTTTTTTGGGTTGAATGGGCATAACCATTTTATCTGTTTGATTTTTCGATCTATCTAAATATTTTTTTGGCAACTTAAGAAGTTGTCGTGTTTTAATAGTATTGTTGATACTTTTATTGTAAGGTGCACCTTGAATTTCTTTCTATTTCAAATATTTATAATGGGGAGAGCATGATCTGTTAAAGGGAATTTTATTTTTTTCACTTATATGGTGTTTATGTCTTTATCTGCACTCATAAAATTAGGGTGCACAAAAATTGTCTCCTCTCCCTTAGTGAACTTTTTTTTTGGGTTAGATGGGCATAACCATTTTGTCTATTTGATTAGTCTATCTATCTACATATATTTTTGGCAGCTTGAGAAGTTGTTGATTTTTAATAGTATCGTTGATAATTTAATTGTAAGGTGTATGCATATACATGTTGGTGGGGGATGGATAGATAGTAAGATAATTGATGACAAGGTTAAACCATGCTTGACGTAAGATGAGTGTTTCACATTATATTTTTCTAGATAATAGTCAATAAAATTGATCTATCAAACAATTATACAGATCCCTTTTTGCTTTGTCATATTATTTGTATTTTTTAATAAATATATAAACACATAATTTAAAGAGAATGTAGAAGCATTAAATTCAATAAGAATGTGTGGTAGAAGAGACAAGCATAAAAATAAAGAAGAATGTGTAGAATAGGTAGAAAAAGGGTCTTTAAGTTATTTTATGTAAAGAGTTGTTCATAATGTTCGAATATAGATTTTTTTTATAAATAAAATTATGTAGGTATTATTTGTCTCTTTATATTTTTAATTATAATATATATTTGAAAATTGAGATTTATAGAACTTGTTTTTAGGTTACCTAGGGAGAAGGCCCTAACCCTTTGTGGCATCACTAGCCCAAATTGATCGTGGCACCATCTAAGGTTGGAATATTAAGCTTTTGGCTAGCCCACATATTAAACCACATTTTTGTGGTACCCTATCACCAGGGTATCAAAACTGATGGTAGTAACCCGCCTTATGACAGAGCTGATATTTGAACCTTAGACCTCCCAATTACTAGGAGACCCAAGAAGCGTTACACCATGACTTGTTGGATGAGATTTATAGAATACTATGACTATACATACAAATGATAAATTGTATGTTGTAATCCAAAATAATTTACAATCAAAAATATTAATAGACATTACATTTTCACAATTTTGTTTTTAATTTCAATATTTCCATTTAAATATTTCGAGCTTTTGACTCACATTTCTACACATAAAATTCTTTCAGTTATTCATTCTATGTAGTAATAGCCCAATTAAATCTTCCATTTATTTATTTTCTAAACTCTTTATATATTCTTATGGTCATAAGGTTTTGAATTTTTCTGTACACATCCTTTGGCTGATGTTCAGGAAGTATTGGAGCGTAATAAATAGTAGTGTGTCTATAGCACTAATGTTTGATATAGTGTTACAATGTCAATTATTTTTTTCTAATAAAGTAGTTATTATGGCTTTCCTAACCCATGAACTAATATAAATTTAAAAATATTATTATTTTAACATACAGAAGTATCAATATGACCCTTAGAATATAAGACCAACAAAAAATTCATAAAATTAGTGCTCCTATTAGTCCTATTTTCAATATAATTCACTCCCCTACTTACAATATTACATCCTTGATAAAAATATTAAATCCATGGTGGGAAAATCATCATGCTTTGCAAAAAACTATTTTCCTTTGTTGAATTGACAAAAGAAAAAAAAATTGATAGTTATGGATTTTTCTTAAGCTTCGATGACATGTCTCTTTTCATCAAAATACCCATTAAGGAAGCCATTTTCATCATCCAAAAAATCATTAATTGTGAAATAGTAAATCTTGTCGATATTTTCTTGCATTAAACCTTCTTTAGCTTAAACAGATAAATTTATGAGAAAACTAAAAATTTTACTATGAGATCACCACTCTCCACCATAATTTTTTTGATTATGGGTAAAAGAGGGTTAAGGGGACCTTACCTCATACAATATGTGGAGACAAAGATATAGCGTTGAGGAACAAATGAATTTGTTTCTATCATCGACACAAAAGAGTTAAAAAATAACACATCCAAACCCAACATTATAACCAAAATAGCAAACAAACCAAACACAAATATCTCATCCTTGGGTCCCCTTCCCATGGGATCTTAAGTGTATTTTAAAGGGAGAATTCTTCCCTTTATTTTTTTTGTTCACAATCATCCAATACTTTCTCGTATTTGGATTCACATTTTCATTTTTTATGGATCAGAATCATAATTAAAAAATAATACTTAGAATTTTAAATCCTTGATGAAATAAGAGGAAATGTTCCCTTTTCCAAATCTAGAAAATCCACAGTAATAAGAGGAAACACTTCCTCATTCACATATTCTAAATAAACATCCTTCTTAGACTCAGAATCTGAATCACTATCATTCGGTTCATTTACAACCAGGTGGCTAGGGTTTTAATTATTTCACCAAGAGATTCTAATTTTAACATATTTTATTTCCATATGACAATTTGAAGCTAAATGACAAAGGGAAAAACATGTTCAACACTGGAAATGAAACCCTTCGTAGTCCAATTTTTGTGTCCAAATTTTGTCCTCAACATTGAGTTCAATAGTGACTAGAGAATCTAAAAAAGTATCCATATCACCCCAAATTAGGGAATATGTAGTGTGCTCATAATATTTAGTCCTTGGATCAATAGATAAACATTTTCCTAAAGTGTTATGTATAGAGATTAAGCATATCTCCATCCAAAATTCAAGGAGCAAATAAGGTAGATGAATCCAAACCGACTTGACTTGGAAAGTATCAGAAATCGGGTTGAATAATGAGAACCAAGGTTTCATAAGAAGTAAATGGGATTGAAAATCCCATTCCCTTCCAAATATCAAATCTCTATTTGAGATTTAAGAAAAAACCACTATGAAAAACCCACAAGATGTAGGGTAAATTGATGCGCCAAAATTAGCAGGAACTTGAAAAGGTCATAACTTGAGCTCTGAGTCTCCGTTTGAGTCCGTTATTTTCTTAAAACCACATGTTTCAATGAGATAAATGCACTAGTCAGCCAGCCCTACCGAGGAAGTTTTGGCACATTTTCGGGCCCAAAATCTACCATCTTCAGGCTGAAAATTAGGATTTAAGTTGTAGTTTAGTTTTTTCCTATTTTAGGGAATTATTTAATTTTAGTCTATTAGTTTCATTATGAGTTGTAAAGTTTGCAATTCCTCTGAATTATGCATGTATAATATGCATGTCAATTTATGTTCCCATATGAATAAGCATGCGAACCTACTAAGAATAGCAGGTTCTAGTAAATTTGTAAAAATAGTACTTTCTGCCACCTAGAGTAGATTTTGTCAAACTTAGTTAGATTTTTCTTGGAAACTTGAGTTGGGAGTTGTTTTCCTATTTAGGAAACATTGTAATTCATTGTTCAATAATGAAGGAGTTTTTTTTTCTTTTGGATTTCATATCATTTGTAGTATATTGAGTTTGTTTAGAATTTGGCTACATTATCTTGTATCAGAGCTGGTTCGAGTTTAAAAAAAAAGTGAAGTGCCCACACTTTACACACACAATTACAACAGTAAAATACTAGGATAAATTTTTTTTTGACTTACATTGGTCGTTGCAAAACGCCACAAGGACTCCAAGTAGGAAAACTCGACAACATATATGACACTTACATCAGTCATCAAATCACATAGACACATGACAACACCATATACCTATTTATACCACACTTTTCCAAATGAATGATTACTATCAATGACCTAACCACAACACAAATGACTTTAGGAATGGAAAACCCACAACACATCATTTCTTTAATTGCATCTTAGTTATGATTAACATCCTAAGAACATTATTGTGTAAGAATAGTTTTCTCCTTTTTCCATCTACAAGAGCTTAATTTCATTTTACTTTTAAATTACAGTTCGACCAATTTAGGTTGGCTTCCTTTATGCATCATGGAAATTTCCATAACTTACTTGCTTATTTGGCACAATTCAAATCACATATACAATACTTAATTATCTTGTTCTGATGTTACGAATATGCTCCTCAAGCGTTTATTTAATGTTTAAAATTTACTCTTGCTACACAAGAGAATCTAACGTGATGTCAAGATGAGATCTTGGGATTAAGGAAGACATAGATTTGCAATGGATTTTTCCCCAAGAACATCCATCGATCACAGAATAGTTATTTCGCTACCATTATCATTATAGTTAAAAAAATTGTGGATTTCAATTTATATTTATATGTCTTTTGTTTTCTCGAAGTTTGGGCACACCAAGGCAATTTATATTCTTTTCAATGCATGAAAATGTTTAATTAAGTTATAAGGTCTCTAAGAGTGACCTTAATCCTAATCTCCAATCTCTTTTTCATCTTATATGACATGCTCTTACTTCGCACTATGGTCTCATCCTTAGCATCGTCTCAAAACAAAAGAGTTACGAAAGCACTTGTCTGACATCTTAAGGAAGTACATAATTAGGAGCAATATAAACTACACATGAACACAAGTGATCTATGTTCACGAAGATCCCATATATATACATTGCATGATTCTGAATAAGAAATATTCTTTATTCCTTAATTCCATACAATGAAAAAACAAGGGATTAAGGGACAAGATCACAATTTCTAAGGTTCTCTAGAATCAACATCTTTCAACTCAATTTCGTATACAAGGAGTTAAATTATAGTTTTCTTCCCAAAAATTAACATCCTAATCTACTAGGGTTTAGTTTAATTCCAATTTTATTTTATTTTCACCTAGGGCTTTAATCCCTATTATAGATTTGATTTAGGTTGAAACGTATTTACCCTATTAACCATCCGTAAAAGATCAACGCACTATAATGTCACTAGCCAAAGATAGTACATGTATTAAGAGGATCTATTCCTTAACAAAATTTAAAGTGATAGAACCACTATTCCACTAGCTCCATGATGTCATCTGGATCTCACAAGAAATTCATTTGATGCAGAAGATTTATTTGACTATGTTGCTCCTATATGTCTAGTTTATGTCGATGTCACTAAACGTACCTACTAAGACGATAAACCCCTTTTCTTGGGATCTTATTTGCCTAAACCAAGATGCTCCATCAAGTGTAAAGGTTCGTTTGAAGGTCATAGTTTTCTACGCTAAGGGATTAACATCTACAGGTTAGTTATATACAAATATTAAACTAGGGTTGACTGTTGTGAGTAGGTTCCTTTATTACATTTTCAAGGAAGAAGTGCAACACCAATTATTAAACCAATAATTGCACAATGAAAGTTCACTACAAAGTATTAATTTCAATTCCTTTTGACATTTGTATCTCACTTTTACCATAACAAATTTTGGGATCAAAATAACATCCATGAAAGAAATACCAATTTCTCAAGCACTTAATAATCTAACGACTTTTACATACTACCAATTTCAACAATAAGTCTTTCAAAATAATACCAAAAATAAACAATGAATTACTCAACACCTTTACGTCATCATTCTTTCATCCTGCAAAAACCACGTGAGCAAGATATCAACGATAAATAGCTGGCATGGCCTCCACCCTAATCTAACATAATTATTATCTTTCATTTTCCCATTTACATATAATAATAAATTAAAAATTTTCCAGCGAGAGAAAGAGTTTAGAGACATGTATTCAATGCATTTCATTTCACTTCACTTTGTAACCCAGGAGAGAGAAAGAGAAAGGAAGAGAGAGAAAACATCGTTTTGTCAAAAGTTCTAATACACACAAGTTTCATTATAGTGTTTTAATCTGTTATTTACGTGTGTTAAAAGTTTCTAGGGTGATTTGGAAACCCTACGAGGGTGCACAACTTTCTACTTTTACATTTTCTTACTAGCTACAAATGTACAAAACGGGTTCAGAGTCTATGAAAACACTTCAAAAAGTTATCTTTTGATGAGAACACTAACCACGATCAAATTTCTATGTGTCCCCAGATATACCAAGAATTCATATTAACTGACGGATTTGAAAAAGAGCGAACGGTTTGCGTTTGGCGGCTAGTTTTCTGGGGCCACTGATCGTAGTTGACCCAGTTGTAAAAGGACAAAATTTAGCTCGAGGGCTCAGAAAACTACGTCCAAAACTGACGTTCAACAGATGCGCACGCAACAAGACACTTCCTACTAGTTACCCTATATAAGGAGAATTCATCAGAGTCGACGGGACTGAGAACTAGAGAACCATTTTCAAACAGTGACAAGTTTTCTAGAGTGACAAGATGAAATTGGTCCAGTTTGACCTCGTCAAACTTTGACCGAAGGCCTACAAAATGGCTTCGCCAAACTATCCCGAAAAGTGCTCTTTCCTATACTTAATGTTCCATGCAATTTTCTAGTATAAACACTAGAGGTTTGCGAAGACAGGAAGTAATTTCTCCATCCAGGTTTCAAATGGAGGTACAAAACGAAAGCCAACTTTCTAGATTTAACAGCTTTCTACTGTTGTAAGACAGTGTAACAGGGATCCTATAAGAGCATCAAAATGATGTCATATGTTCATTTCGAGTCAAACTAAAGGTCAACGTGACTCCTCGTATACCAAGGTACAGGAATGAAACTTCACATCTTGTTTCTAGAGTTATGAAGGGTACTTAGTGAGTCTTCGAAAAATGCAAAATTTAACTATTTAAAATAGGGAGAAGGTCAACTTTATCAATGGGGAGTCAAATTCATCTGGTCGATAAAACAATATTGGAGTGATCATTAAGGGTAAGAGTTTTCTAAATCATCTTGAAGTGAGGGTGATAGTTCATGGTTTAAATTAGGTGGGTTATAATGACTTCGTGAGTTACGACACGAAAATTTATTGTTTTGCAACGAGTTCAAGGAACATTTAACCGTATTAAAAATCCCATAAATTTAAAATTCTATTTAGTTGTAAAAGAGTACTAAAATATGAGAATTGTGAGAGGTAAGGGAAGAAGAACCATGCCTGGAAATGATGAGTGAAACAGTACAATGGGCTCCAAGTAGTTTACACTCACAATCCGTCGAGACCACCATTGTTGCCACATGATGCCAGGTAGTCACGTGCAAACCAAGCCATTTGTTGTGCACCCATGTCTCATCAAAAAGAACCATTTTGTGTTTTCTAGTAGTCATCCTGATCTAAGAGACCACATTTTCTATGTCAAATAGATCACACGCCTTTTCAACAAAATGCATATTTGTGCATACGAATACTCTTAGGAACAACTTTCAAATACGATGCATAGGAAGCATTACTTAATGGTTATCACATAAAATTCCAAACACCTTTTTAACAGACCCATTTTTTACATATCCTGCTATCATTGCAGTCCAAGAGACCACCTATCTTTCAGGTATTTTGTTGAACGGTTCACATGCATTGTGTATGCCTTCACATTTTGCATACATGCCAATCTAGGCATCTGACAAGAAATTTAAATAAACTATTATCTTTCCATGATTCTTTGATGGATGTCCATGCACTATTCTAAATCTCCCATTTTGACAGCGGTTGGGAGGTTACTGGAAAAAGGCTGTGGAGTCTAGCTTACATGTACCAAATGCATTTGGTTGGAAGTTTCCAAGGCCTTTTCAACAAACTCATTTGTGCTTATCCTGCCATAGTGGCATTCCATGAGCCCGCACCTATTTGAGGCATTCTATCAAATAGTTCACAGGCCTCGTCTACACATCCATTTTCACATACATGTCGACCAGGTCAGTAGCAACTACAACATCTGTCAAAACCCTCTCTCTAATGCACTTTGATAGCTGTCCACGTAGGAAAAGGAGCTCGAGTTCTGATGTAGGATGGGAGGATGCTGGCATAGGCCATAAAAGGAAAACATGGCACTCCATGGAATGACATTTGGTGATGCATTTCTTTGGAAAAAAGACAAAAACACCCAAAAAAATGGCTTGAGTAAAAACCAGCGAACCAACATCACATAAAACCACGTTCCCCCTGCCATGTGCATCCACATTTTGCATCACTTTCCCTATGCATGAATAGAGGAAAATGGGACCAAATGCCCCTGGTTTTTCCCTACCACCGAGACATCTGAACTCTGCCCCAAATTTGCCCCATTTCCAAATGCCAAAGAGACAAAACCCTAACAGCAAATGTTTTAGAGCCTTTTTTTTTCCCTAACCTTCATATTAGTTTTATTTAATTTTACATTAAATTATATATGTACTTTTATTTAAATAAAAAATTGTGTAAGTTTATGTGTTTTCCTTACAATCTCTTTTCAATAGATAACAACAAGTCCATAACAAGTCGACGATCAGATAAAAAAGTTATCGTCGATCGATAAATAAAATAATAATAATAATATCACTTATTAATACTTGTTAATCATCTTAACAAGGAAAAACTTACGAGCTTGATAAATCGAGCACACCGTTCTCCTTTGATAGGAGGAAAATGTAATGGATGAGGCGGGGCAAACCGTAGAAAACAAAAACACTACACTAGAAGATAAGACGCAGTGGGAGAATTCCGATTGTTCTCTGTGACAAGGGCAAAGCCAATAAAATATCAACAAGAGCACCACAACGTTACAAGCTTATTAATAGGTTCATCAAGATAGGGACTTGGGAAACATCGAATGGGGCATTACATTCTCCTCCCCTTAAGAAAGTATCATCCTCGATGCGAAATACAATGAAGAAAGAGAAATGGTAAGTAACAAGGGACAAAAAGGGCGAGGGTAAGCTCTAAGGTTAAGATTTAAGATACAAAATCACAGTTATAGGGTGGCCCTAGGAACATTTGGTAGAAATTTTAAGTTTCAAGGTTCTGTGAAGATTATCAGTTCTCTCTTATTCATTATTTCATTAATCTCTTTCCATTAACATTATTCTTAATTCAAGTCCTTTAAAATTTCATTTTTATTGAATTTTAGTTTATTCATTCCTGTGGGTTCCCATCATGAACTACAGTCACACACCCTACCAAGGTTGTACACAACACCAAATTTTCAAAACCATACTTTTACATACTTTCATGACCATTCCACATCACAAGGGTTTCACCACACCATGGATTGGCAACAAGTAGGCCACAGAGAAAATAATTTCCAACAATTTCGTCCTAGACATGGATCTAGTACACACCTATGACTGAAAGCAAAATCAACACGTTGATACATATACAACGGGTATCACAAGCCCCAAAAATCCATGACTGTACCAACATAGTGCCAAGACAATATCCAATAGTCCATACCAACCAAGGGAAGAGTCAAGCCTCATACATAACAAGGTGTCAAAAAGACTCATACAAGTACACATAACTCACTATACCAATCTCCACACATCACAAGGCATCACAAAACAACTCCAGATATCTCCAAAAGCAACAGAATACAACTCTATATACCTCCCCAAACCATCACCAGATAATCTCCATATACCTCCCAAGAGGAAGAAACATAGTGCCAGAACCAAGTCGGGTCACTCAACCATAGAGTGTCATAAAAAAAATAAAAAGTCACTCAACCATAGAGGCTCATCTCCTTTCTCCTTTTAAATGAGTCCAGGTCACCCTATGGCCCTAGGCACATAGAGCCCCGTCACCCCCAACCCAAGTGACATAATAACTCGTGGTTCAACAACCCGATAGTTATCTATAACTCCTTGGGGCATACCCCCATACAATGAAGTGGGTCCATAGGTTCCACCACTCCATGGTGAATCCCATGACACTATTCCAATAAATTACAACATTAGAACTAGCATAAAAATCCAATCAAACGCTAAGTGGAAAAATCAAAATCCTTGGGCTAGGCTACAAAACTTTCAAATATGAAAATAATGTTTTAAAACTAAGAAAAACAAATGTCTAATTAGCCTTGGTTAGTGTAAAATCCAACTGTTAATGCAACAATCAAATAAATGCCCAAAATATAAGAACATGTCAATCAAGAAAACGGCTGGTTCTAGCTAAAAGAGAAAGATTAATTTACGAATAAAATACGTAATGATAAAATAGCACATCACAATCACTATGTGGCCTCATACCGCCACCAAAGGGGTACTCATCGAGTTGCTGGAACTCAGACATTGAGCCTCAGCTCGTGAAAATATACATGTAACCAAAAATGAGTATGTCAAATAATGTAACTGTCATCATCTCTGCCTGAATCATCCCTCCATACTCCCACAAGGATCAACATAGTCAAAATTACATAGGATTATTCGATGAACAATCCAATAGGAAAGAGAAGGGAACTCTAGTTGCATAATTTGAGCTTAAGGTGGCGTGCACCCACAATATACTGAGAAAGCTCAAAGTATACTAAACAGATAAAAGTGGGTTTTCAGTCTATATAAGACTCCACTTTCTCACTTGTACTCAGCTCAAGATTATGACAACTTGGTCCATGCCTCCTCTCTTCACACATACACTCTTGACAATTTATCCCCTTAGGGTCATCTAGTGTAAGGTCCACAACATACACATAACTACATCACAAACACAATGGTAATTCCCACACAACAACCATAACGTCTTGCGCATGGTATATATATACAGGGTATAATACAATCATTACTTTCACAAGTTACGATACATCACATTACCACATTCTGCAACCAAAGTGCAATCACTATACACTAGGGATCACACTCGCCATATGCCCCTAAATCACGACATGAACCATCACATATTACATGAATTATACGTATGAGGAACACAATGTCTAACATTATGACATATAGTCAATTGCAAAACAACACGACGATGCACACAACTAATCACAATATGGTGATGACATTACAATAAACTGTAATTCACTTTACATCAATTTTGTCATGTAATACATCAATACATCTTCACATCACATAAGGTCAGAATGTTCCAACACTCTATAATTCACAATTTCATTCCTTTCACACAAAACAAGGTGGTACATCACACACAGATTCGTCATTGGATTAACGAAAAGAAGAGTCAATACTTTCATCACAAGCAGTAATTCACACGTGAATTCTTCATAGAATCCACACAAAGGAGAGAGAATAATCCCATCCCCAACATCAACATGATAACAATTGTGCAATAAGTGACATACACCTCATGTGCGTTCACACTATCACAATTACGACATAGATCACATCACTCCTAAAACACATTACTCTTCCAATATTTATCACCATCAGGAAACACCATCACCATCAAGGAGAATCATCACAACTCCAATCCATACTAGAGGTTCGAGAGCCTGAACCTCCCCTCTGATACCATATGAAGTGCCCACACTTTACACACACAATTACAACTGTAAAATACCAGGATAATTTTATTTTTTAACTTACATTGCTCATTGCAAAACACCACAAGGACTCCAAGTAGGAAAACTCGACTACATATACGACACTTACATCAGTCATCAAATCACATAGACTCATGACAACACCAAATACATATTTATACCACACTATTCCAAATGAATGAGTACTATCAATGACCCAACCATAAGACAAATGACTCCCAGGATTGACAACCCACAACACATCATTTATTTAATTAATTTAGTTACATTAACATAAAGTTCACTCCATGTTTAATTTATAGTTCAACCATTTTAAGTTGGCTTCCTTTATGCATCACGAAAATTTCCATAACTTACTTGCTTAATTAGCACAATTCAAATCACATATAAAGTATTCAATTATCTTGTTATTATGTTACGAATATGCTTCTCAAGCATTTATTTAATGTTTAAAATTTACTCTTGCTACACAAGAGAATCTAACGTGATGTCAAGATGAGATCTTGGTATTAAGGAAGACATAGGTTTGAAATAGCTTTTTCCCCAAGAACATCCATAGATCATGGAATATATATTTCTCTACCATTATCATTATAATTCAAAAACTTGTGGACTTCCATTTATATTTATATATATTTCGTTTTCTCGAAGTTTGGTCACACCAAGGAAATTTATATTCTTTGCAACGCATGAAAATGTTTAATTAAGTTATAAGGTCTCCAAGAGTGACCTTAATCCTAATCTCCAATCTCGTTTTCATCTTATATGACATGATATTACATCGCACTATGGTCTTGTCCTTAGCATCGTCTCAAAACAAAAGAGTTACGAAAGCAATTGTCTGACATCTTAAGGAAGTACATAGTTAGGAGCATTATAAACTACACATGAACACAAGTGATCTTTCTTCACGAAGATCCCATATCTTTGCATTGCACGATTCCGCATAAGAAATATTCTTTATTCCTTAATGCCATAACAAGGGATTAAGGGACAAGATCACAATTTCTAAGGTTCTCTAGAATCAACATCTTTCAACTCAATTTCATATGCAAGGAGTTAAATTATAGTTTTCTTCCCACAAATTAACATCCTAATCCATTAGGGTTTAGTTTAATTCCAAATTTTTTTCACCCAGGGCTTTAATCCCTATTATAGATTTGATTTAGGTTGAAATGTATTTACCCTATAAACCCTTTGTAAAAGATCAACGCACTATAATGTCACTAGCCAAAGATGATCTATTACTTAACAAAATTTAAAGTGATAGAACCACTATTCCACTAGCTCCATGATGTCATTTGGATCTCACCAGAAATTCATTCGATGCAGAAGATTTATTTGACTGTGTTGCTCCTATATGTCTGGTTTATGTCGATGTCACTAAATGTACCTACTAAGACAATAAACCCATTTTCTTGGGATCTTATTTGCCTAAACCAAGAGGCTCCATCGAGTGTAAAGGTTAGTTTGAAGGTCATAGCTTTCTAAGCTAAGGGATTAACATCTACAGGTTAGTTATAGACAAATATTAAACTAGGGTTGACTATTGTGAGTAGGTTCCTTTATTACATTTTCAAGGAAGAAGTGCAACACCAATTATTAAACCAATAATTGCACAATGAAAGTTCACTACAAAGTATTAATTTCAATTCCTTTTGACATTTGTATCTCACTTTTACCATAACAAATTTTGGGATCAAAATAACATCCATGAAATAAATACCAATTTCTCAAGCACTTAATAATCTAACGACTTTTACATACTACCAATTTCAACAGTAAGTCTCTCAAAATAATACAAAAAATAAACAATGAATTACTCAACACCTTTACGTCATCACTCTTTCATCCTGTAAAAACCACGTGAGAAAGATATCAATGATAAATCGTTGGCATGGCATCCACCCTAATCTAACATAATTATCATCTTTTAGTTTCCCATTTACATATAATAATAATTAAAAATTTTCCAGCAAGAGAAAGAGTTCAGAGACATGTATTCAATGCATTTCATTTCACTTCACTTTGTAACCCAAGAGAGAGAAAGAGAAAGGAAGAGAGAGAAAACATCATTTTGTCAAAAGTTCTAATACACACAATAAGTTTTATTATAGTGTTTTAAATAGTTATTTACGTGTGTTAAAAGTTTCCAGGGTGATTTGGCAACCCTACGAGGGTCCACAAATTTCTACTTTTACATTTTTTTACTAGCTACAAATGTACAAAATGAGCTCGGAGGCTAAGAAACCACTTCTAAAAGTTATCTTCTGATGAGAATTCCCACCACCATCAACTTTCTATGTGTCCCCAAATATACCAAGAATTCATATTAACTGACGGATTTGAAAAAGAGTGAACGGTTTACGTTTGGCAGCTAGTTTTCTGGGGCCATTGATCATAGTTGACCCAGTTGTAAAAGGACAAAAGTTAGCTTGAGGGCTCAGAAAACCACGTCCAAAATTGACGTTCAACGGATGCGCACGCAATGAGACACTTCCTACTAGTTCCCCTATATAAGGATAATTCATCAGAGTCGACGGGACTGAGAACTAGAAAAACATTTTGAAACGACGACAAGTTTTATGGAGTGACAAGACAAAATTGGTCCAGTTTGACCTCGTCAAACTGCGACTGGAGGCCTATTAAATGTCTTCGCAAAACTATCCCGAAAAGTTCTCTTTCCTATACTGAATGTTCCATGCAATTATCTAGTATAAACACTAGAGGTTTGCGAAGATGGGAAGTAATTTCTCCATCCAGGTTTGAAATGGTGGTTGAAAACGAAAGCCAACTTTCTAGATTTAACAGCTTTCTACTGTTGTAAACCAATGTAACAGGGCTCCTATAAGAGCATAAAAAGAATTTCATATGTTCATTTCGGGTCAACCCAAAGGTCAAGGTGACTCCTCATATACCAAGGTACATGAATGAAACTTCACATCTCATTTCTAGAGTTATGAAGGGTACTTAGTGAGTCTCCGAAAAATGCAAAATTTAACTATTTAAAATAGGGAGAAGGTCAACTTTATCAATGGGGAGTCAAATTCGTCTAGTCGATAAAACAATATTGGAGCGATCAAGAAGGGTAAGAGTTTTCTAAATCATCTCGAAGTGAGGGTGATAGTTCATGGTTTAAAGTAGGTGAGTTATAATGACTTCGTGAGTTATGACACGATAATTTATTGTTTTGCAACAAGTTGAGAGAACATTTAACTGTATTAAAAATCCCATAAATTTAAAATTATATTTATTTGCAAAAGAGAACTAAAACACGAGAATTATGAGAGGTAAGGGAAGAACCATGCCTGGAAACGATGAGTGAAACAGTACAAGGGGCTCCAAGTAGTTTACACTGGCGATCCGTTGAGACCACCATTGTTTCCACATGATGCCAAGTAGTCACGTGCAAACCAAGCCATTCGTTGTGCACCCATGTCTCATAAAGAAGAACCATTTTTTGTTCAAGTAGTCATCCCAATCCAAGAGACCACATTTTCTATATCAAACAGATCACACACCTTTTTAACAAAATCCATTTTTGTGCATACGAATACTCTGAGGAACAACTTTCAAATACAATGCATAGGAAGCATTACTTAATGGTTCTCACATAACAGTCCAAACGCCTTTTTAAAAGACCCATTTTTTTTGCATATCCTACTATCATTGCAGTCCAGGAGACCACCTATCTTTCAAGTATTTTGTCAAACAGTTCACATGTGTTGTGTATGCCTTCACATTTTACATACATGCCAATATGGGCACTTGACAAGACATTTAAAATAAACTATTATCTTTCCATGATGCTTTGATGGATGTCCATGCGCTGTGTTAAAGCTTCCATTTTGACAGTGGCTGGGAGGTTGCTGGAAAAAGGCTGTGGAGTCTGGCTTACACGTACCAAATGCATTTGCTTGGAAGTTTCTAAGGCCTTTTCAACAAACTCATTTGTGCATATCCTTCCATCGTGGCATTCCATGAGCCCACATCTATTTGAGGCATTCTATCAAATAGTTCACAGGCCTCTTCTACACATCCATTTACGCATACATGTTAACCAAAATAGTAGCAACTATAAAATCTATCAAAACCCTATCTCTAATGTGCTTTGATAGTTGTCCACGCAGGAAAAGGAGCTTTAGTTTTGATGTAGGCTGGGAGGATGCTAGCACAGGCCGCAAAAGGAAAACATGGCACTCCATGGAATGACATTTGGTGATGCATTTCTTTGGAAAAAGGACAAAAACGCCCAAAGAAAAATGGCTTGAGTAAAAACTTGTGACCTAGCATCACACAAAACCATGTTCCCCCTGCCATGTATGTCCACGTTTTGTAGCATTTTCCCTGTGCGTGAATAGAGGAAAATGGGACAAAATGGCCCTAGTTTTTCCCTCCCCCCCCCCCCCCCCCCCCCAAATAAAAATTCGCCCCATTTCCAAATGCCAAAGACACAAAACCCTAACAGAAAACATTTTAGAGATTTTTTCCCTAGCCTTCATATTAGTTTTATTTAATTTTATATTAAATTGTATATGTATTTTTATACTAATTAAAAGATAGTGTAAGTTTATGTGTTTTCCTTACAATCTCTTATAGATAGATAACAAAAAGTTGATAACAATTCGACGATCAGATAATGAAGTTATTGTCGATATTATTATGATAAATATATTATTATTATTATTATTATTATCACTTATTAATACTTATTAATCATCTTAACAAGAACAAACTTACGAGCCTGATAAATCGAGCACACCATTCTCCTTTGATAGGAGGAAAACATAATGGACGAGGCAGGGCCAACCGTAGAAAACAAAAACACGACACGAGAAGACAAGATGCAGTGGGAGAATTCCAATTGTTCTCTATGACAAGGGTGAAGCCAATAAAAGATCAACAGGAGCACCACAGCGTTACAAGATTAGTAACAGGGTCATGCCACCCCTTAGCTTTTGAAGAAATGATTCTTTGAGCATTAGAAGGAAATAATGATGGGACAAGAAATGATGTTTTAGATTATGGAGGTAATCTAAAACCAGAGGAACTAATAGATTGGTTGACTAGCATTGGGAAATGTTTTGAGTGGAAGACTATGTTAGAAGAAAATAAGGTAAAATTTGCATGCACGAAATTGAAAGGTCATGCTATGTTATGGTGGGATCACCTAAGGAAAGAGTGGTCAAGAAAGGGGAAAGAAATAATTAGGATGTGGAGTAAAATGGAGAATAAGATAAAAGATAAATTTATCCCTATGGATTATACACAAACCCTTTACAAGAAGTTTTAGAATCTCAAACAGAACATACAAATAGTGAAATAATACATAGATGAGTTCTAAAAGTTGTCCATTCATGTAGAACATGAAGAAAATGAGGAACAAATTACTGTAAGGTATGCAAATGGATTAAAATTTTCTATTCACGATGACATAAGTATGCACAAGATTAAGATCATGGAGGATGCTTATCAATTAGCCTTAAAGGCCGAGGAAATTTTTTTTGTCAAAGTTTTAGGAGATCACCTGAAATGAAGAGGGGGCCTCATCTTCCTTTTGGGGATGAGATGGTTTCAACCAAGGTAGGGGAGAATCACCTCGTGGAGTGGAGAAGCAAGAAGATACAAGAGAAGATTCCCATAATCAACAAAGAGGCAAAGGATTTTCTAGGGGCAAGAGGATATGTTGGCGATAGAGGATGGGAGGCTCCATGAAGACCATTTGTTTGTTACAGACTGTGGTGAAGAGAGGGCATCAGGCTTTTGAATGCCCGCATTATTATACACATGACAAGAGGAAAGCAAATGCTCCAAGAGTAAATCTTGTTGAAGCTGAACAAGTGGAAGATGAACAGGACCTAGAAATTCCACTAGATGTTGAGAGAAAATCTGATGATCAAAAGGATGATGATTTCTCCAAGAAAGGATATGATGGGGGATGCATGGTTGCATAAAAATATTTTCTAGAACAAGATTCACTTTAGGAGGAAAGGTATGTAATGTTATTATTGATGGTGGTAGTTGTGAGAACATGGTTTCAAATGAGATGGTTGAGAAATTGGGTCTGCGTTGTGAGAAGAATCCTAACCCTTATCTGTATTTCATGGTTTAAGAAGAGTAATGAAGTTACTGTTGATAAGAGATGTCTGATAAGTTTTTCTATGGGAACAGTTTACAAGGATGAGATTTGTTGTGATATTATTCCTATGGTTGCATGTCATATGCTGCTAGGAAGACCATGGAAATTTTATAGAAAAGTTATTCGTGACAAGGGAAATAATACTTATACTTTCTAGAAGGATGGCACAAAAATAGTTTTTGCTACCTCCTAAAAGGAAGAGGGGAAGGCTGAAAATATTCTTTCTGTAAAGGAATTTATGAAGGAGGTGAAGGAAACCAGTTTTTGTTATGCACTAGTCACAAATAAGGATGAACCTGTAAGTGCACAAATACTATTAGAAACAACATAATTAATAGAAGAATTTTTTGATGTTATTCCTAATGAGCTACTAGACAGATTACCGCCCAAAAGAGATATTCAACACCATATTGATTTGATTCTAAGGATATTCACTCCCAAATCAAGCGGCTTATAGGATGAGCCTCGACATTGCATGTAAATTTGGATAGGCAAGTGACAAAGCTTGTGAGAAAGTGGGCCCGCAAGGGAGAGCATGAATTCGTGTGTAACCCCATACTTTATTAAAACCAAAGAAGGATGGAACATGGAGAATGTGCATGGATAACAAAGTAATCAATGAAATTACAATCAAGTATAGGTTCCCAATACCTCGCCTTGATGATATGATGGATGTGCTTGTCTGGATCTAGGCATTTCACCAAGATTGATCTTCGCAGTGGTTACCATCCGATTCAGATCAGAGAAGGAGATGAGTGGAAAACAACATTCAAGATAGGAAATGGATTATATGAGTGGTTGGCGATGCCATTCGAGTTATCCAATGCACCTATTACTTTTATGAGAATGATGAAAACTCTGCTGCAGGAGTATAATGGTAAGTTTGTTATGGTTTATGTTGATGATATCTTCATCTTTAGTAAAACTAAAGAAGAACATCTGAGGCATCTGAGGGTGATATTTGAATTATTAAGGAAAGAGAAACTCTATGAAAATATGAAGAAGTGCACGTTTATTCAAGAGAGTTTGATATTCTTGGGCTTTATTATTTCAGCAGATGGGGTATAGATGGACTCAGAGAAGATAAAGGTGATTATTGAATAGCCTACTCCACGGAGTATAACAGAGGTAATAAGCTTTCATGGTTTAGTGACATTTTACAGAAAATTTATTAAAAATTTCAGTAGTATTGTAGCACCTATAATAGATTGCACAAAAGGAAGGGAGTTTTTGTAGACAAAGGCAAGCTGAGGATAGTTTTCAATTCTTGAAGAAGAAGGTGACAGAGGGCATCCATTTTGGCACTACCAGATTTTGATAAAGTGTTTGAGGTTGATTGTGATGCCTCACATGTGGGTATTGGTCCTATCCTATGTCAAGGTGGAAAGCCAATAGCTTTCTTTAGTGAGAAACTGAATGAGGTAAGAAAGAACTACTCTACTTATGATGTGGAATTTTATGCAATTATACAAGAATTAAGGGTAAGTGCACGAAGTTGGTGGACAATTCCGTGGACATAAAAACCCGAAATAAAGGTACCGCGATCGCGGTTTTAAAACCGCGAGCGCGGTCCTAAAACCGCGATCGCGGTTATTGAATTCTAGGTTCGGTAATTACCGGACCTAGTTCCGCGATCGCGGTTTATAACCGCGAGCGCGGTTATAAACCGCGATCGCGGAACTCTGAGACAAAATTTAACAGTCCCGCGACTCGTTATTTTCCTAATTTTCAATTCAAACCGTGACTTTTCCTAAACGTTTTTCACTCGCACTTTCAATAATATCTCAAAATTGCTCATCGGACTTCTGGATAGCGATAGATTCAACCATGCCGCCAAGACGAGGAGGTAAGTCCCCGATTGTAATCATTTTTTTGCATTTTAGGTTGTTTTTTTTGCATTTTAGGTTTTTTTTTGGCATTTTCATGGGTTTTGTGAATTGTTTGTTTATGTATACAATTTTATTGTTTTATCAGTTGGTCGGCAAGCTCGGGCTCGTGCAAACCGTCAAAACATTCCTCAAAACCCACCGAACATTCCTCAAAACCCTCCGAACATTCCTCAAAACCCTCCTCCAAACATAGATCCGCCCCTGTGGCTCCTTCTGTCCCCACTGAGCCAACAGGAACGCAAGATAATATCATTGGAAGAATCCAAGAAAATAAAATTGTCATTGAGAACCTAATTCAAACTATAAGACAAAACCATGCTACAAATCCATCCCGCATGACTTTAGCCAATACATTGCAAACATTGATTGGCGAAGTCGAGTCTGCAACCAACCAAATACATAGATGGAACACCTTTAGAAGTGACTGTAGGCGGTGGTATGCGGATAAACTATCTCATGCGGCCGTCAAAGACAAAAAAAATTGGAAAAGACCTAATTTGTGCATTATTTACCGACCCTAGAACCAATGCCCCCCCTGCAGTTACTTGCAAACGGTTCCCAATCCATTGGTGCCATGATGATAGAATCAAAAACAATTTTTGGGACCGATGGTGGATGGTTTTTGATTATCCACCATGCAACAACAATGAGGTTCCTCTTTATTTTTTGAAGAAATTATATTGTGAGTTTGTGCTCAATGAGGTCCCGAATTATTTTGACTTTTCAGACTTTTTTGGTCGAGGAGGTGGCTCTGCACAGAGCAGACCTGGTGCACGCGTAGGTCAGCCTAGGATCCCCCATGCCCCAAAACCCCCATTGCCTTCAGTTATCCCTCCTACAGTGAAGGAGGTTGTGGAGATTGATACATTGCATGCATTGAGGGAGCTCACTGACACTCTCACCCAGCATAGCACCCAGATTGCATCCGGTGATGTTGGTGGAGGTGCTAGTTCTAGTGCACCACACCACTGTGGATCATGTGGTGCCGTATGCACTGCAGGCGAGACATCATTTGCTGGTTCACAGGATTTTTTTTCTATAGATGAGATGCTGGGGAATGTTTTTGGAACTGGAGCCACTGATATTGGTCTTTCACAGGTAAATTTTAAATAAATTTAAATAATATATATATGTACAATAGTTTAATTCACATGTTTGAGATATTAATATATATATGATTGTACTTCATGTACATACATGTAAAAAACTAATTTTTTATTTTATTTTAAATAGCAAGAGCCGGTGAAGGAAACATCCGGTGTTGACATGCTAGCTACTGCGGTTGGGCGTGTTTCAAACGTAAGTTTCAAGTTGTACAAACTTACATTTTTAATAAATCATTTAATTGCACTAGATTATTATTATAATTTGTTTCACGTGTATGTTGCACATGTATTAATATTTTTCTCTTTTATACACATGAGCCTGGCGGGTCATCATCTGCTCAGGGAACTGAAGCTACTGGCATGCCTCCCGTGAGTTTTACGCAGGTTAGTTACAAATCTCTTTAATGAATGATAAGAGTGATGAAGAAATGTAAAAAAGGTTAAATCCTCTCGTACCCTTTATCTAAAAAAATCTATGCATCCTTTCCATATGATTATAAGTTTTATATGGATTGGTGTACTGAGATTTAAGAATTTACAACATCATTGTACCCTTAATAGACAACTCCTCCAATTTATGACAACTCCTGCGAACCCTAACTCCACCACTCATATGAACCCTAATAGATTTGGAGGCGGCGGACATATATATGTGCACACGTAGAGTTGTGTGAAATTACGTGATGGAGGTGTCCTTTCATTTTAGAAACTACATCCCCCTCTGCAGAACATGTAGACCCCTAAAGGTTTGTTTCTAGAAATATTCTTGGGCACTGGGTGTGGGGCTTCAGTTGCTCAAACTGCAGGTGGTAATGGAGCCATTTTTGGGGTTGGATCTGACACTACTGGCACCAATGTTGCCAAGAACTTGCAAGGAGGAATGGAAAATCCTGTTATCTTTGTTGGGGACACTAATAACCCATTGGGAGGTTGAGTGAATCCTAACATCTTTGTTAGGGGTGCAAACACTAGGGTTTTCTCCCTTGTTGATAGCTTGGAAACTCCTGCTATAACTAAAGCTTTAGTCAATCACTCATTTAATGAGGTTTTGTAAAAGAAGACATAGATCAAAACCATGAGGCCTACTAAGAGAAACCCAAGTGTAACCTTTGGCGATGAAGTCCTCGAAATATATTCATTTTACCAAGATCATGCCTTGATCTGTAGATTCACTCATCTTTAGCCTAGCCTCCCTATCCTCCATGATTAGATCTCCAAGAATTGGTTCCCGCTTCTAGCGGGTAAGTTAGACCTCTACCCCTATGCTAAGGGAATTTTTATTATTTTTTCCCCTCTATAGCTGACAAGGGCAAAATTTCTAAACAACTTTGGGTTTTCCAACAAAGGTACCTTATCTTAAAACCATGGTTCACATCATTCAACCCTCTCACTGAATCTTTATCACACAAACCAATCTAGATCAAATTACCCCACTTACCCCTATAATTTTAGGACCATAGTTGTCTGATATCCATAGGAAATACCTTGGGAAACATCATTAACGTCGAATCCCAAACCTATGATTTCACACATACAATGTATATGCAAGAATCCTAGTTGAGATTGATACTTCAAAGAATCTTCCAACCCACCTTAATCTTAAAGTGCAAAATCAAACTTGCACTCATCCTCTGGACTATAAGGGCCTACAAGTTTCAGATGTAGGAGATGTATTTTTTGGGGCATTCTGCTCCTGATTGTGAGATGGTAAAACATTAAAAAAGAGAATAATAATTGGTGGATAAATGCCCTCCCTAAACATATCGTATTTAAATCTAAGTAAATCCCTAATTCAAACACTAAGGAGGAAGACATGGTCAAATCTTTCCTAGCAACCCCTTTGAGAGAGATCACAGATCATGTAAACAAGGGGTTATCCGTGGGTGAAACATAGAGGACCAGAAACACTAAATCAAAACCGCATGTAGTGGCAAAGGAGAATGTTCCTCCTCATTCTCCTTGTTCAAGCAACACATATCAGTCGATCACAGATTTTGAAGTTGTTATTCCTGTACAAAAAGCTCCCAATGTGACCAATGTCTCACTCTATATCCACTTCGCTTCTACTAGATAACGAGTATTCTCGATCCCAACCTTTGGACACAAATACATATGAAGATAGATGGCCTCCGTGCTAACATTTATAGATCCTATGTATTTAGCCTAAATAGAAGATAAAATTTAATAATGTATTTTTATTCTTTCTTGAGTAACTAAATATTGATTTGTACATGTTTTTTGTATAGCTCTTAAGTAGATTTTAATAAATTGATTTGTACATGTTTTTTGTATAGCTTATGACTGCTACAGAGACTCCTCCACATATGCAGACTGTGGAGGCTGTTGTAGATACCGCCATAGCATCTGCAAATCCACTAACCGAGGTACACAATTTTTTAAATTTGTTAAATTTTGGAGGTTCATTATTTCTTATTAAACTTAAATCTACAATATCAAATTTTGTAGGTATATATATGATTGTGAAATATTTAATTTGAAAATTAATTATTTGTATGTAGCTTACCCCTCGTGAGTCTATTGTTGTCCCTGCGAAGCGTCAACAACAAATCGATAGGGATCATGACATTGCGGTAAGATTGCACATGCATTTTAACTAAATTGTACAAGTTTCTAAATTTTGAAGGTATTTTAAAATTTTGGGTGTTAAAAACTTGTTGTTTATGAATGTGCAGGTTAGGTTGCAGGCATGCTTGGAGACACCTAGGACCACACGGATGAAATCCGTAGTGGCATCTCCCTCCACTACATCCCCAGGTCGTGGACGTGCTACTTCTAGCAGGGCGAAGAGAGGGAAGATGTTTCATGAGTAGATTCATAGTCCACTTGGATGCCACATATATGTGGTCATGAGTACATCTATTCACAGTCCATTGTATATATATCTAGCCTTTTGCGACCGCATGTGGTCCCATATGTACATTATGGCACGTGCTTAGTTCGAGATCTGTATACATACATTATGAACTTATACATGTACATATATATTTTCAGAGACGTGCGCGTCTGGAGCACACTTTATTTGATTCTTATATATATATATCCATGTGTGTTGGTTAAATAAGGCTATAAATTTGGTTATTTTGGTATTATTGCTAACTATGAGAAAGTGGGTTTTGATCTTTGTTCGGTGGATTTAGTGTATTACTTCTAGTTATGGATTTAGTGGAGAAAGTAATGAAATGGCGGACTTAGAATTTGGGAGTGAGAAAGATGGATATTTTTTGTAGGTTGATTACTTTTTATTTTTCTCATTATTTTGTTTAAATAAGTTAATTTTTTGGAAAACTCAAAACTATACTTAGCCATTTAAAACTTTAAACTAATCTGGAATAAGTTGTATTCTTAAATTATGTATCTTCTACCTTCAATGATGATGTGGATCTGTGAACTGTCTTCTTGAATACATGTAGATTATGATTCTATATGCACACTTTGTCATCTTCTAAGTAGTTTTGAGTTTCTTGACTATTATGAATAAGAGGTTTTTCTTAATGATTTTATTTCATTTAAGAAACTATCTCTAGCAACATGAACTCTTTTGTACATGCATAACTATTTCATCTTTCTCTCAATCTGTGATTTCCTTGTAAGAGCTATGGTATTTAGATAATTTTTGTACCTATTGTACACTTGTAATCTATATTTTCTGAGATTCATTCCTTGTTGTATTTAATTTTTAATTCAGACCTTAAAGGCCCTCCTT